>CM060353.1:138313215-139513215 GCA_030545235.1 Helianthus tuberosus | reverse complement strand
TATCTCAACCCATAACCACAACTCCTCCTGCTTCTTCACAAAAAGAACAGGTTGTACAAATAGGGTCTCCACATCATGATGCTCTAGAAACACTTGTTTCTATCATCCACAGCTTAATACCCGGGGCAACTCCACTTTCTACACCATCCTTCACATCCACAATTCCCTCACCAATAAAACCACTGTTGGATGCAATTGATTTGAACCAGGCATTATCCAGTCCTTCTCAATCACCTACAAATGAGAATATACCTCAACAACTGACTGGGTCTGATGTATCAATCTTTGCTAACCCACCAACACAACCTGAGGATGTTACACCCCTTGAGTTACAAGTAACTCTTGGTGGTAATCCAAGTGAAGCAGCCACTACAAGTGTTACACCCACTGGGTTATACTTGGACAGTGGTTACATTAATAAGACTTCCTTGGAGGAAATTCCTTTTATAGCACCTCTGCCAACCACCAGTGGATTTCTGTATCCTACTGGCAACATCAAAAGGTTGTCAAGTGTTGAAGGAAGAAGACCCCAATACCAAGAAAAAGGGGCATCAGTGGTTAATGTTTGGAGTATACTCCCTATATCTACCACTGATAAAACCACTGCTAGTGGGAAATCAGATGATCCCATTAACTTGGGTGATGGTTTAAAGTACCAGAAATTGACGGATCGCATTGAAAAACTTGATAACTCTGTTGCAGAACTCAAAGATATGCTACAACAGGTGTTACAAGTTCAGAAGGTACAATCAACTGCTGTTCCACCTCAAGCACCTGCTCCACAAAGGGCACCTGCTACAAATGAGCTCTGGAAGATATTTCAATCTTTTCTCCAACAACAAGCACAATTAGCAGATCAGCAACATGAAACACATGTACAACAGCTGAGAAATGCAATGGAGTCAAGGTTCAAGAACACTAAGGCTGACTTAATGGCTCTCAAAACTCAGATCTTGCACACCACTGGCACTGCTCCTCCACAAGTACGCTACATTTATCAACTCCCAGAAGATAATGCCAAAAAGGGGGAGAAAATGAAGGAGTGGAAACAGAAGGGTATAGAAGATGGTCTTTATCTTGAACCAGAAAATTCAAACATGACCAAACAGATCCCTCTGCCAGATGGTAGTAAGAAAATTGATGTGACAATAAATGCACTAGCAGAAGCAGCTGCAAGTGTGAAAAGAGATAGAGAGGCCAAAAGGAAAGCCAGGGTGGACAGAATGGATCATCCAGATCAGGGTACTTCTGGGTCAAGGGATCATGAAAATCCTGTTGAGGAAAAGAAGAGACCTACTAGAAAAGTAAGGCAACCCAAATCCATTCCAACCAGACGTTCAAAGTCTGCTCACAAACCACCATACAAAACAGCTGATGCAACAGGAGTTACAAAAACCACTGCTTGCCAAACAGTTGTTCCATCAACACACACCACTTCAACACACACAACATCCACTACTTTACCATCATCACCACCAAAAACAACACCTGCTGACATACAGCAGAAGACAGCAGATGTTATAACATCTGTTGTAATGACAACAGTGGTTGAAACACCAGTTGTTTCAACAACTGTTAGTCAATCACAATCCACTGCCACTACATCTACAACCACTGTTCCATTCAAAACATCATCAGTCTCTCCTAAACCAAAAAGGAGAAGGCTAATTTTAAAAGATGATGACACACCTCCATCACCAACATCTTCAAAATCCCTATCACTTGTCACTATTCCTAAACCCATACCTTTCTCTTCAGCTCAAATTGTAAAACCACTACCTCCTGCTTGTGTCTCATTCCCTCTGGAACTCATTGCAGTCAGAGAAGAAATCAAATCATTTTATTATGAAGATGACCCAGCCAAAAGGAGTTTGCCATCAATTGCAAATTATCCCAGGCCTAACAACATTGAAGAATACTTGAAGCTCAAAGCCAAACAAGCAGAGGATATTGCAATCAAAAATAGAAAAGGGAAGTCTGATAGAGAATTTCAACAAAACTATCAGTTCTTACTCTCACAGGTCAATGCTATGGAACGTTTTGCTAAAAATGTATGTCAGAAAATTTCAGAAAGGGCAGATGAGTCCTTAAGAAAAGACTACATTGAAAACATCATGACCTACAAGAAATATAAGGGGGAGAAACACATGTACAAGAACTGGACCATTCCTGAGCTTGAAAAAGAAGCAGCCAGGATTCAAGACATGATAAAAAATAAGGTCAAGCAGACTCCTCCTGAAAAATTCCAACAATTTGAAGCTGAGAAGATGTTAGAGCTGAGGAGAATGAAAGAGGAGCTGATTATAGCTGATTATGGGTCAAAGAACTCTGTGACAAAGTGTGGAGAAGATAGAGTCAGGGCAACCTATAAAAGATTAGAGGAACTTAGAAAGAAAGATCCAAGAGTTCCACAAAAGCCTGACTATTCCAAAGCAGCGGTTTCAAAAAGACCACCAAAGCTGCAAGTCAAAAGAACCACTGCTCCAGCTGGTGCTGCCATCTACAAAAGAAGGAGCAAAAACCAGTTTAGCATGGAAAAAATTCAAGATCTTTTAGCCGGAGATGCCATTGTAAAAGATGGCACGGAAGTAATGATAAAAGAAGATCTTGAATTGGAACAATCTGCAAATGCTGCTCAGCCAGCTATGAACAGGCCAGCCTCACCAAATACTTCTGCAAATAAACATCTCCCAAGAAACCCACCAGGCTCAAAAATACAAAAGTGGGAAACTGACAAACAGACCTGCGTATTGACTTTGCTCAGGTCTGGTGGAGTAGTGGAGAAAATATCAAGGGAACAAGCTCTCGGCCTGAGTCTTGAAGATTTGCAGGATCTCCTTGATCTTCCACTTAGCAGGGATGATGAAGATACAGACGCCCTAGACTTTGAATTACAATTTAAAGGTCAGATAAGGGAGCTGTTGATGAGGCAATAAAGATTTCCACAAATAATGAAGAGTTTTGGCATTATCTGTTCCAGGGGGAGATTGTTGGGATTGAACCCTATCAGAGGAACAGATAATTAAAGCCAAAACTGGATCAGAGCAGTGGATCCAGAATAAGCAGACGTTTACAGATAGTTAATGCAAATCTTTCCCCTTGAAAGTGGCTTTGTATCTGCTGACCTCCTATCTACTGATCTTACCAAGTGCTAATCCACAACTGCTGCCTTGCATCTACTGCCAAAGGTTAAAGACTGATGGAAGACCAAAGCCCTGCTGACTCAATCTTCTGCCTTGAGTCAAGTACTGCTGATCCGGACAAGCACTGCTGGATTCACAGCAGTGGAAGGATGCAGCAGCTGTTTAAGTGTCTTTCATGTAATAGATTGTAATAGCAGTAGTTACTACATCAGTGTTTGTATAGATCAGAGGTTAGAGTTTGTTAGGAGGTTAGATGTCACTTTCATGGTGACGTCAGCTAAGATGCTCAGTGGTTTGCAAGTGCCTATAAATAGCTCAGTACTTTGTACTGTTCTATTAGCTCTTTCACCACATCGTCTTCTTTGCACGAACAAACTACTAAGCTCTGGCTGAGGGGGAGTTTGCATTCTTACATCAATCATTGTAATCGTTGTTGAAACAAATTCAATCATTCGGTTCATTGTGTAAAGATGTTTGATTAAAAGTATTACTCCTGTTTGATTGTATGCAAAGTTTGTTTTCATCTTAATTCCGCTGCACAACTCTTCCATTTCCATCTTAATTTCAAACAAAAATACAATCAAAAAGAAACTCCCAGGGAAACTTGCCCAGGGAAACTTGCCCCCAAGTAGGAAGGACCCTACCTCATCCAAGAGGTCCTGGGCAAAGGCACGTATAAACTTCAAACATTAGAAGGCGAAACTATCGCACGCACATGGAATGCACAACAGCTTCGACGCTGTTATATGTAAGCCATGTTTTTTACATTCACCATGTAACCTATCAGGCCACAGGCCATTTGCAAATAAATAAATAGACGATTCAATGCAATATTGTTTATTTATTTATATTACAAATGCGTGTTCCACTCTGAGGTATCCACAAAAACAGATTAGCAAAATCTTCATTCGTGATACCCACACAGAGTGGTAACCACACGCAACTATTATAATATGCCAGCAATGGCAACACTATTTATCCGGCCAGACACAGTTCTCCATACTTGCATATCACCTAGATATGCAAAAGGCAATTACAGACTTAGTGTTACTCACAGTAACATTAAACTCATACAAATTCAAACATGCAAGTAATGACAACACTTGTACAAATTGAACATAAGGGTTGAAACTTTATATTCAAAAAATTTCTACACCCACGCGGTGCACAAGTGATTTACAAAAAGTTCTCGACATTTACATAAGGAAACAAAAAAGGCACGCAAACCAGCCTAGTCATTCTTTGTCCCGCTGGAACCCGCACCATCAGTGCCCTCAACAGCAGGCTTCTCCTCATCTTCCTCATCAGCGTACAGCACCCGCAAGCTGTCCACATAATCCTCCGCTTCTAAACACTTTTCAAGCTCCTCAAGACCGGAAAGGGTTGTTTCGTTATACGCCTCAACCGCAACATCAAGAAGCGCTTCAGTATCCACACCGTGGAACCCGGATCGCTCATCAGTATATCCGCCCTGGGCTACAACATTCATATGGCCAATACAGCGATTATAGCCAGCTTTAAAACCAGCATCCTGGGCACACTCCTTAATCTCATTAACACCCGATACATTCTCAGGTGCGTCAAGGATGGCAGTAACAATCTGCGAAACAAGAATACAAAGGTTATCAAAGGAAAACCTATAACAAAAATAACAAAGGCAACGGATACTTACATGCCCGATCCCGCGCATACGCATCCATTCACGGTCAGCCTTGAGCAGCTCAAGTGACGAAGCAAGGCTATCTCTAGCCTCCTCAGCCTCTCTTGCCCGCGCTTCAACCTCATCAACACGGGCAGAGACCTCCTTAATAGTGCCCCCCCCGGGTCCGCACTTCAGCCTCTTAACAAAACAAAAACAAGTATACAAAAATAATCAACATACTTGTGAGATGTACAAAGTCAAAAGGCAAAAAAGACTTATACCTGAGGGCCCAAGATAGTTTTCGATAAGTTGGTACGATCAGCATTTGCCCCTTCAAGAGCCTTTGCAGCGCGGGCCCCCGCCTCCTTGGCCTCTTCAAGAGCCTTTGCGGCGCGGGCCCCAACCTCCTTGGCCTCTTCAAGAGCCTTTGCAAGGCGAGCTTCCGCCTCTTTGGCCTCTTGGGCCTCTTGGGCAGCCGCAACAGCTGCTGCTTTCTCTTTAACAAGCGCAGCAATTGCTGCCTTAGCATTGACAAGCTCCTGGCGAACACGAAAGAGAGTTTCATTCTGTTTGGCCCAAGAGTCTTTCCAAGCCTTGCGCTCATTAAAAAGTGTCTCGCACTCATTAGAAAGAGATTCTTTCCAACTCTGGCGCTCAGTGGAAAGCAGTTTTGCAAGGGTACGAACCTGTTTAAGCTCAGCAGTTGCAGCGCACTCTTCACCCTGCTTACGCTTTTCAAACGCAGCCCTATCCCTTTCAAGCTGCTTTGCACCCTCACGTGCAGCCTTCACCAACTCCTCAGCCTCGGCACGCAAGCGCACATTCTCCTCCTCCCTGCGCCCCAACACCTTATACTTTTCCATAATGGCATTGGCCATTACGGAACTCCCAACAAGCATGGAGGAGAGTTGGTTAATCTGGGCCTCACCCGATAAAGAACGGGCCCGGTTGACTTCAAAAGGTGTGCCCAAACCACCTAAAATCTCCCTACTCGCGGAGGGGTCAGCAGTAATATCATCCCCTTGCAGTACGGTCCAGTGGGGGCGGTGGTAAGCCATGGCCCGATCTTCCGTATAGGTGCGGTAATAATACTCCAATTCAGACTCTTCAGGCTGAATGGGAGTCTCTACGAAACCCGCACCCCCAGAAGAGGAACCAGAAGCCTTCCCAGCAGCAGGAGACTTTGGCCTTTCAGTATAAGCAAATTTCAGGTTCAAATCATCAGCATCCTCCAGGGTAATGACATTGTCATGAGAATCCACCGTGTCATGGATCTAGGCCGCAGGCCCCTTCCCAGTATCCTCCTCCCGCACAGAGGACTCAGGCATAACAGCCTTATGAACCCCCACATCCGCAGCAGTGTCATGCGGGGGAGGAGGAGGAGCAGCATCAAAGATGGAGAACCCTTCATCTTGGGGTTCTGCAATCAAAGAAAAAATACGTTAAACTACAAGTACAAATACAAAATATTTGTCCAAGTTATGCATCACGTACCAGGAACAACCGCAGGCTTCCTTTGTCCCACAAAAGCCCCGCGTCTGGTCTGAATCTTCGGCTTCTTTTTCTCACCAGCATCAACAACTTTCCCCGCTTTTCTCTTCTTCTCATCAGCGGGTTTCGAACCCGCAATGGTTCCACCGGTGGCCGCACCAGCACCTGGAACACCCAAGCCCTAAAGGGTGTCAGATACTACCACGTAATCGGTATATCTGCGGAAATGAGAACGAGAGATACCTGCAGCATGCGGAACCAAAGGCGGAACAACAGGTGCCTCAGTTTTCTTCTTGCCGCGACCCCGCACGGGTTTATCCACTTGCTTCTTTTCTGCATGCTTTTTGGGAGCACCCTTTGACTCAAACTTACCAAGGGCCCCAAGAGTACCTGCATGTAGAATATCAGCAACATGAAACTTATAAGGCAAGAAAAGAAGGCTATGAATTATACCTTTGCCCTGCGGCAGGGGTGCATTCAGTGCCTCGCGTGTAGGAACGCGGAAGTTATGGAGAATGGTCAAATTAAAACCTGCACCTTCAGCAGTCTTGACAATATCAACCTTGCCAGTAAAGGTTGGATCAAATATCTTCCACAGCTCAACAACAACTTCTGATATTACACGTTCAAATTAATAACAAACAAGAGAATAATGAAACCGCACAAGAGTAAGAACACTTACCACAAGTTTTCTCCCGCACAATGGGCTTTGCATGCTTATCGGCCCTAGTCAATAACATCCGCAGCATCCACAATTCAGTGTTCTTCAACAGCCTATGCTCAATAGTCCTCAACCGTGGGAACCACTCCGCATTCTCCGCATTAGGAATGGCAATATCCTCCGTAGGAATAGGCTCATTAACATTCCGCAAAGTCATGTTGAGAACAACCGCGGCAGCTTTAACATAGAAGAACTTGCTCTTCCACTTTTTAATACCCTTGGGAGGGGTCATCAACTTGGTACTTCCGTACCGTTCTCGGAAAGAGAAGAACCCAGTGTTCACCGTCAACTGATAAAACCCCCGGAAATTATCAACGGTAACCGGTAAACCAAGGGCACGAAAAGTTGATTCAAAGTGTCTAATATGAATAAACCCAAAAGGACTCATCTGGGAGATATGGACCTTATAATACTCCAACAACTCAGCAACAAAAACGGTCAATGGTAAACGAAGGTTACCATCGATGAAAGAATCGGCCCACATGGTCACGTGACCGGCTGGAGCACAAGCACCGGTGTCACCGTCTTGGGGATAAACAGCCCCAAACTCGGAGGGCATCTGTGTACTAATCATCAGTTGGTCGAACGACGCTTTCGACCAATTCAAGGGTGGCAAGCCACCACCAGGAGCACTACCACCATCATCTTCGTCTTCACCGCCCACCGGAGAAGAATGAGCAGGGTTTTCACCCTCCACATTGTGTGGACTAGATGGTTTAGCCATCAGAAATAATAAAAAAGAAAGAAGTATGAGTTTACAAGAAAAACTCAGAAGATCACCGGAAGTACAGGTGGATTGATCGAAGAAGATGAAGAGTATGGTCTCTTTTCACCGGAGAAATTTTTTGAATTTTGAACAAAGTGAGGAGAAATCAAACGGTTTCCCCTTATATACTCATCGCAATTAATGCGATGCAGTAAACCGACTTACCACGTTCAAAAAGGGCCACTGACGTATCGCCACGTGTCCAGCGGCTTTTCAGCTGACGGTTATCACGCGCGCGTGGCTGCCCACGCGCCTGACAGAAAAGACCTTTTACACTACTTGCTACAGTGTAGTTATGACCTCGGTCAGTGCAAACGTCCTTTCAGATCATCACATGTCAGAATCCTACCAACTTTCAACAACCCACACATGCCATCAGCCACGTAGACAACATAAAAGTGACAAACATTATCCAAACTTAAGCGGCATGCGGTTTTTATGGTTTACCGCACCATAACCCATACCGCATGTCGTTTTTTACATACCCCTCAAAAAAGGCAAAAATATATCTTTAAATTATATAAAGGGGTATAAGCAATAACCACACATACCCACGCGCACACGTGGAATATGCGGAGAGGACACACACCAACCCGCACAAGTGCGTCAGATACTCAGAACCAGCATGGTTCTTTGGACTGCGAAAACCGCTTCTCATGATGCGGTAAACCGCACTCCATGTAAGCTTCTTCAAGCTTCAAAACCCTCATTTCCGGTTCACAACCACGGAGGGAACGCAAACAGCTTCTCCTTAAGGTAAAGGACAAGTATGCTGAGCAACCGCACATCAGCAACCCTGTCTCCTGAACCTTCAAGAGCTACGTCCAGGTTACAAGACTTCTAGAAGCGAGTTCTTTGCTGCAAATCGCAAACCACTCGTGAGAAGTTACTACAAACCGCAACTATGCGAACGGTAGCTACGGAAGAGCCACAACTAAACCACCACGCGGAGGAGCATAGCTACTTCAAGGAAAACTGCTTTTCAACTAAACATGAAGGAAAGTGGCTACAAAACGAATGCGGAAGAGTTTCAACCAACTTCCCAAATATCTAACATAATCTTCGCAGGCAACACGACTTAAAGGAAAGCTACTTTCCACCAAAGCGTGAAGGAAAGTAGCTCAGCACAGTGGTAACAAGTCTGCTTATGACTAGTTACCCACCTATGGACCGCATAGAATAAACAATGGTGGGCACAACCCTGCCCATGACCATGTTTATCTGCCCATAGTTCAGATTCACATTGTTCGACCAAACACGGCCAACAATGACGCAACTACCCCACGTTCCTCAAACAAACATGACCAACAAGGTGCGGCAACGAGGTAACCGCAAAGGACGTGCGGTTATAGAGAGCTAAGCCTCAGAGGATGTGCGGTTACTTGAGAGATAAAACCGCAGAGGACGTGCGGTTACTAGAAAGCTTAACTGGAGAACACGAATACCCCACAAAACAGGGATCATCATTGCATGTCCAGTTGCTGTACATAGAGCTTGAGCAAAGTACTTACAACTTTGCACTAGCTGACGCAGAGGTTACAACTAGAGTGACGAAGACGTACATCTTCCGTCACGATCTCAGAGGTTGGTTCGAACCCTGCTAACACCTTCAGTCACCGTCTCAAAGTTTGGTTCGAAACACCAACAGGTGGCTGATGACATCAAGAAAAGGTAGACTAAGAGTCAAGTCCTTGGCTGAGAATTCCGCATCAGACGGAACTTGCTCACCAGATATCCTTCTCAAAGGAAGGAACAATCCACTCGAAAGGCCTACTACTTACTGAAAGAAGGAGCCATCCGCATGGCCCATATTTAACCTTCTAGACAACATAGTCCAGTATCCCTCCCACATGCAACTTGCATAAGGAAGGAACACTAGACTGGGGGGACTTGAAGGGGTATGGTCCCAGATCTCGTGGCAGCATGACAGCGAATGACCATTACCCTTATCAAAAACCTCCACCAGCAATAAACTCACCTATGTCCGCGTGGTCACACGCGAACACAGCGGTCCAATCTGTCCAATGATGAGAAGACTTACCTTAAGGACGGAAACCAATGTTACGCATAGCGATGCGGCCCCGCACCGCATCCTATGAACATTTTCGTCACGACAAGGAATCTGGACAACAGTAACAGTCACTAAGCGGCGATGCGGCATGGCACCGCATCCCGCATAAAATCATGGATGGAACAACCAATGCGGGAACAACATCAATGACCGCAAGCAACGATGCGGCCTGGCACCGCATCCTGCCTACAAGGCAAGTGGGTCTGACACCACAGTGCAAGTGGCACTAGGAACAGTCGCCTACCGGCCCACGTGTATACAAACAGTCTGACACCACAGCAGGACGTGGCATCACCACCGTAACCGACAGGTCTGACACACCAGCAAATAGCTGTGCGATGTCAGGCTAGCTATTCAACTACCCTCCTTCACTCCTCGGCTATAAATACTCACCCCAAACCAGGTTTGAGGTATCACTTCTCAACTCTTTCAATACTACTACTATCACACTTTGCTTCCCAAGCAAACTACTGATTCTCACGCCGGAGAGTGGTAACAAGGAGCACCCCCACCCCATCCTCCTTGTTGCGAGTCATGGCTTGTTTCCTTGTGCAAGAAACCCACAACCAGACGATCCAGCCGACGATCCTCGGAAAGAAGGGATTAACCCTCTTGACGAGACCAGTGAGTTAACCCACCTGGTTAACCATTGTTTCATCAAACACATATACATACAAAATACATAACAACTACATAGATTGAACAAGTATACAAACAAGTATATATATATATATATGTAAGGATAAATATATATACTTGGACTTAGTTAAAGCTCTATGAGAACAAGAATATATTTTAGATAATAAAATATATTGTTTATATAAATAAAAACAATCATGTGGGACACGATGACATACAAGGGGTTGAGGCCTGGACGTTACACGCTCAAGAATGAGGCAATTATGTGGGACACGAAGATACACAAGGGGCTAGGCCCCGTTCACATGCAAACAAGGATGCAAATATATATAGATAATATATAAATAAACATTTATACGGATAATCAAACTACCAACGTGTCTAAACCAACCAAGAGTTTCAAACAAACAAAACAAGGTTAAAGATGAGAAACTTGTATATGATCAAACAACGAGACCTAGATTAGGACTCTTGTAGGTCGAGTATAAATCAAAGGAATGTTTGATTGCTAACGGAGCACGGAATGCGAACTGTGAGTTCATGTCCCCTCTTTTAATTATATTTTGTTTTCAAAATTTTGAGGAGATACATGTTACACAAAAATGGTATGATAGTTATGGAATGAATTCCCCTTAGATCATGTGCGCATAAGGAGAGAAACTTGAGTAACCATTAGTCACAATACAAGACCGAGTAACAAAGTGATAGATCTACTGGGTGTGGGTGAGCTCCACTGTTGGTCCGTGAGAACCTGAAATGTGTTTTTTTTTTGTCCGGCGTAGTCGCGCATCACTAGGTTTTAATGATTCGGTCGGCAGAATACATTGTCAAGGTTTGGTTGCTTACTTGTGTCGGCACCTACATTACTGTCCTAGCTAAACATCAAATGATCCATGAATTTCATTGACACTATGCACATCGGTTTTACATACAAGGTTTATCCAATGTTTTAAAGATTCATTTGTGACAAAATAAAACACGTGAACTCACCAACATTGTTGTTGACTTTTTTAAACTTAACATGTATTATAGGAAAGTAAGAATTGCATGATGGAAAGCCAAGGAAACAAGGAAAGCAAGGATACGATGTCTCTTTTGAAGGATTTTCCTTTTATATACCGCCCTCGTGCAGGAATATAGGAGTCAAAACCTTGATTTCATTAAAAAGAAGAAAAACAATATTTTGATTTAAAGTCATGTTGCTAACTTGAAATACTTTTGGAATGTTATGTACAAGCACTTTTATCTTGCTTTTTTAGTTTCAAACAATATCTTGATTTACAAGACTTCATTTTTAAAATAAAATAAAATAACTTCACATTTCAATTACGTGATAAAAGAGATGTGCGTATATATAAAGGTTATCGTCCAAGTGGTACACGGATTCTTAGTGAAAGAAGCAGATTTTGTTTTTCTAGTTGAAGTGTACGAATCATGTGTTAGATCTTTCATTATTACTTCATCGATTATAAAATATGCTTTTCACAAATTTTGAATCAAAAAAGGTAAACAAATGAATACACAAAATAAAAAATTGGCCCGATGATACTTACATCTGGTGTAAATGAACAATGTAAAATTGTTCCTTACAATATTAGTTTAGTTTTGTGGGTGTGTCTAAGTTTACATTTGTTGTAGATGATACTTACATTTGGTGTAAGTGAACAATGTAAAAATGTTTCTTACATTTTTTGTTTTGTTTTGTGGGTTTGTGTAAGTTTATGTTTGGTGTAGATGATACTTACATTTAGCGTAAATGAACAATGTAAAAATGTTCCTTACAGTATTTGTTTATTTTTGTGGGTTTGTCTAAGTTTACGTTTGGCCGGTGTAGATGATACTCACATTTAGTGTAAATCAACAATGTAAAAATGTTCCTTACAATATTTGTTTATTTTTGTGGGTTTATCTAAGTTTACATTTAGTGTAGATACTTACATTTGGTGTAAATAAACAATGTAAAAATGTTTCTTATGGTATTTGTTTATTTTTGTAGGTTTGTCTAAGTTTATGTTTGGTGTAAATGATAGTTATGTTGTTTGTAGAATGATAGTTCATGATTTTTTTGTAGGGGGTTGGGTGGTGTTTTTACATTGCCGTAAATGATACTTACCTAACATAGGTGTCGGTGGAGGACTTGACGTTGAAGGTGCAAACTATCATTTACATGAAATGAAAGATGACCTAGCGTTATTTGTTTTTGTTACATATGTATATATTTTTTACATTGTCAGAGTAAATATTTACGTTAATGTAAATATATTGTTACATGGAGTATTAATTAATTTAAAGACTCATTTGCAATTGCTTCATGGGTTATTTGATTAAATTGATAGTTTTTGTGCAACTACAGAAATGGTACAACGTACATCAGTGCCTCTTTTTTTACAGTGATGTCTTTTTGTTATTTACCCAACTGTAAATGTTTCAAAACACACATCTTTAAAAAATAAAATAAAAGTTAGAGGTAAAAAAAGTATCCACCCGTGTAAAAAATAGTTACCCTTTATGTAAATAGTTTCCCATTATGTACAAAAATTTACATTCATGTGCCCAAAAAGCTTTCATCTGGTAAATTTTTGAGCTCCCAAAACACACACAAAATAGATTTCACACTGAGGAGAGAAGGTGAACAATTGATTTTGATGGTGTGTGCATTTGGTAGAAAAAGGACGTGGGTGTGAAAATTTCCTTAATACCCCTTTTGTACCCATAGTTATTATTCTATTCAAAAGTAAATGACATACAACTTAAAAGATTCAGATTTGTGTTTGATCAAGGGCTCACACACACACATATATATATATATAGGGAGAAGATCATGCGAGAACCACCTCTTATTGCGAGAACCGCGAGAACCAATGTGAACACCCCAAAAATGCCTAAAAATAGCTAAAAATCACACAAAAATCTTTTTTTTTTTATTTTTTTAATATTTTTTAGGTTAAATTTTTTTTTGCTTCGAAAAGTAGCGATTTTAACCTAAAAAATATTAAAAAAATCAAAAAAAAAATTTTAGGTTTTTTTTTTATTTTTTTAGATTTTTTTTAAGATTTTTTTAGGGTTTTTGGGGGTTTAGTTTTTAGCATTTTAGCTTTGGGGGGGGGGGGGGTTTAGGTTTTTGGGGCGTGGGGGAGGGAGGTTTAGGTTTTTTTTGGGAGGGGGTTAGGTTTTTTTTTAGGTTTTTTGGGGGTTTTAGTTTTTAGCATTTAGCTTGGGGGGGGGGGGGGGTTTAGGTTTTTTTTTGGGGGGGGGGGGGGTGGGGGTTAGGTTTTTTTAGCTATTTTAGATTGTGTTCACATTGGTTCTCATGGTTCTCACAATAAATGGAGTTCTCGCATGAGCCCCTCCCTCTATATATATATATATATATATATATATCTATTATATATAATAAATGAAAGTTATTTGGGCCACGTGTCAACACTAGAGAGCCCCTAAATGCCCTTTTTCCCGCCCAACAGTGCCATCCCATTTTCCTTATATAACCTCTCTTCTCACTTCTGATCTTTCTTTACAAACGCCTAGGGTTCTTTCTCTCTGTATATTCAGGCGATTCAAATTCAAATTTCACAAACGTTAATCTTCTTCCAGACGCCACCATAAAATCATCTTTTGTTCATCGATTACTTCATCAAAAGGTTTGTTCTTCTTTTTTTTAGTTGAAATAGTTTCATGATTTCCTGTTATTTATACTAATCCTTTGTGTTTTGTGTCTTTTCATGTAACCATTGTTAGGGTTTCGTTCGAGAGTTAGATCAAGAGATGTGTCGCCGGCTAATGGTTCTCCATAATCATGGTATGTGTTTTTGTTTTTGATTTTTACTTAAGTTTTGTTATCTGAGTTGTTACTAAATGATTATTTTCAATGATCTGTTGTAGATGATAATGATGATGATTGTTCTACTGTCCTTTCCAGTATCATTGTTCCAACATCGTTTAAAGTATGTGTTTTTTGCTACTCCGATTTCCAAATTTTGAGTTTTTAATTATCAAGTGATATACTCTAATTGTCGCTTTATATTTCAGTCTAATCACATTTGTTTGAAAGTCATACAATATGTTGCGTGTTATTATAGGTTTGTAATCAAAGAAGTTTAAAGTTTAATTAAACACAAAGAAAGATTATTAAATTTACAGTTAAAATAATTTTTTCTTATGAGTAAATGATGATTATAATTGACTTGTGCAGCAGATGATGATGACTTGTCCAAGAAAGGATCTGCTACTGTTGTAGTATACTAGAGCAATGGTCTTTCCTGCCTTTTTTGTATTAAAAGAAGCATAAAGTTTGGTTTAAACCACAGTTCTTTATAAACAAAGTTAAGGATTAAGTATATGAGGACAAGGCTCTTCTTCACCAGCTGAAGAAGTGTTTTCATGTACTGCATCTTGGTCTGTTCACTAGAGATCAGCTTTCTATAAATCCTGATGTTAATGCATTGAGTCCTTCCATGGAGTTCATGTCGATTGTTGGAGATATACAATGATTGACTTATGTACCTAGAGTTTGATTAACCAAAGGAAAACGACTGTTTAGTACCAGCAGTGGTTCGGCATCTACAACGGATTTAAATTTAGTTTTTAATTATCAGTGGTTCTTATGTAACTTTAGTATTTAATTATCAGTGTTTCTTATGAGGTGTTTCTATGTAACAGTATTTATCACAACTCGTTATTTGTTTGATCTGTATTATAAATACAACAGTTGTTTGATTTTTATACTATTAAATAAAAATGTAGTACACTTGGATGTTAAATAAGTTCCTCATTATGATTATTTGGATATAATGTTTTTGAAATTCGTCTTTTTAAAATGATAGTTTTCATTAATCCTTAAAAGCCTGTTGGAACCACTGTTTTGGTTCAAGCATCTGATTGTTAAAGTCTGTTGGAACCACTGTTTTGGTTCAAACTTCTAATTGTTAAATGTTATCCACTGATCGGAAGTTATAGCCACTGGTCACTTTTACATTTTTTACATCCACTGATATGGACCATCAGCGGTTTCCCTAAAAAATAGTAACTGCTCACATTTTTATTATTGATGTTGTTAATTAGTAATAGATTGAAATTATTAAATGAAAACTAGAATTGCAATCAAATTACCATTTACCTGATCTTTACATTCCAATGACATAAGAGTTCCACCAAAATTATTTTCATGATAAATTTTAAAGTTAAATTAAAAAATAAAAAATAATCTTGATGACTATTTGTTCCAAATCAAATCAGTAATTAATGCTGATTTCTTGAGCTTTGGACATTTGATTAAGCAAATTTTGAATTTCAAATTGACGGTTATTATATCTTGATTAAAGTTTAAATAAAATTTAAAAAATTCATGATGACATTTGTTTTCAAATCAAGTCAGTAGTTATTGATAATATCAGTAATTTTGAAATTCAAAATATTCAAAATGGTAATTTAAAATTTTCGTTCTCTCTTTTTTTTTCTTCCTATTTTGCATATCATTTCTAATATTTAATTACTTTAATAAAGCAGCATATAAGAATATACACTACTTACGTTTGAAATTATATCTGAAATTTATGACGTACAACAGTGGATAACTACAACAGTGGTTCAGCATCAACTTTAGTTTTTCTATTGTTTATTTGTTTATGTTAGCAATGTTTATATGTAACAGTGTTTTCCGCATCAATGTTGTAAAGACTGATAGGTTGTTAGATGTCATCACCTCAGTGTTTTATATGTGACCATTTTTATGGCATCAGTGTTTATATTTAATTTATATTTAACAGTGTTTAGGACTGTTGTTTATACGTAACTCTATTTATCACATCAATTCAGTGGTTTGATCTGTACTATTAATTGAACAGTTGTTTCATCTTTATACTAATAAAATTCATATACACTTTGATTAATAGTAAGCTCCTCATCTTGATTGTTTGGGTATAGTATTACAATCAAATTATGAAATGAAAACTAAAATTACAATCAACTTACCATTGTACCTAATCTTTACATTCCAATTACCTACAAGAGTTCCACCAACATTATTTTCATGATAAAATTTAAATTTAAAATAAAAAATAAAAAAAATTCTTGATGACTATTTGTTTCAAATCAAATCAGTAATTAATGCTGATTTCTTGAGCTTTGGACATTTGATTAAGCGAATTTTGAATTTCAAATTGACGGTTATTATATCTTGATTAAAGTTAAAATAGAATTTAAAAAACTCATTATGGCATTTGCTTTCAAATCAAGTCAGTAGTTACTGATAATTTCAGTAATTTTGAAATTTAAAATTTGCAAAATGGTAATTTAAAATTTTGGTTCTCTCTCTCTTTTTTTTTCTACTTTGCATGTCCTTTCTAATATTTAATTACTTTGCATACCTTTGAAATTAAATCTGAAATTTATGACGTCCAACAACAGTGTCAAACTACAATAGTGGTTCAGCATCAACGTTTGTTTATTTGTTTATGTTAACAGTGTTTATATGCTACAGGAGTTCCGCATCAATTTTTTATAGACTGTTAGGTTGTTAGATGTCATCACCTCAGTATTTTATATGTAACCATTTTTATGGCATCAGTGTTTATATGTAACAGTGTTTCAGAACAGTTGTTTTTACTATGTAACAGTGTTTCGGAACAGTCCTCACTCCAGTGGTTTGATCTGTACTATTAATTGAACAGTTGTTTCATGTTTATACTAATAGCATTCCTATACACTTTGATGTAACAGTATTTATCACATCATTTCAAATTGATGGTTATTATTTGTTAATTAAATTTAAAATAAAATATAGAAAGTCATTATGACAATTGCTTTGAAATCAAGTCAGTAATTTTGAAATTTTGAAATGATAAATATACAAAATGGTAATTTAAAATTGACGTTCTTTCTGTTTTTTTTTTTCTATTTTGCATATCATTTCTAATATTTTATTATTTTAATAAAGCAGCATATAGGGATATACACTCCCTACCTTTGAAATTACATTTGCCACTGCATTCAGTTAAAAATTTTATTGGATAATCGGTAACCTTGAATTCCAACCTTGATATTTTTTAAGAACATCCATGCTTATTGTATTATTAGCATATTACCTTTAGCAATACTTATTATTTACAAGATTCTTTTTTTTTTATGTACTGTCTTCAAATGGAGGTTGCAAAGGTTACCATGCTTAACGATCTTAATACATTCTCAAACAACTATTCGATTGGAGTTAAGATTGTTAGCATTTCGAAGAAGATGATGAATGATAACAAAAATGAAATATATCGTCTTGATATGATCTTCATGGATGAGATGGTACCGTATATAGTTGTCTTATCATTTTTTGGACATATGAATATCCAAATTAGTATAACACCTTTTTTATTTAATCGGATGTTTCATATTCTTAGGGAACTATGATACAAGCCAGCTGTTTGCATAAAATGCTTGGAAAATTCAAAGACTTCCTTCAGTTGGATGAATGTCTTCTTATCACCAAACCTTCTCTTGCTACTAATAAGTCCTCTGCTAAGTATACCAAGAGAAATGACAAAATATCACTTTATTTCTATACTTCTGTTGAGAAATGCTTTGACTGGTCTGGACCGAAATACCGTTTTAATTTCGTTAACCTCAAGGATGTTGTTAAAAATAAAATTGAAGTAAATACAGTTATTGGTATGTAAATCACTACATGATATATATCTATTGTTTTGTCTTATTGTTTTTTTTTATTGTTATCACTTCTTAATGCTGTTTTCTTTTAACAATATATTTTTGTTTATAGATTGGATTGGTTATGTGGATGTATGTTTCAATCTAGAGGATATGTCAAAGAAGGATGGGAGCAAGGGCAAGAGACTTAATCTTAGACTTGAAGATCTTGAGTGCGTTCTTTTTATTAAGTTGTTGCATTTTGACGTTTTAACCATTATAAGGTTGCTTGATGTTATTATGTTTTATGTTAATATTTTTAGAGGCCAAAAGTGTCCGGTTACTTTGTGGGATGGTTTTGCTATTGACATGTTTGCTTACATGAATGATAAGAAAAGAGAGAAATATGTTGTTATCCTTTGTCATTTTGGTATGGTCAACCTTTACAAAGGTACAATTTAAACTTAATTGGTTTAATTTTTTTTTTATCTTTAGTAATTTAAACGTTGTATTTATTTATACATTTTAAATTTGACAGTATTTATATTGATCTACTCAAGTTTTTATTTTTAAATTCAGGCAAGCGTGGAGTTGCAAATGGGTTTGAGCTGAGCAGACTTTTTATTGACACTGACATTGAAGAGATTTCCTCTTTTAGGAAGAGGTATAGTTAGTAATATGCATATAAACATTGAATATTATTATTTTATACTTACATTTAATTTTTACGTTTTAATTTGATTGCATGAATCTGTTTAGGTATGTAGAGAAAATTTCAACTTCATCTTCATCAAATGAGCATGTTGGTTCAAATGTTATCTCAAGTGTTGAAGATGAGTTTCTTAGTAACCCTGATTTCATGCTTATTGGTTTCCTTGGAACGATATCAACGGTGTGTATTTTCTTATAAGTACTCTACATGCTGAGTTTTTTTATACTCTTTTCTAAGTGTTATTATTTTTGTTTGCTATTGATAGACAAAGAAGGTTTTGATTCTTGCCACAATCACAGCTATATGCACTGATAAACTTTGGTATTACAATGGTTGTAACCACTGTAAGTCAGGTGTGGAGGAAAGATTTGTAACGAAAGAAAATGCGGATGGTTCATTTGATGTTGATCATGCAAAATCGTTGGTTTGTACAAATGATAAATGTGGAGGAGTCGACATCTATTCTATTCCGTGGTTTGAGATTACAGTTTTTTATTTCCTTATGCTAAATACTAATATGAACGGTTCATATTAGTAATACTAATGTTTTCATTTGTTTTTAACTTTGATAGGTTCAAGATACCTATTAGGGTGCAAGACTCTTCCGGTACTGTGTCTTTGACACTGTTTGATTTCGAAGCTTACAAGATTCTTAACAAATCTGCAAAAGAGTTACTTACAATCCAAGATCAGGTAACAAATACATGCATTCAGTTGTTTGGCCATGTAGTTAATATAACTTAAAATTAATTTTTATAAAATTCTATGTTCTCAATTATGGAATCATTCTGCTTATTGTAATTTATATTAATTTTGATAAAATCATAGGTTGTTAATTCTGGAGACATACCGAACCCATATCCTGAGATCTTTGACACATTGATTGGAAAGAGGTATGCTTTCATCATAAGTGTTAAAGACTATAACATTGAGCATCAGGTTGAAAACTATGGTATTTCAATGGCCACTAACGATGATGAGATCCTTGCTGCGCTTTCCGCCAAATTCACTCTTAACCAGGTTTAAATCTTCATTATGTGAATCTTTTAATTTTATAGTTATATCTTTTTGAAATAGATTTATACCATTGTGTGTATTTTATGTTATTGTGTATTATGTACTTAAAGCATGAGCAGTCCGAATCGTTGGATGTTCCAGATTCCTGCAGTTTGTCTACTCCTGTTGACCTTATGAAGGTAATATGAGAATTTGTTTATTTGTACTAAATTTTTTGAAACGTTAGTACTTACTGTCTTTTTATATCAGGATGAGATGTCATGCTGTGGTGACAATGTTACCCCTTTATCCCAACCACTGGTAGGCACTAAGAATCCCTCTTCAGATGAAACAAAACGTAAAATTCTTGAAGTGTTCGATGTGGATGATGCATTAGGTTGCTCCTCGACAAAGCGCCGCATCAGTGATGAGCTGTGTCAGGATGAAGATGCTGGTGTTTCGACGCTTTTGATTCCAAAGATTGAAAAATAGTTTTTTCAGTATTTTCAGATACATTTACGTGTTGATTTCATATGCTGTTGCCATGTTGAACTTATGGTTTTCGTTTTGTTGCTTTTGGGTGTTTGGTGGGTTATGGTGGTTTTGAATTCCTGAAAACTTATCTGCTTATTATACTGTTATGTTCTAATATTATAATGACTATGATCTTTCTTTGCATATTATTATCTATATTGTTAAATAAATATTGAGATTTCAAAGAATTCACGTTCATCTTCTACGGCAGCTAATTCAGTGCATCAAAATTTACATAGTAAGTGAAATTATAACTTCTTAACTCATGTTTCAGTTGTTAAGTAGCATCACTTAATCCTTAACTCATGTATCAGTTGTTAAGTAGCATCACTTAATCCTTAATCACGATTCTCTATCCACTGACTACTACATCAGCAGTTGTTAACCATTAGTAGTTCACTATCAGTTGTTAAGTACCCTTAGTGTTTTAATCACTAGCAGTGCTTACAAGTTTTTCATCAGCTGTTTCACTTAACAGAAGTTTCACATAACAGTAGTTTCGCTTAACAGTAGTTTCACTTAACAGTATTTTGCTTTATTCATTTTAAATTCATGTTAAATTCATTATTACAATTAAAGCCAACATAAATGCACACTTGCATTATGTTAAACATACATAACGGACACAAAACGTCATACCTAGAAACATAGAAGGATATCCAACTTGGTAGACTTGACAGAACTTACAGACTCGAAAACAAAAGATTGTAACATACAACGAGTTTTCAAATTTCTTTATAATGAAAACTCAAGGAGTGAATGGTGCACTTCGGAATGTAGCTGATAACCCCCTTTTTGGTGTAGCTCTTGGATTTTCCTTGAAATTCCCAAGCTTGGTATTTTCATATCTACCACTGGGGTTATATTCATTCATATGCACCAAACAGCTTATGTTTTAGCAATTGATCGTTCTGTTCAATCACTTCCTTATGTGCATCGCACTAACTTCTAGGAGGTTGTCAAGTATTCTCGCCAATGTTTTCGTAGTTGGTGTTTTGTGTATCTTTACATCCGCAGCCATTCTGTACAATAAAAATATCCATAGTAAAGACGGCTGATACAGTACTTTCATAATGCATATAAGTATACATATATGATGAACCCAAGATGAGGAACCCAAAACTCAGTTGATCTGAAATGAAGAAAACACATTCAAATGACCAATACGATGAACCCAAAACATATAGTCTTTAACCAACTTTATATGAGAATCAAAACAATAACCATACCCAAATTTCAACATGAACAGCAGAGACTTAAGAAACTCAGATTTCAACATTAACAGCAGATACTTAAGAAACCTGTCCCTGTTTTAATCGATTGTATATTTTAAACATTTCAAACAAACTATAACACAAAAACAATATTAGATTAACGCCAAAAACCAAAAAAGCAGTATTAATAAACAGATAAAACCAAAAACATCACAAACAAACCTTTATAATAACCAAAACCCAAACCTCTGTTTTGATACCCGAGCCAAAAACCCACAATAATCAAACAATATTTTCCACAATAATCAAACAATATTTTCACACAAAAGCTGTTACTTTCATACAGTGGTGAAAATGAGATATCATCAAACATTAACTTACATAGGGTTACACAAGCATCTAACAAGAACAGAGGGTAAACCATAGTGTTGATCATGTTTTAGGTATGTGATTTTACCTTGGATTGTTATAACAACAAATGGTTGGTGAGGAGATTCAATGAAGATGAAGATGATGATTGGTGTTCGGAGTAGAGATTTTCAGATATTTTTGAGAAGTGTGATCGGTCTTTAGGGTAATTAAAGGATATTTCACAATTGTCAAACAGTCAACATAGGGAAGTGTGAGGGAGGGACTCAAACTGTTATGAATTTATAAGATCAAGGGCTGAAAAAACCAAAAAATGAATTTAGGGGATCAAGTTGATGTTTCACACATATCACATTTGATGTTTCACACATAAATATTACTTTTTTTCAACATATTTTATAAGTTTTGGGGTGATATCAGCAGATGTTAACCACTGCTCTTCCTTAACACTTAATCCTTAATCCCTGCTTCTGTATCTACTGTTTACTACAGCAGCAGTTGTTAAAAATCTGTAGTTCACTATTATTGGTTAAGTACCATAAGTGTTTTAATCACTAGCAGTGCTTAAAAGTTTTCCATCAGCTGTTTGACTTAACTGTAGTTTGCATTATTAATTCTAAATTCATGGCTTCAAATTACTTTTCTTGGTAAACGAGTTATAGAAGCTCAAGTTATATCTGGTAGGAACTTTGGCACGAGAGTTTTTATTCTAAGGATTAATATGATCCCGTTTGACAAAAAAATACCTTTTCAATTTCAACAAAGACAATTTCCTTTATCAGTTTGTTTTGCTATGACAATTAACAAGTGTCAAGGACAAACGTTAACAAAGGTTGGTCTTTATTTGAAAGATCCTGTCTTCACTCATGGTCAGTTGTATGTTGCATTATCAAGGGTCAAGACCAGAGAAGGTGTTAAAATACTATTATTCGACGCTGTTGGAAAACCAACAAATAAGTAATGTTGTTTACAAAGAAGTTTTTACTAGGTTGTAATCATTGTGAGCAATGTTAAAACCCTGTTTCACCGAAGTCAAGCTACTTATATTAAAAGCTAATTATAATAGATAAAACACTGTTTGAGGAATGTTAAAACGCTGTTTGACCAAAGTCTGTTTGACCAAAGTCAAACTACTTTTGTTAAAAGCACAACCGTCAGTATTTCTTCATCATCATTACACATCAAACATCTATCATCTCTTTTTTCAAAAATCACTTCTCCCCAGTCATTTTCTAGGGTTTCAATTTTCTTTTCCTCCATCTTCTACACTTCAATCACCTGAGGTTTTATTATTTTTTCTTCAGCAACTGGTATGTACATTCCTATTGATGAACTTTATATTGTTTAATCTGTGTTAATTTAAATCTTATCTTGCTACTAATACGATTTTAAATGTTTATTGCTATACATTTAATAAGGGTTTACTTATGTGTTTGAATTATCTGTTGAGAACATGTTAAAATAATTATTATTTGCAGAAAATTTTTAACTCATACTCTGTTTGTATTAGAAAACTCATCATGACAATTGCTTTCAAATCAGATCAGCAAACTACTGCCCATAGCCAAGAAAGTATAACTTAGCAGATATTTCCTTTGGCAAACATATACCATAGCAGTGGTTTTGAAATTGCCGGTAATTTCAAATTCAAAATGCCTTGGGATATATACTTTGCAATTAATGCACGTTAAGCAATCACTTCTCTCTTATGCTAAAGGCGTCTTATAGGTAAATGAATAGGTTAATTGTAATTATAATAACGTGTTTAATTTTATATTTTTCCCGTGTAAATGCATTAAAAGCCTAATAAGTGTCGCATGATATTCTTTCGTCTGACGATGTATTTAGTCATAGCCTTCTTCATTGGGTATATAAAATAGATTTGGTAGAGGTTTTGATCATTACCATTTTCATCTATCTACTCAATCATCTTCAAAAATTTTGTTGACGAGATTTTCACAAGGCTCTTTGCAGGATGGAAAAATTTGGGTTTCAAGTGATTGTTGATGAGATTTTCACAAGGCTTTCTGCAGAAGATATTTGCCGTTTCAAGTGTCTTTCCAATAATTTTTATAGGGAATTGTCAAGTCATGCATTTCAGATGATGCATGCTCTCCGAAGTGGAGATTCAGTACAAAAGAAACTATTATCCTTTAAAGACACGCCAATTGTCATTGACAACGTAGTTGGTGGTAAGTTGGATGTTGTTAGTAGCAAAACCTTAAGTTTTCCTAACAATGTCCACTCTAGCTTCTTACGTATTCTATCTTCATTTAATGGGTTGTTGTTAGTTTCGAATGAAGGGATTTGCTGTCAGTTGATTCTTTGGAATCCAACTATCAGGCAGTATAAGGTTTTGTGTGATGACTACTTTAATTATAATCATCATCGAAACTCTGATACCGGTGGAATTTATTTTGATCAGTTCAATGATCTCAAAGTGCTGAACATCAGATGTTACCGTAATGTAACTGCTGCTCGTGTTTACTCACGACGTCGTGAGTCATGGACAACAATAAATTTCAGTATCGTAAACAATTATAGTTCAAGTCGTTATTCATGGTCTACAGGAGTTTATGCTGATAAAACCATATATTTTATGGTTTCAAATTATTGGTATCCACTAGGTGAGAGGAACATCGTTTGTTTTGATGTTGTTAGTGAGACTTTCAGAATGCTTCACTTTCCTGAGAGTATTGTAGTCAATCCTTGCCAAGGGCATTTTTTGACCATTGCAAAGAGATTGCATTTGATTGTCATTGGAAAGTCTGCTGAGCTAACTGCTGATTTGCTCAGATATGAAGAAGAAGGCTGGAAGAAGATGTTTGTTTTCAATAATCCTCGTGTAGTTGGTTACGTAGATGCACGCCGAAGTACTAATATAATTGAAGACAACAAGTGGTTGATAACAAGCATCTGGGGGGATATGATTGAAGTTGATCTCACCAACGAACTTCTGAAATACCTCCAACATGTTGACAACTACAATGGTCCGAAAGGAGCTTTACTTATCGAAACTACTGTTTCACCAATAGATTAGGAATTAGAATCCTGTATTTTATTCAATGCTATTATCTGTTTTGACAATTGTATCTTTTATATAATTAGTTGTGTTAAAATTATTAATAATGTTTGTTATTAAAATTAAGTAAATGAATATCGATGTTTGAGAGTGTAAATTCTTGTAATATTGGCAAAGGTCGGTTTAAATGATCAAAGCTTTGTTATTGAGAACAGGTGTTTCAAAATTAAACAGTTGTTGATACATCTGTTGAATTGGGTTAACAGATGGATGAACTTTGTATGTTGTTTAACACTTGTACTTTTTATAAATATTTAGGCTTGAGAGTGTAAAAGCTTGTAATATTGGCAAATGTATGTTTAAATGATCAAAGCTCTGTTATTGGGAACAGATGTTTGAAAATAAAACAGTGGTTGATAAATCTGTTGACTTTGGTCAACAAATTGATGTCCACAGATGTTTGGAACTACTGTTCAGAAAAGTGTGGTCGAAACCGCTGTTTGGTTAAAATGGTGGTTTAAAACCACTGTTGGGTTAAAACTGTTTGGTCTTTTAAGGCTTAAACTGGTTTGCCTTAAACAGATGTTAAGAAGTTAAACATCTGTTAAGGCTTAAACAGATGTTTGGCCTTTTGTATCAGATGTTTCGACTTAAACAGTTGTTTGATCTTAAACACATGTTTGACCTTAAACAGATGTTTTGCCTTAAACAGATGTTCTTATTCTATATCAGATATTTGGACTTAAACAGATGTTTGACCTTCAACAGATGTTTGGCCATAAACAGATGTTTGGCCTTAAACCAAACATTTGTTTAAGCTCAACATCTGTTTGACTATTTGTCAATATCTTATTGACTTTTGGTTAACATCTGTTTCAAATTTGGTCAACATCTTATTTTGTAAAAGAGGTACAAAAACAAAGATTTTTTTGAAAATCCCAAATCACCCTATCATGTAAGTGCATTGATGTAAAAGTGGAAATTTAATTATTCATATGGTCCTGTTGTGGTTTTGTTTGTCCTCTAATATGAGTTCATGATCTAATCCGGTGATTTGAAGTCGTTGTTGAATCGAATGAGATGGTTGATGTAATGCGGCCGTATTAATAACAAATAGTAATTAATTAATCTAAATAACTTTCTCGAGCCCGGGAAGCAATCCCGGGTAAAAACCTAGTATATATATATATATATATATATATATATATATCAAGGGAGATATCAATGTAGGGGAGATATATAGTTAGAATGTTAAATATTGCAAGAACTCATAGAACAAAATGAATTATTAATTTTTTCAATCTTAAAGTTTTAAAATAAAAGGAAATGACAGAAATAAAATGTTTATAATGTACACATATATATGTATTTGTTTTTTATGAACATAAACATATGCATTTGTACTTAGTATAGGCATATGCCTCTTAGTGGTGAGGTCCTAGATTCAAATATGGGAAATGAGGAATAGTTTAGAATTATTGGTGTAATAGAGTAAGCATAACAATTGTTTTTTTTTTGTTTTTAAATTAAGAAACACAAATTTAAAAATTATCAACCGCTAATTAAAAAATGAAATAATTTAGGTATGTTATTGTTGTTCACACAAAAAATTAGTTTCTAGTAATAAACTTCACTATGAATATTTTTGTGCACTAAGTTGATTAGAATACCCATAACGCACGGTGAAGAACTATAGAAAAAGCCACGTAGCTAGGTATTGGATGTTGAGCAATCTATGAACACTCATTGTGCAACCACATCCTTAGACTTTTGTGAAACTAGTAATTAGATCCGCGTGAGTTGCGGTGCGGGTACATTGCAAATATCGGCAACCTACCCCTAAAATCTTATGCTTAACACTTATTAGATTCAAAGTGTCAATATACCTGCGATAATGAGGATAAGTAATTGTATAATTCTATTCAGAAAGAGATGGCGGCGTAGTTTGTTACTCATCTACTTACTATCCTTATGTAAATTGCCCAAATTATTGGAATGAAATATATTTTGATTAAAAAAAAGTATCGTTCAACTTACATGTGTTTTGAAAGAACGTTGATGATAGGTAAAAACATCAGGCAATATCCATGAAAATTGATATCATTACCCTTAGACCCCTACCCCACTACCACTACCACCTACCTCACAAAATAAACATAGATTAGATGAATATAGGCTTTTCTAACCTACCTCGTACCAAAAATCGATCATGATATAAGAACAAAAAAAAAGATAATTAAGCACAATAACAAGAACACCATAGTTAAAGACGTGTAACGTTTAAAGTTTTAAAATTAGAATATTAGTGGAATAAGATTGTTATTTGATCGGATGTCACGGTCCGGTCAAAGATAAAGTTAAAGTGTTCCTAATTATCATAAACTATGTAGCTAGTGGAAATAAGGGTGTTGAATCCATGAAGAGTCTGTGATCCGTGTTAAAAGGTAAGTTGATTATGAAAATATGTTTATGAAGCTTGTTATTTTTTATTTTTTTGTTTGTTTGTTGAAAGAGTGTACGTTGGAATATCCAACTAGTTGTGTTTAATACTAAATATTAGATTCTCAAATTTAACTAACAATTGGAATACTTTGATTTTGATTAAAACAATACTTGGTAAAAAAGATCTCACCCGGTTTGAAATTATAAGACCTAAGGTTCTCTATCAAAACTAGGTTTAGAATCACGATTACAATTTGGTATTAACGGGCTTGGTGTTTCAAGGCTTAGGCGTTAATAACTATCAACATCAAACGATAGACAAGAATACGCTTCTTTAATCTAGAACATACAAACCCTAATATCATGTTAAAGCAAAATTAACCGAATTCATTTCACAAAGTCAATGGTGCAAGCATGGTTGCAAAAGTCGCTAGGCGCTCCCTAGTCGGATTCGGGAGTACTCGGGAAGTACTCGGGGGTATTCGGGAGTACTCGGGGAGTAATTGGCCTGGGAGAAGAGTACTCGTGCCTCGGCAACCTACCTTGTAGCGAGTACTCGGGGAGTACTCGGAGCCTAGACGGGACTTTTACAACCATGGGTGCAAGTATATATCGACAATTTGTGAATTCAAAACAAGTTCAATATAATTAACATGAGTGTTCAAATAATCAAACGCAAACACAATGATTCACAAATAAAAATATTGTTTCAAGAACCCTAGAATCTTACAAGTCTACACCTGGTGAAATCCTAGTAGCATAACCGCTCATGGTATGTTGAACTTGAAATCCGGATGAGATTGTTGAAGAAACTAGCATTCGATCTTGATTTTCGGTCTTGGATGGTGATTGAGAGTGTTTAGAGTATGGGATAACGATAAAAGATGATCCCCCATTGATATGCAAACTTTCCTAATTTCAAAAATTACCATTAGTTGACCAAAATTCTGGTTTGATTGCGAAATATCACCAAATCAGTATTGACCACCCAGCTAACGACGTCGGTGACGACCAACACAAGTGTCGTCGACGCGCTAAGAAAGCCAACACGAGTTTTGACTGGTTACGGGTCGTCCGACATAGCACCTATGTCGTCGACGACGACTAGAAGGCCCATCGCCGATGCGATACACACCAACATTTTCCAATTTCTTCGTTTTTTCTACTCGGGGTCCTCTTATATCCAATCCAATGTCTTGTTTAGCTCCCGAAATGCCCCATAAACTTATCTAGACATGCAAAATGCAAATCGTATCAAAGTAGAGCATTCGAGATATTAAATTCATAGAAGAACACAAATTTAAACATAAGAAACTAAGGACTTTTAACCATGTATCATTATTGTTTAAGAACTTTTGAATGAAATAACATATATGGAAGAGATCTTGACCTTTTGTTTTAATTTTGATAGCTTCAAGTAAAAAGAGTGAATTACAAGTTTTGTCCTTATCTATATACCAAATTTTAAGCTTTGTTCTTTGTCTTTAAATTTGACGAGTTTTGTAGTTATTGTTTCAAAATCTTGCACGCTATGTCATTTACCTGTAACTCAGTTAACTTTTTTTGTTAAATCCAATAACACATGGGTATTTTAGTCTTTTTACCTATTTATTTAAAAATATTTAAATACATAAAACAAAATTAAATTTAAAAGCTTGATATTATCTCTCCATCCCCCTCTTTCTCTACCTCTCTCTCTCACATCAGTTCTCCGCCACCACCACCAACCCCACCCGCCCCCATCAACCAGCACTTCCACAATCAACCATTACTGCCATAACTGCCCCCACCCGTCACCCATTCATTACTGCCATAGCTGCAACATTTGATCTGTTCTTTAAAATTGATGGTATTGTGTGAATATGCCCCCAGCCATCAACACCAAGAACCATAATTCCCAAATTCTAAAATCACCATTACTGCCTCTTCTATACTTATAATTCTATGGAGGGATAAATTATGATAATAACTTTAGCTTCACGGGTAATGTTTGAAAGATCTAATAACACATTGTTATCATACATCTCCAATGTTCTCTTACTCCTGCTTATAACTAATTTCCTATGGGCAAAAGCTGCACAAATTCTTAATAGGTAATAGAAAATATATTAATTTATCTTCATGGTCATATGGGTTGACTTTTTAGGTCAAATATAAAGAAACCAAGGAAGTGAATTTTGGAGAAATATAAACTACATTGACCAATTCTTCAATATCTTTTTTGTATTGTTCTATTTGCAATGGTCTTTGTTTTGTATGAAAGAGTTACAGAATACAGAGGAATGAAAGTTCATAACATTTTATTTGAAACCAAGAGTTGTTTGATTAGTATTTGTTCAAGGGTAAATTAAATTACAATAAACATTGACAGTTTATAGTGACAGGGGTGGGGGTGGAGTCCGTAGGGATGTGGTAGTGATGGAAGGAGGTTGTGGTGGTGGGAGTAGAAAGGTAGAATGGAGTAGATAGGAAGAAATTTTTGTTTAGAGAGGGAAAGAGATATGTATAATTATATATTGATATATATTTTTATATTTTTTGTTTCTTTTAGATGTTTTTATTAAACATTATGGTAAAAGGACAATTATACCCTCATGTGCATTGCACATGACCAAATTTAACTGAAAAAATAAATAAAGTTAAGGCTAAAGGACATAATGTGCAAGATTTTGAAACAATAAGTACAAAACTTGTCAATTTTAAAGATAAAAGACACCGTCTGAAATTTGGTATATAGATAAAGCACAAAACTTGTACTTTAAAAATAAAGGACACCGCCACAATGTATGCCAACATTGCATACAAGTGCATAATATTAAAATATAAGTGACATATAACAACTATTTGATCAAATATAAAAACTGATAACATATCCTTATTTTTCAACCACCGTCCATTTATAAAAAGTCAAAATGGGTAACATGAGCTTACACTGTTTGAAACAACGGCCACTAAACATATAAAATTAGGTCTGGATTTATATGCTATTACAAGACAATATACTAATTGAATAATGAAATAACTGAGTTTGCCGTAAATTAGAGGAATATTTCTACCTGTAAACCCAAATTTGATATTATACCTTCAGTCTAGTAGCTACCGGATGAACATAATAACAAAATATATGTGGCTACAACAAATATGAGACCGAGTATAGTGAGGAGGCTAGTTAGGCAAAAGGCTTCAAGAGTCTCGTTTTGCCTAACGCAGGTTATGAGTCCCCCTACGTATGCAATACATAGGGCGGGATCACTCCCTTATCAATTGCTTTGATCTTAGATTTAAAGAAGTTTAATCCTGAAGTGATGCATGCAATGTGACAGTGTTTGTGTAAGTGTGAATAGAATATGCAATGTGCAAGTTCTAGAAGGAGAGGTCAGAGATTTTTGGAATGTCTTGTTAGGTGACAAGGAGTGGTCATTTATAGAGAAAGGTATTCCTTAAATAAGAAACCTTTGACTGAGTGATCTGGTACTGCAGATAGGGGGTTGCCTGTTTTGGAGGGTTGAAGGCTTTAACCTGCGGATAAAAGAGTGTCTCGTCCCACATGTTTTCTCTTTTGCGGCTGGGCGAGGATGTCAAACGTAAAGTGTGATGGGACGCGTCCCTGCCTCGTGCTTTTTGCTGTTCACCACAGCTGGATTGCTAATCGAACATTTTTAACCTTTTAAACTTTTAACCTTTTAAGCTATATTTCACTTAAATTAGTTTCCTAAGCTTTGAGCTACCCAGGTCATCAGCCTCCCAAGTCAGAGGTGTTTGGGTGTAAGCTCAAAGGCTTCTAATTTTTGTGGTGTGTTTTTTATTAGCTAAAAGGCTTGAAGGCTTGAAGGCTTGCTTTTTTTGTAAGGCTTTTGGGCGGTATTATTAATTTGATAGGACAGCTTGATTTCATATCGATAGGTACTCAGGCGGCGGTTGTCTACCCTATGCACTGTAACCGCTATTATTCAAATGTATTATCCCTTTAATTTCTCATTTAAGTTTAATCATCATCATATTTCTTTAACACTTTTCACAACCAGAATCCTTCATTCTTTCTTTTCCGGTTCACAGGTTAGTTTTGATTTTCCACTTTTTTGCTTGATTTTCCTTGATCATCTCTTGGAACGATGGGTGCGAGGAAGGACATGGGTAAAACCTTTTCGAAATTAACACAGGAGGAAGTTGATTCCTTCTGTGATCAATGGGGTATTGATCCTTCCATTAACCCGGTGGCTCCGGGTTGCATTACGACTATTGACCAATGTCCTCCTGGTTCTATCGCTTTGTACTAGCGCCACTTTAAGTTTTTAAATCTTCGATACCCTTTGTCTATGTTTGTCTTGAATGTGCTTGAGTATTATCGTGTTTCTCTTGGGCAATTGCACCCTCATGGGGTTTCTAGGGTTCTTCACTTTGAAGTCTTGTGTCGTGCCCTAGGTTATGATCCTAACTTGTTAATGTTTAAACGGTTTTTTCGTTTGGCAAAAAATGGCGACTGGTTTACGTTGTCACACCCCCAAAATCCACACGCGGAGTATCACCGCTTGGAGGCGTGACTGACCAGGATCAAGCCACCAATCATATTGAACAAGCATGTAAGAAAACATAATTCAACCAACCAATATGAAAGGTGTTCAAAAACCAAAGCATAGTTAAGTGTTTAGCGGAAGCATAATTTGTAAAACCCATAGCAAGCATTTAATATGAAATAAAGTAATGTTTAAAGCATGGCACACATCGCCATGTCCCACAACGATCGTTCCTCCCTGTGCAAGCTCCATGGGTACCTAATGACCCGCAAGGCATGTAGCAACGAATCAACAACAAAGTTGAGCGAGTTCACAGTTGGTTGTTGGTTTTAGTTATTCCAAAAATAGTTCCTTTAACTGGCATCCCTGCCGTGGGGGTTACCCCATATTTGAAAACGTAAGTTGTTTAACCCATTAATTCTGGCAATCCAGCTGTGGGGGCTACCCCATGATAGTTATCTGGCATTTCGGCCATGGGGGCTACCCCATGTATTACAAGACCACGCGTATCGACTGCTACGAAAATGTAATAGGTGCCCTAAGTCAATGTCTATCAGCATTGACCCTTTGCCCATAGTCCATTAGTACACGCCCGTCCGACTGGCACGGTGTGAGGTTTGTTAAACCTAATAGCGCTATTAACTAATGACCCGCTCGCCCAAGGCCTCGACGATTAAGTCGATAATTGAGGGACTTCCTTTGATAGAGGTGATGGTCTTAAGATCGTGTACGTAGGCTTCACGTACGTGCCCTTCAATCCGAGGACAGTAGTAAGTATATCTGTACGTAGGTTTTACGTACGTGCCCTTCGATCCGAGGACATTAATAATCTGTTTAATAGTAATAGTTGTACGAGTAGTTATTCAATCCCATTCCCAACCCCTGGGAATCCCATGCCTGGGCTAGTGTGAACTCACCTTGGTTTGCTCGGCAGATACACAAAAAGGTCAAGTCTAGCAGCTAGTGGTCAACCACGTCCTAACATGGTTACCAATACAAGTCAGGTTTAGGGTTCAAGTAAAGCACATAAGTATCACGTAAGATAGCATGTAAGGAACACACACAGATCATGGCAACATACATCATCATGTTCAACAATTAACAACGTATTAAAGATTGGGCTCGCACAAGCCTAATGACCTTGTGCGAGTCACCCGTTGGAACCCAATACTACTCGACCCAAAAATCAGAAAGCCCAAATACATCTACATGCATATTCACGGCCCAACATATCAACCAATAATCCATCTTGTGCGATTCATACTTCTTGTGCGATCGGCCTTGTTACCCAGCCCAATACATATAACATACGGCCCAACAACAAACAAACAACAAACAATTTTGTGTGACTCAAGTACTCTTGTGCGGTTGGGTTAATCTGGCCCAAACATATACCCGGCCCAATATTCAATTAACATTTCATTTGTGCGACTGGTCATGACTTTGTGCGACTGGTCATGACTTGTGCGACTGGTCATGACTTGTGCGACCCAGTGTCTTGTGCGAGTGGACCTCTTGTGCGACCAAGAGGTCTTGTACGATCAGATTAGACATCCGAATATCTTGCCATTGGGGTACAACCATTTAATCATTTCCAAATTTACAATAATCAATCAACAGTTTCTATTTACTCGATCAATCAAATTAACAGTTTCACATTTAGCTCATATCCGATCAAACAAGAGTTTTTTTTTAAATCATCCAATTCATATGAATACTAATGAGTAAGATAATCAATACATGAACAGTAATCATAACACCAATTATATCGACATGCTTCTTAATCTCGATTAACAACATTCATGACTATAACAATATTAATCATCCGAAACATGTTACAGCCGATTTAACAAGCATTCGGTTCTTCATTCATCATCATCGATTCCAAATCATACTAGCACAACATCAAACCATTCGGATTCAAACATGTATATGGCCGATTTCATATATTCCAGATCTAACACATATTATTCATACCACTCTAACAACACATCATTATATAACATCAATCGAACAAAACACATAACATGAAGCACTAACCGATTAAAGAAGAGGGTAGGGGATTGATCCGAACACAAAGATCTTCGATGAAGAGAATGTTTGGCTGCCTTCGGTTTCGTGATGGAGAGAGAGAGAGAGGAGAGCTAGGGTTTGTGTGTAAAGTGTTTAGCAAACAAATGAGGAGTATATCCTATCTCCTAATGTTATGTGACAAAGAGAAAAAGTGGGCCGAACCCTCACTGGGCTGCCCATTGATCCGAATACAAGGTGTAGCCCAAATGGGCTTTTGCGATCGAGTGAGTGTTGTGCGTTTGAGCCATTGATATACATACATACATTACACAAGCACGTATTAACATAACATTCACATAAACATTCACTTTTATAAAAATCACATATCGTACACATACGTTACATCAAGGTACAAAGATAGGTTTGGAAATACGAGTTGTCACATTATCCCCAAGTTGAAAGAAATTTCGTCCCGAAATTTAGCACGTACTCACTATGGAAGCTAGTTAAGTTGCATGGTTTTCCTGGGGTGTCACATCCTTCCCCCGTTGATCTGGAATTTCGGGAGTAGTGGTTGTACCGTGTGCGAATAGCTGGGGATACTTTTGTTTTATCTGATCTTCGCGTTCCCAGGTGAACTCTGGGCCGCGACGTGAGTTCCAACGAACTCGAATGAGAGGTATTCTAGTACGCTTGAGGACCTTAACATCCCGGTCCGTGATTTCAATAGGTTCCTCGACGAATCGCAACTGCTCGTCGATAGTGAGCTCCTTCAAAGGAACTACGTGGGTCTCATCTGACAGACACTTCTTCAGATTTGACACATGGAAAACGTTGTGAACTGCACTGAGTTCCGCTGGTAAGTTCAGTCTGTAAGCCACCTTGTCTATCTTCTCTATGACTTCAAAAGGTCCAACGTATCGTGGGTTAAGTTTGCCTCGTTTACCAAAACGAACCACACCCTTCCAGGGTGAAACCTTGAGTAGTACTCGCTCCCCAACCTGGAGCTCTAGTGGTTTTCTGCCCTTATCGGTGTAGACTTTCTGACGGTCACGAGCCGCCGCCATTCGTTGTCGTATCTGAGCAATTTTCTCTGTTGTGTCAACCACATGTTCTGGACCAGTAATCTGACTATCCCCCACCTCTGCCCAACAAAGAGGTGACCGGCATTTACGCCCGTACAATGCCTCAAACGGAGCAGCTTTAATGCTGGTGTGATAGCTATTGTTGTACGAAAATTCCACAAGTGGCAGATGTTTTTCCCAGCCGTTGCCAAAGTCAATTACACATGCCCTAAGCATGTCTTCTAGAGTCTGGATGGTACGTTCCGACTGCCCATCCGTTTGCGGGTGATAAGTTGTGCTCATATCTAATCTTGAGCCAAAGGACTTGTGCATTGCTTGCCACAGTTCTGATGTAAAACGTGTATCTCGATCCGAGATAATAGAGGTGGGCACTCCATGCCTCGAGACAACTTCCTTAAGATATACGTCTGCTAGTGTGGAGAACTTATCCGTTTCCTTGATAGCCAAGAAGTGAGCAGACTTTGTGAGTCGATCCACGATCACCCAAATAGTATCGTTACCACGTTGTGATCTAGGCAGGCCAGTAACAAAATCCATGGAAATTTGCTCCCATTTCCATTGTGGTATCTCTGGTTGTTGAAGTGGGCCTGAAGGTTTTTGATATTCCGCCTTGACTCTCGCACAAGTCAAGCACTTGCTAACGTACGTTGCTATGTGGGCCTTCATGCTAGGCCACCAATATGTAGTTTTGATATCGTGGTACATCTTATCCGAACCAGGATGTACCGAGTAGCGATACTTGTGTGCCTCATCCATCACAAGCTCTCTTAGGCTGCCATAAAGTGGGACCCAAATGCGTCCTGTGATGTAGTAAGCACCGTCTTCCTTCTGTTCTAAGCGTTGCCTTAAGCCGCGTAGGGCTTCAGCCCTGACGTTTTCTGGTTTCAATGCTTCTACCTGAGCATCTCGTATTTGAGAAGGAAGACTAGACTGTATAGTAAGTTGTAAAGCTCGTACGCGCTTGGGCGCAGTGTCCTTTCGACTGAGGGCGTCAGCCACAACATTGGCTTTGCCCGGGTGATACCTGATCGAGCATTCGTAGTCATTCAGTAGTTCGACCCATCGTCGCTATCGCATATTGAGTTCTTTCTGTTTGAAGATATGCTCGAGGCTCCTGTGATCAGTGTAGATGGCACATTTGGTACCATACAGGTAGTGTCTCCATATCTTAAGTGCAAAAACAACCGCTCCCAGCTCTAGATCATGTGTAGTGTAGTTCTTTTCATGAACTTTGAGTTGGCGTAAGGCGTAAGCTATAAATTTATCGCGCTGCATCAATACACAACCAAGACCCTGAATGGATGCGTCGCAGTAAACCACGAAGTCGTCTGTGCCCTCTGGCAATGAAAGGATAGGTGCACTGCAAAGTCTATCCTTTAAGTGCTGAAACACTAACTCCTGTGCATTTCCCCAACGATAAACAACGCCCTTCTGTGTTAGTGAAGTAAGAGGCTGCGCAATCTTGGAAAAATCCTTAATAAACCTCCTGTAGTAACCTGCCAAGCCCAAGAATTGGCGAATTTCCGTTGGTGTACGAGGTGCAGGCCAGCTCTTGATCGAATCTACCTTGGATGGATCAACGTGAATCCCATCCTTGTTCACCACATGGCCTAAGAAATGGACTTCACGAAGCCAGAAGTCGCATTTTGAAAACTTAGCGTACAGCTGTTCTGTTCGAAGGAGTTCCAAAATGAGTCGTAGATGTTGTTCGTGTTCCTCCTGACTCTTCGAATAGATGAGAATGTCGTCGATGAAAACTATGACGAACTTGTCCAGGTAAGGTTTGCACACTCGATTCATGAGGTCCATGAAAACCGCAGGTGCGTTTGTCAGCCCAAAAGGCATGACCAAAAACTCATAGTGTCCATATCGAGTTCTAAAGGCTGTTCTGGAGACGTCCTCTTCTCGGACTCTCAGCTGGTGATACCCTGATCTCAAATCAATCTTTGAATAGTAGCTCGACCCTTGCAGTTGGTCGAATAGGTCGTCAATGCGTGGAAGAGGATAGCGATTCTTCACAGTCACCTTGTTCAGCTCACGGTAGTCGATGCACATTCTGAACGTACCGTCTTTCTTCTTCACAAATAGCACTGGAGCTCCCCAGGGCGAAGAGCTAGGACGAATAAAACCCTTATCTAAGAGTTCTTATAGTTGCGTAGATAGCTCTTTCAACTCTGATGGAACTAAGCGATACGGTGCACGAGCTATGGGCGCTGCTCCAGGAGCTAGCTCGATTTGGAACTCGACCTGGCGATGAGGCGGGAGGCCAGGTAGTTCCTCAGGAAATACCTCAGGATAATCACGTACAATCGAAAAGTCTTCTATCTTTTTCTCTTTCTTCGAGGTGTCAGTAACGAGAGCCAGAATAGCAGTGTGGCCCTTTCTCAAGCACTTCTGGGCCTTAAGAAAAGAGATGATGCTCACAACAGCACCACTATCTTCGCCACTAATCATGAGAGGTTCACCACCTAGGCGAGGAATACAGACAATCTTTTCGTTACAAAGGATCTCTTCTTGATGTTGGGATAACCAGTCCATCCCTATGACAACGTCGAAACTACCCAGAGTGATAGGAAGGAGGTCGATCGGGAAAGTGTGATTGGCAAGTACAAGATTACAACCTTTGACTACGTGTGTGACCTCTATACTTTTACCATTAGCTAACTCTACATCGTGCTTAGGGTTTAAAGGTGTTGGGGTATGCTTAAGCAGTTGACTAACTTTTTGGGACACATAACTAGTATCAGCACCCGAATCAAATAAGACAGTAACGTAAAAGTCATCGAGAAGGAACTTACCCGTCATAACATTGGGATCATTCCTAGCTTCTCCATTGCCAATAACGAACGCACGACCCCTTGCACCATTGCCGTTGTTACCCCCGTTGTTTCCATTCCCCTGATTGTTGTGGTTGTTGTTGTTGTTAGGGTTCCTGTTCAGCTGGGGACAATCTCTCTTGAAGTGGCCTTCAGCTCCACACTGAAAGCACCCTTTGTTGTCTCGTTGTTGCTGTTGTTGATCTTGTGGAGCTGGTGGCTGTTGTCGCTGGTTATGATTCACAGGTCGTAAGCTCCTACAATTTTTAGCTTCGTGACCCATCTTGAGACACCTCTGGCAACGAACCTTGTTGCACTGACCGCTATGATGTTTGTTGCATCTGTTGCACTTTGGAAGGTTCCCTCGATAACCACTTTGCCCTTGGCTACCAGAAGATTGCTGACCAGGGCTCTTAAAATCTTCAGTTCTTCTCTGTTGCGACTGGGACTGAACAGAAGTCGAACCTCTGCTTGAAGCTCCGTCCCATTTACGTTTGTTGTCACTGGGAGTTTCAGAGATAGCTGTAGCACTAATACGTTTTGGTAACCTATTTTGTTCCACCGCCTGATCGGTGAGACGGTGAGCCAACTGAACAACCTGCTGGTAGGTGGCGAGGTTTGCTGAGGTCACATGACTTTGGATCTCTGGCACTAGACCCTTGAGATAAAGTTCGATGCGCTTAATTGGAGGGTCCACCATAGTAGGACACAGTAATGCAAGCTCATTCGATCTCTTTGTAAACGCCTCAATTTCTGACCCCGTCATCTTGAGGTTGAAGAACTCGACTTCCAGCTTATGAATGTCATCACGACTGCAGTATTCTTCCTTGATCATCTCTTTAAAATTGTTCCATGGGGTGGCGTTAGCAGCAACCAACCCCAGCATTTGGACCTGAGCGTTCCACCATGTGAGGGCTAAACCCTCAAGAGTGCCGGTAGTATACTTCACCCTGCGTGCCTCAGGGCATTCACACATTTCAAACACAGATTCTAGTTTCTCAAACCAGTGGAGGAGACCTACTGCTCCTTCAGTGCCACTAAAAGTAATGGGTCGGCAGTCCATGAAAGTTTTGAAGGTGCACACAGGTGGCTGAGCATGCTGACCTGTTGTGGGTATAAGAAAGGACAAATTTTAACACAAGGGTAGGTTCACGAGAGTAGGACCTAAAGATCCTAGAATGAGTTTTAAACAGCAGGGTATACCTCCTGCTTGTGCGGCTGCAAGTGCCGCAGCAACCTGTTCGTTAATCAGAGCCGTCAACTGGGCTTGAGTCATGTTAATGCGTCCAGACATGATCTTCATATCAAGGGAAACATGAGTGAGAAGGGTTCGCGAAAATGCGATGACAGGAGAGAGTAAGCACACACGTGTTCAAGCAATAGTAGCTATACTAACTAAGCATATCATGAGCAAAGTTCCACGTAATCTATCATGTAGGTAATATAACATAAACCATATCACCTAGAATGTCGAGTCTTGCACGTGGAGTGAAGCGTCGTTGTGGATCGTAGAGCATTGTACAGGTTATAGTCTGGTTTTAACAAAAATCATTTTCCCTTATTAAAACCAAGTTCTCTATAACCAATGGCTCTGATACCAATCTGTCACACCCCCAAAATCCACACGCGGAGTATCACCGCTTGGAGGCGTGACTGACCAGGATCAAGCCACCAATCATATTGAACAAGCATGTAAGTAAACATAATTCAACCAACCAATATGAAAGGTGTTCAAAAACCAAAGCATAGTTAAGTGTTTAGCGGAAGCATAATTTGTAAAACCCATAGCAAGCATTTAATATGAAATAAAGTAATGTTTAAAGAATGGCACACATCGCCATGTCCCACAAAGACCGTTCCTCCCTGTGCAAGCTCCATGGGTACCTAATGACCTGCAAGGCATGTAGCAACGAATCAACAACAAAGTTGAGCGAGTTCACAGTTGGTTGTTGGTTTTAGTTGTTCCAAAAATAGTTCCTTTAACTGGCATCCCTGCCGTGGGGGTTACCCCATATTTGAAAACGTAAGTTGTTTAACCCATTAATTCTGGCAATCTAGCCGTGGGGGCTACCCCATGATAGTTATCTGGCATTTCGGCCGTGGGGGCTACCCCATGTATTACAAGACCACGCGTATCGACTGCTATGAAAATGTAATAGGTGCCCTACGTCAATGTCTATCAGCATTGACCCTTTGCCCATAGTCCATTAGTACACGCCCGTCCGACTGGCACGGTGTGAGGTTTGTTAAACCTAATAGCGCTATTAACTAATGACCCGCTCGCCCTAGGCCTCAGCGATTAAGTCGATAATTGAGAGACTTCCTTTGATAGAGGTGATGGTCTTAAGATCGTGTACGTAGGCTTTACGTACGTGCCCTTCAATCCGAGGACAATAGTAAGTATATCTGTACGTAGGTTTTACGTACGTGCCCTTCGATCCGAGGACAGTAATAATCTGTTTAATAGTAATAGTTGTACGAGTAGTTATTCAATCCCAGTCCCAACCCCTGGGAATCCCATGCCTTGGCTAGTGTGAACTCACCTTGGTTTGCTCGGCAGATACACAAAAAGGTCAAGTCTAGCAGCTAGTGGTCAATCACGTCCTAACATGGTTACCAATACAAGTCAGGTTTAGGGTTCAAGTAAAGCACATAAGTATCACATAAGATAGCATGTAAGGAACACACACAGATCATGGCAACATACATCATCATGTTCAACAATTAACAACGTATTAAAGATTGGGCTTGCACAAGCCTAATGACCTTGTGCGAGTCACCCGTTAGAACCCAATACTACTCGACCCAAAAATCAGAAAGCCCAAATACATCTACATGCATATTCACGGCCCAACATATCAACCAATAATCCATCTTGTGCGATTCATACTTCTTGTGCGATCGGCCTTGTTACCCAGCCCAATACATATAACATACGGCCCAACAACAAACAAACAACAAACAATTTTGTGCGACTCAAGTACTCTTGTGCGGTTGGGTTAATCCGGCCCAAACATATACCCGGCCCAATATTCAATTAACATTTCATTTGTGCGACTGGTCATGACTTTGTGCGACTGGTCATAACTTGTGCGACTGGTCATGACTTGTGCGACCCGGAGTCTTGTGCGAGTAGACCTCTTTGTGTGACCAAGAGGTCTTGTACGATCAGATTAGACATCCGAATATCTTGCCATTCGGTTACAACCATTTAATCATTTCCAAATTTACAATAATCAATCAACAGTTTCTATTTACTCGATCAATCAAATTAACAATTTCATATTTAGCTCATATCCAATCAAACAAGAGTTTTTTTTTTTAAATCATCCAATTCATATGAATACTAATGAGTAACATAATCAATACACGAACAGTAATCATAACACCAATTATATCGACATGCTTCTTAATCTCGATTAACAACATTCATGACTATAACAATATTAATCATCCGAAACATGTTACAACCGATTTAACAGGCATTCGGTTCTTCATTCATCATCATCGATTCCAAATCATACTAGCACAACATCAAACCATTCGGATTCAAACATGTATATGGCCGATTTCATATATTCCAGATCTAACACAAATTATTCATACCACTCTAACAACACATCATTATATAACATCAATCGAACAAAACACATAACATGAAGCACTAACCGATTAAAGAAGAGGGTAGGGGATTGATCCGAACACAAAGATCTTCAATGAAGAGAATGTTTGGCTGCCTTCGGTTTCGTGAGGGAGAGAGAGAGAGAGAGAGAGAGGGGAGAGCTAGGGTTTGTGTGTAAAGTGTTTAGCAAACAAATGAGGAGTATATCTTATCTCCTAATGTTATGCGACAAAGAGAAAGAGTGGGCCGAACCCTCACTGGGCTGCCCATTGATCCGAATACAAGGTGTAGCCCAAATGGGCTTGTGCGATCGAGTGAGTGTTATGCGTTTGAGCCATTGATATACATACATACATTACACAAGCACTGATTAACATAACATTCACATAAACATTCACTTTCATAAAAATCACATATCGTACACATACGTTACATCAAGGTACAAAGATAGGTTTGGAAATACGAGTTGTCACATTCGTTTGAAACGTCCCAGGTTGAATGTTTGATTTCTTTGTTTGTTTCTACCCTTGGATCCTGGAAAGATCGATTCTAGATGGTCTGGAGGCATCCATATGCTATCTAAAACGAACTTGACCCTTCCGAGTCTGAATTGAATGAGGGGATGTTGAAAGCCTTAAGGGCTTGTCCTTCTCGGCTTCATCCGTTTCCTGAACATCTCAAGGTTTTTACCGGTGTTAGCGTTTTGTGGGATAAGCGAAATCGAGACCCTTCGTTCATGAGGGGTGATCAGGGTATGTTTTTTGGCTTTTCCATTTCTTGTTTCTTTTTGTTTGTTTTATCTGTTTTCTTATTTGCTATGTGCAATCATGTCTGCTTTGGATTTCATTAAGTTAGGTGACACTTCTGATGTTGTTCTCACGGATTCGAAAGCCATTGAGGGTGAAAATGCCATTGCTAGGACTACTGAGGGTAGATTGGTTCCTGGGGGCAAGTATATGAATGTTCCTAACGTAAAAGGTTTCACAAAGGCTAGTTCTTCCAAGCCTTCGACCTGTCGTTCGTCTCGTCGCTTGAAGGGTCCAGGTCAATCGTCTGTTGAACATGTTGATCTCAGTGATGAGATTGAGTTTTCTGAGGATTAGGGTACTGAAGTTGAAGGGAAGAAGGAGTTGGCAGTTGTTACTGGGAAAAAAGGAAAGTCAAGCGGTAAGAAGGTTGTGGTGTCTATTGCTTCAGAGAAAAGTGGTGAAGAACCCGTGGAGGGGAATGCTGAGGATGTTTATGTTCCCAACTGGCAGGTTAAGGTTGGGGATAACTTCAAGCCCTCCACTGTTTGTGAAGATGTGTTGAACCACTTTTCCCCTCCTGCAGTTCGTAGTTCCAACTCGGCAATGCAAGATGATGTATTGATTTCGCGTATGTTATTGGGTGTTTGGAACTTGGCCGCTATACTTCCAGAGGGAATCTCTCGTTTTCACCAAAGAATGCATGAGTTTGAGGAATTTTCAAAGAAAAGGGAGAAAATGAAGGCTTCAATGGCGGCCATGAAGAAGGAGATTGAGGGTTTTCCTGAGAAGGAAAAATCCTGGGTGGTTAAAGTTCCTAAACTGACCAAAAGACATAAGCTTGAGTTAAGTAATGAGAAGAAGAGGTTTGAAGCAGATAGGCTTCAGTTGAAAGCTGATAGGGAAGCCTTTAATGTTTAACAAAAGGCCTTTCTAGAAGAGAAGGAGGGCTTGAAGGCTTCCTTGTCCCAATCTACCAGTGATAATCAATGGTTAATTGAGCATGGGTTTCAGTAGGTGGTTACCTATCTTCTTTACTCGACTGAGTTCAATTATGCTCTTGGTGATGTTTACACAAAGCTCATCAATCATGGCAAACACTTGGGTTTTGTTGCTGGTTATAAGGCTCATGAATTTGGTCAGCGTCAGGAACAATCTTCTTTCTACCAGCCTCAAGCCTCAACCACTTTTAAGGAAGTTGTTCTCAAGATGGAGTGTTTAACCTATCCTTATTTTGGTGAGGTTTCTACTTGCTTTGGTAAACCCATTTCTGTATTGCAGGACTTGAAACCCCCTGGCCTTAATGAGGCCGTTTATGATGAAGTGCTAAGTTCCTTATCCAAGAAGCGTTCTCACTCTGGCGATAGTGAGGATACCTTCTCGGATATTGCTGAGGGTTCGATGGGAGTAAGTATTGAAGGTTCGGAGGTTGCTGGTGATGATGGAGGCAGAAAAGAAGAAGAAGGCAAAGAAGGGAAAGAAGGCTAAGACTGTTAAGGCTGAGGCCTCTAAGTCTATCTCTGATGCTTGAACAATTTATTTGTAGCTTTCTTAGCACTTAAAACAATATTATGTAGTTTGTGTGTTTTGAAGATCTTTTATTCAAGGGAACCGTTTAGGTCCCCTGTTGCTTAAAGCCTTCGAGGCTTCTAGACAATGTTTGATGTTTATGGCCTGGTGTGGCCCTTGGTACTTATAATCTTAGGTTATGTTTAGCTTCGGTTGTGTATTATGTTGTTGTTTTGTTCTTTCCCTTAGGGTTTTGTTTGTTTAATTGTCTTTGTTGATTGTGTGTTTTCCTTATGTTACTTATACCTTGAAGGGTTCAGTGCTGCAGTCACTTAGCCTTGGTATTTTTAACAAGAAGGCATAACACTATCCTATTTATGACTTTTATTCAGTTTGATTTTGGTTCTTAAGCCTGTCTATGAGACTTTATTTTTTTGAAAAATTTTCTAAGGCTTAAGGAACATTGGTGAAGGCTGTTCGGACCTGTCTATGAGACCTATTTAAAAATTTTCTAAGTCTCATGGAGTTGTATTGATATAGGAACTCACCCCTTATATAGGTCCATTCAACCCTTGAACCTATTGAGCGATGTGGCCTGGGAGCTCATCCCCTTACATGACCCTTGTCATGGAGTTTCTTGCTAGGTTCTTAACCTGATTATAGGATAGAAAGACAAGTTTTAACAAGAACTTCATCGTTCATTCATCAAAGTGTGTAGGTTACAAAGGGAACAAAAACCACACTTTGCTATTTTTTCTCTAACACATGTTTCTAGACGTGGAACCTTTTAAGGTTTTTGCCGTTCTAATGCCGGGGAAGCATCTTGCCTTGTGAGTCGACCAACTTGTAGGATCCTCCATTGTGAGCTTCGAGGATGATATATGGCCCTTCCCATTTGGGACCAAATTTTCCCTGGCTTTCTTTCTTGCTGGCCTCGTTGTTTCTAAGAACGAGATCGCCAGGCTTGAACCGCTCATATTTTACCCGGGCATTGTAGTAAGATTCCATCTTTTGTTTGTATCTTGCTTAATGGATTGTTGCTTGGTCTCGTGCTTCTTCTAGGAGTTCCAAGTTTAACATCGTCTATTGCTTGTTTGTTTCCAGATCAATGTTGAACGTCCTTTTTGTTGTAACTCCTATCTCTCTCGGGATTACAGCTTCGGATTCGAACACCAAACTATATGGGGTTTTCTTGTGGCTTGTTTTTTAGGTATTTCTGATTGCCCATAACACATTTGGGAGTTCTTCGAGCCAGTTGGTATCATGCTTTCCCAAACGGGCTTTAATGCCTTCCACAATGCTTCGATTTGTTCTTTCAACCTAGCCGTTGGATTGTGGGTAGGCCACTGAGCTGAATACTAGTGTTATTCAAAACTCCTTGCACCAAGAGCTGAAAGGATTCTCGGCGAATTGCTTTCCGTTGTCAGTAACCAACACTCTTGGTAGCCCATACCGAAAAATGATGTTTTCCCATACAAAGTCAATGATCTGCTTCCCTGTTATCTTTGCTAATGGTTTCTGTAACACCCCGTGTTTCGGAAGTCAAAGTCAAGATTGAAGTCAAAGGAAGAAAAGATTGCTAATTGCGATATGTCTCTCCTTGCTCAAATCCTGTTTTGACTTCTTCGACTTGTAATTAGTCTATTTTATTTTCGCTTTAGTTGTATTATGTGGAGTATCTATTAATAATCGCATAGTAATCGCTATTTATCGCATGTTTAATCGCCTTATCGCAATCGCACTCGCAACTCGAATTACGCATTTTGGTTATTGTTATACGTGTGTGTGCCTTATGTGCTACTTGTGCATGTTTATTTCTGTTATGTGTGGTAATCAATCGAAACGCAATCGAGCTCAATCGCAATCGAATCGCAAACGCTAAACGAATACGAAATAAGGATGCTTGTATGTTGATATAGTAGTTGGGATTAAAAGTAATTTGACTAGGAAACCCAATTGCATCGCAACGCTCAGCATCGCAATCGAAACAGCAAAACTCGTCGCACCGAACACCCAAACAAGGTGACTGATCGACCAGGCGACCAGCCGATTGATCGGATTGCTGTCTGATCGGACAGCTGTTCGACCGGACTGCCTAACCGAGCGACCAGCCCCTCTCCACCCCTTTCCACATTGGGTAACCCTATAAATACCCCTTGTCACTTTCATTCTTTCTACTTTTGGAAACTGACGTCCGACCCGTGCTCTTGCTCGCTTTTTCCTTCGATTTCTCGCAATCCCGGTAAGATCTCGCCCTAAATCTTGTACTTTCTTAATCTACACACACTCCTACACCTTTCTATCTTTTGAATCTTAACTTTTAACCTTGAAATCATCAAGATTCAAGGTGTTCTAGGATGACGTCATCATGTGTTCTTGAAGAACTTCATGTTTTGGCCTCAATCCACCAAGAACAACTTAGATCTAACCGATATCCACATAAACTAACAAAGATCTTCCATAGATCTAAACATATTCACAATGAAAAAGAGTGAAAGGTGGTTTTCCAACTTTCTTTCAACTCTTTTACACTCAATGCACTCAAAACCGATAGAATCGGAGCTTGTGTCGACTTACTACTCATTAGTGTGGTTGTGTTGGTTCAAGATCCATATTCTATCCACGAGATTATCGATTCCGGACTAACCAAGAACAATCGTCCTGAACCGGTGGACTGACCGAACTTGGGTGGTTCCTGTTCGATCGAGTCACTATGTCACATCCCGATATTTCCACATATTACCGGTGGGCCAGGCGGGGAGTATCGTGACGTAGTTGATATCATCATAGTCAATACACACAATATAATAGCACAGCGGAAGGCTTGGTGAATAAACTATTACAAACCATAATATCTGAGTGTCCGAGTGAAAGAATATACAGACTGGAATGTAATAAGATCCATAGGCGGATCATAATTAAATACAAAGAAACAAAGTAAACGGACTTCAGGTATCTATGGATTTGCAAGATCCTCTTAGGACACCTAATAGCTCCAGCCTATTACGAGAGGTACCTGTCAAATCAGTCTTTAAGAAAATACGTCAGTTTACACTGGTAAATACAATTAACTGACTCTTTTGAAAACATTTATGAAAAATTGATTTAAGAGCACATGGCACAATATTTTATAACTTGGGACAATTATTTAAATATAATCTTGTATACAGATTTACATGTTTGTCTTACAATTGGGGCCGGTTGGAAGCCGGTCGTGATTAACCGACTCACCACTTATAGAACCCACAAAGGAGTTATCCCCAACATGTGGGTTTATATATTATTTAGCATTTTGCATCTGTCAGGTGTATGCCTACACCCCGTGCATAGGTCGTGGCCATTTTCAAATGAAACGAGCCGAGGATATCCAGGATACGGTCGAATTAACCCCCAATGTTTATGTTATCAAACAAAACAGATTAAAACGGGTTATGTAAATTTATTAATCACAATCCGATTAAATGATTTCATACCCGACCAAGTGGTATTATTATAATACCATATCCCAAGCCCGTATAGGGAAAATAAGTTAAAAGTATTTACCTGATGCTAGCAGTATAATCCTAAAGCTTTTTGATGGCACCTTATACCGGAAGCTATTTAATCTATATAGAAGGTTTATTAACCTATTAGGATTGCTAACGGACCTTTAATTAAGTCAAGGACTTAGACCGGCTAGCTAGAAGGAAAACTTACGGTTCTAAACGCTAGATTAAGCGAAGAGCGGAATAGAATGTGGTTTAGACCCTACAAGCTTGGATACTTGTATAATATGGGTAAACTAAACACATTCTGGAAATTGAGGATTTATTGATAAGGTTAAGCCCGTTTCGACTATTTTATGTAAACTAGTCACATAAGCCGATCCAAACGCGTAAATACGTAACGGGTAACCAAATGAATCATATACAGGTCTTAATCGTTATTATGCTCAAATTATGTTAATACATCAGTAAGATGTTAACATATATGCCCAAAAAGCAATTTAAACCAAATTAAGTCCCATAAGGGCATTTTGGTAATTTTAATGCTCATAAAAGAGTTTAAATATTAAACTGAGTTTCAGGTCTGATATAATCAGTAAAAATATGTATTTTTATAAGTTATATCAATAGAGTATTTCATATATGTGAAATTTATCTTATATAACCAAATTATGCACCGTAGGGGCATTTTGGTAATTTCACATAAGCTTTAAAGGTCAAAATAGACTTCTGAGTTTAAAGACTTTGGCTTACTGTTTAATTATATAAATTAACTTAAAACGTCAGTAGGTAATAAGTTTTATATGCCAAAAATAGTTTTAACTCATACGATGTGCTAAAAACGCTTAAAAGTCGGCTTTAAGGGATATTCGGGATAAAATAGGAAATCTGAGTTTTTGATTAGTTTATAAAGTTAAAAATATTTTATTTACCATATAAAATCAGTAGCAAAAAGTTTGACATCAAAATGTTATGTAAAACTCATTTTATGCATGAAAAGGGTAAAATCGACAATTACCGAAATCAAGTTATAATCCTATGTTATGCTCAGCCTAAAAATAAATAAAAATCTTCAAAAATCCCAAAATATTATTTTACATCAGTAGGTAAAAAGTTTGGTATCAAAAATTGGGTTTAGATAGGCTTTATGCTAATTACGCCATTTAATTAATAAAAAGCTTTCTAATTATGCTATTGAGCATAACCCCTAATCTAGACCTCAAACTGATTTCAAATTTTTGGGACAAGTCTAAATATCAGTAGCAAAGGTGTTTGTCCATTCACATTGCTAATAATCTCAGTTGTGTGTCAAAAGGGCGTTTATGGCATTTTTAAGCATATTAACGATCATGTGCATATAATTCAAACCACTAGGCACCATGCAATATAACTCCAGAGGGTTATACTACTAAGAAATTTGGCCCTAATGGAAACTTAAAACATGGAAGAATTAAGCTTAAACGGGTCAGAACTGAAAGTCAAAGCAGAAGTCAAGCTTTTGCGACTTTCGGTTATAAACTGACATTAGACTATTAATTGTCGGGTTAGGACTGATGAAACATGTTCTAATATTAATTACCAAGTCATTAGAATGTTAAAATATAATTTAGAACTTCTGTTTTATTAATTTAATTCATTTTCATGCATTCTGTCCAGTTTGACTTTTTGTCAAACTAGTTTGACCCGACAATTGACTAGTTAAACATAATAATTAAGAGGTGCCCTTTTAAGGGTTAATCACCTACATTAATATGGTTCCATAACCACTTTCGTTTTGATCAGTGGCTGGACCATTTGTGATTAATTCGAAAGTCAAAGCTAAATTACGACAAGTTTGACTTTTCGGTAATTAAGCTAATTAAAATGACTAAGCAAGTGATTAGAAGCTTACTAATGGTCCTAGCTGTGTTTTCTACACTTGGAATCTTCTCCTAACTGATTGCAAGCTCCAGAAGTTGTCCCTTTGAAGTTGTTGCAACTTATGTGCATAAGAACTCAATACTCAAGTCCCTTATATACTAAATCCCAATCTCTTGGATCACTTCCAGATGTTATAAGAAATCCTAGGATCACCCCAGGTGTCTAGTGGATTTATAAAAACCGTATAACAGCCCATAGGTTCGATAGAACTGAGGTTGAGGTGGTGCAACAGGTGAAACCCGCACCTGTCAGCAGGTTTCTGCGCTGGGCGTTTCTACGCGGCCTGCGTAGATGTCCTGCTGGCCTTTACGCTGCCCGCCTAGAACCCGGGAACAGGTTAAACAAGTTTCTGGCTTGGCAGAATCAGTCCCTGGTAGTTTTAAACCCTATTTAACCTTATTGTTGACATGTAGGGCCCTTGTAGTTAGTTTGTAGAGGCTCAAGGATGTATGAAAAAAACTTTGTTAGGCTCGGTTCCGTTAAATATCTCTATGAAAGCGAGTTTCATCAAGTTGACACTTATAGTCCAAAGTCTTGAAAACTTGTTTAACGATCTCGAAACCATGTGAAATTTATACCATTCATTCTTGAGAGTATATTTGAATATTTCAAAGCCTCGGGTTCGTTAAAAGGTCACTCAGAGGTCAGAATTAACATGTTGACACATTTAACCCACGTAGTTTTATAATCTTCCGATTATTTTGACAAACGGCTTTTTATATCCAATCAATCTCTCGATTAAGAATATATTCATCATGTATGGTCATTCAGAGGCTCAAGTTTGGCATATTGACACTTTTAGTCCTTCCAGACACATAGTTTCACTGTTTGACATCTTGGGTCCTTCAAACTCAATCTTTCTCATAATTAGAGTTTAGGACACGTGTCTTCACACAATTGGACACGTTTTTACGTGGTGTTACATCCTCACCCCCTTAAAAGAAATCTCGACCCTGAGATTTACTGGAATAAGTGAGGGTACTTCTGTCGCATAGTGGAATCAACTTCCCATGTATATTCGGGACTTCTACGGGCATCCCATTTAACCTTTACTATAGGCACATGCTTCCTTCGGAGTTTTTTAACCTGTCGATCCTTGATCGATATAGGTCTTTCAATAAATCTCAAGCTTTCATCAATCTGCACGTCTTTATGAGACATAGCTAGCGATTCATTAGCTAGACATTTCTTGAAATTACAAATGTGAAACACATTATGGATGGTCCTATATATCTCGAATGGTCTCGAATTGTCACACCCCGACCATGTAAAACAACAAAACATGGCGAAAACGTCGGGGAGTGTTGTAACAGAATCATTGTTTCATAACACATGGAAATTGAAATATTGTTTTATTGATTAAAAGAGTTACAATGTCTTGACAATCAAAGAAATATAACATAAATAACTAGTCTTGCATCTTTTATTGTCACTAAGGCCCAAGTCCGCCTAAGTGTATCTTGATAAATCCTATGCATCATATCCTGAAACACATGTGAAAATAGGTACGTCAGCATAAAAATGCTTGTAAGATACATAGGTTTTGTGAAAATAAGATACATGACTTACGTTTAAGAAAATGTTTAGTCATGAACCTTGTAATTTGCTTTGTCATGTAAATCATTTGAAAAGTGATAAATAAACCAAATGATATATATGTATAAAAGAATAATACATGGTTAAGTAAATAACCAAGTAAAATGAGTTTGTATTAGATAAGTTGTTTGTAAAACAATGTATTGTGAAAAGTATGTTATTTGTATAAAATGTTATATGTCTAAATTGAAATGCTTCAAATAACGCTACGATATGTAATACCATACAAGCACTTATATATAGGAAGTACCAGCGGCGTATCCACAATGCTTGTATCATATTACACACGCCTCGTTACTTAAATCACTTACTCAAACCAAACCATCAAAGTAGAATGTTTATGTATAATCAAATGTCAAAATGTTGGTGTGAAAACCATGTCTAATGTCTATGTCTAATGTAAATCATGAATTGTGTATATCAATGTCAAAATGTTTATGTATGGTAAGTGAAATATATCAACTAAACCATATGTAAAATGCACAAAAACAAGGTATTGAAGTAAAACATGGTTTAAATCAACGTTATGTTTTGTGTAATAAATGCATGCTATACAGATATAAACATCTATGCGGTATTGTGAAAATTCATACATCCAAGCCTTGTGACTGTAGAATAAACCCTAGCACAAAGTCTAAGGTCCACCTAGAAATGTAGTCGGATTCGGTCATTCCTTCCAATCCAAACAAACCCGGGATTTCAGGAATGGGAGTTGTCAAGTCCTATGGTACCATTACCTACTAACGAGCGGCGTAGCAAATGTTAATGAATGTACATTATCTCATTTGAACAAACCAAATGTCATACCAAAATGTAAGCATGTGATGAATAACAATTGTACTAAGTATGCACACAATGGACATACATAGCATAAAATGTAATGTAAAACAATGTACTAAGTATGCACATAATGGGCATACATAGCATAAAATGTAATGTAAAATGATGTACTAAGTATGCACACAATGGGCATACCTAGCATAAAATGTAATGTAAAACGATGTACTAAGTATGCACACAATGGGCATACATAGCATAAAATGTAATGTAAAATGATGTACTAAGTATGCACACAATGGGCATACCTAGCATAAAATGTAATGTAAAACGATGTACTAAGTATGCACACAATGGGCATACATAGCATAAAATGTAATGTAAAACGATGTACTAAGTATGCACACAATGGGCATACATAGCATAAACACAATGAAATCATGTACTATAAGTGTACTATTGAACATAGCAAGTATATGATGTGAAAACAGGAAAGCATGAAAGTAACAAGTAGGCACATGTGTTTCACCCCAAAATGTTTGGAAAACAGTAAAAGAGGGGTCTATGTACTCACTTGAGATTTCTTAGTAGTCCTTGAGTAACAACCAAACAATGCTAGAGATCACGGATATCAAACGACACCTAAGATAGGTAACTATGTTAATATACCGGACCTAAATCGGAGGATCAGATAGAATGAGGGTTCGTAAACCAAATGAGTATGTGAACTCATGTAATATGGTTTAACAAAGCCCACATACTAAAATGAAACCTAACCTAAGTGCTTACGACCCATTACGACCCGTTTAGGTAGCTTATGCTACTTTAACGCGTCGTTCGTGTAAAACGCGTTCGGAACGCCTAACTAGTCCTATGACAAGTAAAATATGCCTTAACATGTCTAATATTGTTACCAAATCAGTTTAGATACCAAAGGTTATGTTACATATGCTTAAAATGAATTTTGGCGTAAAAAGGGCATTTTGGTAATTTACCTAAGGCATATAAACTACCTATCATACAACTAACTAAACGACGTGACCATAAGGTATAACCTCGGAAGGTTATTCCCTATACAACTATGGTCACCTAATGTGTTTGGTCGGATCCTAATGATCGGCCAAACGGGTCGGGTTCGAAAGTATAAGCGATTGTTTAGACCGCTTACCTTACGACCCTATATAAGCACTAAACTAAAAGTGACGAGCTAAGCATGTTAAAACATGCTTAACTAAGTTTAAAAAATAGGTTTGGTATCAAAACAAACGTTTTGATACCCACAAGTAGTTTGGTTACAAAATACGCAATAACACGTATTTTGGCCGAAACTACGACTCGTCACTGAGCCTAGATAACGTGGTAATCAGTAGGTATAGTCACTAGGGACTATAACCATCGTGATTACACTCACGTTATGAAGTTCAAACAAACTTCGCATTGACCATAAACTGTTCAACGCAGAAAGTCAAACAAAGTTTGACTTTTAACGCTAAACGAATAAAAGAACGAAGGAACACTTACAAAGGGTCCCCGAAAGCTAATCTTGATCCAAGTAGCTCAGGTATGAAGCAATGGCTTCAACTTAGAGCTTTTAGATCAGATTTTTGTGGGTTTTGGGTTGAATGGGGTTGGGTATTTATAGGATCTTCCATATAGAATATTCCTAGCATATTCCAAGCATATTCCTAGCATATTCCTAGCATATTCCAAGCATATTCCTAGCATATTCCAAGCATATTCCAAGCATATTCCTGGCATATGGCTAAAACGGGTATTTAACTGGGTACCGGGTATTTTATCTATCGCTTAAATCCCGGTTTATGGCGTTCTAAATTATTTTTATTACTCTATAAAAATAAACTCGCCAAGATATTACTGAAATAAATTTCAGTTGCCAGGACTGGCTGCGTTGTCTGCGTTTTGCAGTAGAAGCACTATGTTGCGCAGAAACACACGGTACGCGCTTAAACTTTGAAAAATAACGTTTTTAGGCGTTTTAATTTATTTTTCAACAGGGACCTGATTAAAATAAGATTTTAATAATAACATAATATTTGTGGGATTTAAATATTATCCGGTCGGTCACCAACGTTCGTTTGGTCGTACGATCGCGATGTTCGGTTAATTACGACTGAATGCGCATAAGCGCGAAAAACGATCCAAATGGCGTGACGAATGGATTTTTCTTATGCCAAACACTAAAATAAAATATTTTAGTGCTTACATAAATTTTTTGAATGTCCGGATGTATTCAGAACGTATGTTATGCGCGAAAGTGCAAACTTGTGCACTTTTTGACACTTTAAGTCCCTGAATGAGCCAAAAGTTTATTTTAGCACACCGAACCCCTCAAAGCCTATTTCTAAGCTATGTAAAGGATATTTATGGTATGTTTAACTTATGGTCATGTTCTGGAATGTCTGTTATAGTTCAAATTGGCATACTTTCACAGTTTGTCGAATTTAGTCCCTATAAGCGATTAAACTTGATTTTGTCATACCAAAGCCTATTTCACTATTATGGAGTGTTCGTTGCATTAAACTGGTTATATTTACGCATCAGTACGCGTATAACCTTCCAGAAAGTGATTTAGAGCCCGAAATCGAACAAGAATTGATATGTGCAAATGATGCACATATTTGTACAAATCCCAAGTATGAAATACAATATTTCATTGGTTTGGTATTGGTTTGATGGTCGCAGTGACCCAGGTGTCACACGAATGGTCCTATATATCTGGGGCTTAGCTTGCCCTTCTTACCAAAACGCATCACATCCCTCTAGAGTGATACTTTTAGTAAGACTTTGTCACCAACCTCAAACTTTAGAGGTTTTTGCCTGTTGTCAGCATAACTTTTCTGCCTATCCCTGGCAGCTTTCAGGCGATCACAAATCTGGAAAATCTTGTCCGTTGTTTCAAGGACTATATCAGGTCCTGATAACTGAGCTTCTCCTACTTCCGCCCAACAAACATGCGTTCTGCATTTTCTACCATATAATGCTTCAAAAGGTGCAGCCTGAATGCTTGTATGATAGCTATTGTTATAGGAGAACTCGATCAAAGGTAGGTGGTCATCCCAGCTACCTCCTAAATTAATAACACATGCACAAAGCATGTCTTCCAATGTTTGGATTGTACGCTCACTCTGTCCATCAGTCTGAGGGTGGTAAGCAGTACTAAAATTCAAACGTGTGCCCAAAGATTTTTGGAAACTTTTCCAAAAATGTGAGGTGTATCTAGTATCTCTATCAGATATAATAGACACTGGCACGCCATGAAGAGACACAATCTTATCCACATACAACTGGGCCAACTTGTCGGAGCTATGAGTCTCCTTGATGTGCTGACTTTGTCAGTCTATCAACTATAACCCATATGGTGTCATTTCCGTGCCTTGTTTTAGGTAACTTAGTTATAAAGTCCATAGTTACCATTTCCCACTTCCATGTGGGAAGTTCTGGCTGCTGAAGCAGGCCCGATGGTTTTTGATGTTCTACTTTTATCTGAGCATAGGTCAAACACTTAGCTACATGGGTGGCAATAGATTTCTTCAGCCCTATCCACCAATAATTAGCTTTTAAATCCTGATACATCTTGTCTCCTCCAGGGTGAACTGAATATTTGGAGTTGTGAGCTTCCTGGAGGATCACATCTCGAAGTCCTCCATAAATGGGAACCCAGATTCTTCCATTGAGTCTAAGAATTCCATCCTTAGGTGTTAACTGTTCCGCAGTTACTCCTAACTTTTCGTCTGAAAGGTTAACTTCCAAAACAGCATCTTTCCGTGCAGCTAACAGCCTTTCATTCAGGCTATTCTTCAATTCAATGCTCTTAGCATTAATCCTGATAGGTTTGACTCTTTCCTTTCGGCTTAGAGCATCAGCGACCACATTCGCTTTACCAGGATGGTAGCGAATTTCACAATCATAGTCATTTAAGGTTTCCATTCAGCGGCGCTGTCTCATATTGAGCTCTTTTTTATTGAACAACTGTTGGAGACTTTTGTGATCCGAAAAGATTACACATTTAGTTCCATACAAATAATGTCTCCATAACTTTAGTGCGAATACAACGGCACCCAACTCCAAATCGTGGGTGGTGTAATTCTTCTCATGCACTTTTAATTGTCGTGATGCATAGGCAATCACTTTGCCTCGCTACATAAGCACACAACCCATACTAGTGTGTGAAGCATCATAGTATACGACAAAATCTTCAATTCCATCAGGTAATGTTAGCACTGGAGCATTACTCAACTTTTGCTTAAGAATCTCAAAGGATTCTTGTTGTTTCGGACCCCAATCAAACTTAACATTCTTACGGGTTAAAGAAGTTAATGGTGCAGCTATCCTTAAGAAGTTTTCAATGAATCTTCTATAGTAACCTGCTAAACCTAGAAAGCTACGAATTTCGGTTGGAGTCTTGGGTGCTTCCCAATTCATTACGGCTTCTACCTTAGCGGGATCTACTTGGATACCGCGCTCACTAACGACGTGTCCAAGAAATTGGACTTCACGAAGCCAGAATTCACATTTAGAAAATTTAGCGTACAGTTTTTCTTGTTGAAGTAATCCTAAGATGCATCGAAGGTGCTTCTCATGATCATCTTGATTACGAGAGTAGATAAGTATGTCATCTATAAAAACGATGACAAACTTATCTAAGTATGGTTTGAAGACTCTATTCATGAGGTCCATGAATGCTGCTGGTGCATTAGTGAGCCCAAAAGGCATGACTAAAAACTCGAAGTGTCCATATCTCATTATGAATGCCGTCTTAGGCACATCTTCAGTCCTGACTTTGAGTTGATGATACCCAGATCTCAAATCAATCTTTGAGAAGAAGCTCGCTCCTTGGAGCTCATCAAATAAATCATCGATCCTGGGTAAGGGATAACGATTCTTGATCGTTAATTTATTCAGCTCACGATAATCAATGCATAAGCTCATTGATCCATCCTTCTTCTTCACAAATAATATTGGAGCTCCCCAAGGCGAAGAGCTAGGTTGTATAAAACCTTTTTCCAGTAAGTCATCTAATTGAGTCCTGAGCTCTTTCATTTCAGTAGGTGCTAGACGATAAGGAGCTTGTGCAATAGGTGCAGCTCCTGGTAGAATGTCTATCCTGAACTCTACTTGCCTTTCAGGGACATCAGGGTACTCGGAGATGACTGGGATGTCTTCAATCTTAGGCTTCGGATCATTCACAGTCACTTGTGCCATGTAGATGACAAATCCGCTTTTTAAACACTGCGACACCTTAAGGATAGACACATTGTTGGGCAACCCGTATTGTGTGTCTCCTTGAATGGTGATGGATTCGCCAGAAGGGGTTTTGATAATAACTAGCTTTTTATCGCAGGCAATTTGGGCTTGGTTATGCGACAACCAATCCATGCCTAAAACTATATCAAACCCAGCCAATTTCATTGGCAAGAGGGATAGCGGGATAGAATGATTCTTGATGGATATAAAGCATCCATCAAGAAGAGTTGAAGCTGTTTCTAAGGTACCATCGGCAAGTTCTACCTCATATTTTATGTCTAGAGTCTTAATAGGCAAATTCAGTGACTTACAAAACTTATGGTCTACAAAAGACTTATCAGCATCTGAATCAAATAAGACTCTAGCATAATTATTATTAATGAGTAAGGTACCTGTTATAATGTTCTCGTCGTTCACCGCTTCCCTAGCATTCATTTGGAAAACCTTGCATTGGTTTTCTTTGCCTCCTCGGGCTTCTTAGCATTCTTGGGGAAATTGGTTTTGATGTGCCCCTTTTCATTGCAACCGTAACAGGTTGCATCCCTAATGTTCCGGCACTCTACAGATTTGTGCCCTTTCTTTTTTCCCACATGGTTTGGCTTGTGGGTCCTGATTGCACTTTCCAAAGTGCCTTTTATTGCAGGTTTTGCATCTGGGCTTATCACTTGACTGCCCTTCTTGAAATTAAAATTCCCTTTGCTCTTCTTGTTCGACTAAGGGGACTTGTCTTCATCCCTCTTCCTCTTCCCATCATCGGTAGCTTTCTTTGCCCTACTTCTCACAATATCAAGAGTGAGAGACAAAGATAGATCCACAGCAGATCTATATGTAGTAGGCTTAGAAGCCTTGATGTTTCCTTTCACTTCGGGAGCTAAACCACCAATGAAATGCGCAATGCGTTTGGGTTCATGAGTGACTAAATATGGTACCAGCCTTGACATTGAATTAAAGCTGGTCACATAGGATCTACAGTCTAAATCCTTCATTACTAAAGTGAGGAAGTCAAATTTAATCCTCTCAACTTTGTGTTGAGGGCAGTAAGTGTCCTTTACAAGATCTACAAACTTGTTCCACGAAAGGTTATACAGATGAACCTTTCCAGTGGACTGTACTAACGCTTTCCACCAAGTGAGGGCATCGCCCTTGAAAGATTGAGACACAAACATGACTATGTCTTCCTTAGCACATCCACTGATGTCAATCACAATCTCCATCTGTAACACCTCGAAAAATCACGTCCAATGAAGTATTGACACGTGTAATAAACCCTAATGAAGTCAAACGTTGAATTTAAGGGACTAATTTTTCGAAAAATCGAAAACTTTGATTATGAAAGAACTGGAAGTATTATCATACCTAAAATAAGTTTCTAACTAACCTTTTATGGTTTTATATTCACAAATGAGCCACTTGTTAATCAAGTGTAGCCGTTTATGTAATTAATTGAAAGTTTGCGCAGAAAAAGGGTTAAAAGCGTCAACATGTTAATTCTTACCTCTGAGTGACCTTTTAACAAACCAGGAGCTTCATAATATTTAATTATAACTCTCGGAAATGCCAATTAATGGTCGTCTAAGGTTTTTATACCTATAAGTAAAGTTACGCGCAACTTTGCAAGTTAGAGGGACTAAAAGTGTCAATATGTTTAATTATACCTCTGAATGACCTTTTAGAGAAACCAAAGCATCGTAATGTTTAATAATACTTTCAAGGATGCCTAATATGGATTAGATGAGGCTTCAATGCTAATAAATGATGAAATGCGCAAGTTTGCGCAATAGAGGGGCCTAAAACGTCAACTTTTGAATCTACGCCATTCGGTGACCATTTAAGCAAACGGGAGCGTAGTAATATTTAAATATATGCTTGGGAATTATTATTATGGGCCATGGAAGGCTTAGATATCATTAAACGGCATTTCGTGCTACTTTGCGCAATTAAGGGACTAATTGCGTCAAACAGCAAAAGGAGGTCGAATCGTATGGTAACGGACCTTCCGGAATATGTCCATAAGTTTAACATACCCTATTTATCCTTTATATAGCTTAGATATAGGTTTAGAGGTGTTTGGTACGCAAAAATAAACTTTTATGTCATGTAGGGACTAAAAGTGTCAAAAAGTGCACAAGTTTGCACTTTTGCGCATATCTCGCATTCAGAATATCCCCGGACACCCAAAAATTTATGTAAGCACTAAAATATTTTATTTTAGTGATCTCCATGATAAAATTCCATTCGTCGCGTCGTTTGAATCGCTTTTCGCGTCCGTCCGTGTTCCGTCGTAATTAGCCGAACAACGTGACCGTACGACCAAACGAACCGACATCCGGCAAATTTTTGAGCATGTTTCATATTCCCTATGCTTAGGCATCATTTTATAGCCTTAAAAATGGTTTAACGGGCCTCAAACGCATCAGAAAGGGGCTAGAAGCATGCAGGGACCAAAACTGCCATTTCAGAAACTTGATTTCCAGCTGTTACCAGCTGTTACAGCTGTTTTAATCAATTGCAAATGGTTTTCTTCAGTCCTTGGGCAGCCCATAGATTGCTAAAACAAGGGGTAAAGGTGTACGGTCCAGATTTGATCACATTTATCGAGGAATGATCCTAACGGTCCTCTAAATCCTATAAATACCCATTGAATGTTTGGCTCTCATTTGCACCTCTCCTTCAATCTGATAAACTCTCTGAATTGTGAGGATCTTGAACTCTTTTGAGAACCTCCCTCAGTCCTTTGGACCCTTTGTAAGTCCCCTTTCGTGCTTAGTTTAATTATTTAGCGTTTATAGCCGAAAAGTCAAGCGTTTTCGATAAACGCTTTGACTTTCAAATGGCTGAGCCATTGTTCGCAACGAACATGGCTATGTGACCGTAATTAGGTGGGTGTTAAACCCTCAAAAGGGCACCTCCTAATTACCACGTTTACTTAGTTAAATTGTCGGGTCAAATAAAAGTCAAACGAGTTAGTTTTAAATAAATACATAACTATTAATATAGAAGCCATAAAATCAGTTTTCTCATATTAATAACTTTGTAATTATTAATTGAACATGTCTAAGCATGTTCAACCCGACAATTCTAAGTATAGGCTCGGTTCGGAACCGAAAGTCGCAAAAGTTGACTTTTGCTTTGATTTTCAGTTCTGACCCGATTTAGCTTAGTTTAGATATGCCTTAGGATTCCATTAGGACCATATTATAAGTTAGTATAACCCTCCGAGGTTATACAACTTGGTTCCATAGAAATCCTAGTTCATGCATGTTTCCGTTAAATGCCTAAATGTTGACCGTTATGCCCTTTTGACCCTAAAACGAGAATTTTGAAAATGTGAGAGGACAGTAATCTTTATTACTGATTTATAGACTTGTCCCTAAAATTTGACATCAGTTTGAGGTCTAGATTAGGAGTTATGCTCAATAGCGTAATTAGAAAGCTTTTTTTTTTATTTAACGGCTTAATTAGCATAAAGTCTATCTAAACCCAATTTTTGAAACCAAAATTTTTACCTACTGATATAAAATAATATTTTGGGATTTTTGAAGATTTTTATTTATTTTTAGGCTGAGCATAACATAGGGTTCTAGCTATAATTCGGTAATTGCCGGTTTTTGCCCTTTTGGGCTATAAAATGAGTTTTACAAATCCTTTTGATGTCAAACCTTTTTCTACTGATTTAATATGATAAATAAAATATTTTGAGCCTTCTGGAATAATAAAAACATCAGCTTTCCTTTGAAAACCCGGAAATGGCTCCAAATCGCCTTTTTAAGCGTTTTTAACGCATAGTATGTATCAAAACTATTTTAAACATATAAGGGTTGATGCCTACTGATATATTCAGTAAATTTTTATATTTTAACAGTAAGCAAAAGTTTTAAACTCAGATTTCCAGTTTTGGCCTTTTAAACCTATGTGAAATTACCAAAATGCCCCTACGGTGCATAATATGGTTATAATTAATAAATTTCACATATGTATGATAACCCACTGTTATAACTTATTAAGTTAAGTATATTTACTAATTTAATCAGACCTGTAACTCAGATTAGTATTTAATCTCTTTTATAACCGTTAAAAATGACCGAAATACCCCTACGGGGCATAAATTGGTCCTTAATTCGTTTTGGGCATAATGGAAGGTATCTTACTGATATCACAACATATATAAGGCATATTAACTTAGGAAACCTGTCTATGACTCTTATGGTTACCCGTTACGCTTCTTACGCGTTCGGTTCGGTTTATGTAACTAGTTTGCATAAATTAGCCAAAACGGGTCAAACCTTATCATTTTTATCTCAAAATCCAGAATGTGTTTAGTTTACCCATATTATACAAGTCTTCAAACTTGTCGGGTCTAAATCACATTCTATTCCGGTCTTCGCTTAATCGTGCGTAAGAACCGTGAACCGTTCCTTAAAAACTAACCGGTCTAAGTTACGACTTAAATAAGACCCGTTTGGAATCTAATAGGTTAATAAAACCTCCGTTCCAGATTAAGAGCCCCAGTAGAAGTACTTGTGCTTGCTGATTTGAATATACGACTGAGTATAAATTGCATTGCTAGCTCAGGTAAATACCTTTAACTTATTTTCCCTTATACGGGCTTGGGATACGGTATTATAAAAATACCGCTTGGTTGGGTGTAGAAACCTTTTAATCGGAGATGATTAAATTGCATAATCCCGTTTTAATCTGTGTTGATTGATAACAAATAACATTAGGGGTTAATGACCGTGTCCTGGATATCCTTGGCTCATTTAAAAAGTGAATGGCCATAACGTAAGCACAAGGTGTAGGCATAACACCTCCTGTTGCGTATGTAAAAGATATACTCACTCGTAAGGTGTCTTCTTGTGAGTTATATTTATGGTGTGTCGATTAATCTTGACCGGCTTGTATTATAGAATCACCGGCCCTAAATTTTGGACAAACATGTAAATCGGATACAAGATTTTTATTAATAAAAGTGTCCCAAGTTATAAAAGATATTTTGTGCCTCGTGCATTCAAATCAAATTTCAAACTCTTTTTTCCAAAATGAGTCAGTTAATTGTATTTACCAGTGTAAACTGACGTATTTTCCAAAAAGGTTAAGTGACAGGTACTGAACGTAATTGGCTGGAAGCTCAGGGCGTTAATAGGGAATCTTGCAAGTTCTAGGCGTCTAAAGTCTGTTGAACGATGTTTATGTTTTAAGATCCGCCTGTGGATCCTTTACTTTCCGTTGTAATACTTTGACATTACTTTACATTTGGAATGTAATATATTTATCTTTTGCTTCCGCTGTGCATTTATATATTGTGTTGTTTGACTATGATGATATCAACTACGTCACGATACTCCCCACCGGGCCCACCGGTAATACGTGGAAATATCGGGGTGTGACAGGTTGGTATCAGAGCCAACGCTGAGTGAATTAAACGCTAGCCTTTTTGTGTTTAATCTCAGTTACACAGTTGCACATTCTTGAGTCTAGACAAGAACACAGGACTAATCCTAATTCGTTTTATTTTGCCCTTATTTGGTTCCTTTGTTAATTTCCGATTAGCCCTTGCATGGGCAAGTCATTTTCTGTTAGATGTCCCGTTTAGGGCAACCATATACTTGTTTAAATTTAAAGGAACGATTATATTTAAAATATCATTCCTATATTATAAGATCTACCATTATAATAAAATGGCAAAATCTAAAAAGGACAAGACCTAGCCACGTGTAACTTTAAGACATGGCCAAGATGGTAAGACCTATTCAAGAGAATCAAATCCTTGTTAACACCTAAGAACGTGTTAGCACTCTTGACAAATGTGATTCGAGAAAATCACAACAGTCATCCTTATATTGGATTCTTCCAATTTTCTTGTCTAGCCGATTGATTTAGAAATCATGGCTCAAATCATCAAATAAAGATGATCATATTGTTAACGCCGAAGAACGTGTTAGCACTCTTGACAAAAGTGATCTGAGAAAATCACAATAGTCATCCCTATATTGGAATTTTTTTTTAATTTCCTGATTTGGCCTAATGATCTAGAAATCATGGCTTATATCATCCTATAAGATGATCATATTATAAACATCCAATAGTGATGAAGTGCCTACAGGCTAAACTTGTTGTCCGATAAGAAAAGGACAGTGGTGGTCTTTGACCTCCTGTCTAAAAATGTTGGACCATGTCCAAGCATAATAGTCGGTATGATCCAAACGATCTCGACTAATAGCATCTGAAAAGATGATCATATCATAAACATCCCTCAGAAGGGAAATGCCTACGGGCTATATCTATTGTCCTAAAAGACAAAAGGCAGTTGTAGCTTTCGACTCTCTGTCAAGAAAAGTAACCGACTATGCTCAAACCTTAAATGCCTCGATCCCAAACGATCATGGCTTATAAATTCAAAACTGTCCTCGTGACCAGGCTGCTGTGCCACTTTAATATCCTTGGTGTTTTTATATACTAGGATAAAATTTTAATGAAAATACTAATAAAATTAACAAATTAACCCATATGGTTTATATTACCATGGTTAATAAATTATCAAAAATGATAATTTCATAATAACCTCTGAATAAATCATTGTCAATGTTTATGAAGCAATCAAGCTACATGGCTGGATTAGATGAAGTTAACAGCCACTTGAAGGAGAACAATGATACTACCAGAATTAATGTAACTGGAACGGAACTGCAGGCAATAATAGATTATGGAGTTACTCGAGCTCTTGACAGACAGTATGATGAATCAAATGATACCCACTCTAAGACTCTATCTGTGGCTCGTAGTAAGCCCCCTCCCAAAACACATGAGTCAAGGGAGAACGATGTTCATCACTCATCAAATCAGAGGGGTGTTCCGCCTAGACAGGTTGTGCTTCATCAAGAGGCACCAATTAAGACCTGCTCATATAAATATTTTGTCTCCTGCAAGCCCAGAGACTTTACAGGGGAAAAAGGGGCCATCGATTGCATGACATGGCTCGATGAGATGGACACTGTTGTTGACATCAGCGGTTGTGCGGAACAAGATGTTGTCAAATTTGTTTCACAATCATTCAAAGGAGAAGCGTTAGCATGGTGGAGATCATTGCTCCAAGCCACGGGAAAGGTCCTACTCTACAACTTATCTTGGGATCAATTTGTTGCATTAATCAAGGAAAACTATTGCCCTCAGCATGAGGTAGAAGAGATAGAATCAGACTTCTTGACTCTGGTCATGGAGAATTTGGATTGCCAGGCATATGTGATAAGTTTCAACACTATGTCCTGCCTAGTTCCTTACTTAGTCACCCCTGAACCTAAACGCATAGCGCGTTTTATTGGAGGCCTAGCACCAGAGATAAAGGGAAATGTTAAAGCATCTAGGCCTACCACATATAGGTCCGCGGTGGACTTATCCTTATCTCTCACCTTAGATGCAATCAGAAATAAGTCTGTTAAGGCTTCTGGCGAGGGAAAAAGGGAAAGAGAGGAGGAGAACTCTCATCGGTCTGACAAGAAGAAAAAGGGAAGTTTAGGAACAAGGAAGACTCCGAATTTATGAAAAACTCGAGTCAGTCTAATAACAGACCCAAATGCAGTAACTGCAGAAAGCAACATTCTGGAAAATGTACTATCGACCCACGTGCTAAATTGTGTGGAATTTGCAAGACCAAGGGTCACAAAACCTTAGATTGCAAGGAGTTGAAGAGCGCGACATGTTACAATTGTAACGAGGAAGGGCACATCAAAACCAACTGCCCAAAGCTTATAAAGAAGCTTGGAGAGGCCAGGAACACAAACGCATGAGTCTTCCAGAGGAACGCCCAGGAGATGGTGCAGAATGATGACTATATAGCAGGTACTTTTCCCTTATCAAGAAGTTATGCATAAATTTATTTGATGCTGGCACATATGATTCTATAATTAACGATAAATATTGAGAACTGTTGTCTCCGCCTGATTAGGACTCCGGTCATTTACTGCGAAGTAGAAATTGGCCGATGATACTCTAGAGAGTGCTCCAACAAACCTTAGATGCATATTTTATATCTAATAGGAATCACTCTTTTCTGATATCCCTATGGCAAGCTTTCAAGCTACCTAAACTCTTCAATATAATAAATACAGATGTGATGTTTTGATCCTCTGTCAGAAAAGTGGTGGACTAGGTCCAAACCTTAAATGCCATTGATGGTCTTTTGCGACCTCGGCTAAGTAATATTAATATACATTTTAAATAACGTTCATTAAGAATGTTAGTGCTATATTAGCCTGTATGGGTTATTGATACCATGGTTAGTATATATTAAGGCCATCGGGATGAGGAATAGCAGTTGTTGGATTGCAACTAAGAAATTGTTTTATTGGTGTTAGGAAGCAATATCGAGTATGGCAAACTCAGATAAGACAGCCGTTGGTCGTGTTATGGATGATGCGACACATGCCAATGATGCTACAATTGTGAACCTTAGAATTTCCAGTGATGTTCTTCAAACTATGATAGATGCAGCTGTTGGTAAAGCTGTGAAGAAGGCCGTGAAAAAGTCCAAGGAGCCCGATGCTACTTGCTCCAAGTCTCATCCAAGACCACACGTCCTTACTCACAAGAAGGATCTCGTTCATACCTCTAATGCAAGGGATGAACTAAAAAGGAAAAGGGAGGAAGATAACTCCCAGAGTTCTACGAAAAAGAACAAACAAAAGTCCAACCAGAAACCTGTATGCAAGACCTGCAAGAAGCGCCATTATGGGGAGTGCAGGTTCGAACCAAAATTCCAATCACAGCCGAGGGCTTGTTGTATCTGCAAATCAAGGGAACATAAGACGTTGGACTGCAAGGACATGAAGAATGCAGTCTGCTTCGGCTGTAATGAGAAATGCCACATCAAGACCACGTGCCCTAAATTTGTCAAAGGAAATGCGGCTAAGGAAGGAAAGCCTAAGAATGAAAGCGCCTAAAATGCCTGAGCTAGATCATAAAAAATGGCATCAGATACATTCCTTAACACTTATCAGTGAATAAACGCTAAGAATTCTGCTTTGATTCGGATACCAATCAATCCTTCATAAACTATAAGTATAGCAAACTTTTAAAATCTTTTATAAGAACCCTAGATGTTAAGTGTAAGGTAAAACTTACCAACAAAATCATAGGAACCATTTCTTCTGTTCCTGCTAGAAATCTTCAGTCATATAATTCGAGTACCCCCTCCCCAGATGAAGTACGTCAGAATATGAAGTTGATATCTCTTGATCTCTATCGATTAAGAATACCATATGGTATGACAAAAGCACCATATGAGGATTGGTGTATCTCAATAAGTTCCATAGATTGCTTCCATGCCTGATCAGTATGGAGGTTTAATGCATGGAACCACAAAGATATTCCAATGGTCATACGGTATTAAAGTCAACTAATGGTATTCAAAGATGATATCCAGAATGGAATTGTCTAAGTAAGTGTCTCTGATTAAGAATTCCGTGGACTCGTAACATAAATGTGTCACTCATTTGATACCAGCAAGGATGGATGAACTAGAGCCTGAGATTTGGAAAATCTCTGTAACCTCCTTGTATCTTGAATATCTTCTCCTAAGACTACCATGTTTACCTCCCGAGAGGCAAGTAGAGTTAAGATTTATATCCCATTTAGGGTTGTATCATTATGAAATCCCCAAGATAGCTAGTACCATTAATGGAATAATCGAAACCCTGATTAAGAAAATTTTAAGATAGGAGATTCATATAGCCTAACTCAATATTCCGAGAGTTTGATATTGTTAAATAAGAAAGACGGTTCATTTTGCTTATGCATTGATTACCGCAACCCTATTTAGGCAACAATTAAGAATCGCCATCAGCTGCCCAGGATCGTCGATTTGTTCGACTAACTGTAAGGATTAGCTACTCCTTAAGATTAGTTTTGAACAATGGTTGGAATAACCATCTCACCTTAAGATAAGCTTTTCTACAATAGTTGTTATATAAGTATCAAGGTGGTTCCTTTGGAGACCTTGTATGGATGAAATATCAAAACATCCGTAGGATGGAGGAGACTTTGGGAAGTCCACCTATCAGGATCTGAAAGTTGCACTGGAAACAACAAATAAGATCATACAAATCCATAATCGATTGTAAGTTGCCAGTATACGGCAGGAAATCAAGGATTTATGAAAATAGCAACCCTCCTAAGTTCTGGTTAAAAGATAAGGTTCAACAAAAGATAACACCCAGGAAGGGTGTGCCGAGTTGTAATTTTCAGGTTAGTTAAGCTCGGAATCTACAAAGTCATTCGAAGGATTCGAATGTATCAAGACTAAATAGCTTACGAGCTAAGACCTAATATAGGAGCTTGGTGGAACGCGCAATGTGACCCACACTAATGATTTAGCGACGTGTCACCAATAAGTCGAAAAGCACTATCACATAATGATATGCAGATCTATGATAGTAGGAGCAACCTATGTCGATTGAGAATCGACAGGTTAAGGAGCTCCAAAAGAAAGTATGCACCTATTGTATAGGTCGACTGGGATACCCTTGGAGGCCCAAATATACTATGGAAGTTAAATCCATGATACGACAGAAAATACTTCATTTACTTTAAGCAAATCTCGAGGTTGAGATTTCTTTTAAGGGGGTGAGGATGTAACACCTTGAAAAATCACGTCCAATGAAGTATTGACACGTGTAATAAACCCTAATGAAGTCAAACGTTGAATTTAACGGACTAATTTTTTGAAAAATCGAAAACTTTGATTATGAAAGAACTGGAAGTATTATCATACCTAAAATAAGTTTCTAACTAACCTTTTATGGTTTTATATTCACAAATGAGCCACTTGTTAATCAAGTGTAGCCGTTGATGTAATTAATTGAAAGTTTGCGCAGAAAAAGGGTTAAAAGCGTCAACATGTTAATTCTTACCTCTGAGTGACCTTTTAACAAACCAGGAGCTTCATAATATTTAATTATAACTCTCGGAAATGCCAATTAATGGTCGTCTAAGGTTTTTATACCTATAAGTAAAGTTACGCGCAACTTTGCAAGTTAGATGGACTAAAAGTGTCAATATGTTTAATTATACCTCTGAATGACCTTTTAGAGAACCCGAAGCATCGTAATGTTTAATAATACTTTCAAGGATGCCTAATATGGATTAGATGAGGCTTCAATGCTAATAAATGATGAAATGTGCAAGTTTGCGCAATAGAGGGGCCTAAAGCGTCAACTTTTGAATCTACGCCATTCGGTGACCATTTAAGCAAATGGGAGCATAGTAATATTTAAATATATGCTTGGGAATGATTATTATGGGCCATGGAAGGCTTAGATATCATTAAACGGCATTTCGCGCCACTTTGCGCAATTAAGGGACTAATTGCGTTAAACTGCAAAAGGAGGTCGAATCGTATGGTAACGGACCTTCCGGAATATGTCCATAAGTTAAACATACCCTATTTATCCTTTATATAGCTTAGATATAGGTTTAGAGGTGTTTGGTACGCAAAAATAAACTTTTATGTCATGCAGGGACTAAAAGTGTCAAAAAGTGCACAAGTTTGCACTTTTGCGCATATCTCGCATTCTGAATATCCCCGGACACCCAAAAATTTATGTAAGCACTAAAATATTTTATTTTAGTGATCGCCATGATAAAATTCCATTCGTCACGTCGTTTGAATCGTTTTTCGCGTCCGTCCGTGTTCCGTCGTAATTAGCCGAACAACGTGACCGTACGACCAAACGAACCGACATCCGGCATATTTTTGAGCATGTTTCATATTACCTATGCTTAGGCATCATTTTATAGCCTTAAAAATGGTTTAACGGTGTAACACCCGTTCTTATAAATCAAGGTTTAGCGTATTATTTACGAAAACAATCATGTAATTAAGATTACATATCCATCGGAAAAACGGGTTTACTAAAACCTTTTTACAATTTAAAAGTTTAGAACATAATGTAATTAAGTTCGTCACTTAAAAGAAACAATGAAACGACATTCGTCATTTAACATAATAACGATACATAGTGCGGAAGCTTATTTCGTGATCGTGTTCGGTTCTTGCTCGTCGCTTGATCTTCATCCGGGCACTCATGGCAATCACCTATGATCAAAACCAACTTAAAAGTTAGTTTTGATAGTCAAATATGAAGTTCAAACAAGTACAGGGGTTAAATATGAAGTTCAAACAAGTACAGGGGTTAAATATAACAAAAAATAACATTTTTCCGGGTTTGGGGGCGTCGCGTGACGCCAAGGGGCGTCGAGTGGCGCTAGGCCCCCTTTTCAGCAGAATGTTGCTGCATATTCCCTGCACGATCTGATTTCACGGAAACGGCCATAACTTCTTCGTTATTGATCCGTTTTACCCGATTCTTTTTCCTATGCGTCCGTAATTTAATTCTCCATCTTATGGAGTTAAAATCCAACAACCTTCATAATAAAATTTTAGACTTTTAAGTCTTCGGCTTATCACCTACACTTCTCAAATTGTTATTAACTACTATTTTAGGTTCTAATCACAAGTTTATTTCACAATTTAAACCCGTTTTCGCTCGTATGCTTATTTTGACCCGTTAAGGGTATTTAAGCATTTTCGAGCCTAAAATCGCTCTCGATTGTTTCTAGCATTTCATCACCACATTTCTTATCCTATAATCTCCCACCACAATTGTGTTTATGGCGGTTTGATGTGGTGATCTATATAAACCAAATTTTACTTCTCGAATCATTATTTTACGGCAAAAACTCAAATAGTACCGTTTGACTAATATAATACCTCTTTCAACCTCTATACTTAATCTAAGTATTTACTTAATCATAAAACTTGTTTCCAAACAACCTTTAAGGGTTGTTTGTCCCATTTAGCCTACAAGGGCGTTTTGGTCGATTTTAGTCCTTTTATGACGAAGGACTCTCTCTCAAATTATTTGACCAAAATAGCACTTTTAACTACAACATAATTATGCGTACCTGGCCCGGATCACAAGTAGACCCGATTTATACCTCGTTTTCATTATCACACCATCAATGGTGACGCAATTATCCGATTTGCTAATCGGTCCTGTTAACATAAGACTTGACGACCACATTAGTCGATCTTATCAAATGGTGTTATCACCACCATTCGACCCGTTTGGACTATAAGACCAAGTATTTTTGTGAGTAGCAAAACATGGTTATTAATTACCAATTTGTTCATCCGACCCATTTCGGATTTTTGCCACTAGACCCCTTTTTCTCTTAAAGTCTTTTCTTATATTTTTACCCATTTGGCTTACGCTACGGGTGCCCCTTTTTAACTACAATTTGCTTTAGTCGATACTTGACTAAATTTCCATTTTTACTCGTTTTCTTGTTATTAGTTGCACTTTAAAATGATCTTAACGAAAACTCCTTAGTTATTAGTCATTACATGACTAAATTACCGTTTCGCCTCTTTTCACCATAACCCATGGTTTTTATCATTTATGTTTGTTCCGACTCATGTTAATAGCGTCGGAACCCTTAATTCGGATATTACACTAATCGCATTTGTAGTTTACAAAATAATGCATATTCTAAAAAAGGATGTAAGCGTCGCTTACCTTGCATCCGGTTATGCTCTTTTTCGCGTACACGAACCGTTTGACCCGTTCCTTGCCCAAGTCTCCATCTAGCTTGTCAAGAGTCAAACTATCATCATGATTCGTAAGACGGTTAGATTAGTCATCATTTTTATGACTATTTCATCTTACGGATTCTATGTCGAAACTACTATTCGACTTCATCATTAGTTAACTTAACTTATCAAAGTCAACTAATTTCAATCACATGGTTTACACGATTAGTTCAATCAACATCACGTTTAGAACCCATATTATTCCGTATTACACGTAGTTAGTCGAGTTAGCCAATTACGCGTTTCTTTCAAATTTTCATTATGTCAACATTCATTCGGGCATTTTAACAAACACCTAATGTGCATAATATTACTTATTTACTAACTAGTTCATAACTAGTTATCTTTATCAAGATTTACATCAACACATTCAAACCTCTAAGTCTAGTGTTCATGAACTACATAAAGAACTTGTATCATAACCTCAATATTCATCAATCTTACATTCTAATATGAGTGTTCATCATATTAGCATAAAACCCACTTAGCACATAATAGGATAATTACCAAATCCCTAGTTTTGACAACAATTCATCAAATTTTCTACTAGGGTTTGTTTCTAAACCAAGATATAATCACAATAACACTCATAGATTCAAGATTCATTCCAGAATTTTGATTATGATTGTTCATCATAATCTCAAAGTATCACTAAATCATAAATTTCAACATACCTTGTGATCCCCACGACTAGGTGATCATTAATACGTGTTCATGCATCCGATTCGGGCTAGATTTGACCTTCAATTTTGTTGATTTGTTGAAGTTAGGGCTAAAGCTCCATGGGAGCTTTCTCCTGGCCTTACCCACGCACGCACACACACACACTTGTGTGTGTTGTGTTTTTTTTTAAGTTTATAATTCCAATTTCAAGTTACCCGGCTTTGGTCCCTCGTGTTTGGTTAGTTATTAATTAGATCACAACCTAATTATTTTCAATAATATTCTCACTTATTAACTAGGTTTAATATTCCTAGTGAACTTAGCGGGTTCGGGAATATTTATGACTAAGTTTATTTTAGGTCCCGTTAACTCGGGCCTTTTATCCTTTTTTTTTAAAAGCTTTTATTCACCTTTTAGTAAATATTAGGATTATTTATTTAAGTCCTAATATTCACCGGGTTAAATTTTACCACTAATGGTATTTTCCCCGTCTTTAGTATTAACGGGGTTTAATTACCAAACCCGTTTTCGGGGTGTTACAAGTCTACCCCCCTTAAAGAGGTTTCGTCCTCGAAACCTTTTCTTACATAATTCATTGAGTTTAAACTCAATGTATTCTGTCCGAGAAATATTTTAAACATTACTTATACTTTTTAACCAATCGTTAGTATTACCCGAAAAGTACGGTAACATCTTTTTGGTTACTAATTGTCTACATATCTCATACGACATAGTGTAACTTCGAAATAACGTAATCTCGTTATTTCCGCTAGTTTGGTTAACTTAGCGATATCCATCGCTTTCATATACTATCGAATTCTTTATGAATCCGTTATTTTGACCCGTTTAAAGGTCTTTAATGAAATCTTTCACTTTTAGCAGCAATTTCTTTTGTCTTCAAATTTATTTATTCGGTTCAGTCATACCGAACCTACCGCTTACAAGCAAACCAAATTTATTTAAATGACCTTGACGGGTCTCACTAATTAGACTTATTAGTCCAGTTACTTTTTACCGCTTGCTTGGTTATAATGTGATTCTACTTCACATTACATTTCTTGACCGTGATTGTGTTACACCATGTTTAATTTATATCAAAATTTCATTTTCGAAAATATCACTTTTCGAATATATCTTCTTGCGCCTATCAGTGTCAAGACTTGTATCTTTCATGCTTACTATTTAAATTCCTATCAGAATTTATGTTTGTAAAAACATTATTTCCTACTAAAACCGAAGTTTTAGTCTTAGGATCTTCTCTTTAACTTTTGTCAATTATCCATACCAGGATATTGACAGTCCATAATTTATTCTTATTTGGTTATATCCCATTACCGGGCTCATTATTCTCTTGCATTTAACGCTACCTTTATCTGGCTAGCGCTCATTTGTGCCATTCGGCGTTATTTTGTATTTAACATGTTTGACCTATTAACGTGAAATCCATCACTTATAAACAATCAACTTTATTCTTTATTCAACCCATTCGACTTCGAATAGTTGAACATATTTACTCACAATTTCTATATACGAGATTTTACAGTCATATCTCGTAATCCAAGTCCTTTGATTTTTCAACCCGCGTTCACGTCTCTTGGTTTACGCATGTGTTTAATTCTTACCCATCAACCGGGTGTTTTACCGAAGTCGTTATTATTGCAACCCTCCCGGTATGCATTAAGACCTCGCTTCATTTTTATATTCCGACTTTGTCTTTAAGTTTGACGTTTTACAAAAACGACCCGTTAAGGGACATATTTGCATTTTCCGAGTTCGAGTGTAAGTACACTCCCTCCCAATGCTTGTCTAAATCACTTTACATGCTTGCATTTTCTGGGTTCGAGTGTAAGTACACTCCCTCCCAATACTTGTCTAATCACTTTACATGCTTGCGTTTTCTGGGTTCGAGTGTAAGTACACTCCCTCCCAATACTTGTCTAAATCATTTTTCATGCTTGCGTTTTCTGGGTTCGAGTGTAAGTACACTCCCTCCCAATACTTGTCTAAATCATTTTTTTTTTTGCTTCTTTGTCCCCTTCACTCGGGCTCATTATCCTGATGTAATACGCTTCCATCCCCGGTTGTGCGTTTACATTATTATCAAATATTTTGCTTATCTGATTCATTTGGGTACTTTTAAGTTAGTCCCATTCACCCCGTCCTTACAACATCGGATGTAAACGTGTCCGCCATAAGAAGTTCATGGTATCATATGCCACTACTTACTTGGCCAGAGTAAGCGATTAACACATGACACACATGATCTTTTTATAGTTTTCACATCACGCCCTATGTAAGTAACGCCTCTATTTGTTTCTCTTGGAAACAATGTCCCGAATACATTTTCTATTCGGGTTTTTCCAAGTTTTTAATCTACATATGCAACTTTTAATTTCTACTTATTTGTTGCATGTTACTATTTGTGCGATTATTTAAAATGTGCACCTGGTAATGTTTGCCCCGACGGGCGTTCTTTGCCATTAACCTTGTTCGCGGTCGTTACGCGATTTAGTCCTCGGTGAGCATGCTCCTCTTGTCATACTTCGGAGCGTTCCATCATCATATCCACAATTCGTTTGACTCTCGTCGTCTTCAAACGCGAGTGTCCTTCAATTAAAACATTCACAAAAGTTAGTAACGTCAACTTCAATAATCGCCCGTATTATAATACAAGGCTTTTTCTACTATACGCGTCAACGCGCGTATTTTCGTCAACTATATCAATCATTTTAATTGGGGTAACGTGTATCACACGATAGCCCTATGTGTTGTTTACAACACTTTAGCATGCTAAACTATTAACATACATGTACTTACCGGATTTGCGATCAAGCCTCGAACCGAACACCAATCTTTATTAAGAGCATAAGGTTTAAGTCCAAGCACGGTTTTCCCCACCATACTTGAATCTCTTAAACCAAGGCTCTGATACCAACTTGTAACACCCGTTCTTATAAATCAAGGTTTAGCGTATTATTTACGAAAACAATCATGTAATTAAGATTACATTTCCATCGGAAAAACGGGTTTACTAAAACCTTTTTACAATTTAAAAGTTTAGAACATAATGTAATTAAGTTCGTCACTTAAAAGAAACAATGAAACGACATTCGTCATTTAACATAATAACGATACATAGTGCGAAAGCTTATTTCGTGATCGTGTTCGGTTCTTGCTCGTCGCTTGATCTTCATCCGGGCACTCATGGCAATCACCTATGATCAAAACCAACTTAAAAGTTAGTTTTGATAGTCAAATATGAAGTTCAAACAAGTACAGGGGTTAAATATGAAGTTCAAACAAGTACAGGGGTTAAATATAACAAAAACTAACATTTTTCCGGGTTTGGGGGCGTCGCGTGACGCCAAGGGGCGTCGCGTGACGCTAGGCCCCCTTTTCAGCAGAATGTTGCTGCATATTCCCTGCACGATCTGATTTCACGGAAACGGCCATAACTTCTTCGTTATTGATCCGTTTTACCCGATTATTTTTCCTATGCGTCCGTAATTTAATTCTCCATCTTATGGAGTTAAAATCCAACAACCTTCATAATAAAATTTTAGACTTTTAAGTCTTCGGCTAATCGCCCTTTTACCAAATTTTGACCCGTTTATGCATTTTATCAAACGAACATATTTGTTTGATTCCTACATCACCTACACTTCTCAAATTGTTATTAACTACTATTTTAGGTTCTAATCACAAGTTTATTTCACAATTTAAACCCGTTTTCGCTCGTATGATTATTTTGACCCGTTAAGGGTGTTTAAGCATTTTCGAGCCTAAAATCGCTCTCGATTGTTTCTAGCATTTCATCACCACATTTCTTATCCTATAATCTCCCACCACAATTGTGTTTATGGCGGTTTGATGTGGTGATCTATATAAACCAAATTTTACTTATCGAATCATTATTTTACGGCAAAAACTCAAATAGTACCGTTTGACTAATATAATACCTCTTTCAACCTCTATACTTAATCTAAGTATTTACTTAATCATAAAACTTGTTTCCAAACAACCTTTAAGGGTTGTTTGTCCCATTTAGCCTACAAGGGCGTTTTGGTCGATTTTAGTCCTTTTATGACGAAGGACTCTCTCTCAAATTATTTGACCAAAATAGCACTTTTAACTACAACATAATTATGCGTACCTGGCCCGGATCACAAGTAGACCCGATTTATACCTCGTTTTCATTATCACACCATCAATGGTGACGCAATTATCCGATTTGCTAATCGGTCCTGTTAACATAAGACTTGACGACCACATTAGTCGATCTTATCAAATGGTGTTATCACCACCATTCGACCCGTTTGGACTATAAGACCAAGTATTTTCGTGAGTAGCAAAACATGGTTATTAATTACCAATTTGTTCATCCGACCCATTTCGGATTTTTGCCACTAGACCCCTTTTTCTCTTAAAGTCTTTTCTTATATTTTTACCCATTTGGCTTACGCTACGGGTGCCCCTTTTTAACTACAATTTGCTTTAGTCGATACTTGACTAAATTTCCATTTTTACTCGTTTTCTTGTTATTAGTTGCACTTTAAAATGATCTTAACGAAAACTCCTTAGTTATTAGTCATTACATGACTAAATTACCGTTTCGCCTCTTTTCACCATAACCCATGGTTTTTATCATTTATGTTTGTTCCGACTCATGTTAATAGCGTCGGAACCCTTAATTCGGATATTACACTAATCGCATTTGTAGTTTACAAAATAATGCATATTCTAAAAAAGGATGTAAGCGTCGCTTACCTTGCATCCGGTTATGCTCTTTTTCGCGTACACGAACCGTTTGACCCGTTCCTTGCCCAAGTCTCCATCTAGCTTGTCAAGAGTCAAACTATCATCATGATTCGTAAGATGGTTAGATTAGTCATCATTTTTATGACTATTTCATCTTACGGATTCTATGTCGAAACTACTATTCGACTTCATCATTAGTTAACTTAACTTATCAAAGTCAACTAATTTCAATCACATGGTTTACACGATTAGTTCAATCAACATCACGTTTAGAATCCATATTATTCCGTATTACACGTAGTTAGTCGAGTTAGCCAATTACGCGTTTCTTTCAAATTTTCATTATGTCAACATTCATTCGGGCTTTTTAACAAACACCTAATGTGCATAATATTACTTATTTACTAACTAGTTCATAACTAGTTATCTTTATCAAGATTTACATCAACACATTCAAACCTCTAAGTCTAGTGTTCATGAACTACATAAAGAACTTGTATCATAACCTCAATATTCATCAATCTTACATTCTAATATGAGTGTTCATCATATTAACATAAAACCCACTTAGCACATAATAGGATAATTACCAAATCCCTAGTTTTGACAACAATTCATCAAATTTTCAACTAGGGTTTGTTTCTAAACCAAGATATAATCACAATAACACTCATAGATTCAAGATTCATTCCAGAATTTTGATTATGATTGTTCATCATAATCTCAAAGTATCACTAAATCATAAATTTCAACATACCTTGTGATCCCCACGACTAGGTGATCATTAATACGTGTTCATGCATCCGATTCGGGCTAGATTTGACCTTCAATTTTGCTGATTTGTTGAAGTTAGGGCTAAAGCTCCATGGGAGCTTTCTCCTGGCCTTACCCACACACGCACACACACACACACACTTGTGTGTGTTGTGTTTTTTTTTAAGTTTATAATTCCAATTTCAAGTTACCCGGCTTTGGTCCCTCGTATTTGGTTAGTTATTAATTAGATCACAACCTAATTATTTTCAATAATATTCCCACTTATTAACTAGGTTTAATATTCCTAGTGAACTTAGCGGGTTCGGGAATATTTATGACTAAGTTTATTTTAGGTCCCGTTAACTCGGGCCTTTTATCCTTTTTTTTAAAGCTTTTATTCACCTTTTAGTAAATATTAGGATTATTTATTTAAGTCCTAATATTCACCGGGTTAAATTTTACCACTACTGGTATTTTCCCCGTCTTTAGTATTAACGGGGTTTAATTACCAAACCCGTTTTCGGGGTGTTACAAACGGGCCTCAAACGCATCAGAAAGGGGCTATAAGCATGCAGGGACCAAAACTGCCATTTCAGAAACTTGATTTCCAGCTGTTACCAGCTCTTACAGCTGTTTTAATCAATTTCAAATGGTTTTCTTCAGTCCTTGGGCAGCCCATAGATTGCTAAAACAAGGGGTAAAGGTGTACGGTCCAGATTTGATCACATTTATCGAGGAACGATCCTAACGGTCCTCTAAATCCTATGAATACCCATTGAATGTTTGGCTCTCATTTGCACCTCTCCTTCATTCTGATAAACTCTCTGAATTGTGTGGATCTTAAACTCTTTTGAGAACCTCCCTCAGTCCTTTGGACCCTTTGTAAGTCCCCTTTCGTGCTTAGTTTAATTATTTAGCGTTTATAGCCGAAAAGTCAAGCGTTTTCGATAAACGCTTTGACTTTCAAATGGCTGAGCCATTGTTCACAATGAACATGGCTACGTGACCGTAATTAGGTGGGTGTTAAACCCTCAAAAGGGCACCTCCTAATTACCAGGTTTACTTAGTTAAATTGTCGGGTCAAATAAAAGTCAAACGGGTTAGTTTTAAAAAAATACATAACTATTAATATAGAAGCCATAAAATCAGTTTTCTCATATTAATAACTTGGTAATTATTAATTGAACATGTCTAAGCATGTTCAACCCGACAATTCTAAGTATAGGCTCGGTTCGGAACCGAAAGTCGCAAAAGTTGACTTTTGCTTTGACTTTCAGTTCTGACCCGATTTAGCTTAGTTTAGATATGCCTTAGGATTCCATTAGGACCATATTATAAGTTAGTATAACCCTCCGAGGTTATACAACTTGGTTCCATAGAAATCCTAGTTCATGCATGTTTCCGTTAAATGCCTAAATGTTGACCGTTATGCCCTTTTGACCCTAAAACGAGAATTCTGAAAATGTGAGAGGACAGTAATCTTTATTACTGATTTATAGACTTGTCCCTAAAATTTGACATCAGTTTGAGGTCTAGATTAGGAGTTATGCTCAATAGCGTAATTAGAAAGTTTTTTTTTTTTTAATTTAACGGCTTAATTAGCATAAAGCCTATCTAAACCCAATTTTTGAAACCAAAATTTTTACCTACTGATATAAAATAATATTTTGGGATTTTTGAAGATTTTTATTTATTTTTAGGCTGAGCATAACATAGGGTTCTAGCTATAATTCGGTAATTGCCGGTTTTTGCCCTTTTGGGCTATAAAATGAGTTTTACAAATCCTTTTGATGCCAAACCTTTTTCTACTGATTTAATATGATAAATAAAATATTTTGAGCCTTCTGGAATAATAAAAACATCAGCTTTCCTTTGAAAACCCGGAAATGGCTCCAAATCGCCTTTTTAAGCGTTTTTAACGCATAGTATGTATCAAAACTATTTTAAACATATAAGGGTTGATGCCTACTGATATATTCAGTAAATTTTTATATTTTAACAGTAAGCAAAAGTTTTAAACTCAGATTTCCAGTTTTGGCCTTTTAAGCCTATGTGAAATTACCAAAATGCCCCTACGGTGCATAATATGGTTATAATTAATAAATTTCACATATGTATGATAACCCACTTTTATAACTTATTAAGTTAAGCATAAATTGGTCCTTAATTCGTTTTGGGCATAATGGAAGGTATCTTACAGATATCACAACATATATAAGGCATATTAACTTAGGAAACCTGTATATGACTCTTATGGTTACCCGTTACGCTTCTTACGCGTTCGGTTCAGTTTATGTAACTAGTTTGCATAAATTAGCCAAAACGGGTCAAACCTTATCATTTTTATCTCAAAATCCAGAATGTGTTTAGTTTACCCATATTATACAAGTCTTCAAACTTGTCGGGTCTAAACCACATTCTATTCCGGTCTTCGCTTAATCGTGCGTAAGAACCGTGAACCGTTCCTTAAAAACTAACCGGTCTAAGTTACGACTTAAATAAGACCCGTTCCAGATTAAGAGCCCCAGTAGAAGTACTTGTTGTAGGATCGTTTTCAGACCCGAACGAGTCGTTCAGAAGAGTTTATCTCAGTTTCAGAGGCGGAAACTAAGAAACTGAGTTCAATTCAGCAAGCAATACACTTTAAACTGTTGTATGATTGATTTTAGAACGTTTTACAACCTGACAACACTTCGGCAGCACTTCGTTGCACAAGCCGGAAAGTTACAAATGGTGAAAGTTTGAAGCCTATTTATAGGGAGAGACCCTCTAGTTTGAAAGTGACATGCCACCCTCAAACCGTGACCTCTTCAAACTAGACCTCCTCAAACTAGACCTCCTCAAACTAGACCTATTCAAACTAGACCTCCTCAAACTAGACCTCTTCAAACTAGCAAGCTTTAAACTTTTAGACCGAGACTCGATATAAGACGAAGTCGACAGATGTAATGCACCAACACTTGTGCTTGCTGATTTGAATATACGGCTGAGTATAAATTGCATTGCTAGCTCAGGTAAATACTTTTAACTTATTTTCCCTTATACGGGCTTGGGATACGATATTATAAAAATACCGCTTGGTCGGGTGTAGAAACCTTTTAATCGGAGATGATTAAATTGCATAATCTCGTTTTAATCTGTATTGATTGATAACAAATAACATTAGGGGTTAATGACCGTGTCCTGGATATCCTTGGCTCATTTAAAAAGTGAATGGTCATAACGTAAGCACAAGGTGTAGGCATAACACCTCCTGTTGCGTATGTAAAAGATATACTCACTTGTAAGGTGTCTTCTTGTGAGTTATATTTATGGTGTGTCGATTAATCTTGACCGGCTTGTATTATAGAATCACCGGCCCTAAATGTTAGACAAACATGTAAATCGGATACAAGATTTTTATTAATAAAATTGTCCCAAGTTATAAAAGATATTTTGTGCCTCGTGCATTCAAATCAAATTTCAAACTCTTTTTTCCAAAATGAGTCAGTTAATTGTATTTACCAGTGTAAACTGACATATTTTCCAAAAAAGGTTAAGTGACAGGTACTGAACGTAATTGGCTGTGAAGACTTGAAGCTTTTTGACACCCATTTTAATTGCAAGCTTGAGTCCTACAATCAATGATTCGTATTCGGCTTCGTTGTTTGTAGTATGAAATTCAAGTCGAAGAGCATACGTGAATTCCAATTCATTAGGATCAATCAGGACTAGCCCTGCTCTTGACCCTTCAACGCTGGCAGCTCCATCGGTGAAGAGCTTCCAAGTATGAAGGTCGGAAGGTTCAGTAGAAGCTGTGTTGACTTCCGTTGTCGTTTCCTTGGGTATTTCCACAATGAAGTCAGCCAAAATTTGGGCTTTCACAGCTTTTCTTGGAACGTAGGTGATGTTGTGTTCACCTAGTTCCACAGCCCATTTGGCTAAACGTGTCCGAAAGTTTTAGGTTTTACAAGCACATTCTTGATTGTTTGGTCGGTGACCACTTGTATGGGATGTGCTTGAAAGTACCTTCGAAGCCTTCTGGCTGTTTTTACTAGTGCAAGAGCAAGTTTTTCCAACGGGGGATACTTGGTCTCTGCCAACTTTAAAGTTTTACGGAAGAAGTAAACAGGTACCTGAGCCTTGTTTCTTTCGATGGTCAGGACTGCACTGATTGCTTCCTCAGCAACTGATAAGTAGACATAGATCAGTTCCCGAGTTTCAGGAGCGACGATGTCTGGTAATGAAGCCAGGTGTCGTTTCATTTGGTTGAAGGCTTCTTCTTCTTCCTCGATCCACCTGAAGTCCATTTTGTTTGTGCACTCTTTAAGGGTTTTGAAAAAAGGAAGGGACTTCTCTGCCAGCTTGGAGGTAAAACGCTTCAAGGCTGCCAGCTTACCATTCAAGCTCTTAACCTCCATTTTACATTATGGTGGTTTTGTATCCAGGATAGCTTTGACCTTGTTGGGGTTGGCTTTTATGCTTTGCTTGCCTACAATGTGGCCCAAGAACTTGCCTTCTTCAAAACCAAATTATCACTTCACAGGATTGAGCTTCATGTTTATCTTCCTGAGGTTTCGGAATGTTTCTTGAATATCGTTAAGCATTTGGCCCTCGGTCTTGCTCTTGATTACCAAGTCATCCATATAAGCTTCCACGTTTTTACCTATTTGTTCAGCAAACGCTTTGTCCCCCAGCCGTTGATAGGTTGCTCCTGCATTTTCAGGACAAAAGGCATCTTTTGATAGCAAAAAATACCCTTGTCAGTATGGAAGGCCTTCTTCATTTGAATTTGATGGTAGCCTTTATAAGCATCAAGGAAGCATTTGAAGGGAAGCCTGTGACCGAGTCTACTTTCAGATCAATTTCGGGCAAAGGATAGCACTCCTTTGGACAGGCTTTGTTCAAATCTTTGAAATAAATGCACATTCTCCATGACCCATCGGGCTTCTTGACCATTACAGGGTTGGCTATCCAAGAGTGATACTTAACCTCTCGGAGTACGCTAGCTTGTACCAACCCTTCAACCTCTTTGCACGCTGCTAAGCTTCGATTTGGGGCTAAGCTTCTTTTCTGCTGAACAATGGGTTTCACATTTGGTGGGATCTTGAGCTCGTGTTAGGCGATATCCCGAGGGATGCCGGTCATGTCATTAGGACACCACGATAAGATATCCATGTTGTGGGTCAGCAATTTCTTGAGGTACGAGAGAGTTTCTTGGGTGAGGTTGGTGTTTACCCTTATCCTCTACTGGGGATACTTAGGGTTGATGGCCCAACCTTGTTCTTCTTCTTCATTTTTTTCTCGAGCTTTCTCCTTCAGCAAGGCAGGCTTCCTGGGTAGGTTGAAGGGTTGCAATTCCTCTTTTGGTGGGGAACTTGACGACACCCTGGCCAACAGAGATAGCCATACTAAACTCGCTTTGCCCCGGCCTTCCTATGATAACATCGTAGCTAGAAGGCATGTTGATTACGATGAAGGTGAGTGGTTTAGTTCTCTCCATCTCACCTTCCTTGAAACAAACGTTGAGTGTTAGTTGGCCCAAAGGCTTGATAGGGATGTCAGCAATACCTTTAATGGTTGACTCAGCTGGTTGAAGCCTGGAACGCTCATTGTTGCTGAGTTGGTTGAAACACTTTTCGAACATTATTTCTGTTGCTGCCCCCGTATCGATGTAAGCGTTGCTTGTTTTCAGGGTTCCCACGATGGCCTCTACTACCAAAGGGTTCGAGTGAAGCCCCTTTTTTGGTGGTGGTAAGCACAAGCATTGAAGCTCCCAAGCTTCTAAGCGTTGTCGCTTGTTGGAGGTTTCTTCATCAATGTTCACCATGTTTACTTCTTTGCTCTTTCCATCACCTATTTTGTCTTTCACCTCTTTAACAAGATGGGCAAGCTCTCCAGATTTGACGGCCTACTCAATTCTCTTTTTGATTTGGAAACAGTCATTGGTGTGATAGCCTTTTTCTTCATGGAACTCACAAAACTGAGTAGAATTTTCATTCCTTTTGCTTTTGGGCAAGGGTCTGGGCGGTCGGAAGCTATGCTTAACCTCTTCAGTAGCAAGGATTTCCTGAGGAGTATTGGTTAAGGCTGTGAAGTTCACATCCTTGTCCCTGCTTGAAGGGTTCTTGCCTTCAAACTTCGAGGGTCTGAGTTCCTGGAGCGTCTATCGTAAGAACCATAATTGCTTCTTTTTCTGATGGGGCTGTTATTTCTCCAGCTAGGACCCCTCTTTCTTTGCTCCTTGATGTCAACCGCTTCTTCCCCCGGATGTGAGCTTCAGTCCTTTCAAGGGCTTCTTCCAGGGTTTTGGGCAGGAAATTGTTGAAGTCCCTGGTGAGATACTTAGAGGTGATTGCATTCATGAAGCCTACAACCCTCATCTTCTCGTCAGCTCCCACGTATGTCAACCTTTCTTTTTTGTACCTCTCAATGAAATCCCTGAGGCTTTCATCGTCCTTTTGTTTGATTTGGAAGATCACCGTTGCATACTTGACATACCTCATTTGTTGTGATAAATTAGCCAAGAATCCTTTGCTTAAGTCATCGAAGGATCGAATGCTTCTGGCAGGTAGGTCATTGAACCAGATCCGAGCAGTCCCTACAAGGGTTTGCATAAACATAAGGCAGCGCTCAGCGTTGGACCATTTCTCTATTCTCGCATCTCCACTGAAGATTTGGAGGTGATCTTCCAGATCTTCCATTCCATCATATGTTCTTATGTGAGATGGCATTTTGATTCTAGTTTGGAAATCATAGTCAGCAATTTGTTGAGAAAAATAGGACAAATTGCTTGGCTTGTATGGTTTGGCCAGGTCTTCTTATACTCTCGTGCCCTGATTGTTGTTAGCATTCCCTTGGGTGGCCAGCACTTGGTTAATGAAATGATACCAAGGAAAGCTTGCCATCATTTGTGGCATGAGGTTGAAGCCTTGAAGGCTTTCTGGTGCAGTTGTATAATTTACCCCCATAGGAGCACTCATGACATCGCTCCGTGCCAAGGGAAGAACATATAAGGCTTGCTCCCACGTGGTAGACACGGGAGGTGGAAGGCTTGCAACAGGAGATTGTAATAACTGATCCAAAGTTAACTCGTGTCCCAATGGTGCACCGGTTGCCACTGGCTGAGAAGAAAATAAAGGAAAGGATGTTGGATCTGGCCTTGTAAACGTGTACAGACTTGGATTTGGAGGAGGATGGCTAGGACCAGCTTCATTTCTTGACACAGCAGGCTGTGAGCTTGTAAAAGGAAGAACAGCTGGTCCTGGTGACAATGATGGTTCTAGCTCATCATAATCTAGCCTGATTCCCACCCCTTTGTCTTTTCCCTGCTCACGTATTGGTTAAGGATAGACCTTAACTGTAGGAAATTCTTTGCAACCCCCTCTAGTGTTAGGTCGATGCGTGTGGGGGTATTTGTTGCACCGACATTAGGAGATGGGACTCCTGAACGGGAAGGGGTCGGCGTCTGAAACGAAAGGAATTCGGGGTATGTGACTCCTGTTGGAGTGCTTCCCGGAGTTGAAAACGAGGTAGGTACAACCACTGGAGTTTGGCTAGTGCTGAGAGTACAGGTACGTGGAACTTGGTTTACCTCTCCCGAGGATTCCCCTTCAGACATGACGGTTTCTGTTGAAATTGGAGATACACTACTGGTCTTTAACGATGAATTTAGTAGCGTAGCCCCACAGTGGGCGCCAACTTGTTGCTATAACAAATAACAGACCGAGTATAGTGAGGATGTTGGTTAGGCAAAAGGCTTCAAGAGTCTCGTTTTGCCTAACGCAGATTACAAGTCTCCCTACGTATGCAATACGTAGGGCGGGATCACTCCCTTATCAATTGCTTTGCTCTTAAGATTGAAAGAAGTTCAATCCTGAAGTGATGCATGCAATGTGTTAGTGTTTGTGTAAGTGAAGAATAGAACATGCAATGTGCAAGTTCTAGAGGGAGAGGTCAGAGATTTTTGGAATGTCTTGTTAGGTGACCAGGAGTGGTCATTTATAAAGAAATGTATTCCTTAAATAAGAAACATTTGACTGAGTGATCTGGTACTGCAGATAGGGGTTGCCCGTTTTGGAGGGTTGAAGGCTTTAACCTGCGAATAAAAGATTGTCTCGTCCCACATGCTTTCTCTTTTGCGGCTGGGCGAGGATATCACACGTAAAGTGTGATGGGACGTGTCCCTGCCTCGTGCTTTTTGCTGTTCACCACAGCTGGATTGCTAATCGAACCTTTTTAACCTTTTAAGCTATATTTCATTTAAGTTAGTTTCCTAAGCTTTGAGCTACCCATGTCATCAACATCCTAAACTTGCAAATGCATATTATGACGCATACAAACACAGAAGAACAAAACCCTAACTTATTGGCAACGAATACAACAGAGAAGACCAAATTCCAACATGAAAACAACAAACCCGGATGGGCACTAAGATAGGCTGAAAATGAAAAAAGGTAGAAGATAAGATATACACGTGTCGTAATGAGAACAGAAGATTAAGGAGCATGACATTACCATCAACGCAGAGAGAAGGCCCTGAGACGGAAAACCACTGGAGAAGGAAAAAAAATATGGCATATAAGCAAGGTAGGAGGGACCTAGCCAAACAAATAAACGAAAGAATAGGGGCCAACATGTACAAAGCAAAAGTAGGTACCAAAATAGTAAATGTCACCGATGTTAGTTTTTAAGATAGATAGATAACTATAGTTCTTAAGAGTAAAATGTCAAATCGTCCATGAGATTGAAGAACCAAATGGTATATCAAGAAGAATAATAAACAACCTATGGCGGTTGTGTTTGAGTTGAATTGCAATTGGATTAACACCTGAGTGAAGGATTGAACTACCGATAGGTGGGTTAACAGCATAGGTTGTTAGGGAAAAGGTGAAGATGAGAGGTGGGAAGTATCAAAAATCAAAATAGAAAAAAATGGGTAAAATGTCTAAATTACCCCCGAGTTAACGCTAAATTTAACCAACGTTAGCGAATTGGATGGAAATGACAACAAAACGCAAACCCGAATACTCAAATGTAAAAAAAAGTCATTTGAATGTACCAACTACCAAGCAAATATGACCAAATATGAAGAACGATTTTGATATTTAACTCATAAATCAATGAATATGAAAACAAAAAGTCTTTTATTTTAAATAATTTAATTATTTATAAGAAAATGAATATAGTTGTGATAATGTTTAAAATATGTAAGAAATATTTAGGATGTATTGAATTGCTTCAGAATAATTTATACTATTAATTTTTTGGTAAATTGAAAATAAATAATCCCACCTAACTTAATTTGACCGATAATAATCACATGTCAGCTATTAGCCGATAATAATCCGAACTGTTCAATTTTGTTTTGTAAAATAGTCTGCCATTAAAATAGCATAACAGAGTTAAGTTTTTTTCCGAAATACAAACCGATGTTTTAGGGATTTTGATCAGAACGAGGATACGAGTTGATCGATGTAAAACTTACCTCGAAATACTGCCTCAAACCACGAAAACGATGCTTCAATTCGGGTATTTAAACTTCAATTAACAAAAATCAAGCCATTTCAAGCACAATTTCAAGGTAAGATTTACATCAATCGACTCGTATCCTCGTTCTGATCAAAAAGCCTAAAACATCGGTTTGTAATTCGGAAAAAAAACTTAACTCCGTCAAGCTGTTTTAACGGCGGACTATTTTACAAAAGAAGTTGACCAGTTCGGATTATTATCGGCCAATAACTGAGTTGAGATTATTATCGGTCAAATTGAGTTAGATGAGATTATTTCTTTTCAATTCGCCTAATTTTTGTTGTCATTCCTAATGGGTCAAATGACAAGAATTGTTTTTTTTTTCTTTTACCGTAAATCTTATTTCTTTTTTAATGGCATTTTTAATCCATATCATTTATGGGATTTTAACCTAAGGCCTTCCCATTTCAAACCTAAATGTTTAAAGACTTTATTTTTGCTAATAGAGCAACAACCGATTGGTATAAATCTTACTTAGAATTGTAGTTTTTGGTAGGTTGAAAGTTATCCTGACAATTATATTGGTATCGAATAGCATGGCATAAAGAGAAGGAAACAATTGTTTAGAACGACTTTAATATGTAATTAAAAAAAAAAAAACATGTTACCAATATGGCAATATCCACAACTGACCTAAATTTTTGGTCAAACACGTCACAAATCCATGACACATCAACATTTAATATCACGTCACCATGAATAAAACGTTCTTATATAAACCCAATCAATAACGCAAACACAACACAGTTACGGTTCAACCTAAAACACTAAAATGGCCCATTACACAAACAATGAGCTCCCAATGTCTCCCGCAGCCGTAGTTATGGTCCCCCTACCATTACAAGGTCACCTCAACCAGCTCCTCCACCTCTCACGCCTCGTCTCCAACCGCAACATCCCCGTCCACTTCGTCAGCACCACCACCCACTGCCGCCAAGCTAAACTCCGGGTACAAGGGTGGAACCCACTCGCCGTTGCCACCATCCATTTCCATGAACTCCAAACACCTAATTATGTGTCGCCAACACCAAACCCTAATTCCAAAACTAGATTCCCTTCCCACCTACAACCTTTATGTGAAGCTACTACCCAACTCCGCCACCCCGTGGCCTCGCTCCTCCGCAAACTCTCCACCACCACCCATCGCCTTGTTATCATCCATGATTCGCTCATGGGCTCCGTCATCCAAGACTTTGTGTCCCTTCCCAACGCGGAGTCATACACTTTTCATAGTGTGTCCGCTTTTACCATTTTCTTGTACACTTTAAGAACCATTAGTAAGGAGTTTCAAAACATAACTGATCCAGAAGTATTAACTAACGACCACTTGTCGTTTGAGGATTGCTTCACCGCGGAGTTCAAGAAGTTCACTAGTATGCAACATGATTTTGCAAAACTGAACTCCGGTCGCATCTACAACTCGTGTAGGATAATTGAGAAACCGATGTTAGACCTACTAGAAAATGAAGAGAGAAATCGAAACAAAAAGTTGTGGGCTCTTGGTCCTTTTAATCCCGTAGACATAAAAAGGACCACAAAAAGAGAGAAAGGTAAGTAATTATATTGACGTATGATCACACATATAATTTTCTTTTCTAAATTCCATGTGTTCTTGAGATTTGATTAGCGTTTTTAGAAGTTTTTGAATCCATAAGTGTTTCTAGGCAGTTCACAACCTTAGGTAGCGCTCAATAAAAGCATATATTTAGATTTGCTGGCATGGCAAGCGAACTTGCCTACTCTGCTACGTAACAAGCATAGCGTACTTGTTTGTTTTTCTAGGCAAGGGTACTCGAGAAAAATTTGGTTTGTTTTATGGATTCAAAAACTTTTTAGAAACACTTAGGAAATCTCTAGAACGCTTAGAGATCTAAATATTCACATATGATATAATATGATGTAAAAATATTGAGTGTGTGCACAGATTCATTATTTTTAAGTACGTGTCTATGTTTTTGTCTGTGCATAAAGGTACTAAAATTATCATATCACAGATTCATTATCTTTAAGTATGAGTAGAGTCTATATATGTTTCTTTGCTCACAAGGAGGGAGGGGGTGGTTATCACTTGCAAAAATTCCATCACTCAAAACATCCAATCAAATTATGCCCATGTCACCAACCATTATTCCATCACTCACAACTTTTTTTAGTGGCAATGGTCATCACTCACAACACCCAACAATAAACCCTCACACCCCTCACATGTTCCATCACTCACAACCTTATCACGCGTTAAGTTTATCACTCACAACCTCACATGTTCCATCACTCACAAAGCGGCGGTGGTTTGTTTCCATTTATCACTCGTGGAAAACTTTTATCACGGTGAAAATATTCCCCACCCCGCCTCCCCTAATGGTACTAAGATGATTAGAAGGCCCGTTAGGGTTTCTTGTTCACCATGCCTAAAACCCTAGATTAGGCTCTATATATATTCATCATCGGTATTCCGGTGCGCCACTTGAGACCTAACAAAAAGTACTAGCATTTTTTATTTGCTTACATGATTATATCATGTTCAAAACTCCTAACATTATTTTGTATGCTTAATTACATTATTATACCATGTTCAAGAGTACTAACATTTTTTATATGCTTACATGATTATATCATGTTTGCTAGTACAAATATGTCACAATAATGTCAAGTTGATAGAATTTGTATGTTTGGTGTAGGGTACAGGTGTCTTCAATGGCTCGATAAGCAAGAACCAAATACGGTTATATTCGTTTCTTTCGGGACAACTACCTCATTCACCAAAGAACAGATAATAGAGATTGCAATCGGGTTGGAAAAGAGCGAGCAAAAGTTTATATGGGTGTTAAGGGAGGCCGATAAAGGTGATGCTTCTAACGGTTATGTTACACTCGAATTACCAAAAGGATATGAAGATCGACTTAAAGGGAGAGGGTTGGTGGTTCGAGAATGGGCACCCCAGCTAGAAATCTTGGCGCACCAGGCTACGGGCGGGTTCATGAGTCACTGTGGGTGGAACTCATGTATGGAGAGCATATCAATGGGTGTGCCGATTGTGGCTTGGCCAATGCATTCTGATCAGCCCACTAACTCGGTACTTATTACCAATATTTTGAAAGTTGGAGTGACGGTTAAAGATTGGAAGTGGAGAGATCAGATTGTGGTGGCTGAAGATGTGGAGTATGCGGTGAGGACATTGATGGCTACGAAGGAAGGGACGGAGATGCGAATGAAGGTTGTGGAGATGGGCGGCGGTGTAAGAGAATCAGTGAAAGAAGATGGAGTTTCTTGGTTGCAACTACAGTCGTTTATTGCTCACATCACAAGATAAAAATGGCAAACCTGATGCACGAGGCTCGCGTGTATACACATCGTCACACTGCATTTCTACAATAGATTGTTTCCACAACTCAAACCCTTAACCTCATAAGGGTCCCATCATTATATATGATCAATGTATTAAAAACACAAGGATATTCTTTTTCCTGTATTCCTGTCGGCTTAAGCATATAAATGTTAGAATATATTATGCAAAAGCTTGATTCATTACAAAGATACAGAGGCTTTAAATAGCCAGCTACAAGAGGTACAACAGGAGAAAAGAATAGAAACGAGAGAAATAAGGCTAGAACTATGGCTAGGACTATGGAAACCTATTGACTAGAAATTATTCTCTAAATATATACTGTTCATATTAACGGAAATATACATTGATTATACAATTATGAATTGGTATCCTTGATATCCTTAATGTGCCCCTGCAAGATGGAGGATCCATCGGAGACTCCAATCTTGGACCGTAGTTGTTGAAACGGACTCCGACCAAGAGGTTTAGTTAACATATCAGCAAGCTGATCAGCAGAGTGAATGTGAAGAACCTTTAATGAGCCATTAGCCACCTTTTCCCGAACAAAGTGGTAGTCGAGTGCCACATGTTTCATACGCGAGTGATAGACCGGATTGGCACATAGATAAGTAGCTCCAGCATTGTCGCAAAATAATGTAGGAGGTTTAGTTGGTGATAGACCAAGTTCCAATAGTAGGTTCTGGACCCAAGATAGTTCGGCAGCTCCATTTGCTAATGCCTTGTACTCCGCCTCGGTTGAAGATCGAGAGACCGATTTTTGGCGCGCTGAGCGCCAGGAGAGAACGTTTGAGCCAAGATAGATGATGTATGCAGTTGTGGAGCGCCCCCATCTGCAATACCACCCCAGTCAGAGTCGGTAAATGCGGTAAGACCAATGGGAGACCCACGGTTAAGAAACAAACCGTGATGGATGGTGCCTTTCAGGTAGCGGAGAACACGTTTTAAAGCTTGCCAATGAAGTTGAGTTGGGGAATGCATGTATTGTGAGAGCTTGTTAACGGCATAGGAGACATCAGGTCAAGTGAAGGCAAGGTACTGGAGAGAACCCACCAGTTGACGATATGGTGTATGGTCAATCTGAGATGAGCCATCAACAGGAGAAAGAGACTCAGTGGAACTGAGGGGTGTGGCAACGGGTTTAGCGCCATCCATTTTGAACTTGGTGAGGAGATTTTGCACATGAGCATGCTGAGATAAAAACAAACCATTGGTGGTGGAAATGACTTCTATACCAAGGAAGTGGTGTAGCATACCGAGATCTTTAATAGAGAACTTTTTGATAATGCACCAATCGTATGTTGGACAAAAGTATCATTGTTGCCGGTCAAGACAATATCATCAACATATACCAAAAAGTACGAGACAATGCCATCCCGATTGTAGATGAACAAAGAGGGGTCCGCGAAGGATTTTCGAAAACCAAGTTCAAGGAGGAACGTTGCAAGCTCCATATATCATGCACGTGGTGCTTGTTTGAGCCCATAGAGAGATTTCCGTAGGCGACAAAGGTAGTGTGGGAGATCCGGATTGACATATCCCGGGGTTGAGTCATGTAAACCTCTTCATGCAAGGTGCTATGTAAGAAGGCGTTGTTGACATTGAGTTGCCGAATGGACCAATTTTGAGATAAGGCAATGGCAAGGACGGTACGGATAGTCACGGGCTTAGTAACTGGACTAAACGTTTCAAAGTAATCCTTCCCATATTCTTGTAGAAAACCTTTGGCAACTAAGCGAGCCTTATATTTTTCAATAGACCCGTCCGGACGCCGTTTGATACGAAAGACCCATTTGCAACCGATAGGTGTGGGTTGGGTGGGAGGGACGAGTTCCCATGTGGCATTTTTTAATAAGGCATTAAATTCATTGTCCATTGCTTTTCGCCATTCTGGATCTTTTAGAGCTTGATTATGTGTTGTTGGTTCAAGGGTAGGAGAGATCGGATGAAGTGTGGTTTGATTAACAAAAGTAGAGTTAAAGTATTTGGGGTTCGGCTTACGGTTACGTGTAGGTAATGTGGAGGTCTTTGGGCTGGTGGGGGCTGAGTTGGAAGAGTTCAAAGGAGGAGATGACTGGGCAGTGGAGGTGGAGTGGAATTCGGTGGATGATTGAGGAAAATGAGATGTATGGTCATTAGAAGTGTGAGCCGCGAAGAGTGGGCCTGGTTGTCAGTTGAAGTTTGGGCCAGGTTATGAGTTGTGTGGTGATGGATTGGGTGTTGTTCTTGTTGGGTTACAGGTGGGCTGAGAGGACTGGAAGGAGAATCAGGTTGAGGTTTTGATTGTGGTGGTGGGCCAGGAGAGTGGGCCTGTGTTGTGGAATTAGATATAGGAGAGATGGGTTGTTTAGCTAAGGGAGTGGAGTGGGTCTGTGGACAACCAAGGAATTCATCAACAGAGGAGGTGGTCAAGGATTTAGTAGGAGAATTGAATGGAAATTCTGACTCAATGAACTCCACATGTTTTGAGTGGTATAAGCGACGGTTGGTGTAATCATAACATTTGTAGGCTGATTTTGATGGTGAGTAGCCTAAGAATACACACTTTTCCGAGCGTGGATGAAGTTTGGATTTTGCATATGGGCGAAGCCATGGGTAGCATAAACTTCCAAATGGTTTGAATTTTTTGTAAGTTGGTTTTCTCTTGTAGAGGATAGAGTATGGACTTTGAAAATTCAGAATTGGGGTAGGTAGACGGTTGATGAGGTAAACCGCGGTTTGAAAAGCATGTGTCCAAAACGAAAGAGGAAGTTGAGCGTAATGAAGAAGAGCTAAACCGGTCTCAACAATGTGACGATGACGACGTTCAGCCACGCCATTTTGCTCCGGGGTATGCGGGGGAGTGGTGAAGTGTGATATGCCTTGAGATTTAAGGTAAGAGGTAAGACCGATGTATTCTCCACCGTTGTCGGTGAAAAGAGAAATAATGGGGTTTGAAAATATTTTTCTACTAACAATTTAAATTGTGGAAATAATATTGAGACATCAGATTTGTGTTTCATTGGATATAGCCAAATATACTTGGTATGAAAATCAACAAAAATCACATAATAGGTGAAGCCATCAATGGATTTTTCCACCGGACCCCAAACATCCGAATAGATTAGTTGGAGAGGTTTGGTAGTACTAAATGAGTTCATACCAAAAGGCTCTTTGTGACTTTTATTAATAGAACACGAACTACAATGAAAACTTAGAAGATTAAACTTTAACCCTAAGCATTTGGCTATGTTCTTGAGAATCTGAATGGAAGGATGCCCAAGTTTATGATGCCAATCAAGCGGTGATGTGGTTGAGACTGCATTTATTTGAGGTGATGAAGGAAAGTTGGCATAGTAGACATCAAGGTAGTTCTCGCCCCGCATTAGACGTGCCCCCGTGTGGAGATCCTTGACAGAGAAATGGGTCGGAAAAAATTCCACAGAAACATGATTAGTTTTACACAATTTAGCAACATATATTAATTTATTTTTGAAGTGAGGAACACACAAAACGTCTTTTAGAGCAAGCGAGCCATTAGACGTGTGAAGGTGTGTTTGACCGATGTGAGTGATAGAGAGAGTGTTACCATTGCCGCGGACAATCTCATCCGGTCCACCATACTCGGATATAGAGTGAAAGGACGTGCGATCCGGGTCGACATGATGAGAGGCCCCGATGTCAAACATATAGGACGAGGAAGAAGTAGCATTAGCAATTGGAGAAGCCTTATGTTGAGTCATAGAACTTCCTGTTGTAACTTGATTATCACGAAGAAAGCGAGCGAGTTTCCTGCATTCTTTTGCTTCATGTCCTGCAAAGTTACAATATTGGCAATAAATATTGTTACGATTACCGCCATGGTTTTGATTAACGTTGTGAGACCACTGATTGCGAACAGGTCTGTTGCTGTTGTTGTTTGGGTTGCGTCGATCAGATCGGACACCAGACCGCGGTTGTTTCTGGGTGTAATTGACAGTAGCCATGAGTGCTGGTGGTGATATTGTGGTGTGGTTTAGTTCCCGTTCGAAATCGACAAGTTTTTCAAAGATTTCCGGAAACGTGAGCTTTGTGTTAAAGTGACGTAGTGTTGTTGCAATGTTCTTGTAATCATCCCCCAACTGACAGAGAATATGAACCATCAAGTCTTCTTCTTTTACCGGGTTTTGAACAAGGGCGAGTTCGTCCGCGATAGATTTCATGTCGCGAAGATATTCGGTAATGGTTCGGGTGCCTCTAGGGTTTGACGCCAGCTTCGACTTCAGATAAATAACTCGGGAACGTGACGAGTTCGCGTAGCTTGTCACGAGAAGATCCCAAGCTTCACGAGCGGTGTCAGCAGATGCGATTAAGGGTTGAACTGCTGGTGAGAAACTGCCCAGAAGAGCAGCCAAGATGCTTTGATCTTGTCGATACCATGTGTGGTATTCCGGGTTGGGTTTAGTTGCTTCTTTGTCAGTGAATTCCGGCGGAGGAGCTTTGGTTCCGGTGATGAATTGAACAAGATCCAAACCGATTAAGGTGGAATAAACATGTTTGCGCCATATGGAGAAGTTATCACTGGTTAGGGTGATGTTGAAATGAGTTGAAGCTGTGAGTTGAATGACTGTTTGTGATGCCATGTTGTTGATCGGAGCGGCTAATCGGAAAAAGAATTGGATCGGACTACTCTTTTGAGCGTGAGGCTCTGATACCATATAAATGTTAGAATATATTATGCAAAAGCTTGATTCATTACAAAGATACAGAGGCTTTAAATAGCCAGCTACAAGAGCTACAACAGGAGACAAGAATAGAAACGAGAGAAATAAGGCTAGAACTATGGCTAGGACTATGGAAACCTATTGACTAGAAATTATTCTCTAAATATATACTGATCATATTAACGGAAATATACATTGATTATACAATTATGAATTGGTATCCTTGATATCCTTAATAAAGCATATATTGTTTGTTTTCTCTACTATCGGAAATGGGATCCTGTCGGCTTAAACATATATTGTTTGTTTTCTCTACTATCGGAAATGGGAATTCCTTTTATTGCACAAGATGTTTTAAGTACGAAATCATTGAAACAAATCATTATGGTATCTTTTCAAGAATTTTATATGATAATTGTTATGTGTAAATTATAAACTTACGTCGTTACAGTTGCGTACACAAGTCGTGTTGCTGCACACCTGGCTTAAATATTGGAAATGTATTCTCATTCAGTTATTTTTCAAATGTACTAGTTTGAGAATCAACAACTTGTTTAGCTGAGCTACGTTTTAGTGTACACACATATTAGTTTGCTATGAAACTCTGATAAGACCATGGGGTGTGGTGATCATGTGGAAAATTGATGTGCAATCTACTACGTAGGCGTAGTTTTTTGGCCTTTTGGTTGGGTGGACTAAAAAATGTGTTTGTGGTGAACAATTTGTGCTTTTAGGGAATTTGCTATCTGAGATAGCAAATCATTGTGATGTGGAATGGTTGTCTAGTAAGGTGGAGGATGAAGTGAACTCAGTAGTAACGTGTAATGCTAAATGGACGATGTACATCTATGTGACTTGGCGAGATTTGCTATTTGAGATAGTGTATCTAAATGACATGGCAAGATTTGCTATTTCAGATAGCGGATCTGACAATGCATTTTTGTTTTCCTCCGCCATATTATATTCTTCTGCTATATGTATAATAACTTAATTCATTCATGTGGACAGGAAAGGTGACATATCACAATGATATGCAGGCTTTAGTAACGGCGTTTCATAACAGATACTAGAATTCTACACCAGGGTAACAACTTTACATTAACATTCAATAATTTTTGTATCATAATATACAATGCACTAAAATTTCTATAAAAAGTATAATACTTTAGAAAGCATGCAATCCGTATTTGTCACTTGGCCAAAGCTATAGTCTTGAAAAAAACTTGAATAAATTTGATTTACCATGCTTGAAGCCCGATAAAGCGAAGAAAGAGGCTAGCCATGGTGAACAACCTCAAATTTGGGTTCCATCCATAGAACCCAACCATTGAGCATCCTAAACTAAAGCTTAGAAAAGTGTCATAGTTCCAATAAACCTTCTCCAATATATTAGCGTCGAGTGTATCGACAACCTAACAAAAACAAAACATTATCATTAAAGCAATTAAACAAATTAATTGGCCATGATCATAAAAAATACAAAGAGTAAATACATATAATATGCTAGCTTGATGTAGAATTCTAGTATCTGCATATTCATCAAAATCGTAAATTTAGGTTAACTAAAGCCTACATATCATTGTAATATGTCTACCATCGCTGTCCACATGAATAAAGAAGTTATTATACATATAGCAAAAGAATATAATATGGTAGGGGAAAACAAAAATGCATTGTCAGATCTCCTATCTCAAATAGCGAATTGTTCCATGTCAATGTCAATTGAGATTCACTATCTCAAATAGCAAATCTTGCCATGTCATGTGAGATCCCCTATCTTAGATAGCAAATCTTGCCAAGTCACATGTACATCGTCCACTCACATTACACGTCACTACTGAGTCCACGTCATCCTCCACCTTACAAGACAACCATGCCACATCTCTATGATTTGCTATCTTAGATAGCAAATTCCCTAAAGGCACAAATTGTTCTCTTGAAACACAACAAAAACAATTTTTTAGTCCATCCCCCAAAAAGCCAAAAGCCTCTATGTTGACGTCACATCATTCTCATCCGGTTTCACTTTTCACACTGTGGAAATTGTAATAATAATTGTTTATTAAATAATAAAAAATTAAAATATTTATTTTATTGGTTAAAAAAAGAAAAAAATATATTTCCACCCAATCCATACCAGTGGAGATGTCCACAATCCATACCACCTAGCATCTCCATGGCCTGACCACGCTAGGGCAACTTTATGTTCCACGTGAGACCACGACCCATCTCCAAGCGGGTATACCCAATGTTCTAAGACCAATTTCGGCGTAGAGTTGGACAAGTGCACGGCTGGCTAGGGGGAAATCATTAAATAAATACGCAAGTTGACCAGTAAGTATTAAAAATGATAAAATTATAGAATAGGTCGTTGACTAAAACCACTTTCAGGCCACCTCCAGCGTCCTTGGAGTGACGTATCACGGTACCCAATGATCGGTTTACGTCTACGAATATGAAGGCCACACGTAGCGCTAAAATGATTGAAGCGTCGGCCTTGTGACGACGGCAGATGCATGGGAGATGGCTCAAACACTCTAGTTGGCTCCAAAACGGCTAGTTCACCTAGTGGGTTAAACAGCTCGAGTGTTGTGGCTTCAGGGGGCTCCGAGGCATGGGAGACGGCTGCTGTAATAACTCTCATTAAAATTACTATTTCTTATTTTATTATGTCCAATAGGAAACCCTAACTGAGACCCCCAAGAAATATTGCATGACCCCTAAAATTTTCAGAACAATCGGAAGTAGGATCAGGACCCCTAAAACTCAGGGGGGGTATTCCCCCATTGACGATTATCATCACAGTTTGCTGTAAAAGTTAAAATTCGTTAAACCGTCGACTCACCCAGGCTACAAACAGACGTGGCTACCCTACCCTAGAAGGGTACCTGTCGCGCCACGCGACAGGGACCAATTTTCAGTATAAATCCCAAGGGTTGGCACTTGCATTTTGGCGTTGGTTCGACTTAAAAATTCGTTTTGTACATTGAGATATCATCAGTTTACTCCAAAAACACACAAAAGCACGGAATTCTGCCGCAATAACAGGGTAATAACTGGATCACTGCTACGATTCAATGTCTGATCGATAAAAACCAATCCGATGGATGTTTAAGTGCTGTCCGTATTTGGGCTATACTTTGTCATTCGTCGTGAAGGTTTTGATCTCGTGAGTTGTCGTAAAAGTTGTATTAAGTTACTGACCAAGTTTTCGTGTGCATTATTATTTTAATTAGGTTAACTAGGCTAAAATCAGTAGGTTAGACGCTGCCCGTCTAAACTTGCAATGTGAGTCATTATCTTTTTATCAAATTATTTCCAAAACCCTATTTGTTTCAAAGTTATAAGTACAGGGATTAAGTCTTTGTAATCTTCAATTACTGCCGGTATGTGGGGATTTTGTATATATTACTTGATACCCGTCACCATTGGACAACGGGTTAACCAATGGGTGATCTGACCATAGTCACAGATTCTGTCAAGTGACAAATACCGATTTGGGGTAATTGGTAGATAGAAACAATATAATCACCCTTAATAATGTATATTATAACAATGTGTCGTTTTGTGCAACTTGAGTGACTCGCCAGTATTTCCCTGCTGATAAAACCTTTTTAAAACATGTTTCAGGTGATCTGCTGTGATCCAGGAAAAAGTGCCATGTAGCACTACAAGCTTGAAGAAGTGGCTCAATTGAATAAATAAATATGTTTTGTAAAACCGGGAATTTCCTTGAGAAATTTCCTTTATTGTAAAATATGGGTGTTATCCCCAATTTGTGAAAAAAATAAATTGGGCATTTTCAAGTTTAAAAGATCCTGTTAAAAATTCCACTGCCAACATAATAATTACCACGGGTTTCTGTCCCGCGGCTCCTGAAACGGGTAAAACTGGGCCGGGGGCCGTGACAGAAAAAGGTGGTATCAAAGCCACTGATTTAAGCCAATTAAGTATTTAGAAATACTTAATTTTTCTGATTGCCATTCTGTGATTATGTGAAAATTTAATTTACAAAATTTTAACTTAGAATTTTGTGTGTTTCTTCATATATGCTAACAGCATGAATGAGTTGTCTGAAGCTCTTCAGAATATCACTATCCATTCTGCTGACATGGAAGTTTCCGAGGGCTTTTCCGGTTATTGGGCCGACACTGGTGAACCTATGGAATTCGAAGCCCAACCTCAGGAGAAACCCAAACCGAAAAAGAGAAGAAGATTTGTGGCCTGGAGGCGTGTGCGTAGGAAGAAACCAGCGACACGGAAAGTTATAAAGACTGAGGATCTAAATGATAAAGGCAAAGGAAAGGAGATCTGGGAAAGTTCAGGGCAAGCCCAGGAAATGCCATCATGGGAGGAGCTGGATCATAAACTGGCACTTAGTGATCTCATCGGACCTGCCGATGAAAACCTTTTCAATTACCCAGCGGAAGCACAACTTCCAGTTAATCTGGAACCTGCTATTCCAGATCCTATTATCCACCCCCGACCTCTACCAGAAGAGCTAGAAGAATGGTGGACAACTGACTTGCAATTTCAGAATCTCTTGAATAACCCTAATACCTTTTCCCTTAATTTAACCCTGAGCCTCCACTACACCCACCAATGAGCACCGAGAACTTGGCTAAACTTCGCCACTATGGCGAGGAACTGGTGGACGCATGAAATAGAATCCGAGATGTGGGGGAGAGGATATCATGGAAATACGACGAGAGGGAATGTCGTTTCTGAAGTGCCAGCTGACAGGATCGTATGTGGTTGTGCGGATGTGTGTTTAATAATAATATAATAATAAATATTAACAAAAATATAATCATGTAAAATAACTTAAAATAAAACTTTTGTAAGATAACTGATGTGTACGGACGCATATTAATATATAAAAATATCAACGTCGCAAGGTCGACAATTTTGGCTATACGTGTTGACATGATTATGTGTGATTGTTTATTGTGTTTGGTTGTTATTCATTTATGCTAATAAGTTATATATATTAATTACCAGATGGAACACACTGGAAATGAACCAGTTAACGAGGTTAACCAATCCGGGCAAAACAATGAGGACCATTTTTTGAATAGACAAGATATAGAAAACATCGTTGCTCAAGGAATAGCCAATGCTATTCCAGCAATCATTGCTGCTGCCCGAAATCCAGTTGAGCCTCAACCAATTATTCCCAGCAAACGCACTCACGTCAATAATTTCAGTAATAGTATAAATGGAAGCGGCAACATTAATAATAATGATAATGATGTAATGCAAGCCCCATTTCTTAAAAGAATGAAAGCTGCAACGCCTGGTTGCACTTATAAGGAATTTCTTGCCTGTAAACCCATCGAATTTGCAGGCAATGAAGGGGCAACTGCAGCACTGCGTTGGTTAGAGAAAACCGAAGCAGTAATTAAAATAAGTAAATGTGCCGAGGAGGATAAAGTCATGTATGCTTCTCATCTTTTCAAGGATGAAGCATTAGAATGGTGGAATACGGTATTACAAGCTAAGGGAAGTGACATGGCCTATGCCATGAGTTGGAAAGAATTTAAGCGTCTGATGGAAAGAAAATTCTGCCCATAATATGAAAAAGAACAAATGGCGAACAAATTTCTGAGCCAACGAATGGTGGATGTTGATTGTCGAGGGTATACTTTGAATTTTTTCGAATACGCTTGAATTATGCCTACTCTGGCTTCGCCGGAACCGGTACTTATTTCTCGCTACATTTGGGGTTTAATTAGCGAGATCCGTGATATTGTCAAAGCTGCGAGACCCCGCACAATCGATGATGCGGTGGAATTAGCCAACACTTTGACTGACGGACTGGTGCGTACGCGGGAAGAAAACAAGAAAAAGGAGTTAGCTCAAAAGATAACCCAAGGATTTCGTGTGGGTAATAGTAGCAACTTCAAGAGAAAGGGAACTGGGCAATCTTCCACTCCGCCGTTCTGCAGGAACTGTAAAAAGAAACATTTTGGAAAATGTAATGAAACCTGCAACTTCTACAAAGCTATAGGACATTGTGAAGAAGACTGCAGAAGGAAAACAAAGATCTGCTACAACTGTGGAGAAGCTGGGCATTTCAGATCAGAATGCGCTAAATTGGTTAAACCAGTAGATAACAGGGCCAAACCTGCTGAAGGAACTAATAAGAAGAACGCAAGAGCCTTCCAATTGACCACGCAGGAAGCTGAACTGATTCCTGACGTAATAGCTGGTACGTTCTTAGTTCACAATGTTTATGCAAAAGTATTATTTGACTCTGGTGCAAACCAAAGTTTTATAAATACTTCATTCTGCCAAGCTCTTAAGCTACCCTTAACCAAACTTAGGCAAATTTATACAGTAGAAACGGCAGACGGGAATTCTGTTAACATAGATACGGTTTTGCAAAAAGAAAATATAGAACTTTCAGGTCATAAATTTTCTGCAAACCTGTTACCCATGAATTTAGCTGGATTCGATGTCGTATTAGGAATGGATTGGTTAGTAGCCAACCATGCTCGAATCCTCTGTGATAAGAATTCCATAGAAATTCGTGCACCCACAGGAGAAATAATTATGATTACAGTGGATAAGCCATGTAAACCAATGAAGTTCATTTCAGTAATGAAAGTTGCTGGTTATGAACAAAAGCAAGGAATAGTGTATATGATTTCGGTAATCATTAGCACTAAGGGTAAGGAACTTAAGGAAATTCCTGTAGTATCAGAATACTCATATGTATTTCCAGAAGAACTACCAGGATTACCACCAGATAGGGAAGTAGAATTTAGAATTCATTTAATTCCTGGAACAACACCCATAGCTAAAGCACCCTATCGGTTAGCACCCACCGAAATGTTAGAATTGAAAAGGCAATTAGATGAATCGCTCAGTAAAGGATTCATACAACCTAGTTCATCCCCTTGGGGAGCACCAGTGTTGTTCGTAAAGAAGAAAGATGGTTCGATGCGAATGTGTGTCGATTATTGGGAACTGAACAAGGTAACAATTAAGAATCGATACCCATTACCTAGGATTGACGATCTTTTTGATCAACTTCAGGGAGCTAGATATTTTTCTAAGATAGACTTACGCTCCGGATATCATCAATTGAAGGTTCAAGAAGAAGACATACCTAAAACTGCCTTCAGAACTAGGTATGGTCATTACGAGTTTACAGTCATGCCCTTTGGATTAACAAATGCTCATGCCGCATTCATGGACATGATGAATAGGATCTGTAAACCATATTTGGATAAATTCGTAATTGTCTTCATCGACGATATACTTATTTATTCCAAGAGTCAGGATGAGCATTGTGAGCACCTACATGCACTCTTAACTTTGTTAAGAAATGAGAAGCTTTACGCCAAATTCTCGAAGTGTGAATTTTGGCTACAGGAGGTACAATTTTTAGGTCACATGGTGAATCACGAAGGTATTCACATAGATCCCTCCAAAATAGAAGCAATCACCCAATGGAAGGTCCCGCAATCAGTTACGTAAGTTAGAAGTTTTCTAGGATTAGCTGGGTACTATAGGCGCTTTATTAAGGATTTCTCTAAGATAGTTGTGCCATTAACTAAGCTAACCTGTAAAAAGTTAAGTTTGAATGCGGACCTAAGCTAGAAGAGGCTTTTAGGATTTTAAAACAAAGATTAACAAATACCCCAATTATTGTCTTACCAAAAGGGACAGAAGATTTTGAAGTTTACTGTGATGCTTCTAAGCTAGGATTAGGATGTGTTCTAATGCAACGCAAAAAGGTAATTGCGTATGCCTCAAGGCAATTGAAGAAGCACGAGGAAAACTATATGACATGTGACTTAGAATTAGGAGCAATAATTTTTGCCCTTAAGATTTGGAGACACTATTTGTGTGGAAGTAAGTTTACTGTTTATACGGATCATAAGAGTTTAAGATACATTTTTGGGCAAAAAGAATTGAATATGAGGCAAAGAAGATGGATGGAAATTCTAAGTGACTACGACTGTGATATTCAATATCACGAAGGAAAAGCAAACGTAGTTGCAGATGCCTTAAGTCGTAAGTATCATGAAAAGTAAAAGCGAGTCCGTGCTCTTAGATTAAGTTTACAATTAGACTTAATGGAACAAATGAAAAATGTTCAAGCCACAGCAATCAAGGATGATGCTGAAGGAATGAAAGGAAGAATAAAGGAATTAGAGCAAGGAGCCGATGGAATTTGGAGATTCCACAAAAGAAGGATTTGGGTACCTAAGCAAGGAGATTTAAGAAATAAAATTTTAGAGGAAGCCCATAAATCTAGGTATACCAAGCACCCGGGAAATAATAAGATGTACCAAGATTTAAGAAATAATTTCTGGTGGATAGGAATGAAAAAGGACATAGCTAGCTATGTATCTAAGTGTCTAACTTGTTCACAAGTTAAAGCAGAACACCAGAAACCGTCAGGATTACTCCAACAATTAGAAATGCCTGTATGGAAATGGGAACTCATAACAATGGATTTTGTTACTAAGTTACCCAAAACTAGAAAAGGTAACGACGCAATTTGGGTAATTGTGGATCGATTAACCAAATCAGCTCATTTTCTACCCATGAAAGAAACCTTTAGCATGGAAATGTTAGCAAAGTTATATGTAGACGAGGTAGTATCCTTACATGGAGTTCCACTCTCCATTGTATCAGATAGAGATAGTCGTTTCACTTCGCATTTCTGGACAAGTTTCCAAGAAGCCATGGGGACGTGATTAAATTTAAGTACAGCTTACCATCCCCAAACAGATGGACAAAGTGAAAGGACAATCCAAACCCTGGAAGACATGCTCAGGGCATGTGTGATAGGTTTTGGTGGAAACTGGGATGACCACCTACCCTTAATTGAATTCTCCTATAATAATAGTTATCATGCAAGCATTGAAGCTGCCCCATTCGAAGCACTGTATGGACGAAAGTGCAGAACTCCAGTTTGTTGGGCAGAAATAGGAGAAAGCCAATTATTAGATCCTGAAATTGTACAAGAAACCACCGACAAGACCACTCAAATCAAGGAAAGACTAAAAACGGCTTGAGATCGCCAGAAAAGTTATGCAGACAATCGACGCAAGCCACTGGAATTTCAAGTCGGAGATAAGGTACTCTTGAAAGTTTCTCCTTGGAAAGGAGTAGTTCGGGTCGGTAAAAAGGGAAAACTAAGTCCAAGGTACGCAGGACCATTCCAAGTAATCCAGCGAATAGGGCCAGTCGCCTATCGTCTACAACTACCAGAAGAGCTAGCCGGAGTACATGATGTATTTCATGTATCCAACCTCAAGAAGTGTTTATCCGACGAATCCCTGGTAGCACCTCTTCAAGATGTAGAGGTAAATGAAAAGTTAAAATTTATTGAGAAGCCACTGAAAATAGAAGACAGAAAGGTCAAGTTTCTCAAGCACAAAAGACTAGTATTGGTCAAAGTCAAGTGGGATTCGAAGAGAGGACCTGAATACACTTGGGAACTGGAATCAGAGATGAAGCGAAAGTATCCCTGCTTGTTCCAGTAAATTTCGAGGACAAGATTTTAATTAGATGGGGAGAGTGTAATAACTCTCATTAAAATTACTATTTCTTATTTTATTATGTCCAATAGGAAACCCTAATTGAGACCCCCAAGAAATATTGCATGACCCCTAAAATTTTCAGAACAATCGGAAAACTCACGGGGGGTATTCCCCCATTGACGATTATCATCACAGTTTGCTGTAAAAGTTGAAATTCGTTAAACCGTCGACTCACCCAGGCTACAAACAGACGTGGCTACCCTACCCTAGAAGGGTACCTGTCGCACCATGCGACAGGCTGTCGCGAGGGACCAATTTTCAGTATAAATCCCAGGGGTTGGAACTTGCATTTTGGCGTTGGTTCGACGTAAAAATTCGTTTTGTACGTTGAGATATCATCAGTTTACTCCAAAAACACACACAAGTACGAAATTATGCCGCGATAACAGGGTAATAACTCGATCACTGCTACGATTCAATGTTCGATCGATAAAAATCAATCCGCTGGATGTTTAAGTGTTGCCCGTATTTGGGCTATACTTTGTTATTCGTCGTGAAGGTTTTGAACTCGTAAGTTGTTGTAAAAGTTGTATTAAGTTACTAACCTAGTTTTCATGTGCATTGTTATTTGAATTAGGTTAACCAGGCTAAAATCAGTAGGCTAGACGCTGCCCGTCTAAACTTGCAATGTGAGTCATTCTCTTTTTATCAAATTATTTCCAAAACCCGATTTGTTTCAAAGTTATAAGTACAGGGATTAAGTCTTTGTAATCTTCAATTACTGCCGGTATGTGGGGTTTTGTATACATTACTTGATACCCGTCACCATTGGACAACGGGTTAGCCAATGGGTGATCTGACCATGGTCACAGATACTGTCAAGTGACAAATACCGATTTGGGGTAATTGGTAGATAGAAACAATATAATCACCCTTAATACTGTATATTATAACAATGTGTCGTTTTGTGCAACTTGAGTGACTCGCCTGTATTTCCCTGCTGATAAAACATTTTTAAAACATGTTTCAGGTGATCTGTTGTGATCCAAGAAAAAGTGCCATGTAGCACTACAAGCTTGAAGAAGTGGCTCAATTGAATAAATAAATATGTTTTGTAAAACTGGGAATTTCCTTGAGAAATTTCCTTTATTGTAAAATATGGGTGTTATCCCCAATTTGTGAAATAAAATAAATTGGGAATTTTCTAGTTTAAAAGATCCTGTTAAAAATTCCGCTGCCAACATAATAATTACCACGGGTTTCTGTCTCGCGGCTCCTGAAACGGGTAAAACCGGGTCGGGGGCCGTGACATCTGCAGTCGTTTTAGCCCCCTTTTAAAATAACTAGGGTTAAAGAAGTTCGTCGTGTTGCAACGAATTTCTTTTTTTATTTAGTGTTTAAATGTGTTTTGAAATTACTACGAGCGTTTTGCGAACGGAACTGCTGACAAGAATAAACATAAAATGTAGAAAAAAACACTAAAAGATAACCGAAAGAAAATCAACCAAAAAAGTTGTATGGTAACGATGTTGTTCGTATGAAACCTATGGTCAGAGAGGAGCAAATTGTTCTGAGTACCGGTACCAAATTTGCCGAACCGAAAGATCTTAAGTACCAATTCGGTACCGAATTTTGGCGTTCCTGGTACCGGTTCACTACCATTTTTTATCTTCATATACCGGTACCGTAATCGGTATTTTCGGTATCAATAACGATTCTGTATCGGTTGGCACCGAGCTCATCCCTACCCTTGAAACTAAAAAAAAGAAAAAATAAAAGTTGAAGAAAATCAACAAAAAAAAGTTGTACGATACCATTGTTCGTACGGTAACCGTGATCAGGGATGAGCAAATGGTACCAGGTAGCAGCACTGAATTTCCGGAACCAAAAGATTTCCAATATCATTTCGGCATGAACTTTTGGTGTTTTCTGTATTAGTGTCGGTTTTTACCTTCATGTACTGATACCGAACAGGATCGTACCGGTATTTTCGATACCAGTACTGGTTCGATATCGGTTGACACTAAGCTTATCTCAACCCCTGATATTAAAGAAAGATTAAAGTTAAAAAGTAAACAAAATAACTTTTATCATAATATTATAATAATTAAAGTATTAAAAAACTATATATTATTATAATATTAAAATCACTTTTCATATCAAGATGTTTATTAATATATAGTAACATATAGTAATAGTAATATATAGTAATAGTAATAATGCATATGTAAAATTAATTTTTTGTCTTATTGTTTTTTTAATTCTATAAATACCCGATTTTATGAACTTTTTGTAAGGCTCTTCTAGTATTTGTAGAAAACCGATGTTTAATAGTTACTTGAAAAAACTAAGTTTTTTTATTGTTACAACTTGACATTTTTCTTAGCTAAAAATTGAAGGTACCCATGGCTGACGTTACATGAAAGAGGTGTTATACGTTTACAATTTAATGTCTATTTTCTCTCTAGGAGGGTAACCTCTCGGTCCTCCTTGACAATGGTGGAATATAAGTCTTCTCCTATGGAGTTTATCTATCTATTATACTAAAGCCAAATAAAGGTTGACTATTTGACCATGATGTGGCAATGGTCTTTAGCCAGATAATTGGTTTTTAGGCGCCATTTCTATCAATTCTCTAAATTCTCCTTAGCGCTCACAATTCCTTCCTTCTTTTTTGAAACGCTTCATAAATTATATATGGAAAGTTGAATGATTCATCAATTGCCATAAGATCTGTTGCTAAATTATGGAAGCGTTTCCAATTTTAAGGCTTATATACAATTTACTGCTTTTAATCGGAGGATTCAAAGGATCATTCAAGTCGCCTGCTTTGTTTTATCTTCATCATCCTTTGAAAGTGAAGCATCTGTAAGTTGGATTCCATCTCTGTTTGTGATTTTATAGTTGTTATAAGAAAACCCTAATTTCGTTGTATGATTTTTATGTTGTTGCTCTTGATTCAGATTTGCCTCAGATGGGTTCAGTCGATTATTATGCTGCCATGACCCACCGTGACCGCCTTTTTCATTGTCGCCGCCTCGCCGCCGCCGCCGTCGAGTCTTCTTTGGCGTTTCTTGATGGCAATGAAACTAATCAGCTTCAGTCTCTTGGATTGTAAGTTCTTTTGTTTTGCCATAAAAGTGGAATTGGGGTTAAATTAAATTAATACAATATTTAAAAGGATTTTGTTTGTGATTAATTTTGGGAATTCTAATCATGTGATGATGCAGAGTTGGGTATTTGTTAAACCAATGAACAAATTCAGGAAGCATTTTTTTTTCTTATTATTCATTTGACATATCTGTATGTGTGTGTCTTGAAATTTATTTAAGCATAGTTCTTGAAACTTTGATGTTTCATATAATTTGAGTTAATTGTATCACTTTAGTATGTTGGATTTGAATTTTGAAATGGTTGTGTTTTGAAACTTCAAAGCATATAATTTTTTTTTCATATGTATTTTTGAAATAAGCTGGTCTTTCTTTTTACACGAGTGCAGGCGTATGATATTTCTTATAATTGTCAATTAGCGTTTGCTTACTTATTCGTATTCAAATAGCAAATGTTAAACATCCACTATTGATTTTTTAAAGAACAACATAATTGTTGGGATCTGAGCTCAAATTTTCTCATTAGATAGATTATTTATTTCTTTTAATAAAAGATATGCCACAAATAGGTATGAGCTCGGTACCAACCGGTGCCAAAAATTCCAAAAAATGGGTACGGGTACCGAAAATACCCGGTATGCTCAGTACCGGTGCAGACCGGTTTTTAAGGTAAAAAACAGTACCGATAACGCTTAATGTCGGTACACTAAAAATCAAATCGGTTCGGGAAATTCGAAACCGGTACTTGGTGCCATTTGCTCATTCCCATGCCACAAGACATTTTACTATTGTCATTTCATTTGTTTTTCACTGTCATTTTACCATTTAAAAATAATTGATAGATTATTTTGCCAAGAAAATGTATTGTTTTGAACATTTATCATGTCTAATTGTATAGGTTGATAAGGTACAAGTGACCCGGGAAGCAATAGTTATTGGTGATGGTGATGACAACGATGGATGGGCACCAAAATTGGAGGTGGAGGATAACTACAATGCACATCTTTGATTTTTGTGTTTTTATGTATTAGAAGTTAATATGTGTTTGTAGAGGATTTGAATTTTTTTTGATATATTATGTGCATTTGACATAGCATGGCATGTGTTCGATGCAACAAGAGAGATGCTTTCGATATGGGCTATATGGTACAATTTGCTATTTTGGTTGAACTTGTGAAACATTGTATGGTATAATTGTGAATTGAAGCTTATTCCGGTTGTGCAGCAACAACTTGCAGCAGAGAGAAGGTGCATAAACAACATAGTGAGACCTTGAAAGCGAACTACAAGTATGAGCTGATTGATGGTGCACAAGACGATCGGATGGTGAAGTGTTTTGCTAGCCATTATGGGAAATAAAAACTCGACGACGACTATTCTGATGCTTCTAAGCTTCTTGACATATGTAACTTCATAGTTTAAGTGAAAGTGATGCTTAAGAAAAAAAATTAGGTCGTTTATATTTGTGTAATGCCATTAATTTCTGTTTTGGTAGATTTATATTGGCTGTAGATTGGAGGGTGCTAGCATCTTCAGGTTATCCTCTTTTGTTTTCACTTTAAACTTCAGGTCGCTTGAACTTATGTTCATTTTTTTGTAGACATCAAAGTAACTCAAATTGCAAGCCTAACAACTAAAACTTTAGGTACGACTTATTTTTTCATCGCTTTTTGTTACATTACCACGTATCCTTTTCATCCTTTTATATTTTTGTCTTAAACCTTAAACTCGTTTCTTAATGTTTATGTAACTTATTATATAGGTTTTAATACTTCTTACTTTTCTATTTTTTTCATTATTCAATTCTAGAAGAAACATTTACGAAGGTAAGGAAATGAAGACAAGATAAACGGTTCAAAGTTGGAGTCCAGGTCGTATGGAGTATATGTATGATCTTTTGTATAAAGTTGAAGGATTTATGAAAGTTGTAGCCCAAGTTGTAGCATGCAGAGCAATGTAACAAGATTATGTAGCAAAGGTATATGTGCAAATTTAATTTTATGATGTTGTGTGTTCATTGGTTTATTCTTTAGATTATGAGATACATTATAGTTTGTTATGTACTCAATAAGATAAGTTATTCACTTATTCATGCTTAATTATAAAACTTAAGTAATACAAGTGTAGTTACTATTGTTAGTAGCATTCATAAACAATTTGTCCAACTTCTTTTTATAGATATTAGTAGTTTTGTTTTTTATTGTGGGACCAAGTCTAATACAAGTACATATTTTAATTTGTGACTTGAATTGAAAATCACCGTACACATTTCATGAATCTTAATAATAATTTAGATCACATTAGATAGAGTTTCTTGAATATCACAAGTTAATAAACCCTTTTCTTTCTGACTACACTATGTTTTGGTTTATTAAACCTAAATGCCCAAGAAATCTAAATAATAAATATAACATCTGGATATGTAATTTCTACTTCTAATTATATGGTTATTTTGGGGTCTTGATTCATCAATGCTGCAACAAATTTGAATAATTTATTTGTTTATTTATTTATTTTTCTTGAAATAATCATATTTAAGTTTTTTTTGTTCATCGTATCTTAGTGTAGTTGGCTCCTTATATTATTCTAAACTTAACTGCTAAGTGCATCGAGTGTTTAGCATAGATTGCTATGAAGACATGCCCTCGAAATTCAGAGTATGTTAAGCGGGTCGAGTGGTTATTTTTCTTATCTCACTTATGAAGGTGTAACATGATATACTTGAAGCCATTGTAAAGCATTGTGCATTGGAGTAGAATGTCGAGTTAGCTTCTGAAGTTGGAGACTTTACTTGATGATAGCGTGGGGCAAAATGTCGAGTTGGAATTTGAAAGGAGTGGCACGTCTTTGACCGTTCAGTTGGTGGTGAGTGACCGACCTTTACATCCAGGTTATATGCTTTACATTTATCATGTGTTCTTTGTTTCAGGCTGAAGACTTACACTCAATAACTCTTTCGGAGTTAGGAGTGGCACGTCTTTGTGATGTACATTTTAGAGGTGAGATTTTTAACCTGTATACCTACAAAAGTGTTGACTTAAGTTACGTTGTATGTCTAATTAGTTTAACGGTTTTAGATAAAAGCTTTAACTGAATAGGAAACCACTTGAAAGTCTCTATAAGAGTACACCTAGCTGAGTAGCCGTAGAATAATCATTTTTGTTACTTGAACGATTTGATAAACTTATCTCTATTTTTTATTGCCAGCAAAATTCATCAGATATTAAAGATATTAACGGTACATTGTCAATTCATAGGCAAGTGGTAAGTGATATGGTGGGTTTACTTTATAAAATTTATATTTTTCAATTTGTTGTTATGATCCTTGTGTTGGGCGATTTTTGGCAGCAGAGCCGCCAGTGAAGGCGGCTGACCATACGGGACAGAAATATATTAGGTTTGGTTCCGACTCTTTATTCGCGTTTATTTGATTATACATCAAGCCGATCTCTTTGAAGAGCGGTGGTTAATCAATTGCATTGACAAATTATATTTTTGGTTGCATTAAAACATTAATAGTATAGTTTCGACTCAGTTTTTTTAATCTGTCTTTTGATTTTTTCCTTATCTAGCCTTAGGAGGACATGCTAAAGAATGCAAATAATCAAGGAACAACCATCCTCCATAATCTAATCTGAAGGTAGATTATACTTTGGGAGATTTCGAGGTAAATCAAAATATTCATTTTGTAGAATATTTCCAAGTTTTGTATTTAGTTATAACAAAGTTATGCCATAATGCAATAAAATACTAACAAAAAAATGAAAGATATCCTCTAAGGTGGATCTTTTATAGTGGTTATTTGCTATGTTTTAATTTTCTTGTTTTTGGTCAATTAAAGGTGCTAACATCAGTTAGCATGAATTCTTGGACCCTTTGTGATCTTTTACAGTGATTATTTGCTATGTTTTAATTTTTTTGCTTTTTGTCAATTAAAGATGCTAACATCAGTTAGCATTAAACGTTTTGTAGGTAATTTTATGGAGCTACACATATTGGTGGTTGTTTAGGGGAGTTAACGGGCTCTCATATTCATCGCTTTTCATGGAGGTAAGTTGATTTCTTATATCATTTCATATCATTTTTGTTGGGCTGGGTAAAAGATCAAGATGGGTTGAGTCAGGTTCGTGACCTATTCAATCCAGTTGACCCGTTATAATATATATTTGCATTAAAGGCATTATGCAAGCTGGTTGGATGATCTTCTTTTTTCAAATAATTTGACCCGTTATAATTAGTTTTCCAGTTGAGGATAACCATAATGTAGTGACTATGTAGAAAGCATATTGTTATCATTCTAAAGTTTTGTTTGGTGCTTTAATATTTGGTGCAGAAGGTATCTATCCGGCGACCCTTAGACGTGAAGCCCAACTTTGGAAAGGTCTAGAACAAAAATGATGATCTACATTGGCTTCAATGCCGATAGATATTATATGTTTATGCATTTTCGGTTTTCCTATAGCTTTCTACTTTGATTCATGATTTATTTTGTAAATGAAATCACTTGAAGTTTCGACCAATTGTTTAGTTTTTCGCATGAAATATGGGGACTTGGGATTAAATCACATTGAATGTTTATTTGCTGGTAGGTATTGCTGGGTTTGGTGGTAAGTGCAGGTTATTGGACTTGGGTTTGACTTGGATGATGGCTAGAAGCTTGAAGTTTGTTGCTGATGCGTATGAAAGCCAATATAGTTTTGAAGATTGATGTTTTTTTTGTTTGAACTGTATTTTGTCTTGATATTGGTTGTTTTCGTTTGTTTTTTGTTTTGATTTTGAATAGGTTTTATGTTTGTAATACTTGGGTTGTGTGTGGTCGCGAGTAGAGTTAGAAGTAGTAATTGTTATTGGTTAGAGTGGTTGGGGTAGGGGTTTGTTAAAACCCGTTCTGTAAGGCCTTAGGCGTTTTTGAGGTTGGTGTTCTTGTGGTATGCCTCGGAAGACCCAATGCTCTTTAGGTGTAACTATTATTTTTTAATTTTATTAATAAAGTTTTGACGGGGTGTCGTCCCTGTTTAGAAAAACAAAAGATTGAATTAATTACTTTAGTTGCTGCCTAATTTGATGTTTTCTTTGTAAATAGACTTCCTTGATTTTTTTATGGTATAGGATGAGTCGGGTTGGGTTGACACGCAAACACAACTCCGATCATCGGATATTGCAACTAGATACAATGTTGGGGCCTTTTTGTTTATACTATTAGGGGAATCATTGCTTATGTAATGTGGAAGGCCTTCAGCACTAATTCGAGGTTGGATCATTATTTATTTTATATCCAAGGTAAAATTATGTTTACGATCAATATACATAACTTCAGGATGTCAAAGAGAAGCACTCAGTTACTCTCTTATAGCTCAATATCATAATGATGTAATAAAGTATTTACGTATTAAAGTATAATTTTTTTTGTTTTTTAGCCACCCGTGTATTACACGGGGACTTAGACTAGTTTCTTATATTATGTTTTATATTTATTTTATGAATTTTATCTTAGTCGGTATTTTGTTAGTGTAAAAGTGTATTGTATGGGGAAAATAAATAAACTGTTTCATGTATTTTTTATTTAGTGAAATCCTTACATAACAATATAAATGAACATAGTTTAATAAGTTAAACATTACATAGTCCTAATAATAAAACGTCATGTACCCATAAATTGTACATAATAACATACTTAAAAATAATTAAAATATTCTTGTTGTTAAAGGTGGAATCAATTGAGCAGTTTGAATCAAAACCATTAAGGGTCAAAATCCTCTGGGAGAGTCGGTTCAGTAACAGCTTCTACCGGTTATTGGTGGTCAAAATCCTCTGGGAGAGTCGGTTCAGTAACAGCTTCTACCGGTTGTTGGTTTTCCTCTGGAAATGCGATATTAAACACCTAGTTCCAATAATAAAACATCATCACCATAGGGGTCGACCTCTTCCAATAATAAAACATCATCGCCATAGGGGTCGACCTCTTGTGGCGGAGTATGTTGAACTAGATGAATTATAGGTTCTTCCGGATGAATATCCGGGTTAACCAGATGAATGACCTGAAGGACCATGAACATGTTGAACCGGATGAACTATCTGTTCAACCGGATGAACAACAGGTTGATGCTGATTAACCGGATAGACTACTTGTTCGACCGGATGAACAAGTTGAACCCCATAAACCAGATAAATAATAGGAGGATCTAGATGAAGGATGTTATTTGCATTTTCCAATGCGTGGAGAAGCCGAATCCGATAGTTTTCTAGTACATCCTCTGGTGGTGTACCGGGGCATGGATACATTTGATCGTTCGGTGTGAGATAGTTAAGAAGTTATAAGTTAGTTTTTTGTTGTGGTAGTTATATTTATAGGTAGTGCTAGTGATCACACACACCATTTATTAGAAGGTTAAAAACACAAATCTCAGATGTATAAATTAAAAATATATTTTGAATTATTTTAGAGCCATTTCTTTTTAGCACTTTTTATTTCTACGTGTGTTAAGCTTAATAAATAAAGATAGACACCACATATATTAAGCTTACATAATACAATGCCATACATAAAACATACATAATTTGGAAAAAATAAAGATAGACACCACATATATTAAGCTTACATAATACAATGCCATACATAAAACATACATAATTTGGAAAAACATTGTGAAACTGATTTTCAAAATGAAAATTAATGGGAAATGTTTAAATCACCTTATTATGGGTAAAGTCGGGAATGGGGTTGATGTTCGGTTTTGGATAGATACGTGGGTGGGTGACCTCCCGTTCTTGCAGAGGTGGCCCCATCTATTTCGTTTGGAATTGTTTAAATTTTGCAGGGTTGCTGAGAGATTGGAATTTGAAAGAGGAAACAGAGTGTTAAAATGGCAGTGGTCCAGGCAACCTGAGTCTGAAGAGGAGCTCAAGGAATGGAAGGAATGTTGCGAGGTGCTTAGCTCGGTGAGCCTTTCCATTGGTAAGGATGCTTGGATTTGGAGTGGGGATAGTCAAAACGGTTTTTTGGTGAGGACTGTCAATGTCACACCCCAACCAGAGGTGCTTAGTTCGGTGAGCCTTTCCATTGGTAAGGATGCTTGGATTTGGAGTGGGGATAGTCAAAATGGTTTTTCGGTGAAGACTGTCAATGATACACCCCAACCGATGGCGGAAACATCGGGGCGCGGCACTGAGCGAAACAGATTGTCCAGGAGAATCCATAACAACTAATATTACCAAATATTTAACGTTACGTCCCATACCATAACATATCAAGCAAAATAGTTATTACAGACATAGTGTTCTCAAAGACAATAATTGTTCCGACAACTCATATGTAACGCCCAACGTCCCTAAACTTTAGACACTTGGCAAGATTAGTCCCTGAACTCTTATTAATTGTCAGTTTTAGTCCTTGTAGTTATGTGATGTTGATACTTTGGAAATTTTGGTGTGAATCTTATTGATACTTGATGCTTAACACTATGATACTCGATTCTTTAATCTAGATGCTTGATTTTTGAAGCATAAACTATGAGACTTGATACAGATACTAGACTCTTGATGTTTGACCCCTGATGCTTAATCTAGATACTTGAATCTTTATGATTAAACTAGATACTTGATTCTTTATACTATGAAAGCTAGATTCTTATTGTTGATTATTGATACTTGATACTTGGACTCTTGACTCTTGATGCTTGAGAAACCATGATTCGTGACTCTTGAAACTTATTTGATGCTTGACTCCTTAGACTCGTAAAACTTGATTCTTGGTTAAACGAGAGACTGGAGCCTTGTCTATGAAACATGGGAACTTTTGGTTTAAAATGTAATCTAGATACTTTATCCAAACTATACGCAACGCTTAACCTAACGCGCAAAACGAATGAAAAAAAGGAACGCGGAAAGAATGGATTGGCCAGAGTGGCCATCCGATCGGACTGCCTTCCGATAGGATGACCACCCGAACGGCTGACCACTCGAACGACCAGCCACCCCATCCATCTTGTACCGCCCTAATGCCCTCTCACCCTATAAATTGACATGTCACATCACCATTTTCAGTGATGTGACAGCTCTGCCCGAACCAGACGCACACGCACGCTATTCCTTCATTTTCTCATCGATTTCGGTACGTTTTAGGCTAGATCTTTGTACTTTCTTGATCTATACCTCATTCTCTACGTGATTCTCACTTGAAATCACACTTTTGACCGTGAAATCTCTCGGATCTGAGCTCTTGAGGGTGATGTCAACACGGTGGTTTGTACAAACTGCCATGTGATGTCATTTCTATCAAGATTCAGCCTAGATCTAAGGCATTTCAGGCGTTTTCACACTAAATCTAGACTTTTTCCTATAAAACTTGAGTATCTTCATCTTTTCTCAAACTTTTACTTTATTCGGGGAGATCGGGTCCAAACTAACTATAGATCTGATGAATAATCTAGAGTTGATATTGATCTGGGTTCTTACCGATAAAAGACGAGCATCGCAACGGATCCCGACATAAACCCATTAGAAACAAACGACTGATCGAGCAGGGGTGATTCCCACTCAATCGGAATTTTGTGTGCTAAAGGGTTTTACCGTTGTCTCGATACGTGTTGTGCCATCACCGTTAATCTAGAAACTTAGAAATTTAACAAACATAATAAACTAGAACAAGGGTCGATGATCGAGTGGCAGCCCGATCGGACAGCCGTCCGATCGGATAACCACCTTATCAGGAGACACTTGCCTTCGTCTAGAAACTTTCAAAACACTTGGTAAACAATCAAATTTGGGAGCCTCGATCGGATGACAACCTGATCGGATAGCCGTCCGATCGAGCAACCATCCGATTGAGAGGACCAAGGGTGCAAACCATTCGGATCGAATGGCAATCCGATCGGATTACCATTCGATCGGACAACTATCCTTTACACTTATGTTTTCCACACAAGTGGCAACCCGACCGGTTGACCATCTGATCGGACAACCATCCGATCGGACAGCCATCCGATCCAAGTGACTAGTTTAACACTTTATCCAACCTCGTTACTCTGCTCGACTCTTAACCTATTGTAATCTAATCAGGATAATCCTAAAAGAGCTCCCTTTGATCCAATAGCAGTTTATACTGTTAAGCAAGCACTGTGAGTATACTCGATCCCCTTTTACTTTAAACTTTTAGGGGTGCAACATGTATTCTATGAAACCTAAACTCGATTCTTTGGAAACTTATACTCAATCCTATGTGTACTTGAAACTCATGATTCTTGATTCTTGACTCTTTGTGCTATGTGACGTTTAATCCAGAGTGTGTAGTTCCGCCTTAACAATAGTAGCGCTATAGGAGTAATGCACCTCCCCGTTAGTCTTTGGGGTATTGTTAGGATGAGACATATAACCTCCCGTTAAGCTTTGGGAAAGACACTTAACGCATTGGAAACTTGGGCAATCACTGTGTGGACTGCGACACTAGCACGGCTGAAACTATTATAATGCATACACTGTGGATATGAGTTGTTTTAATCTATTATTCTATTGTCAAACTTGTATACTCGCCAATACTTTTGTATTGATATTTTAATACATGTTGTAGGCTGATAGGATGCTTGGGATGCATGGAATTCAGCTAGGAGATGCCTAGAAACGTCACCTAGTTAACTTAGAATCTTTTTGTCAATCTGAGCAACATTCGTTTGGTCTGTAATTGATACTTGTGTTGGTTGTGTTTGCTTTTAGACAATGTTATGATGAATTTGATCTAAATTCCTATTGAAACAAATAGTATTATGGAATGTCATGATCAATCTGAACGCTTAGTGCTCGCACCCCGATGTTTCCGCCATCGGTTGGGGTGTGACAGATTGGTATCAGAGCCATAACTATAGGGAATTAGGATAAGTAGGAATACTCGCTCTAGTCTATAGTTCTAGGAACTTGATTCTTATTTGTTGTTTAAGACTTGTGTACTCCATCGTATCTGCTTCCTAGCAGCACATGTTCCTATTAAAACTTACATGCCTTTCCTAAGGCTGATACAATGTACACTTTATACTCTGAAAACACTGTTAACCAGTATTTCCATTTTGCACGAGGTTTGCCCACAGGTTAGGAGTGACATCCAAACCTTGATGGGAAATCTCCATATTAATCTAGTAGGTCTTATCTACGGATAAGTGCCGACGCTATTTGGGGTGCGATGTTGTCAAGTTAGAGGTGAAACTCAGATCTTGATAACTAGTCCCACTCTTTGATGATTTTTATGCCTCGCCAAAGTCTCGTGACTTCCGATCAATTGGGTATATGAAATGACCAAAAGGACGAATATCGTAGGCCTAGCATCGATGACGTATTTGTCCAAGTAAGTCAAGACACATTACATCAATTCGAAAGGGGTTCGAATCACTTTGGTTAAGTCGTCGTTCCTCTACCCAGAACAATCCTATGTTTTATAAGCCTGTCATGCTTTTATGTTATCTCGATTTCTTGAATGTGGTTGTATTTATGTGGTTTTAAACTTGATTGTACGTTTGTTTTGAAATGCTTTTACACAAATTTGCATGTGGTCCGCAACCTAAAACGTTAATTCTAATCCCAGATCGAACTAAATTTACGAAGCATTATTCTATGTGTAATCTACGTGGTAATTCGGATCGACTATTATGATCTGAGGTGTTGATTGTGGGTATGAAACACTAAGATTACAAGGAAGTATGAGACAGAAGTGGCATGTCTGAAGCATGGTGGATACGCCGCTGGTACTTCCTATATATAAGTGCTTGCAGCATGTTACCAACTTTCGTACCAAGTGCCATACGAGGTTAGTGTTGCATATCAGTGTGGATAGTCTATGTAATCTATGGAGACTTTGCTCGTGAAACCAACAAGGAATCTATGTAATCTATGTTGACTCTAAAGCTATGCGTGTAATCTATGAGGAGCCTACATGTGAACTATGTGTACTCTAGCAATGTTAATCTATTGTGTTAATCTATTGAGTTAATCTATGGCAATCTATTGAGTTAATTTATATTAATCCATTGAGTTAGTCATGTTAAACTATTAGGTTATTCTATGAGCTAATCTATGTTGATCTATCGAGTAAACTATGAATAAACTATGTGAATCTATTTGAGTAATCTATGCGAAACTATTTGAGCAATCTATGATAATGATGATGATGCTGCTGATGTGTAAGTGGTTACGTGTGATAAGTGCGACACGTAGCATGACACTGAGTACGAGTCAAGGCGATGTGCCCTAAGCGTGGTGGATACGCCGCTGGTACTTCCTATATATAAACGTTTTTGGCATGCTGACCAAACTTCGTACAACGTGCAATGTGAAGGTCATGAGTGTTATGGCGATTCAATCTAGATTCTTTAACCTATCGTGTGTGTAATCTATATTGTGAGACCTCGTGAATCTAGACTCATACAATCCTCTTGTTGGATCTTTAGGATGTCTTCTCGAAAGCTATCCGACACTCTCAGGAAATCCAGGGAGAAGTCTCAGAAAAAGATGATGTCATTCATGACCGACCAGATTGCTCGAGTCGTGCCAAAGATCGTCTCTGAGCTTCAAGGATCAAACACTCCTCCATCCTCTGTGGACTCCAAGGCTGAGAAGCAGAAGCCTACAAAGTTCAACTACAAACATTTCATCTCTTGCAACCCTAAGTCTTTCACGGGCAGTGATGGGGTGACTGCTATGCTCGAGTTGTTTGACAGCATCGAAGTTACCTTCATTAACAGCGAGTGCCCAGATCATCTGAAAACTAGGAGTGCAACTAGAATGTTTCAGGGCAGAGCATTGGAGTGGTGGTCGAACGAGAGAAACATTCGTTCTAATGAAGAAGCTTATGCTCTTCCATGGGCTGAGGTGCGGGAGATGATGATGCTTGAATTCTGCCCTCCCCATGAACAATTGAAGCTTGAAGAGGAATTCTGGCATCTAAAGCAAGTTGGTGATGACAACCTGGCGTATACTACTCGTTTTAAGCAACTGGGTCTCATCGTTCCTCACTTGGTTTCGACTCCTAAGTGGATGATAACCAAGTACATCAACGGCCTACCATCTGCAATGCGTGATTTTATCGAGGCAGCTCAGTTGGAAACTATTGAAGAAGTCTATCGTTTGGCAGCAAGTTTGAACGACAATCGTGTGCATGATAAGCAGCTTGCTACCCCTGAACCTTCAAAGTCTGCTAACCAAGTGACCCAGCAGCCTAATGGCAGCAAGAACAAGAAAAGGAAGTCTCAGGGTTCGGGATGCAATGCAATTGTCCCTGCTGCTAAACCTGCTCCTACTCCTGCTACTGCTAACCCTGCTGCCCCTGAAGCAAAGAAGCAATACACTAGGTCTCACCCGAAGTGTACCACTTGCAACTATCATCATCCGACAAACTCTGCATGTCGTTTGTGCACCAACTACAACTGCTATGGTCACACGACCCCGTATTGCCGTCAAGCTAACCCTGCTCTAATCCAGTAAGTCCTAGTTCAAGCATCTCAAGCACTTCCAGCTCCTCCGCAGAACCCAGGACCAGCCAATGCCGTTCGTGCGTGCTTTCAGTATGGGGATACTACTCATCTTCGCAATCGTTGCCCCCAACTAAACCAAGAGCAACCGGCAGCCGCTCGTGGACGAGCGTTTACTCTCAATGCTAACCAGGCTCGCAACAACAATGACGTGGTGAGTGGTATGTTTCTCGTTAATAATCTCTATGCTTCGATTCTATTTGATACTGGTGCCGACAAGAGTTTTGTGTCCGTGGAATTTGAGTCTTTGATAAATTGTACACGCTCTAAGTTACCAGAGTCGTTCTCTGTTGAGGTCGCTGATGACTGTCGTAAGGGTCAATCAAAAACCTAAATAAGCTACGTAGATAGCGTAAGTAGGGTATCGTATCCACGGGGAATTTGTGGTCAGTGTCGCGTTTTTAACTAAGAACTAAATTAACTAGATTGGGGGTTTTGTGAGTTTGATTATAAAAACTAGAAAGCTAATTAATAAAGTTGTAATCAATAAGAGAAAGAATAACCTCTACCCGGAATCCCAATTACCCGTTTAACATCAAAACCTGTTTACCGATTCAAAACACCACATAGACATGGCCTCGGAATTAATGAATCTGATTAGTTATCAAGGATAGTTTTTAAGATTCACTATGCAACCTAATAACCCGTTTAATTGTATCAACTACCCACCAATTTACTAACCCGCTAACAACGTAAGTAAGTTGCCAATACGCTTAATAAACGACAAATAATTCAAACACAATAAATGTTTACCAAGAATCCAACACAAGTGGTCAAGCTGTACCAGTTATACGAATCCGCAAACAAGGTTTAATGCAAAACAATGTAAAAGTTCATCCGGGTAGAAGTTATAAGAAGTTTAGCCGCTCATTGTTGTCATCATAACTTCAATAATGATTCGGGAATTGCAGAACATGAAGAATGGATTTGAAAGATGCTGTATGATGAAGAGATGATGTTCCCCGTTCGTCTAAAGCTCTGATCGAAGGCTGCTTATTCGAAAAACAGGAGGTGAAACCCTAACAATCAAATCATAACCTTTAAATAGTTGTTCTTTTCGGCACCTCGAGCCGCGAGTCGCGGCAGGAACAATGTATCCCCCTGCGTATCGCGGGGGTGAGCCTCTTGACTGACTTCATTTTATTGCCTCAGGCGAGTCGCGGAGCTGTTCATCTCATCTGCCGCGTATCGCGGGACTCTCCCTGTTGACTTTTTCCTGCTCAGCTCCATATATTGACTTGTCAACTCCTTTTTCCGCTTACATCTCTCGTAACCTTCAGTTTTAATCCCTACTAAACACAAACATCAATATTCTATAAGTAACCTAACTCATACAACTTAATGTATGTAACAAACTAACAATCGACACTTAATACTATAAACTATGCTTATTTTAACTTAACATCAGTCGCCAATGGTAGGTCGATTCTTGTTAATTCTATCGTGCGTGATTATTCCTTGATTCTTAACGATCACGTATTCTCTATTGATCTTATACCTATGCGATTGGGTAGTTTTGATGTCTTTATCGGTATGGATTGGTTGCGTAAGAACCACGCCGAAATTGTGTGTCATGAGAAGCTTGTTCGTCTTCCTCTTCCGTCCGGTGATCTTTTGCATGTCTATGGAGACCAACCTTCGAAGGGACTAAGGCTTATGTCATGCACGCAAGCGAGCAGAAGTTTACGTAAACAGAACCCTGCCTTCTTGGCCCACGTGGTGGAACAAAAAGGGCAAGGGGAAGAACATAAATGACGTTCCAGTTGTATGTGACTTTTCTGATGTCTTTCCTGAGGATCTACGCGGTCTTCCTCCTCCCAGATCCGTCGATTTTCGTATTGATCTCGTACCTGGTGCGACTCCTGTCGCCAAGGCTCCTTACCGTCTTGCACCTTCCGAGATGCAAGACTTATCCAGCCAACTACAAGAACTTCTCGACAAGGGTTTTATTCGTCCAAGTACCTCTCCGTGGGGTGATCCTGTTTTATTTGTCAAAAAGAAGGATGGTTTGTTTCGTATTTGTATCGACTATTGTGGTGAAGAATCGTTATCCGCTTCCTCGTATCGATGACCTATTTGATCAACTGCAAGGCGCGTCCTGTTTCTCGAAGATAGACTTACGTTCTGGATATCATCAACTACGTATCCTCGAAGATGATATTCCTAAAACGGTGTTTCGTACTCGATATGGGCACTACAAGTTCGTAGACATGCCTTTTGGCTTGACCAACACACCTACAGTGTTCATGGACTTTATGAACTGTGTCTGCAAACCCTATCTGGACCATTTTGTCATAGTCTTTATTGATGATATTCTTATTTATTCTAAGTCTAAAGCTGATCATGCTCACCATCTACGTCTTATTTTTGAACTTTTACGTGGTGAACGTCTGTATGCTAAATTTTCTAAGTGTGAGTTTTGGATTCATGAAGTGCAATTTCTTGGTCATATTATTAGTAGTCAGGGTATTCATGTTGACCCTTCTAAGATTGAGGCAGTAAAGAATTGGTATACGCCTAAATCCGTGTCCGAGATTCGTTCTTTTCTAGGATTGGCGGGTTATTACCATAGGTTCATTGCGGATTTTTCTAAAATCGTTGTTCCTCTTACTATGCTAACCCAAAAGGAGAAACCTTTTGTTTGGGGTCCCGAACAAGAGGAGTCCTTCCTGACTCTTAAGAACCTTCTGTGTAATGCGCCTGTGTTGACCCTACCTGACGGCAATGACGATTTTGTGGTATATTGCGATGCCTCGAACCGTGGATTGGGCTGTGTGCTCATGCAACGAGACAAGGTTATTGCTTATGCTTCTCGTCAGCTCAAGGTACATGAGAAAAACTACACTACTCACGATCTAGAGCTTGGTGCGGTTATTTTTGCGTTAAAAATCTGGCGACACTACCTTTGTGGTACAAAGTGTGTGGTCTTCACCGACCATAGGAGACTTCAACATATTTTTGACCAAAAAGAACTGAACATGCGACAGAGACGTTGGGTGGAGTTATTTAACGACTATGAATGCGAAATTCGCTATCATCCTGGCAAGGGGAATGTAGTAGCCGACGCCCTTAGTCGTAAAACTCATTTCAAGGCTATCCGTTTATCTAGTGATCTGCATGCTTGTATTCGTGAAGCTCAGTTTTCGTCAGCAAATGAAGGAAGTCTAACTGTTGAAGTTCGTGGCGCTAATGTGAACCAGCTCGAAACTAAATCTGATGGTCTGCAGTATTATCTGAATCGCATCTGGGTGCCAGATTGCGATAATCTCCGTGAGCTCATTATGACGTGTTGGTGCATATGTCTGTCGACTTCGACTTGTATCGAGTCATGTATTTAGTTTAGAAAGATCAGAGCTCAGTATACGAAAAAGTACAAATCGAGTGTCCAGTTTATGTGAAGTGGAGTGTCCAGCCCATGTGGAGTGGCATGTGTTCAGTCCATGTGAAGTGGCATTTGTCCAGTCCATGTGGAGTGGCCTGCCTATAAATAGTGAGCTCATGTCTTTCATTTGTAACCTTTGGATTCCGGTAGTGAAGCTCTGCCGAAGTGTCTCCAAGTCTGTAAACGTGTTCTAATCAATACAAGAGACAATTAATAGTGAATATCAAGCTGAAACAAGATCTAATCTCTGAATTCCGCCTTTGATTAGATCGAGAACTCTTCTGAACGACTCGTCAGGTCGCTAAATCGATATTGTGACTGTGTATTTCATTTTGCAAAGATTTAAACTTGTTTTATTTCTTTATTTTTGTTTAAGCATTGGACATCCTCTGTATATACGTGAGTATCGAACTGGATGTTAGTGCCTAAACATTCTGCTTTATTTTCTTTGGTGTTTCGTTTAAGCTTTGGATCACCTCTGCATATACGGGAGTATCGAACAGGTGGTTAAAGCCTAAACAATTTCAACTTTTTTTTATTTCTTGTTATGTTTAAACATTGGACTTTCTCTGCGTATCAAAAGATTGACCTGATTGTTAATGTTTAAACATTCCGCGTTGTTTTTGCACATATCACAATTGATGAAAGTTTAAAGGCATTACTTGAGTCAGGGTAATGCATGATGAGGGGATATGCTGAGATCGTGGGGTCCATAAGAATTTAGTGCAAAAATTAATATACCTTAACGTATCGGTAAGCATTTCAAAAGTTTTTAGATTGAGTTTTAGAGGACAACAATATCGTCAATCAACGTGAATCGTTTAGAGCTTAAAATGTTTAAAGCTTAATGGTGCTAGTGATTTGTCTCATAAACTGATATGATTCTCTTACACAAACTCACAAAAATATCGTTTGTAAATATTTCTTTGCTGCTTTCTCTTAAAAATAAAACCCCAAAAAAATTGTGTTTAGTTTAAATATTTGAAAATACAAAAAGATTTTCGACAACTGATGTTGGAAAGCTGATTTTCAAAATTCCGAGTGCTAAACATGATGAACAATGGTTTGGATGAATTTGTGGAAAAACTTTGAAACGATTAAATGATTCATTAATTTGAATCAAAATTGTCTATCTTACAAGTGGTTGAGGATTGTGCAGGTTAAAGCCAGGTTTCTGATCCTGTTGCTATGAAAAGCCAGGAGATGTTTCAGATCCTGTGAAAACCTGAGCAGAGTTTGAGCCAGGATTCGATTTTAAGGCGATAACGAAATTCCAGAATGCGATCCCAGATGATTGATAGGGGGAGTCTGATGATGTTAGAGCCAGATTTAGATCCTGGAACAATACTCATGACAGAAGCTGAAAATGCTGAAGATCTTAACGAATCAAAAGACATGATAAAGTTTCTGGAAAGTCAGGTTGCAATCCAGGAATAGTCATGGTGAGATTTTGAAATCAAGAAGATGATAGAGATAGAAGAGGATGCTTAAAGTGTCATATTATTTTGGAAAGAGATTGAAGACTGATCAAGACAGAAGGCTTGACATACTGAAGACTCGACACTGCAGACTCGTCGACATCCAAGGGGGAGTCTGTTGGTGCATATGTCTGTCGACTTCATCTTGTATCGAGTCATGTATTTAGTTTAGAAAGATCAGAGCTCTGTATACGAAAAGGTACAAATCGAGTGTCCAGTTCATGTGAAGTGGAGTGTCCAGCCCATGTGGAGTGGCATGTGTTCAGTCCATGTGAAGTGGCATTTGTCCAGTCCATGTGGAGTGGCCTGCCTATAAATAGTGAGCTCATGTCTTTCATTTGTAACTTTGGATTCCGGTAGCGAAGCTCTGCCGAAGTGTCTCCAAGTCTGTAAACGTGTTCTAATCAATACAAGAGACAATTAATAGTGAATATCAAGCTGAAACAAGATCTAATCTCTGAATTCCGCCTTTGATTAGATCGAGAACTCTTCTGAACGACTTGTCAGGTCGCTAAATCGATCCTACATGACGGAGGCTCACAAATCCCGCTACTCTATACATCCAGGTGCTGATAAGATGTACCAGGATCTGCATACGACTTATTGGTGGCCTGGTATGAAGAGGGACATTGCTATATAGGTGTCTAAGTGCCTTACCTGCTTGAAGGTGAAGGCTAAACACCAGCGTCCTTCTGGACTCTTAGAGCAACCCAAAATCCCAGTTTGGAAATGGGATAGTATCGCTATGGACTTTATTACTAAGCTACCCCGTACCTCTAAAGGTCACGACAGTATCTGGGTGATTATAGATCGCTTGACCAAATCCGCTCATTTTCTTCCCATCCGTGAAGATTACAGAGTGGAGAAACTTGCTCGAGTCTATACCGATGAGATTATAAGCCGTCATGGCGTACCTTTAGACATAATCTCTGACCGTGATGGTCGTTTTACTTCACGTCTTTGGCAAACATTTCAGTCCACTGTGGGTTCACACTTGAATCTTAGCACGGCCTTTCATCCTCATACGGATGGACAGACCGAGCGCACTATTCAAACCCTAGAGGACATGTTCCGTTCTTGTGCCATCGACTTTGGTGGTAACTGGGATGTACATTTACCATTGATAGAATTCTCGTACAACAATAGCTTCCATTCCAGTATTCAGATGGCTCCTTTCGAAGCTTTATATGGGAGGAAATGCCGATCTCCCCTCAACTGGCACGAGGTTGGGGAAAAGCAGTTCACTGGCCCTAAAATTGTTCAAGAGACGACGGATAAGATTCTTCAGATCCGTGATAACTTGATCAAGGCTAGGAGCAGACAAAAGAGCTATGCTGATAATAGGCGGAGGCCTTTGGAATTTGTTGTTGGTGACCGAGTTCTTCTCAAGGTATCTCCCTGGAAGAGAATAGTTCGTTTTGGGAAGAAGGGGAAGCTTGCTCCTCGCTATGTGGGTCCTTTCGTGGTACTTGAAAGGATTGGCAAGGTAACATACAAACTCGACTTGCCACATGTCACGGCCCCAGCCCCGGTTTGACCCGGTTTAGGAGCCGTGGGACAGAAAATCCCGTGGTATTTATTTAATTAAGTTTACAGCGGAAGATTTTAGCAGGATCTTTTAAAAGCTGAAAATTTTCCTGATTATTTTATTTCATAAATTGGGATAAAACCCACGATAATTTACAATAAGATGATTTCACTGGGAAATCTTTATTTTACAAAACATGTTTCTTTATTTATATTGAGCCACTTCCTTAAACTTGTAGTGCTTCACTGCACTTTTCCTGGATCACAACAGATCACCTGAAACATGTTTGAAAAAGGTTTTGTCAGCAGGGAAATACTGGTGAATCATTCTTTTTACTAAAACGACACGTTGTTATAATTTACAGTATTAAGAGCGATTACAATGTTTCCATATATCAACCAACTACCCACAGTATTTGTCACTCAACCATCCATTGGTAACCTCATTGTCCAATGGTGTATGTGACTATGGTCATATCACCCCTTGGCTACCCCGTTGTCCAATGGTGACGGTTATCAAGTAATGTATACAAAACCCCACATACCGGCTGTAATTTGGTGATTACAAAGACTTAATCCCTGTAATTATAACTTTGAAAATATTTAAGAATTTATAAAGCACTTTGATAAAAATAGAATGACTCACATTTCAGATTTAATACGGGTAGAGTCTAGTCTACTGATTAGCCTTGTAACCTAATTAAAATATCAATGCACACAAACTAGGTCAGTAACTAATACATCATTTACGATAACTCACGAGATTGAAACCCTCACAACGAATGACAAAGTGCGATACTTAAACATCCATCGAATTTACGACGAATGACAAAGCATAACCCTAATTTGGGCAGCACTTAAACATCCATTGGATTGATTTCTATCGATCAGACATTAAATCATATCAGCGATCGAGTTATACCCTGTATTGCGGCAGCGATTCGTGATTCGTGTGTGTTTTTGTAGTAAAAAGACCATAACTCAGTGTGTATAACGAATTTTTACGTCGTTCCAACTCCAGAATGCAAGTCCCAAACCCCATTATTTATACTTGAAATTTGACCCCCTCGCGTGACGCGAGGGGTACCACCTTAAGTGTCGCGTGGCGCGAGGGGTCACTACTCTATGATAGAGTAGCCCCGTGTGTTTGTAGCCTTGCTGAGTCAGTGGATTATTAAAATTCGTTTTTGACAGCAATTTAAGTGGATAATCGTAACTAGGAAATACCCCCCCCCCCCCTGAGTTTTAGGGGCCCTAATCCTGATTCTGATTGTTCTGAAAATTTTAGGGTTTATACAGAATCACTTGGGGTTTTCAATTAGGGTTTCCTATTGGACCAAATGTAATAATAATTAGGACTTTTAATGAGAGTTGTTACATCCTCCCCACCTTAATAAAAATCTCGTCGTCGAGATTTATTGGAACAAGTGAGGATACTTTCTCTTCATTTCCGATTCTAACTCCCAAGTATATTCAGATCCTCTCTTCGAATCCCACTTGACTTTGACCAGCACTAGCCGCTTGTGCTTGAGAAACTTAATCTTTCTATCTTCTATTTGAAGCGGTTTCTCTATGAATTTCAGCTTTTCATTTACCTCTACATCTTGAAAAGGTACTACCAGGGATTCGTCAGACAAACATTTCTTGAGATTGGATACATGAAATATGTCATGTACTCCGGCTAGCTCTTCTGGTAGTTGTAAACGATAAGCAATTGGTCCTATACGTTGGATTACTGGAAATGGTCCTACGTATCGTGGACTTAATTTTCCTTTCTTACCGAACCGAACTACTCCTTTCCAAGGAGAAACTTTTAACAGTACCTTATCTCCAACTTGAAACTCGAGTGGCTTGCGTCGATTGTCGGCATAGCTTTTCTGACGATCTCGAGCCGTCTTTAATCTTTCCTTGATTTGAGTAATCTTGTCGGTAGTTTCTTGTACTATTTCAGGACCTGATAATTGACTTTCTCCTATTTCTGCCCAACAAACTGGAGTTCTACATTTACGTCCATATAGTGCTTCGAATGGGGCAGCTTCTATACTTGAGTGATAGCTATTGTTATAGGAGAATTCAATTAAAGGTAAGTGGTTGTCCCAATTTCCACCAAAATCAATTACACATGCTCGGAGCATGTCTTCTAGGGTTTGGATTGTCCTTTCACTTTGCCCGTCTGTTTGTGGATGATACGCAGTACTCAAATTTAGTCGAGTTCCCATGGCTTTCTGAAAACTTGTCCAGAAGTGGGAAGTGAAACGACTATCTCTATCCGATACAATGGAGAGTGGAACTCCATGTAAGGATACAACTTCGTCTACATACAACTTGGCTAACCTTTCCATGCTAAAGGTTTCCTTCATGGGTAAAAAAATGAGCTGATTTGGTTAATCGATCCACAATTACCCAAATCGCATCATTACCTTTTCTGGTTTTGGGTAACTTAGTAACAAAGTCCATTGTTATAAGTTCCCATTTCCATACAGGCATTTCTAGTTGTTCAAGTAACCCTGAAGGTTTCTGGTGTTCTGCCTTAACTTGTGAACAAGTAAGACATTTAGAAACATATCTAGCTATGTCCCTTTTCATTCCTATCCACCAGAAAATATTTCTTAAATCTTGGTACATTTTATTGTTTCCTAGATGCAAGGTATACCTAGATTTATGAGCTTCTTCTAAAATTTTATCTCTTAAATCTCCTTGCTTAGGTACCCAAATTCTTTTCTTATGGAATCTCCAAATTCCATCACTTCCTTGCTCTAATTCTTTTATTCTTCCTTTCATTCCTTCACCATCGTCCTTGATTGCTGTTTCTTGAATGCTTTTTAGTTGTTCCAATAAATCTAACTGTAGATTTAATCTAAGAGCACGAACCCGTCGTTGTTTCTCATGATATTTACGACTTAAGGCATCTGCAACTACATTGGCCTTTCCTTCGTGATACTGAATATTACAGTCGTAATCACTTAGGATTTCCATCCATCTCCTTTGTCTCATGTTTAACTCTTTTTGCCCAAATATGTAACTTAAACTTTTATGATCTGTATAGACAGTAAACTTACTTCCGTACAGATAATGTCTCCAAATTTTAAGGGCAAAAATTATGGCTCCTAACTCTAAATCATGAGTCGTATAATTTTCCCCGTGCTTTTTCAATTGTCTTAAAGCATACTCAATTACCTTCTTGCGTTGCATTAGCACACATCCTAATCCTAGCTTAGAAGCATCACAATATACTTCAAAATCTTCAGTTCCTTCTAGCAAAGCTAGAATTGGGGCATTGGTTAACTTTTGTTTCAAAATCCTAAAGGCTTCTTCTTGTTTAGGTCCCCATTCAAACTTAACTGATTTACAGGTTAGCATAGTTAATGGTACAGCTATCTTGGAAAAATCCTTAATTAACCGTCTATAGTAACCGGCTAATCCTTTAAAACTTCTAATTTCCATTGCTGTTTGTGGAACCTTCCATTTGATAATTGCTTCTATCTTAGCAGGATCTACGTGAATACCTTCATGGTTCACCATGTGTCCTAAAAATTGCACTTCTTGTAGCCAAAATTCACACTTTGAGAATTTGGCTTAAAGCTTATCCCTTCTTAACAAAGTTAAGAGTGCATGCAAGTGCTGACAATGCTCGTCTTGACTTTTGGAATAAATAAGTATATCGTCGATAAAGACAATTACGAATTTATCCAAGTACGGTTTACAGATCCTATTCATCATATCCATGAATGCTGCAGGTGCATTCGTTAATCCGAAAGGCAAGACTGTAAACTCGTAATGACCATACCTAGTTCTGAAAGCAGTTTTAGGTATGTCTTCTTCTTGTACCTTCAATTGATGATATCCGGAGCGTAAATCTATCTTAGAAAAATATCTAGCTCCATGAAGTTGATCAAACAGTTCATCAATCCTAGGTAATGAGTATCGATTCTTAATTGTAACCTTGTTTAATTCCCTATAATCAATACACCTTCGCATCGAACCGTCCTTCTTCTTTACGAATAACACTGGTGCTCCCCAAGGGGATGAACTAGGTTGTATGAATCCTTTAATTAGTAATTCATCTAATTGCTTTTTCAGTTCTAACATTTCAGTGGGTGCTAACCGATAAGGTGCTTTGGCTATCGGTGTAGTTCCAGGAATTAGATGAATCCTAAATTCTACTTCCCTGTCAGGTGGTAATCCCGGGAGTTCTTCTGGGAATACATCTGGGTATTTTGAGACTACAGGAATCTCCTTAAGTTCTTTATTCTTAGTACTAATGATTACTGAAATCATATACACTATTCCTTGCTTTCGTTCATAATTAGCAACTTTCATTAATGAAATGAACCTCATGGGTTTACGTGGTTTATCTCTTGTAATCATGATTACTTCTCCAGTGGGTGCCTGAATTTCTATGGAATTCTTATCACAAAGAATTCGAGCATGGTTGGCTACTAACCAATCCATTCCTAACACAACATCGAATTCGGCTAATTTCATAGGTAATAGGTTTGCAGAGAATTTATGACCTTAAAGTTCTATATTTCCTTCCCGCAAAACCTTATCTATTTTAACAGAATTCCCATCTGCCGTTTCGACTGTAAAAATCTGCCTAAGGTTGGTTAAAGGTAAATTAAGAGTGTAGGATCGTTATTGACGATCTAGTGAGTCAATTTGAGCTAATATACGACAGTTTGAGTGGCGGAAACAAACAAACTGTTTTGAATCAGAAAGAAATGAGTAGAAGCAGAAGATATCACGTTAAACAACACTTCTCATTCATATATTGACTTGACAAACCGGCAGAGTAATGTTACACTTCTGATGGGAACTGTTACAAATGAGAAGCAACTAACACCTATATATAGGCAACATGGTTCGCTTGAAACATGCACATGATTGTTCAAGCGAAACCATATATTTACAACTCAAGCGAAACATACAAAAACAATTATAAAATTCTAATTTTTGTAAATTGAATTCTGTTTCATGCGAGACTAATCCATGTGATGTAAGAGATGTTTGTCATTGTTATGATGTCATCATTTAATATAATGACATCATGCTTGATTAGATCCGAAACGAAACCACGACTCGATATAAGACGAAGTCAACAGACATATGCACTAACAGTCTCCCCCTTGGATGTTGACGGAGTCTTCAGTACAAGACTTTAGTGTGTCAAAACTTCAGTCTTAATCAGTCTTCACACTTTCAAAAATATTTGACGCTGAAGCATCCTTCAAACTCTCACTTTGCTAACAGACTCCCCCTTAAATTGTTCCGGGATCGCAATCTGATATAGCACTTTCACAGGTTCTGAAACGTCTCCTGGCTTTCTGTAGCAACAGAATCAGAAACCTGGCTTTAACCTGCACACTCTCTACCACTTTGTAAGATAAACAATTTTATCAAAGATAAACAATTTTATCATGAATAAACTCTACTTAACCTCTTGAATTCGTAACACTTGGAAATTTTGATTCAAATTAATGAACCATTTAAACATTTCAAAATCATTTCTCACTTAATCAAACTTCCCAACCCAATATGGTTCATCATGTTTAGCACTCGGAATTTTGAAAATCAACTTTTCGACATCAGTTGTCGAAAATAAGATGAAGTAAAATTTTTAATTTTTCAAAAAAATTTATGCTAAAACACACATAAATCTTTTTGGATTTTTGGGAAATAAACTATATACAGACATATTTTTGTGAGTTTGCATAAGAGGATCATATCAGTTTTTTTAGACAAATCACTAGCACCGTTAAGCTTTAAACATATTAAGTTCTAAACGATTCACGTTGATTGACGATATACTGATCTATCTTAAATCCTCACACAAATTTCAATTTACTCAAGATACGATTTAGATGTCTTATGAACTTAGCTCATTCATGTGTCCCACCTCTTGAATATACTCCCGTATCTAGAATCCCAATATTCAGTCTTACAGGTGAGAATACTACAATGATATCTGTACATAAATTAGGTAATGCGAGGGCCGAGGGATCTCAGGTCGATACTTCTGTATACGCAGAGAGATATCAGCTTCGACTTTACGGTATGTCCCCTTTAGAGGATCTTTTAGCTACAACAGCAGCGACTATCAATTTTATTGTTTCATCAGCATGCTGAGGGTTTATGCTATGTTTCAAGCATTTACGGAAAGTATTTTCCAAGGACTAGGTCAGAACTACCATTCAGCAGAAGTCCCGGAATAATACCCCAGACATCATTAAGTATAAAACCTAGTATATCAGAATACGAGACCTTTCAAACGAGATTTCAGGGGTTACCTATATATCCAAGTAGTGTTCCCCACGAATTTCACAAGTTTGAAATTTTAGGTTTATATCCCGAATAAATCTACTAAATGTGTGAAAACCTATCGACACATCATTAGTGAGACCGTTTATCACATTTGACATTTCATATCTTTTGCATGCTGTGACAGTCTAACTGATTTACTATCATTTCCTCTTTTTCACAACAAAACTCATTTTAAATTTTTTAATGTATTTGGCATTTTCAAATTTTCTATTTTTTTAAAAAATTTTCTCCCCCTAAAATCAAAATATGTTTCAATTTTGATTTTCTGAGAAAATTTGAAAACAAACTGTACAAAGAACATGACAACATGATATCGAATCGCTTCAATTCGCCATCCACTTGGCTAGCAGAAACATACTCCGCTTCACAAGTAGATAACGCCACAGACGTTTGTTTCTTACAATGCCAGGTAACCAATCTAGGACCAAAGAACTGGTATCCTGTAGTTGTTGATTTTGAATTGACTTTGCAGCATCCGAAATCCGAATCGGAATACCCTTCGAGCTTAAAGTCGCCTTTCCTAGGATACCACAACCCCAATGAAGGAGTTCCTTTCAGGTAGCGCAATATCCTCTTCACAATGATCATGTGCGATGCTCTCGGGTTAGACTGAAATCTTGCTGCGAGGCACGTTGGGTACATGATATCAGGACGTGAAGCAGTTAGGTACATTAAAGAACCTATCATGGATTGGTAAAACGTCTCATCAGCCCTGTCTCCGGTGAGATCTGGGTGAATCCCATGATTTGTTGCAAGTGGGGTAGCAGCTGGAGTAGAACTTGACATTCCAAATTTCTCTAGAATATCATGAACATACTTTGACTGATGAATGAAAATTCCCTCAGGAAGTTGTTCAACTTGTAATCCCAGAAAGAATTTCATCTCCCCCATTGATGACATTTCAAACTTCTGCTTCATCACTGATTCAAAATCTTTACATAGATTTTCATTTGTCGACCCAAAGATTATATCGTCCACATAAATCTGAACTATCAGAAGATGACCATCGACTTCTTTAGTGAAGAGAGTGGCATCCACTTTTCCACGAATGAACTTGTTGGCTAGTAGGTGTTGAGACAAAGTCTCGTACCAGGCTCTCGGGGCCTGGTGTAAACCATACAGCGCTTTGTCCAATAAGTAGACCTTGTTTTTGTGGATTGGATCGGTAAAGCCCGGTGGCTGACCAACATAAACCTCCTCTTTAACCTTCCCGTAAAGAAACGCCGATTTAACATCCAACTGATAAACTTTGAAGTTCTTCCAAGACGCAAATGCTAGGAAAATTCTGATAGCCTCTAGTCGTGCTACAGGAGCATAGACTTCGGTAAAATCAATTCCCTCCTGTTGACTAAATCCCTGAACAACGAGTCGAGCTTTGTTCCTTACAACAACTCCTCTATCATCCCTCTTACACTTAAACACCCACTTAGTGTTAATTTTTCTCTGACCATCCTGCAAATCAACTAACTTCCACACTCCCAATTTCTCAAATTGACTAAGTTCCTCCTGCATAGCATTAACCCAAGAGTCTTCAGTAAGCGCCTCTTTGTAAGTTCTTGGTTCAATCTGCGAGATAAAACAACTTAATGAGAATTCAGTTTGCAAAGGAGCAACTTTTGTATAAAAACATGTAAGCCCTTTATCAATCTGATTTCGAGTGCGAACACCAGCTTGCAATTCTCCTATAATCAACTCCTCTGGATGATATGAAAAAGTTCTCGGCATCACTTCACTCGGAACATCTACATTTCCCTCCAGATTAGTAACATTCTGCTCTGCATCTTGTTCACCAACTTGGTTTGTTTGACCTGAAATCTGAATCTGCTCCCCCTCAGAATTTGAATCTGAATCACCGTGATAAAAAACTGGCATGTTTTCAGCTTCTAAATTATCATTCTGAGCCGACTGATTATCTTGAGCAACTTCATTCTGTTGGACATCATCATGTTCACCAGCATTACTTGGACCTGCTTCATCGTCATTTGAAGTTTCCCGTGGTCTCCACGAATACTCAGCTGGGAATCTTAACTGCGACTCATATTCACGCAAAATATCCAACTCATCAAAGAAATCTTCTTCATCCTCTGATTCTTCTCTCATGTCAAACGAATCCCAAAGTTTGTCATAATGATAACGCCATGAATCACCAGGATTCTGCGGCGGCATAGTATAACCTTGACATTCAACATTTGCAGCTTCCATAATCCGCTTCTCACTTGGAACGAAGACACGTCGCAATGGATTTGAATAACCAACAAATATTCCCTCAATGCACTTCGGACCAAACTTTCCAAAAGGTTCTATAATCGTACAGGGTGACTCGAACGGTTCTAGATACTTCAAATTCGGTTTGCGATTATTGATTAGCTCAAAGCATGTTTTGTTGAACTTCTTGACAGTAAGAACCCTGTTGAGCGTATAGCATGCGGCAGAAACAGCTTCAGCCCAAAAATTAATTGGTAACTTTGAATCTGCGAGCATAGTTCTAGCCGTCTCGATTAGCGTCCGGTTTTTACGTTCTGCGACTCCATTCTGCTGCGGAGTGTACGGAGCACTAAACTCATGCAAAATACCTCTTTCATCACAAAATTCTTCCATCTTACTGTTCTTGAATTCAGTACCATTATCACTTCGAATTCTCTTGATACGCCTTTGGTACAAATTCTCAATCTTCCTGAACAAACCCATCAAACTGTCAAATGTTTCATCTTTCGTCTTCAGGAAAGAAACCCACGAAAATCTGGAATAATCATCAGTCACGACCAAACAATAGTAATCTCCTGTAATGCTCTTGACATTCACCGGACCAAACAAATCCATGTGAAGTCTTTCCAGAGGTCTCGAAACTGAATTGACTTGCTTTGCAGGGTGTGACTTTTTCTTCTGCTTGCCTTTGATGCAGCTAATGCACTCCCCTTCCAGATGAAAACCTTTGATATTAACTCCCAATACCAAATCATTGTGCACCAAATGATTCATCTTCCTTAGGTGAATATGCCCCATCTTTCGGTGCCACAATCTTGATTCTTTCTCAGTTGCTCTAGACACGAAACAATGTGCTTGACCAGTTGTTGTAGTTGCTACAGACATATCTAACACATATAAATCATTCACTCTAGGTGCCCTCATAATAATCCATTCTTCAGGGATAACAAAACCAGGTTTCAAAATCAAACATTCCTTATCAGTGAAGTGAGTAGTATATTGATTGTCACAAATCTGCGAGATACTAAGCAGATTGTTCTCCAGCTCAGTGATGTAGTTAACTCTCTCAAACGTCACAATCCCATTGGATAACGTTCCTTCACCAACAATTCTACCACCTCCATGACCAGCAAATCCCACATAACCACCATTGATATTCTTCACATCATACAGTAATGCAGTTTTTCCTGTCATATGTCGAGATGCGCCACTATCCATGATCCATCTTGAAATGGCTCTTGGAAGATCCTGCATATACCACAAGTTGATTTTAAAACACTTCAATAAAGATGCCGATTCATGCTTCGCAAACAAGGAAGCTCCGGCAATTCAAACTGCTTATTCGAACATGGTGTCCACCCAGGCTTCATCAGCCTTAGGTGTAACCTTGACTCTAGCAACTTGAATTTTGAAATTTTCAGCCTTCAAAGGTGGAAAATTTGCATCATAATCAACCGTAATTGATTCTTCAGCCTTTTTCACTTCAGAAGTTGAAATTTTCTTTTCAGTTTTTGGTTTCCAAACTTGTTGAGATAATGCAACCTGTTTATAAAACTTGTCGTTTTTAGTTACCACTTTCTTTATAGGTTCATTTTTCACTTTGATGTTGTTATTTTTCACACTCTTTTTCTCAACAACGATTGGTGCTTTACCCTTCACATCAACCTTCTTTTGTTGAACCTTCACAGCTTCAGTCCTAGGCTTCACATATGTACACTTTCGTGCAATATGACCAACTCGTTCACATCTAAAACAAGTACGAGTATCAACTACTCGACTCGTGCCTTCAGACTGAGCCTGTGAAGCTCTCTTCTCAAAGAACTTTTTATTTGATTTTGAAAAGATTTCATTTTCCTCATCAGACAATGAACTCGAACTGTTCACAAACACCTTTTTATTAGCAAACCTTTTGTTTTGAAAACTCTTTTTCTGATAACTATTACCACCCAGATAACCACCCGACCAATTGTTTCGATTGTTATTATAAAACCTTGGTGGAACAACAGGCTTTTTGTAATAAGCTTTATCTTTCTCAAAATTCATTTGCCTTTTTGTTTGACACAAACTGTTCACTTCTGACAACTCAACTTCAACTAACTTGAAAACATTCGTCAACTTTTTCACATTAACATTCTCAATCGGAAATTCAGAATCCGAATACAACTTATCAGATCCAGCCATCTTGTACATCACAAGACCCGGTTCATCACTTAAGTTGTTTTTGGATTTTGATTTCTGAATGTATTTGTCCAAGAAACACCCATCATCTTCAGCTGAATCACTATTCAAAACACTTTCAGCTGTGCTCTTAACAATCTCTGTCTGAACACTATCATCAGATGATGTAGAAAAGGTAACATCAATGTTCTCCGGAAGTTTAACTTCTTTTTCTTCCTCAATTTCAACCAACCCAGATTGCTTTTTCGTGTAATTATCAAGAACAGGTGGTGGAACTTGATGAAACCCCACCCCAGTTCCATCACAATACACATCTTCGCCCGCTTTGTCTTTCCCAATGGGTTTGGGAATGATATGTTGCAAAACAAAGCTTGCGGAGCTATAACTGTTAAGCTTCAACTGGATTCGCTCATTTTCGATTACAGCCTCTTGAACTTTAAGTTTCAATTTAGCGATTTCATCCAGTTGTTGATTGATTGATTCTTCTTTGACTCTAAGCACTGCTCTTAGATGTTCATTTTCTTTAAAAGTTTTACCATTTCGATCATCACAATCTTTCAAAGTACCTTTTAATTTTTCAAATTTTTCAGAAATCTGACGGTTTTCAAGAATTAACTTTTCATTTTCAGATTTTAATTTCTCACGTTCAGTTTTATCATTTTCAATTTGAGCCGTTAATTCTTTGATCCGTTCAGTTGAAGCTCTTACACTTTTGTCACGATCAAGAATCTGATTTTCAACATTTCTAACCTTTGTTGTCAGATTCTGAATTTTCTCATTGTTAAGATACGTGAGAGTGCTACAAAAATTGCATTGTTTGGTGCAATTTTTGCAGTCAGCATTCCCGTCAATCTTGTTACCTGACTCAATCTTGTTACCTGACGCATTTGTTGACACACTTTGACTGACCGATCCCTTTGACTCAGTGACAGAATTAGGATCTACCTCAAGTGCTTTTGCAGCTAGCACTTTGTCAGCCATAACTCCCAAATTCTCAGCTGTCAACTCTTGCGTAGTATCAATTAAGCCTGTATCAACTTGCTTTTCTTTCTTTTCTTTCTCCTCTTTTTCCTTTCTCTCTTTCTCTTTCTCCTCTTCAATCATTTTCGAAGTTGGAGTTCCCCACCATTTATGTTGCCAATACTCATCGTCTTCTTTGTACTCCTTGATTATGGCTTCAATATCAAGTGTACTATCATCAATTGCAATATTTCCATACTCATCAAGATAGCACTCTCTATCTGGATCCCATCTATTGGCTCTCCTTGCATTCAGATAGATACGAGAAAGTCTGATAATCTTTGTTTCAGCAACCATCTTCCGGTATTGATACTTCTGTTCCTCAGTACGATCATCTTTCCATTTAACGGGTTCATCATTGCTTGCCATGAATGCGTAACCCACCGCATCTTCTTCCGGTAGAACTTCCTTACTCCAATCATACCCCTCATCATCATAAATCACAGCAAGAGCCCTTGATTTGTCTCTGTTGTCTTCAACCTGCTTCAATCTAGGCGGCTCAGGTTTATTCTGGTGATAAATTGCCTTCTTGTAGTAATCATCTCTTAAAGGGTTCTCCGACTCATCAGCATAAGCATTTCGGCATTCTCGTTTGAAGTGACCCTTCTGCTTACACTTGAAGCATGTCACTTTGGATTTATCGAACCCCAGTTTTGTAGACGGACCACCGATCATTTTTCTCCCTGTAATCTCCATGAAGCGTTGTGCACGTCGAACTGCACTTGCCATTGCCCAACGAATGTCGATCAGCTCCATTTCTTCAGGATCAATCTGATCGTAGTCTTCTTTCGTCAGATTTGTATTCCCGATTTTTCCAGCCACCAACCCTTCATAGGATTCCAACACCGATGCTAGAAAGATCATCTGCTGCTTGGCCGATTCCTCATCAAAGTTCTGAGCATTCTTCAAGTTTATTGCGATGTTGCATTGAAACCGATTCTTTGCATCAGAATGACTTCCAGAAAATGAAGATCCACTGTGATAACCACTGTGACTTCCACTGCTTTGACCACTTTGACTTTCTTTGCCAACTGTCGAAACATTTTCAGCAGAAAACACAGTTTTTGGAGAAGTTGCTTTTGGCATCATGCTCTTTGGATAATACAAATCCAAATTCTGCTGGTAAGATGAATGATTGACTTTGTACGTCTTCTTCAACTCCAACTCATGACTTTCGAGTTTCTCAATCAGCAAATCTAATGTCAGCTTTTCTGGTTCTTTGATGGTATTCTTCAGCATTAGTGCATAATATCTCCAATCCATCTCATCAGGCAACGAATCGAACAACGATAAGATCTTTTTCAGAAATGTCGATACCATGTCTTACTAATTCCAGCTTCAGATGACCGAACCTTTCTATCATTTTACACACTGACTCATTCTTAAGATAACCAAACAGATCAAACTCTTTTCTAAGAAGTTTCTTTTTGTTTTTCTTAATTTCTTGACTACCAGTACATTTCTTTTCAAGCTTTTCCCAAAGATCTTTTGCATTTGAATACTCGATCAAGGCAATAATGTCTTCCCGGACTGACTGAAATAACAACGCCACACACTTTTGTTCAGCTACAAACGAATCAATCTCCTCAGCTGTTCTTAACGCCTCACCATTTTTGTTTCCATTTGCATAACCATTTTTCATACTTTTCCAGCTAGTAAATGCGAATGCCATCAACCAGTCTTCAAATTTTCTGGACCGACGACTGTACTCCTCAATAGCCGTAAGCTTTGGGGGTTTATTGAACGTTCCGAATGCGCTTTCAGATTCCCAAGCTTCCTTCTTCTTTTCTTTCGGAGTATTCTCGTTCTCGTTCGTATTGTTGTTGTTTGTTGGAATATCATCTCCTGAGTTTCCTGCGAATGCGTACATATCGCTAAACGGATTCATGAAAATATCATCCATTTTGATCGTACCTGTAAAATCAAACAACACTTAGACAAATTTTGATTTGGAAATTATCAGATTCAAACGACACTTGTTCAAACAGAATGGTTTGTATCGTTTGAAATTCCAAAAGTTTCAAACAACAACTTTTCAAACGATAGATGTTTTTCAAACGACAAAGAATTCAAACGGTGGACTCTTCCGTTTGAATCAATACTTTCAAACGACAACAAGTTTTAAACGGTCAACTTTTCAAACGATACACTAGTTTCAAACGATAAAGGTTTCAAACGGTGGACTGTTCCGTTTGAAACCAAACTTTTCAAACGATAAAGATTTTCAAACGATAAAGGTTTTCAAACGATAAAGGTTTCAAACGACAGTTCAAACGATACACCTTTTCAAACGATAGTTTCAAACGATAGACATTTTTCAAACGATGGCATCCATTTTCAAACGATAGAAGTATATTTCAAACGAGAGACCAGTTTTCAAACGATGGAACAGTTTTCAAACGGTGGAACAGGTGACGTCAGCAAAATCGCGAACAATTTCAAACGGTCTGATCGATTTAGATCGGTTTTAGGTCGAATTTTAATTCCAAACTTTCAAGGATTCGTTATTAGTGTATTTCGTTTGCTATGTGATCATTTCAAGTCCTTTTAACCGTGAGAACTATTTAAAATCAGAAAAGAAAGGTAGAAGTGAGATAAATCGATGATTTTCAGCTGTATTCGGTATGAACTCCTTGTCCTGAGCTCTGATACCACTTGTTGGATCGTGTACGTGACCCTGAAAGTCAGTAAAGGTAGTTCAACATCAAATACTAAGGCGGAATCAAAGTAAACGATGTCCAAAACAGCTTGTATCTTCTAATCTTTCTTTCTATTAACAAACACGTGCTTTGTACAATGAATTCTGATGAAAATCCGACAGCACTTCGTGACTTGCACAATGACCTCCTATGGTTCCGTTTGAAATATGACACTACACATCCCTATTTATAGACTTTGACCCTTCCATTTGAAACTTAACATAAAGTTCAAACTTTGAACTCAAACGGAACCCTATGTTTCAAACGGAACCCTTGTTCAAACTATGGTTTCAAACGGAACCCTCTAAAACACTATCTAAAATCAAAACCAAAACCCTAATTTGACATATAAGATCTAATTTTGACTTTCAAGAACTAAGACTTGATGAAGATGCAGTTAACAGACATTCTCGTGCATCAACAACCTATAGCTCTGATACCAATCTGTCACACCCTGAAATTATCAGAGCTGGCGTGACTGGACTGGTATCTTCATTGCACAGCGGAAGCAAATAAGCTAAGTCTTTTAGAAAATGAACGCCACTAAGTACTCGAGTCCACATGGTTCTTCTATTCCACCTGTGCCATAGTTTCTGAAAAGTAACCTGAGAAAGAACATACGAGAAAAATCAACAAAAAGTTGAGCGAGTTCATAGTTTGTTTGTAAAACATTTGAAAGAAATCTTTTGAATAACCGGTTTGTGAAATAATATTGAGAAAACGAATTTAGAAATCATTTTCTTGCCAAGTTACATGGAAACTTTGTATTTGTAACGCATTATGTTCGTAAAACCATGTATTGTAAACTCTTGAATTTGTAATGTCCGTATAACCGTTAATGCCCACCCTGACTTTGACCCATGCCTGCATAATCCTATGCTCTGAATTTGTATAAATCAAGTATTTTTGTAAGTATGTATGTCCCTGGTATGTAGCAATAAGGAAAAAGAGATCACCAATGGGTTGCAAAGCCACTGGTATGTGTGAAATGGTGCAGGAAGACTCAAACCTGGCAAATTTGTACCGGGTTTCCGGCTGGAAGACATAGTCACCTCTATGGGCCGCCCCGGCCTCACGGGTGTGGGCTTGCTACACCCAAATAGATCTATCACTCATGTCCCTCGGTCCTATGACGAGGATTAATGGCCTTAAGTGTTGTGCCCACCCTTCACAGTCTAGTAGTAAACCCTCCTTAAGCTAACCATACCATGTATAAAAATGTCTGTAAGTGTCTGTAATAATTGTAACATGTATTTTACCCCAGCCTCTAAGGCTGAACCTCCCCAGCCTCTAAGGCTGAACCTCTAGTATAATCCATTCGTAACATAATTTAGAAATATGAGTTTTCGTTCGTTCAAAACTTTGTATGTTCTTGCAAAACGTGCATGTCTTTCCACCCCTGAAAACATTTATAAAAATGTAAAACTAGAAAAAGTGGGGGTTATGAACTCACCTGAATATTCCTGTGCAAAGCTAGCTATATACGACTTTGTGATGTCGTTTCCAAGACGAGACTCGCTAGCGTGCATTCTACAATATTCCTAACACGGAATATCTTATAAGTTCCTAAATAAAAGGCGGTAACTAAACTACGTGTTACCGAGCTCTACCGAATCGTTAACCGAACGATCCGACGGTTTTAACGAAAATGACTAAGTTGAACTTTGTTTAGTTCACATAACGTTGTTAAGGATTAACGAGTCTTGGGAAGACTTAGTTTTCATGAGATTTATAGTATATAAATATTTAATAAATATTTATATAAAAACATATAAGTATATTGTTATCATCGCGTTAGACGTCTCACGAAGTCGTACGTGTATAAATAGAATATTTATATGAAAATTACATATAACAGACTCGTATTATGTATCGCATATGATATTTGTCGAAATATATGTGTATGTCGTTTAGGCGTATGAAATAAATATAAAAGGTATATTTATCTTTATAAAAGATTTGTTGAATTTCCGAAGTTTAAAATAAATATAAATACTATATTTATTTGTTGTTGAAATAATTTCCGAATAGTCGTTTGATACCGTTAGTTGTTGTTTTTCAATAAAACAAGTTTGTTTTCGGAATTCTCTCGAAAAACGGGCAGAGTTTCCTCTGTTTTTGGACGGCCCCGACAACTAAAGTGTCGTTATTTATCAAGATTCAATCAATATCAAATCATCAATATAAATAATTTTTCGTCAAATATGTAAAGTCGTAATGTATACTTTTATCGATTGGTTCGAGCTCATATCTCACGTATATAATAAAACTATAAAAATAATAAAACAATCGTGCCGTTAATCTTTACCAAATCATCATGTCGAAACGCTAATTGAGTTGACCGAGTCGAGCCGAGTTGCACCGAGTTTGACCGGGAAATGAACCGAAACTGATGTATCTCTAACCGAGACCCGAACCAACCAAGACCCGAAATCTACCGAACCATTCTCGTATACGTTGAACCGTTTGACTGCGGTTGACTTGTTGACCCATCTCTGAGCCGAGACTCCCGAAACACGAACCAAACCACCTGAAGTCCCGAATGATGAACCTACTGAACCGAAAAGCTTGAACCGAAAACCAAACCAAACCAAATCAAAGACAAATCCCGAATCTGACTCACACCGAGACTGAACCGAAAATAAAAAAAATATATCTTGAACCTGAATCTTGAACCTCATACCTGACCCGATCTGAAGATGAACGAACCAAACATCAATAGCATCATTGTTCATTAGTTATCCTCACCGGAAACCTTGTCGGAGACAAGCAACGCCGCCGCTGCCGCACAGCTCCGCCGTCGATCGGCGGTTCGTCGCCGGAAACGGCACCCACGTTTCTCCTTCTCTCTCCAGTCTCTCTCTCTCTCTCGAACCGTCTCTCTCTATCTTCCCGGTTCTCTCTCTCTCTCTCTTTGCTTCTGTCCTGCCGCCGTGGCTCACCACCACCCGACCGTGGTGGTGGTCGTCGTTTCTGCTCAATCGAGGGGGTGGGGGGTGTACTGTCGGTAAAACAGAGAGAAGGGGAGGTGTGTGGTAGCCGGAGTGGAAGGGACGCCGGAGTCTCTCCGGTCGCCGGTCAAGACCCGAGAGGGAGAAGAGATCGAGAGGTGTGTATGCATATGTGGTGTTTCCAGGGGAATTGAGGTGTGAGTGGTTGGATTTAAGAAGGAGATGGAGTATTTTATATTTGTGTGTGTGTTCTGTTTGTATTGAAATCGAGAGAGAGACAGTGAGTAATATGTGTTTATTGTGGGGTATCAGACAAAGAAATTTAGTGGAAGTGTTAGGTATTGTGGGAGTGGGTAAATTAGGTATTTGTGTTTTTATTTTCTTGTGTGTGTTGCAAAGTAGGAAAAGTAAATCTGTGTGTTGTAAAGTGTGTCTATATATTTAGAAAGATGAGATGGGAATGACATACTTTAAAGTCTGTGTCTGTTTGAGTGGGTCTGCACAAAAGCCCTTTTTTTATAAAAATATTGTAAAAAAAATTAGGTAAGATCTTGAATATTTAGGTAGGATTTAGTTTGTAGGTTTAGTTTGTGGGTTTTGGGCTTAGGCCCAAGGCCCACAAGCTCAATCCCCGTGTTTAAGCGACCCGTTATCCCAACCCGAAATCACCGTAGCCTAGTAAAATAATATTTCAGAGTTGAAAACGTGTAATAATGTCGTTATTCGTCGTTGTCGCGTTTGACCGTCGGTTGCGCTAAATCGTGTAAAACGCGTCGGTTATCGTTCCAATCCGTTTTTCGATCCGGTTTCAACTGTAATTACTAAAATTTAATTACGAAGCCAAATTATATCGTAAAAATTTAATATTTGTCAGCGTTGTCAGTATTTTGTCCGGTTTCATTTCGTTGTCGTTTGATGTTCCGCAGATTCCACGCAAATCTTCATACGCGTGTTGTAAAGTCGAATTGACGTTCCTAGGCACTCCAAAGGCCTAATTAAGTTAATTTGTGTCGTAAACACTATTTATTATCGCGTTGATCAACTGTTAATCACGTAATTAGGAGCCGTAAATCACTGGTTGTCACAAAAACAATCATCCACATTTCACAACAAATATATATCCAAAATTATCGATTTCCCGATTCCCTTTTTATGTATATTTTATGCCTCCGTACACACTGTTTATTTTACACAAGTTTTATTGTTTATTTTACATGTTTTATTTTGATCATTATAGTATTATACAATCATAACTTCATAATCACATTATCCCTAGTCTTTTGGTATTTCAAAAGCGATGTTCCCTCTCATCGTATTTCCAGGAGATTTGTCCTCCTATCTCCCGGATCCTATTCCCAGCATCCATCAGCTCCTCGCCAAAATGGCGGAGTTCAACTAAGTTTTCATTACTCATAGGTGGATTTGGTATAGGTTCTGGGTCGAACTGATGGAAAACGTATAAGGGTTATTAAGTAGATTTTGAAATTGCCAATCGTTAGTCCACCACTCGTCCATTCCTAAAGGTTGAGTATGGATTAAAGGTTCTGGAATGGCTGGTTCCAAATTTATTGGAAGTTGAGTTTCGGCATAATAAGGGTAAAGGTTGTTATTAATAGGTCTAACGATATCACAGCTTGCCAATATCTGATCCAACTCTTCTTGTAATGGCAACTCCTCGACTTGCCTCGAACTTTCCCCAATTTCCATTTCTACTTGACTAGAACCTTCCCTGATCACAATATTCTCTATTTTGGGAACTCTTCTAGTTGCTGGTTTCCTCCTGCGTACACGTCTCCATCCTACCAATCTTCTCCTTTTCTTAGGTTTGGCTTTCTCCAAAGGTGGAGCTTGAAATTCCATAGGTTGTTCCACATCAGCAAAGTAACCAGTAAAATCTTTGGAAACTTCTATGTTTACGGGGTAGAGGTTGAGATTCTCTAGGGCTCTAGATAACTCATTCATGCTGTTTAGCATATATGCAAAAATACTAAGTTAAAATTTCACAGATAAACATTCAAGTATTATTGCATACCGTGTGGCTAATTTAATACAAAGGACAACTAAAAATTAAACATACTAGGGTTTATTGTAACTTTATTTATTTACTGGGTAAAATTTCTGGCTTGTAAGTGATAAGGGTGCTAATACTGGGTCAGGGTATTTAAAGATTTGCATTTACTGCTACAGTTGCTAACATATAGAGATCTGCCCATTTTTCATCTAACTTGTCTTCCCATGGTGGGTTACTACCGAGTTTCTGATTTTCCTCATTAACTTTCATTTTTTTAGATTCAGATTTCTTTATTTTCTCCTGATTTTTCCTAATAATCAAACTTCTTTTATTAGGAGAAAGTGGTTCCTCATAATGAGCTTTACGAACAAATATTCCCTCCTCAGTATCTACTGAGTATCTTGAGGATTTTTATTGGGATGAACTTCCCTTCTCTTTTTGTGAACTATCTAATTTAAGATAGATGTTCGAAAGCTTTTGCTTACCCATACTATAACTAACAAGTAGTCAGTTAACAAAACACATAATCACAAAATGACAATCAGGAAAATTAAGTATTTTTCAAATACTTAATTAGCTTAACTCAGTGGCTCTGATACCACCTTTTTCTGTCATGGCCCCAGCCCCGGTTTGACCCGATTTAGGAGCCGCGGGACAGAAAATCCCGTGGTATTTATTTAATTAAGTTTACAGCGGAAGATTTTAGCAGGATCTTTTAAAAGCTAAAAATTTTCCTGATTATTTTATTTCATAAATTGGGATAAAACCCACGATAATTTACTATAAGATGATTTCACTGGGAAATCTTTATTTTACAAAACATGTTTCTTTATTTATATTGAGCCGCTTCCTTAAGCTTGTAGTGCTTCACTGGACTTTTCCTGGATCACAACAGATCACCTGAAACATGTTTGAAAAAGGTTTTGTCAGCAGGGAAATACTGGTGAATCATTCTTTTTACTAAAACGACACGTTGTTAAAATTTACAGTATTAAGAGCGATTACAATGTTTACATATATCAACCAACTACCCACAGTATTTGTCACTCAACCATCCATTGGTAACCTCATTGTCCAATGGTGTCTGTGACTATGGTCATATCACCCCTTGGCTACCCCGTTGTCCAGTGGTGATGGTTATCAAGTAATGTATACAAAACCCCACATACCGGCTGTAATTTGGTGATTACAAAGACTTAATCCCTGTAATTATAGCTTTGAAAATATTTAAGAATTTATAAAGCACTTTGATAAAAATAGAATGACTCACATTGCAGATTTAATACGGGCAGAGTCTAGTCTACTGATTAGCCTTGTAACCTAATTAAAATATCAATGCACACAAACTAGGTCAGTAACTAATACAACATTTACGATAACTCACGAGATTGAAACCCTCACAACGAATGACAAAGTGCGATACTTAAACATCCATCGAATTTACGACGAATGACAAAGCATAACCCTAATTTGGGCAGCACTTAAACATCCATTGGATTGATTTCTATCGATCGGACATTAACTCGTATCAGCGATCGAGTTATTACCCTGTATTGCGGCAGCGATTCGTGATTCGTGTGTGTTTTTGTAGTAAAAAGACTATAACTCAGTGTGTATAACGAATTTTTACGTCGTTCCAACTCCAGAATGCAAGTCCCAAACCCCACTATTTATACTTGAAATTTGACCCCCTCGCGTGACGCGAGGGGTACCACCTTGAGCGTCGCGTGGCGCGAGGGGTCACTACTCTATGATAGAGTAGCCCCGTGAGTTTGTAGCCTTGCTGAGTCAGTGGATTGTTAAAATTCATTTTTGACAGCAATTTAAGTGGATAATCGTAACTAGGAAATACCCCCTGAGTTTTAGGGGCCCTAATCCTGATTCTGATTGTTCTGAAAATTTTAGGGTTTATACAGAATCACTTGGGGTTTTCAATTAGGGTTTCCTATTGGACCAAATGTAATAATAATTAGGACTTTTAATGAGAGTTGTTACACCACAGGAACTAAATAACGTGCATCCAGTGTTCCACGTATCCAATCTACGTAAATGCCTAGCCGACGAGGGACTGCAGGTTCCCCTTGAAGGCTTGCAAATAAACGAAGATGTTCAGTTCGTGGAGAAACCGGTGTGAGATAGTTAAGAAGTTATAAGTTAGTTTTTTGTTGTGGTAGTTATATTTATAGGTAGTGCTAGTGATCACACACACCATTTATTAGAAGGTTAAAAACATAAATCTCAGATGTATACATTAAAAATACATTTTGAATTATTTTAGACCCATTTCTTTTTAGCACTTTTTATTTCTACGTGTGTTAAGCTTAATAAATAAAGATAGACACCACATATATTAAGCTTACATAATACAATGCCATACATAAAACATACATAATTTGGAAAAAATAAAGATAGACACCACATATATTAAGCTTACATAATACAATGCCATACATAAAACATACATAATTTGGAAAAACATTGTGAAACTGATTTCCAAAATGAGAATTAATGGGAAATGTTTAAATCACCTTATTATGGGTAAAGTCGGGAATGGGGTTGATGTTCGGTTTTGGATAGATACGTGGGTGGGTGACCTCCCGTTCTTGGAGAGGTGGCCCCATCTATTTCGTTTGGAATTGTTTAAATTGTGCAGGGTTGCTGAGAGATTGGAATTTGAAAGAGGAAACAGAGTGTTAAAATGGCAGTGGTCCAGGCAACCTGAGTCTGAAGAGGAGCTTAAGGAATGGAAGGAAGGTTGCGAGGTGCTTTGCTCGGTGAGCCTTTCCATTGGTAAGGATGCTTGGATTTGGAGTGGGGATAGTCAAAATGGTTTTTTGGTAAAGACTGTCAATGTCACACCCCAACCAGAGGTGCTTAGTTCGGTGAGCCTTTCCATTGGTAAGGATGCATGGATTTGGAGTGGGGATAGTCAAAACGGTTTTTTGATGAAGACTGTCAATGTCACACCCCAACCGATGGCGGAAACATCGGGGCACGGCACTAAGCGAAACAGATTGTCCAGGAGAATCCATAACAACTAATATTACCAAATATTTAACGTTGCGTCTCATACCATAACATATCAAGCAAAATAGTTATTACAGACATAGTGTTCTCAAAGACAATAATTGTTCCGACAACTCATATGTAACGCCAAACGTCCCTAAACTTTAGACACTTGGCAAGATCAGTCCCTGAACTCCTATTAATTGTCAGTTTTAGTCCCTGTACTTATGTGATGTTGATACTTTGGAAATTTTGGGGTGAATCTTATTGATACTTGATGCTTAACACTATGATACTCGATTCTTTAATCTAGATGCTTGATTTTTGAAGCATAAACTATGAGACTTGATACAGATACTAGACTCTTGATGCTTGCCCCTTGATGCTTAATCTAGATACTTGCATCTTTATGATTAAACTAGATACTTGATTCTTTATACTATGAAAGCTAGATTCTTATTATTGATTCTTGATACTTGATACTTGGACTCTTGACTCTTGATGCTTGAGAAACTATGATTCATGACTCTTGAAACTGATTTGGTGCTTGACTCCTTAGACTCGTAAAACTTGATTCTTGGTTAAACGAGAGACTGGAGCCTTGTCAATGAAACTTGGGAACTTTTGGTTTAAAATGTAATCTAGATACTTTATCCAAACTATATGCAACGCTTAACCTAACGCGCAAAATGAATCAAAATCAGGAACGCGGAAAGAATGGATTGGCCAGAGTGGCCATCCGATCGGACTGCCATCTGATCGGATGACCATCCAATCGGATGACCACCCAATCGGCTGACCACCCAAACGACCAGCCACTCCATCCCTTTTGTACCGCCCTAATGCCCTCTCACCCTATAAATAGACCTGTCACATCACCATTTTCAGTGATGTGACAGCTCTGCCCGAACCAGACGCACACGCACGCTATTCCTTCATTTTCTCATCGATTTCGGTACGTTTTAGGCTAGATCTTTGTACTTTCTTGATCTACACCTCATTCTCTACGTGATTCTCACTTGAAATCACACTTTTCACCGTGAAATCTCTCGGATCTGAGCTCTTGAGGGTGATGTCATCACGGTGGTTTGTACAAACTGCCATGTGATGTCATTTCTATCAAGATTCAGCCTAGATCTAAGGCATTTCATGCGTTTTCATACTAAATCTAGACTTTTTCCTATAAAACTTGAGTATCTTCATCTTTTCTCAAACTTTTACTTTATTCGGGGAGATCGTGTCCAAACTAACTATAGATCTGATGAATAGTCTAGAGTTAGTATTGATCTGGGTTCTTACCGACAAAAGATAAGCATCGCAATGGATCCCGACATAAACCCATTAGAAACAAACGACTGATCGAGCAGGGGTGATTCCCACTCAATCGGAATTTTGGGTGCTAAAGGGTATTAAAGTTGTCTCGATACGTGTTGTGCCGTCACCGTTAATCTAGAAACTTAGAAATTTAACAAACATAATAAACTAGAACAAGGGTCGCTGATCGAGTGGCAGCCCGATCGGACAGCCGTCCTGTAAGGATTCTCAAAATTGTCCTAAAAATACCCGTAATTATAAACCCGGACCCCTGAAACCCTAAACCATATTAAAAATCAAGAAAAATAAAAATCTGGGTCTCAGGCGGGCCGCGTAAAAGACAAGACATGTCTTACGCGGGCCGCGTCAATACATGTTTGACCGGATAAGTGTTCCGGATCCACGTGGTGTCCAGCTGGCTAACCTACTGATGACCAATCAACCCTACTCGTAGACTAGGCGGCCTCGGGGGCTGCGTAAGTGTTAACCTTGGGTTTACGCGGCCCGCGTGAAGCCCTAATTTTAGCTATAAATAGCTTGTTGCATGCACAGTCTGTTGGTGTCGATCAAAACTCTCAAAAACAAATTTACATTACTCTGAAGTCGAAATTACTTTCAATTATATTAGTGAGGCGCTGCTCCGATACCAGGTATTAACTCGATCGCTGTTACGATTCAATGTCCGATCGATTAAATTATCCAATGGGTGTTTAAGTGCTGCCCACATTAGGGTTTATGCTTTGTCATTCGTCGTTAAATCGATGGATGTTTAAGTATCGCACTTTGTCATTCGCTGTGAAGGTTTTAATCTCGTGAATTATCGTAAATGATGTATTAGTTACTAACCGAGTTCGTGTGCATGTTATTAAATTTAGGTTAAAAAGGCTAATCAGTAGGCTAAGCTCTGCTCATATAAAATATGCAATGTGAGTCATTCTCTTTTTACCAAATTTATTTCCAAAAGCATGTTTATTGTCAAAGTTATAATTACAGGGATTAAGTCTTTGTAGTCACCAAATTACAGCCAGTATGTGGGGTTTTATATACATTACTTGTTCCCGTCAACATTGGACAACGAGTTAGCCAATGGGTGATCTGACCATAGTCACAGAAACGAGTCGAGTGACAAATACTGTGGGTAGTTGGTTGATATCAGGAAACATTGTAATCGCACTTAATACTGTAAATTATAACAAACGCGTTGTTTTAGTAAAAAGAATGATTCACCAGTATTTCCCGCTGACAAAACCTTTTTCAAACATGTTTCAGGTGATCTGTTGTGATCCAGGAAAAGTGTCGTGATGCACTACCAGCTTAAGGATGTGGCTCAATATAAAAAATAAAGAAACATGTTTTGTAAAATAAAGATTTCTCAGTGAAATCATATGATTGTAAATTACCAGGGTTTTATTCCGAGTTGTGAAATAAAATAATTGGGAAAATTGTAGTTTTAAAAAGATCCTGAAGAAATCTTCCGCTGTTAAATAAATACCACAGGATTTTCTGTCCCGCGGCTCCTGAAACGGGTCAAATCGGGTCGAGGGCCATGACAGAAAAATGTGGTATCAGAGCCACTGATTTAAGCCAATTAAGTATTTAGAAAATACTTAATTTTACTAATTGCTATTCTGTGATTATGTGTTTTATTATTGGAATATTTGTGTACAGTATGGGTATGCAAAAGCTTTCAAACATCTATCTTAAATTAGATAGGTCATCCAACGAGAAGGGAAGTTCATCCCAAACAAAATCTTCAAATCACTCTGTAATTTCTGATGAAGGAATATTTGTTCGTAAGGCACAATATGAGGAACCACTTTCTCCTAATAAAAGAAATTTGATTATTAGGAAAAGTCAAGAGCAACTAAAGAAATCCAAAGGAGGGAGAGTTAATAAGAAAACCCAAGAATTTGGCAATAACCCACCATGGAAAGACAAGTTAGATGAAAAGTGGGCAGATCTTTATATGCTAGCCACTGTAGCAGTAAATGCAAATCTTTAAATACCTTATTTCAGTTTTAGCAACCTTATCACCTACAAGCTAGAAACCTTACCCAATAAATAAATAAGTTACAATAAACCCTAATATGTTTTATTTTCAATCGTTCTTTGTACTAAATTAGTCACACGGTATGCAATAATATTTTTTATGAAATTTTGTTATAAAATTCTAACTTAGCAATTTTTTTTTGTGTATTTTGCATATGTGTTAAACATCATGAATGACTTGTCTGACGCCCTTCAAAATCTAAATCTCTATCCGGTGAAAATAGAGGTTTCCAGAGATTTCAATAGGTATATACCTGACATAGAAGAACCTATGAAATTTAACGCTCCACCTCCGGAGAAACCCAAGCCTAAGAAAAGGAGAAGATTTGTAGGATGGAGGCGTGTGCGCAAGAGGAAACCCACAACTAGGAAGATTCCTAAAATAGAAAATCCCTTAGAAAAAGGAAAGGGGATTGAAGTCAGAGAAGATTCTAGCCAAATGGAAATGGAGATTGGAGAAGGTTCTAGGCAAACCCAGAAGGAAATTGGGGAAAGCTCTAGACAAATTGAGGAGTTACCATTTCAGGATGAATTGGATCACACATTGGCAAGCTGTGATATAGTCAGGCCTGTCAATAATAATTTCTACTCTTATCCTATTGAAAATCAACTCCCTATAAACTTGGAATCAGCAATCCCAGAACCTATAATTCATACCCAAACCCTAGGAATGGACGAGTGGTGGACCAATGATTGGCAGTTCCAAAACCTGCTCAATAGTCCTTATTCCTTTCTTCCTCAGTTCGACCCAGAACCTATACCAAACCCACCAATGAGTAATGAAAATTTAGCTGAACTCCGCCACTTTGGCGAGGAGCTGGTGGATGCCGGAAATAGGATCAGGGAAGTAGGAGAACAGATCTCCTGGAAATACGACGAGAGAGAACGTCGTTATTAAAGTATCAACTGACAAGGGATAGTGGGATTGTCAGACTGTGGTTGTATAATAATGTAAAATATAATCTTGTAAAATAACTACAAATAAAACTTTGTGAGATAAATGGTGTGTATGGACGCATATTATAAAATATATAAATGGGAATCGAGAAATCGATAGTTTTGGTTATATGTGTATTTGAAATTTGTATAATTGTTATTCATTTGATACTAATAAATTATATATATTAATTATCAGATGGAAAACGCTAATAATGAACCAGTTAATGAGGTTAATCAATCTGAGCAACATCCGGAGGATCAATTTATGACTAGGCATGATATAGAAAATATTGTTGCTCAAGGAATAGCCAATGCTATTCCAGCAATACTGGCTGCTGCCCAAAAACCTGCGGAACCTCAGCAAATCATTCCTAGCAAACGTATTTCTGAAGATAACTTCGGTAATAGTGTAAACGGAGGCGGTAATCATACCAATCACAATAATGATTCACGGCAAGCTCCGCTCCCTAAGAAAATGAAAGTTGCAACGCCTGGTTGCACTCACAAGGAATTTCTTGCTTGTGAACCCGCTGAAATTGCAGGCAATGAAGGAGCAACTGCGGCACTGCGTTGGTTAGAGAAAACCGAGGCAGTGATTACAATAAGTAAATGTGCCAAGGACGATAAGGTCATGTACGCGTCTAATCTTTTTAAAGAATGGGCGCTAGAATGGTGGAATACAGTGCTTCAAGCCAAAGGAAGAAATAGGGCCTATTCCATGAACTGGGAAGAATTTAAGAGTCTTATAGAAAGAAAATTATGTCCCGAGTATGAAAAAGATCAAATGGCGAATAAGTTCCTAAATCATCGAATGATGGGTGTAGATTGTCGTGGGTATACTTCGACATTCTTTGAATATGCTAGAGTGGTACCAACGCTGGCTTCACCAGAACCGGTACTCATTTCTCGCTATATTTGGGGACTGATTAGTGAAATCCGTAACATCGTTAAAGCTGCGAGACCTCGTACTATTGACGATGCAGTAGAATTAGCTAACACCCTAACTGACGAGCTGGTACGCACAAGAGATGAAAATAGGAAAAAGGAACTGGCTCAGAAAATTTCCCAAGGAGTTCGCATGGGTAATAATAGCAGCTTCAAGAAAAGAGGAGCAGGGCAATCTTCAACTCCGCCGTTCTGTAGGAATTGCAAGAAGAAACATTATGGAAGATGTAATGTAACCTGCAACTTTTGCAAATTCATAGGACATCGCGAAGAAGACTGTAGAAAGAAAACAAGGATCTGCTTTAACTGTGGCGAAGCAGGACATTTCAAAAGAGAATGTCCTAAATTGGTCAAACCAGCAGACAACAAAACCAAGACGGCCGACGGAGCTACTAAAAAGAATGTCAGAGCATTCCAGCTAACCACTCAAGAAGCAGAACTCATTCCAGATGTGATAGCTGGTACGTTCTTAGTTCACAACGTGTATGCAAAAGTATTATTTGACTCTGGTGCAAACCAAAGTTTTATCAATACTTCATTCTGCCAAGCTCTTAACTTACCTTTAACCAACCTTATGCAGATTTTTACAGTCGAAACGGCAGATGGGAATTCAGTTAACATAGATAAGGTTTTGCAAAAAGAAAATTTAGAACTTTCAGGTCATAAATTTCATGCAAACCTATTACCAATGAATTTAGCTGGGTTCGATGTTGTGTTAGGAATGGATTGGTTAGTAGCCAACCATGCTCGAATCCTTTGTGATAAGAATTCTATAGAAATTCGTACACCCACAGGAAAAATAATCATGATTACAGGAGATAAGCCATGTAAACCTATGAAGTTCATATCAGTAATAAAAGTTGCTAGTTATGAAAGAAAGCAAGGAATAGTATATATGATTTCAGTAATCATTAGTACTAAGGGTAAAGAACTTAAGGAAATTCATGTAGTCTCAGAATACCCAGACGTATTCCCAGAAGAGTTACCGGGATTACCACCAGATAGGGAAGTAGAATTTAGAATTCATCTAATTCCAGGGACTACACCGATAGCTAAGGCACTTTATCGGTTAGCACCCACAGAAATGTTAGAACTGAAAAAGCAATTAGATGAATTACTAAGTAAAGGTTTCATACAACCTAGTTCATCCCGTTGGGGAGCACCAGTGTTGTTTGTAAAGAAAAAGGATGGTTCGATGAGAATGTGTATTGATTATAGAGAATTGAATAAGGTTACAATTAAGAATCGATACCCATTACCTAGGATTGATGATCTATTCGATCAACTTCAAGGAGCTAGATACTTTTCTAAGATCGACTTACGCTCCGGATATCACCAATTAAAGGTACAAGAAGAAGACATACCTAAAACTGCTTTCAGAACTAGGTATGGTCATTACGAGTTTACAGTCATGCCCTTCGGGTTAACGAATGCACCTGCAGCATTCATGGACATGATGAATAGAATCTGTAAACCGTATTTGGATAAATTTGTAATTGTCTTTATTGACGATATACTTATTTATTCCAAAAGTCAGGATGAACATTGTCAGCACTTGCATGCACTCTTAACTTTGTTAAGAAAAGAAAAGCTATACGCCAAATTCTCGAAGTGTGAATTTTGGTTACAAGAAGTGCAATTCTTAGGACACATGGTGAATCACGAAGGTATTCATGTAGATCCTGCAAAGAAAGAAGCAATTACCAAATGGAAAGTTCCGCAATCCGCAATGGAAATTAGAAATTTTATAGGTTTAGCCGTATATTATAGACGGTTTATTAAGGATTTTTCCAAGATAGCTGTACCATTAACTAAGCTAACCTGTAAAGGAGTTAAGTTTGAATGGGGACCTAAACAAAAAGAAGCCTTTAGGATCTTGAAGCAGAAATTAACAAATGCTCCAATCCTAGCTTTACCAGAAGGGACTGAAGATTTTGAAATTTACTGTGATGCTTCAAAATTAGGATTTGGATGTGTGCTTATGCAACGCAAGAAGGTAATTGCATATGCATCAAGACAATTGAAAAAGCACGAGGAAAATTATACAACTCATGACTTAGAATTAGGAGCCATAATTTTTGCCCTTAAAATTTGGAGACATTATCTGTACGGAAGTAAATTTACTGTCTATACGGATCACAAAAGTTTAAGATATATATTTGGGCAAAAAGAGTTAAACATGAGACAAAGGAGATGGATGGAAATTTTGAGTGACTACGACTGTGATATTCAGTATCATGAAGGAAAAGCAAATGTAGTTGCAGATGCCTTAAGTCGTAAATATCATGAGAAACAACGACGAGTTCGTTCTCTTAGATTAAATATACAGTTAGATTTAATGGAACAACTAAAGCATTTCCAAGAAACAGCAATCAAGGATGATGCTGAAGGAATGAAGGGACGAATAAAAGAATTAGAACAAGGAGCTGATGGAATTTGGAGATTCCACAAAAGAAGAATTTGGGTACCTAAGCAGGGAGAATTAAGAAATAAAATTTTAGAAGAAGCCCATAAATCTAGGTACACTATGCACCCAGGAAACGATAAGATGTACCAAGATTTAAGAAATAACTTTTGGTGGATAGGAATGAAAAAGGATATAGCTCGATATGTTTCTAAGTATCTTACTTGTTCACAAGTTAAGGCAGAACATCAGAAACCTTCAGGTCTATTACAACAACTAGAAATGCCTGTATGGAAATGGGAACTCATAACAATGGATTTTGTTACTAAGTTACCCAAACCCAGAAAAGGTAATGATGCGATTTGGGTAATTGTGGATCGATTAACCAAATCAGCTCACTTTCTACCTATGAAAGAAACCTTTAGCATGGAAAGATTGTCAAATTGTATGTAGATGAAGTCGTATCTTTACATGGAGTTCCACTCTCCATTGTTTCCGATAGGGATAGTCGTTTCACTTCCCATTTCTGGACTAGTTTCCAAGAAGCAATGGGAACTCGACTAAATTTAAGTACAGCATATCATCCCCAGACAGAAGGACAAAGTGAAAGGACAATCCAAACTCTGGAAGACATGCTCAGAGCATGTGTGATAGATTTTGGTGTAAATTGGGACGACCATTTACCTTTAATTGAATTCTCCTATAACAATAGTTATCATTCAAGTATTGAAACTGCCTCATTCGAAGCACTATATGGAAGAAAGTGCAGAACTCCAGTTTGTTGGGCAGAAATAGGAAAAAGTCAATTGTCAGGTCCTGAAATAGTGCAAGAGACGACCGACAAAATTACTCAAATCAAGGAAAGACTGAAGATGGCTCGAGATCGCAAGAAGAGTTATGCAGGCAATAGACGGAAGCCGTTGGAATTCCAAGTAGGAGACAAAGTACTATTGAAAGTTTCGCCTTGGAAAGGAGTAGTTCGATTCGGTAAGAAAGGAAAGATAAGTCCAAGATACGTAGGACCATTTTCAGTGATCCAATGTATAGGACCAGTTGCTTATCATTTACAACTACCAGAAGAGTTAGCCGGAGTACATGATGTATTTCATGTATCCAACCTCAAGAAATGCCTATCAGATGAATCTTTGGTAGTACCTCTCCAAGATATAGAAGTAAACGAAAAATTAAAATTTGTTGAGAAACCTCTTCAAATAGAAGACAGAAAGGTGAAGTTTCTCAAACACAAACGGTTAGTACTTGTCAAATTCAAGTGGGATTCAAAGAGAGGACCTGAATACACTTGGGAGCTGGAATCAGAGATGAAGCGAAAGTATCCTTATTTATTCCAATAAATCTCGAGGACGAGATTTTAAATAAGGTGGGTAGAATATAAGGATTCTCAAAATTGTCCTAAAAATACCCGTAATTATAAACCCGGACCCCTGAAACCCTAAACCATATTAAAAATCAAGAAAAATAAAAATCTGGGTCTCAGGCGGGCTGCGTAAAAGACAAGACATGTCTTACGCGGGCCGCGTCAATACATGTTTGACCGGATAAGTATTCCGGATCTACGTGGTGTCCATCTGGCTAACCTACTGATGACCAATCAACCCTACTCGTAGACTAGGCGGCCTCGCGGGCCGCGTAAGTGTTAAACTTGGGTTTACGCGGCCCGCGTGAAGCCCTAATTTTAGCTATAAATAGCTTGTTGCATGCACAGTCTGTTGGTGTCGATCAAAACTCTCAAAAACGAATTTACATTACTCTGAAGTCGAAATTACTTTCAATTATATTAGTGAGGCACTACTCCGATACCGGGTATTAATTCGATCCTTACTACGATTCAATGTCCGATCGATTAAATTATCCAATGGATGTTTAAGTGCTGCCCACATTAGGGTTTATGCTTTGTCATTCGTCGTTAAATTGATGGATGTTTAAGTATCGCACTTTGTCATTCGCTGTGAAGGTTTTAATCTCGTGAATTACCATAAATGCTGTATTAGTTACTAACCGAGTTCGTGTGCATGTTATTAAATTTAGGTTAAAAAGGCTAATCAGTAGGCTAAGCTCTGCTCATATAAAATCTGCAATGTGAGTCATTCTCTTTTTACCAAATTTATTTCCAAAAGCATGTTTATTTTCAAAGTTATAATTACAGGGATTAAGTCTTTGTAGTCACCAAATTACAGCCAGTATGTGGGGTTTTGTATACATTACTTGTTCTCGTCACCATTGGACAACGAGTTAGCCAATGGGTGATCTGACCATAGTCACAGAAACGAGTCGAGTGACAAATACTGTGGGTAGTTGGTTGATATCAGGAAACATTGTAATCACTCTTAATACTGTAAATTATAACAAACGCGTCGTTTTAGTAAAAAGAATGATTCACCAGTATTTCCCGCTGACAAAACCTTTTTCAAAGATGTTTTAGATGATCTGTTGTGATCCAGGAAAAGTGTCGTGAAGCACTACCAGCTTAAGGAAGTGGCTCAATATAAAAAATAAAGAAACATGTTTTGTAAAATAAAGATTTCTCAGTGAAATCATATGATTGTAAATTACCAGGGTTTTATTCCGAGTTGTGAAATAAAATAATTGGGAAAATTGCAGTTTTAAAAAGATCCTGAAGAAATCTTCCGCTGTTAAATAAATACCACGGGATTTTCTGTCCCGCGGCTCCTGAAACGGGTCAAACCGGGTCGAGGGCCGTGACACGTCCGATCGGACAACCACCTTATCAGGAGACACTTGCCTTCATCTGGAAACTTTCAAAACACTTGGTAAACAATCAAATTTGGGAGCCTCGATCGGATGACAACCCGATCGGACAGCCGTCCGATCGAGCAACCATCCGATTGAGAGGACCAAGGGTGCAAACCATTCGGATCGAATGGAAATCCGATTGGATTACCATCCGATCGGACAACTATCCTTTACACTTATGTTTTCCACACAAGTGGCAACCCGATCGGATAGCCCCCCGATCGGGCAGCCCATTGACTATTCACCTATGAGTCACTCGGCCGGCTGACCATCCGATCGGACAACCATCCGATCGGACAGCCATTCGATCCAAGTGACTAGTTTAACACTTTATCCAACCTCGTTACTCTGCTCGACTCTTAACCTATTGTAATCTAATCAGGATAATCCTAAAAGAGCTCCCTTTGATCCAATGGCAGTTTATATTGTTAAGCAAGCACTGTGAGTATACTCGATCCCCTTTTACTTTAAACTTTTATGGGTGCAACATGTATTTTATGAAACCTAAACTCGATTCTTTGGAAACTTATACTCAATCCTATGTGTATGTGAAACTCATGATTCTTGATTCTTGACTCTTTGTGCTATGTGATGTTTAATCCAGAGTGTGTAGTTCCGCCTTAACAATAGTAGCGCTATAGGAGTAATGCACCTCCCCGTTAGTCTTTGGGGTATTGTTAGGAAGAGACATATAACCTCCCGTTAAGCTTTCGGAAAGGCACTTAACGTATTGGAAACTTGGGCTATCACTGAGTGGACTGCAACACTAGCACGACTGAAACTATTATAATGCATACACTGTGGATATGAGTTGTTTTAATCTATTATTCTATTATCAAACTTGTATACTCGCCAATACTTTTGTATTGATATTTTAATACATGTTGCAGGCTGATAGGATGCTTGGAATGCATGGAATTCAGCTAGGAGATGCCTAGAAACGTCACCTAGTTAACTTAGAATCTTTTGGTCAATCTGAGCAATATTCGGTTGGTCTGTAATTGATACTTGTGTTGGTTATGTTTGCTTTTAGACAATGTTATGATGAATTTGATCTAAATTCCTATTGAAACAAATAGCATTATGGAATCTCATGAGCAATCTGAACGCTTAGTGCTCGCACCCCGATGTTTCCGCCATCGGTTGGGGTGTTACATCATAAAATTGCTCGTGGGTTTCTAGACCACCTAAGCTTGATACCATGACACCCAGCAAATAAAAAGCATACTAAACACCAGTCACATACGTTAAAATAAAGTTCAATACACATAGTGTAAAGGTGAGCATACAAGTTTAAAATAGTATAATAGTAGCGAAATCGATTTACGCATAACCAGCATGTAACACGTAGAAATGTGAAGCAAGTAAGTTATCGACAATGAAATATGCACAGACGTGACTGCGAGTTGTAGAATGCGCAACACATATCACCACTGTGACACGTGAAGAAAAGCCCTTAACAACCCCTGTCTACGACAGGTGCTGAGTCCAAACTATAGTACTATCGTTGCTAAGGTGTCAGGCAACAATCACTGTGTAAACATAACATACTAGCATTCATTGAGTAACACGTATAACATGCGAGAGCGGTTAGCATATAAAAAGTGTTTGTGTTGTTTGTCGATTGTGATTTGATATAAGTAACGTATGTAACACCTAAAAGTGTGTTAAGCAAAAAGGGATCGAGTATACTCACAATTCGTATTTAGTAAATAAACACAAGCTTGGATTGAAAGGAGCGCTTGAGAGATTAGCCTGATCAGAGAACGGTAGTGTAAGCGTTGAACAGTGCATTAAACAGATCGTCGAAGAGTTGTGTGCCGAACAGTGATCTGGTCGGACGACTGTCCGGACGGATGACCATTCGGTCGGAGGGTCCTTCGTTTGGGAAGGATGTGTTTGTGTATTGTTTGGACTTTGAAGTTTTCGTTGTAGCATTTTAAAAAGTCTAAAGTGTTTCAACATATCAGGTCGTCCGGTCGGACGGTCATCCGGACGGATGGCCGTCCGCTCGGATGGTGATCCGAGTGGAACTGATATGCTTTGAAGTTTTGAAATTGTTTAAGTGTTTGGAATCACAAGTCACTTGGGTGAATAGCCATTTGATCGGATGGCTATCCGATCGGATGGTTGTTCGATCGAGCAACTCTTTTGGGTTGAAAACTTTGTAAAATCAGTTAAGTTAAAGGTTTTGCGGCTGAACCGAGACGGTATGATGATGTGTTAATCAACGGAATCCACATCAAGTCCAACTCATCCGATCGGACGGGAATCGCCCCGTTCGACCAGACTCGGCTGTTCTTGACGGAGCTTCATGTTTAACCCGTGAATCGGTTGTCTCTTCGTTAAAATCCATTCTCAATCCGGTTCTCTACTGGAAGAGGAGTAGAACATCCGAACGAGTCCATATTCTAAGGGTTTTGAGTGAAAAGTGAAGAATGATTGAAGAAAAGTTTGAAACATTTTGATTATGCTTAGATTCAGTAGAAATCAGTGTAAAAACGTGTGGAAATCCTTTAGATTTGAACCGTTCTTGATGAGATGAGGTCACACTTCAATGTTCATATGAACTCAATGATGACATCACCTTAGAACACCCCAAATCCGAATATTTCACGGTGAAAAATTGTGATTTGATGGTGAAAACGATGAGAAAGTGTGTAGTGATGAAGAAAGTACAAGATTTAGAGTGAAAACTTACAAGAATCGCGAGGAATCGAGAGAAAGGTGCTTGGGAGCGTGCTGGTCGGAGGGAGCTGTCACATCAATGAACAGTGATGTGACAGGCGGGGTATTTATAGTGGGAGATGAGAAAAGGCGGTGGAGTGTTTGGGTCGGATGGCCTTTCGATCAGATGGCCATCCGATCGGAGGGCTTGTGTGGGTTAGTTTTCCAACTTGCGTTTCGTGCGTTGTGCCTTGCGTTGCGTTGCGAGTAAGCGATGCGATAGTATTACACATTAGTTACACAAATAACATAACCAACCTAACAACCATAAAAGTAACTTGTATTTCGGGTTGCGATGCGATGTGATCGAGTTGCGATTGCGTTTGCGAATAACATCCCACAATATATATATATATATATATATAAAGCACACACAAGTAAAGCACATAATGACGTACCCACGTAAAACAATATCCATAACCTGCGATTCGAATTGCGATGCGATAGTGATGTGATAGCTTTTAGTAGATTAGTGTTTAATTACGTTTATCGCATTGTTACTTCACATATTAACAAATCGTATTTCAAAATATCGTTAACTAACATACATCGATTATCGATGTTGCGAGTACAAGCAATAATTAAGCAAGGAATAACAGATCTGAACGTAAACCTGACGTTGACCTTGACTTTGACTTGTACTTTGACTTCGGAAAGTCCGGTTGTTACAATCAAATCGGATTTGATTAAGGATAGAGGTACTCGTCACCCTCCAATTTTTATTTAGTAAAGTTCTATAATAAGTACTTTAGAAAAAACATTTTTAGGTATCATATCATATAGTATAAGTCTCGTATAAACCTTGTATAAATCTCGTATAGGTCTTGTATATGCCTATAGGCCTATACGGGTGTTATATGGTATCCTATAGTATCGTATCGTATCTATTGCATCATATCGTATAGTTTATAGTATAAGTCTCGTATAAGTTCCCTATAGATCTTGTATATGCCTATAGGACTACACGAGACCTAAACCACGCCTATAGTACTATACGAGACCTATACTACACCTATAGGCCTATACGGGTGTTATATCGTATCGTATCGTATAGTATAGTATCGTATCGTATAGTGTAGTATAAGTCTCGTATAGGTTCCCTATAGGTTTTATATGTGCCTATAGGCCTATACGGGGCCTAAACCACACCTACAAGCCTATAAGCGACCTATACTACACCTATAGGCTTATACGGGTGTTGTATGGTATCTTATAGTTTCGCATCGTATCGTATAGTGTATAGTATAAGTCTCGTATAGGTTCCCTATAGGTCTTATATAGGCCTATAGGCCTACACAGGACTTAAACCACACCTATAGTACTATACGAGACCTATACTACACCTATAGGCCTATACAGGTGTTATATCATATCATATAGTATCGTATCATATCGTATAGTGTAGGATAAGTCTCGTATAATTCCCTTATAGGTCTTGTATATGCCTATGATACTATATCTATAGGTCCAAAAGCATGAAGCACAGTCAGGAAGGTAAGTTAGAACTCTTTTCTGAATTCCTATCTATAAAGTCAGGCTTGTCTATACAATACAACAAAGTGAGGTAAAATCATTAGTTAGGCTAGTGGGAAAAAATGACTCTGTTTCCGTCTTTTGAAATAAGTAAGGTGTTCTTCTTCATCCTCCATCCACACTATGAGGGTCGGCCGGAATATGTTTGGCTGTTCAATAGCCAATTCCATTTCGGTTCATTTTGGTATGCTGGGAAGATGAACTTTGGAATTCAGTTACAGAGAAATTCAGCAAGAAGTTTTCGGGTTGGAAATTATACAAGACTTATACAGGACTTATACTATACGATACTACACCTATACAGGACATATCCTACACTATACGATACGATATCATACTTATAGGCTTATACGAGGTCAATATGTGACCTATACTACACCAATACGATACGATATTTATCATATAAAAAATGATTAATGTTGTATAAAAAAGTTTGTAAGAAATACTTAATTTTTTATTTATTTAGAATAGAATTTTTTTTTTATAAAACTTTATTAAAACGATTAATATTGTATAAATGTTTCTAATAAACCGTTTATATACGCTGCGCTCTATACGCATCGTATATAAAGGGTCAAAAAGACAATTTTACCCATGGTTTTGGCTACGTATAGCCCCCAACCCAGGGGTAAAATGGTCTTTTTAACCAAACTTGCCCCATATATACGCCACATACAGGGCTATACGCGACGTATAGTAAAAAGACCATTTTACCCCGGATTAGGAGCTATACGCAGACCAAAACAGGGGTAAAATTGTTTTTTGACCATTTGTATACACTGCGTATAGGCATATACACAACGTATATAAAGGGTAGTTTTTTAGAAACATTTATAAAATATTATCTTTTAGACACTGATTTTATACAACCGTGTACGCTACGTATAGATCTATACGCAGATATACACCCTAAAGTGTGCAAATAGGCACACTTGGTGTGCCACTAGTTTCAGCCTCCAAAAAAACACAATGTCATATTCTATTAACATTTACGTATAAAGTTAGTGGCTAACTTTTGCAAGAGATGTTTGATTGTTCTTTCCGTATCCACTTGGGGTGGTGCCTTTTCGTTCCCATTTTGGGGTGGATATATATAAGAAACTATTGCAACTATCGACAGTGGCCTGTGGATAATGGAGCCGCCGGGTAGACAACTTGACGTTGACAGCAACTATTGCACGTAGGTACCATCGCTTTACATGATGTAGTGTGAGTTTATGAATTAGGTTAAACTATTTAATTACTATTTTCTGGTTTTACCATATATACACAAACAGTTATCAAATCTACTCAATTCCTTTAAAACAATCATGCACAACACTAAAATAACGTTTTAACTCTAAACTTCTAATATATATTTAACTTAGACTAGTTTAGAAAATTCATAAGTAACATCAAATGTAAAGCTTATTGTCCCATTTCCTGTGAGGTAAAACAATTTAACATCATAAAATCTGTGTAAAAGCAAAGCAAAACAAAACCATAAAACTAATAATTCTTTGACAAAGTGACAAACGAAAAAGCTATGTAAATTAAGCGCGAAAAAAAAATAATGATAAATAAAACTATGCTATTGTGATAAGTGAAAAAAAATCCTAATACTCAAAATCATTTGAGTAACTAGTTAACTAAACGAGTTGGGGTTGAGTCTAATTACCAAAGTAATTGAAGTTAGGTTGTCCGGAGTGGTGCGGCAGAGGGTTTTGCCACCAGCAACACCGCCGCCAACCTTTTTGTCGCGCGGTAATCAAAGATGAATCGGTGAGGGCTTGCCGCTGCTGTGAAGGGAGGGTATGAGAGAGAGAGGGTAGTGTGGGGTGGGTTCCATTCCAATCTCAACCAATCACACATTTTTCCTTTTTTTTAAAAAAAAGTTTACCACTTCACCAAGTGTCTAACCATTGTCAACACTTTTCAGCAAAGTTTTAACACTTTTCACTTATTGACGTGGCGCACTATGATTGGTTGATTTTTTAGTTTGCCACTTTCAAGTGTTTAACCACTCCTTACACCCTTAAGATATTACTCCCCTTAGAGTCAAAGGTTCAAGGCCTGTCAAAAGTGGAGTTGGTGTGATTTAAGTCATTCTAAAAAAAACTAGTTAACTAAAATTCAATATTAACTAATGTGATGGGTTAAGTTATTCTACAACAACTCCTAAAAATAGAAAGTGTAAGAAGACATTATAGAGTAACAAGTGTTCAAGAACCTAAAACCTAAACCCACTATACTAGGGCCGTTCAAATCGTTCGCCGCTCGTCGCTCGCTCGACGCTCATTCGGAAATTGCTCGGAAAATGCTTTTTCGATTTGACGCTCGGTTATAAACGAGCCGCTCTGCTCGGTTCGGTTTGTAAACGAGCCAAGCATGAGCAAAGGTCCGCTCGGCTCGGTTCAGATCGAATTATTATTTTTAATTAGTACATATATACAAATACATATACACATACATATATAAACATGTATATACACAAATATGAATTATACATATATATACACACACATCTATATATATACACACATTACACATACATATATACTTAAATATAAATTAAATTTATAGTTTTATATATACCACTCTATTAGATTTTGGTCTACTATGTACAAATTTACAGCTATATCTATACGTACTAGCCCAATCACGCCAATAGAAAAATTAATATCAAGTCTAAAAGTTAAACCCTAAACCGATAAACCAAAGTCTGCTCATCGCCTCAATGTTTCATGTCGTTACCCTAAGTCGATCGTCTCCTGGTCTCAACGTCATTGTTCATGCAATATGATTATCGTATCGTCGGCCACAACATTGTTATTCATAATAAAAATATTATGCCATGAAATGTGCTTATTTTTAAAGACATAACAACTTGAGAGTCAACATTGTCACTATCTCTCTCAGCAAATTTAAATCGGGCGACACGGTTGTCAAAATCGCTCGAACTTCGCTCGACGCTCGCTCGGAATATTTACTGCTCAGAAAATGCTCGCTTGATTTGAGGCTCGATTTTAAATGAGCCGCTCCGCTCTGTTCGGTTTGTAAACGAGCCAAGCACGAGCAAAGGTATGCTCGGCTCGGCTCGGCTCGTGAACAACCCTACACTATACCACCACCCAAAACCTAAATAGCCCCCCCCCCCCCCCCCACACACACACACAAACTGCTAAAAACTAAACTATAAAGCTAAACCCCACAACTAAATACCAAAAAAATCTAAAAAAAATTAAGATTTTTTTTTTAAAAATCGCTACTTTTCGTCACCAATTTTTTTTTTTTTAGGGGGGGGGGGGGGTGTTAGGTTTTTGGATGGTGGTGGGTGTTTCGGGGTTTTTTTTAGTGGGTTATTTTTATGAGCCTTTATACATTTTTTTTATTTTTATAAGTCTTTGTATTTAATTCTAAACCCTAATGTGATAACTAGTGACCAAATCCATGAAATGAACATCAATATAGTAACTAACTACTTGACGATTGGAAATAAAAAAAAAACAAGTATAGCTAAAAATCCAATATTTAATATTTGGGCAACTAGTTACTAACGTTAGAAAGCAAAAGAGATATGGTGTGACTAAATATATTTATGTGACAATGATTGTACGAAGGAGAGACGGTGCAAACTTCTATTTGAGGCCAAGGCTTTTGGAATTAAAGCTAGAATAAAAAGTCAAGCAGTCAATTTGATTCCAAAGATCAAATAATCATAAAGAAACACTTAATTCAGAAGGGCTTGTGGAACCGTTGTCGAAAGACTAAGGATGAACAGAAATTTTTAATAATTTTTATTATTGATTTGTTTGTTGATAAATCAATAAGAAATTTTATATTATTTTTTTTTGTTGATAAGTCAATAAGAAATTTTTTATTGTTAATTTTTGTTGACAAATCAATAAGAATCATCATAAGAAATTTGGATCTCATTTCAAAATTCAAATCCACAACTCCCTTCCCTTTTCATTCTCTCTCCGATTTTGGATCTGGATCTACTTTGTCTTTGCCTTTGCCTTGCGTTCACCATAAGCCAGTACTCCATGGCTGTTCGAGACACCTTCTCTCAGATGGTTAACATGGTGGGGGATGGGGATGACTATTTCAGACACCTTCCTCCTGATGTAACATGTTAGAGACACCTTAGTCGCCGCATTTTCGCTTCAATTCAGGTAATATCTCATGCTTTTTTTCTATAATTCTTACTCTATTTTACTTTGATTGTGGTTCTCCTGCTTCCAATTTGGTGTTTTTCCTTGTTTAAAACCCTAAAATCGAACCAATGTTGGTAGGTTTTTGAGTAAATCGAGTCCGTACAGATGTTGATCTTTAGTTAGTGAAGTATCTGTTTAATTGAATTGAGTTTTTGTTAATTTTTGAACAAATTGGATCTTTTTTAGTTTGATTTTTTTGTGCGAATTAGGTTTTGTGATAAATTTTCAGGGGAAATGAGTTTTGTTGCTCTGGTTTTTGTTAGAACTGGAAATCGAGTCCGTACAGATGTTGATCTTTAGTTAGTGATGTATTATTGTTTATCATTCTGGATCTGTACAATGGACAAATCATGCTTATCGTGTTTTTCTCTATGGATCTCCTCCGTATTGTAGCATAGCTGGTGCTCCAAACGAATTTCACTCACAACAGTCATGCATGATATTGGTAAAGGAGGCACATCCAGAATGCAGTTTATGGGTTCCTGCAATTGTGACTGCTCTCGAGAAGGTGGAGCTCACACCGAAGGTAGTTTCCAAGAATCATTTTTTACACTTTATTTAATTTCTATATAACTGGCTTCGGAACATGCATGATAGAATGAAATTTCATTATAATGATATGCATTTTTTTATGCTTGCAGTTTCGAGGATCTGAGATCATTCAACTTCAAGATTTTAGAACTGCTATTCGAAGATATTGCAAGTGTGCATTCCAGATCTTATGTTTTTGGCCTTGAGAAGGTAACAGATGTTCATTAGACGTAGCAATTTCGACATGTTTACTTAAAATCGGGTCGGTTTTTGCTTTATTTAGACGTGCATTCTATATCTATAGGCAATGGAGCAGGCTTCAGACCAAGGCTTTATACATATTAGTCGAGTTTTAATATTGTAGATTTCTTTTTGCATGTTTTGGTTATTTTATTTTATTTTTATGGGGCTCAATAAGACCTGTAATTTAATTTCTAACTGTAACTGGTACCCTTAAAACTTCAAAAGAACTGTTGTAGACTAAGTAGAATTCCTTTTTCTTTGATTTCCTTGATCATCCAACCTCATTCATATCATGTTGATGTCAAAAAAATTGATTGTTATCAAGGTTTTAGGGCATGATTTTGTTTATTACTCGGTCGAAGCTTCTTGAGTGGTGTTAATATTTGGGTAGGGATGAGCCCGGTACCGAATATACCGGTTCAGTACCGGCACGGTACCGAAAAACGGAGAAAGTGGGTACTGGTACCAGTACCGAATATACCGGTTCAGTACTGGTACGGTACCTTTTTTGTTTGTGTGTAATACTTTCAGATATGTGTTAGGTTCCTCAAAGATAGTGTTTGTGTGTAATTCTTCAGACCTTCTCTCTCTCTCTCGGCGAATTTGTATCCTGCTGTGCATAATTATGGTTTTTTTTTTGTTTTTTTTTTTGTAGACTGATAAGGCATCAAAACTGGATGAAGCAATTGAATATATGAAGAAGCTTCAGCTCAGAGTACAAGTTTTGCAGTTCTCAAAACAAGAAATCTATTGTACATTTTGATTAAATGTTTATAGATAATTAAATATTTTAATTGATACTTAGATGTTAACTATGAGGAACGGGATGAATTTATATTCAATGTCTGTACCACCCGCATTTGATCAGTTCGGGATCTTCGTGTTCTTTCAGGGTAACTTGATTTGTTTAAACTCAGTGTTTGATAATATTAAGGAAAAAGATTTTTGAGGGTTCTCGATTTTGTGTTTTGTAGGAATCTTTGGTGAATGGTGGTGGAAATGAGGGGGGTCAGCTAATGAATTCACATCAGAAATTGGTTCTTCCGGTTGATATGGACGGGTAAGCTTCTATTGGGCCCGGTTGATAAATGGTGTTTGCGTGTTCGCTTTTGGTTATTGGTGCAATCATGACCCGTTCTTCAAATAATGAGTTAATTTGGGAAAAAAATGTATACGGGTTCATGTTGGTAAAGATGGAATGCTATTGGAAGCTTTTCCTACCCGAAGAGTTCATTTTGGTAAAAATTGTATACGGGGAAAAATTGTCGCCACCACCGCTTCTCCACCACCGGTCTCAACCACCGCCATTGAAGAGTTCTAGAGGTAATTTGAAATTGAATTGGTAGTTTTTAAATTAGGTTTTTAATCAATTTTCTCTGAATTTAATTTGTTTCTATTTATTGTAATACATCAAAATTTTGAATCGTATACAGCTGTTTTGTTCAAGTAGGTTGCTGGTTGTGTATGTGTTTTATTAAAGCCCCAAATTGGGAATAAGGGTTTTTTTTCAATCTGAATGTGATTCTATTTAAACGAGTCACCAATAAGCATTGTATGTGAAGTTTGACTAGAAAAAGTATTTTGACAGAAGATTATTATGTGATTAATGTTTATATGAATGTGCTGAATTGTGGCTGAGTTTTGGTTAAACCTATGAGATATTTCTAGAAGATCATATCTGCTGCTTCGATTTTTCTTTAATCACCATTGATAATAGTATTATATGTTGATTGAATGGCTGAGTTTTGATTACAAGCTTTCTTGATTTCCATTCCTGTAAGTAGTTAACATTCATGATGAACAGGAGCAAACGAGCAATACAACTTGGGTTACCAACATGTGCCAGACGCTAGAAGATATATGCCCCGATATTGATAAACTTTTAGGCAAGGTATGCTTTTTGATGCTTCTATGTAATAGTTTTTGTTTCTTTTTCCAGTTGGTCTTCAAGATTATCATGTAATTTTCATGTCGCCGGTAATTTATTAAAAATTCTGTTTCCGTCAAGGTTTAATGTCGCTAAACCACCATTTTACTGAGAGATTCAGGAATTGGACTGGAGATCCGGTTTAACGAGAGATCTAGATCTAAGAGACGGAAGATGTAGGATATCGTGTATGGAATCTGACCGTAGATCCGGTTTCCGGACAATAAAGCACGGCTGAGCATCCAAAGCTTCCCGAAGTTTATAGGTATAGTTCCGGAAATCAAATTGTTACGTAGATCTAGATGCATTAACGACTGCAGGTTACCGGTAAAAATCTTTGAGGCTCATAGAGCAAAAATGTATAGGCCCATTAAGTAAAAATGTGTTATGGGCCTCTGGCCCATGTTAGAAACTCCATTAAACCCGAAACATAATCGACACAAAAATCTTATATGGTTCTGCTATTTGATTGCTCAAAACGCAATCGACATGAAACCAAACCAGTCAACATCCTTAAGTCCCAATGTAGTCCTCAACCGAGGTAGGCCACACGAACCCGGTTCATTTCCCCCAAATAAGGAACTATCTATATTTATCCATAATGAAATAATTAGGCTGATTTAATACTGTAATATGTTTGACGTAAAGATAAATAACACAGAATCATGTGATATATGTATTATTTATTATTTGATAACAACAACGCTTTGACCGAGTCGTTAAGGCGCTAAGTACATGGTGTTTCCCCGCAAGAGTTCGAATCTCTCAAGTGTTGTTTATTTTTTTATATATATCATTTGCTTTTCTAACGGGTTTTTTATTATATTTAAATCAAACTCCTTTTTGAAACATAATAAATCGTAAACTATAAAATTTTATTATATTGAACATACTTTGATATATTTTCTAAACAGTTTTGGGTATTTTGCAATAGGCTGAGGATATGACAGGATCTCTACTAAAAGAGTATTTAATAAAGGAACCAGATGGCAATATTGGTAATAAAGAAGAAACAGGTGCACCTGTAGACAAATCACTAGATGCTGAAGATTGAAAGATGCATCATTTTGATAATGTTGTCATTGTGGAACCCGCCTCATTCTGGACTTTATCCCACTGTGAGTAATGATTTTCAGTCATATACATCTGTTTATAAGTTGGTTTTTGTTTAAGGTTAATTTTAGGTGACACTATTGACGCGTAGGACACCAGATTATTTCTTATGATGCTGAATTGACATCTTTCATGAGACCAACATGCGACTAACCACTCATGGAGAATAATGCCGGAGTTAATTTTCTGGACAAAATCAGTATGGTCATTGACAGCTCTACACTATGCGATTACATTTATATTGTGTGATTTCAGTAGGATAAGGTCATGTTGTCATAGTAGAATTCTTTACATTTGTTTTAACTGTTGTAATATGATAATTTATATGGTTAGACTAGAGGTGTATTCGATTGGTTTTGGGTGCTAGCTGGACCGAAATGTGTGGTTATCGGGTTTTTAACTATTGCAAATAAATCAAGATTTTTGCCTCTCTTTGGTTTTTGATTTGTTAACCATTTTACTTTATTATTATTTCATATTGAGTTTGGATTGTACGACGTTCATTTTAACTTGTATTTTTTGAGGTTACATTTTTTTTGACATGGAACAATTGGTATTGATCATTACTAAAAGAAAAAGAAGAAACTGGATCTATATATTACAATTCCATGCATACCTGAATAAGTGAACAAAAGTATATATGTGCCATGTAGAAGTGTGGAACCATGAGAATATAAAGTGTCTTCTAGAGTTCTAATCTAAAAGATAGCCAGCTAAAACACTATAATACGAAAGAAAAGACAACCAGACTTTGGATGACAAGTAATTCCTTGTTGTCGTAACGTTGGCTTTGGAGGGTTTCAAAAAAAATGTTTTTTTTTTACTTTTCACACAAAAGTATTTCATAAATTACTTTTGACCCAAAACTATTTGTTTTTTTACTTTTAACTCAAAACTTTTTATCTTTTGCAATCTATCCTCATAAGTTTTTTTACTTTCAACTTTGGTCATTTATAGTTTCCATTTTTCGAAAATTTTTCGCTCTATGCTTGGTTCTAAATTTTGTGACTTAACACATCACAGTTGTGTTTTTGGCTTAACGTTTTTACATTTCGTTCTAAATTTTGCGAGTTAACACGACGCAACGTGCGTGTGTGGGTGAACGTTTTTACATCGTCTATTTTTACCTCGTTTGACAGGTTTAACATAACGTGTGGGTCGTAGATCGACTTAGTTATAAATAAAAAATCCCCGCCGCATTGCGGCGGGTCGTAATCCTAGTTATCTTTAAAATCACAACAAAAAACGAGATTTTGATTGAAATTAAACTGGGTTTTCTTCAAAAAAAAAAAGTTGAAGAACACGTTGATCGGGTGTTTGAATAAATAATTGATGACGAAAATCGCACTATAATGTAGTGATTATTGAGATAACAAGGGGTTGTTTGGTAGCCTCTGAATGGTCATTAAGAGGCTACCTCTGAATGGAACCATTAAGAATTTTACCAATGAGAAGGTAGAAAAATGTGACATGTGATGATTTACCATTCAGAGGTTACCTCTTAACCATTCAGACTTGAGGTTACCTCTTATTCACTCAGAGGTTATAAACCATTAAGAGGTAGCCTCTGAATGATCATTAAGAGGCTACCAAACAGCCCCTAAGTGAAGAAAAGGTTGAAGATGGTGGGTTTTGAAAATGGTGGGTTTTGAAGTTACTGGGGAGAAGAAGGAAGAAGAAAGTATACGAATGACTAAAATACCCTTTCTCTTTATTTTAAATTTTGCCTTATGTCATAATCCTATTGCTGCTGGCTATCCTTCCTAGCAAAAATGAACTAAATTAGGGGTCTCAATGGTTGGATTTACACGTTGTAACATACTCATTACACTGAATAAGTTCCATTTAACACGCAACAGAAACATTACATACATTTCATAGTTGTTTCAAACATCACAAAACAAAGTCTTAACAAAACATAACAATTGAGTTAATAAAGCACAATTGTTTGCCAATGGAGACTAAAACCGATGGGGAGTATCTTAGAATATCTTTTAAAGCTTATGGAGATGGCTTGTGTTGATACAACAAATACAAGACCAACGGTGGTAGCTGGACTGGCTAGGCAGAATGGTTGAAGGGTTCAACCTTGCCTAACGCAGGTCGTGGGGTCCCCCCACGTTTGCGAGACGTGGAAGGAGGTTTACTAGTTTATTGTTATTCTTTGCTATGGATCCTCCTTTGAATTATGTTCAGATTCGGAAGTGGAAGCAAAGGGAATGTGTGTGTCAGATGTGAAAGGGAATGACTTGTGTGAAACAAGCATTCGATATGAATGACCAGAGATTAAGGAATCAGAGCTGGTCAGGAGATGATCCCTGAAGTAAATGAAGTGTCACTTTATAAGAGAAGGCATCTCCCGAAGTGGAATGGATAGGACTAGTAACCTCGCTTGCAGTGGAGGGTTTCCCCTTTCGGGGGTTGAAGGCTTTTGACCCCCGGATAATAGTGTGCCTTGGCAGACCTGCTTTGCTTTTGCGGCTGTGGGTTGGTGAAGCGGTCTTCAGATGTGACCGGCTACTGTTTCTATATTGCTTTTCCCAACTCACAGCTTTTCAACCATTGAACCGTTTAACCTTTTGGGCGTTTACATATTTAATCATTTTATTTAGTCTTGAGCTACCCCCGTCATCAGCCCCCCAAGTCAGAGGTTTTTGGGTGATGAGCTAAAGACTTCTGACTTTTATGCACGTATTTTATTGCCTGAAGGTTTCGAGGGTTCGTTGCTTGAAGGCTTGAAAGGTTGAAGGCAGTTAATGTTTTTGAATTTGAAATTCAAATAACTGACAGTTGATTTGATTGATGTGTGGCAGTTGATAGGGTGGCGGTTTTCGCAGGAGTTACTGTTTTGCCATTATTACCCCTATTCTAGGCTTATATTTATTTTGTATCTTCAATCTTATCCATTTGTTTCATAGTCTTTTCCAAGTGCCTACCATTTTCTCTCCTTTCCTGAGGTTAGTTCCGGTTTCCTTTTCATCTTGCATTTTCCGTTCAAAAAAAAAAAAAAAAAAATGGGTGCTCGTAAGGACTTAGCAAAATCCTTTTCCCGGTTAACACAAGAGGAGATAGATTTATTTTGTATGGAATATGGTATTGATAGGAAGTTTAACCCCACTGCCCCTGCTTGTGATGTTCCCGTTGATAAACCACCTTCTGGCTTGATTGCCCTTTATTGTAGTCATTTTGAGTTCTCGAACCTTCGATATCCCTTTTCGTTTTTTGTTTTGAACTTGTTGGAGTATTATAGGGTTTCTTTTGGGCAAGTTCATCCAAAGGGGATGGCTAGGGTTTTGCATTTTGAGGTTTTATGTCGTGCTCTTGGCTATGATCCTTCCCTTTTACTCTTTCGCCGGTTTTTTCGTTTGGCTAAGAATGGTGATTGGTTTACTTTTGAAACAACCAAAGTTGATACCTGCCTTATTGCATCGATGGTTACTACACTTGGGGCTTGGAAAGACCGCTTTTTCTGGGTTTCCGATACTATCGTTCCCTTCAAAATGGTGTGGAGGAATCCGGATGCTGTTCTCAATGCTCCGGAACCTTCCGAGTCTGAATTGAATGCTGTTTTTCTTAATGCCGTCCGGGACTGCCCTTCTAGGGTTCGTCCCTTTCCTGAACACTTACTTGTTCTATTAGGGGTTAGTAAAATTTGGGGGAATGTTGATCGGGATCCGGTTCTTATGAGGAGTGGCATGGGTATGCATTTTCCTTGTTCGTTCTTTTTATTGTTTTCTTAATTTATGACTTATGTGTTGTCGTTTTTTGTAGTCATGTCTGCTTTGGATTTTATTAAGAGCGACGACACTTCTGATGTTGTTTTTGAGGATACTCCATCTGTTCCTGGTGAGAATGTTGTGGTTAGAACTGCTGATCAAAGGTTTGAGGGCTCAGGCTATGTTAGTGCTGCTACTGCTAAGGGTTTTTCTAAGTCTACTGCTCCTAAATCTTCAACCCGTCGATCTTCTCGTCGGTTGTTGAAAGCTGGTCCTCAATCCACTTCTACTGAAAAGGTGGACTTGAGTGATGATATTGAAGTTTCGGAAGATCAAGGTGTTGAAGCAGGTGCTGAGAAGGATAAGGAATTGGTTATTCATGGTAAAAAGGTTTCAAGCAAGAAGGTTGTTGCCACTCCTGTTCAGGAGTCTTCGAGCAGGGACGTTGAAGGGTTGGACCCGGAAGGGATTTATGTGCCTACTTGGTCAGTGAAGAATGATGACAGCTTCAAAGATGCTGCTGTTTGTGAGGATGCTCTAAGTCATATTGCTCCTCCATCAGTTCACAAGACCATTGCTGGGATGGATGATGATTTGATGTTGTCCCGTATGATTTTAAGTACTTGCAATCTTGCTGCCATGCTTCCTCAAGGCATTGCCCGCTTTCGTCAGAGGATGCAGGAGTATGAAGAGTTCTCCAAGAAGAAAGATAAAATGAAAGCCTCCATGGCTGTGATGAAGAAGGAGATTGCAAGTTTTGCTGAGAAAGAGTCGGTGTGGGACAAGGAGGTTAGTGATCTTAAAAAGACGCATGAGATTGAGATAAGTGATTTGAGAAAGAGCTTTGAGGCATCTAGGCTGAAACTTAGGGCTGATCGGGAAGCTTTGTTTGTTCAGCAGCAGGCTTTTATTAAGGAGAAAGAAGGGTTGAAAGCTTCAGTTGCTCAGGCTACTGGGGATAACCAATGGCTCATAGAGCAAGGTTTTCACCAAGTGGTTACTTATCTATTGCACTCCAAAGAGTTTAACTCTGCTCTTGGTGACGTTTACACTAAGCTTCTTAACCTGGGGAAACACCAAGGCCTCATTGCTGGGTATAAACTTCATGAATCCGGTCATCCTTTGGAGAAGTCACCTCTATTTCGTCCTGAGGCTTCTGATGTTTTTAAAGGCTCCGTTGAGCAAATGGAGAAGCTGACCTACCCCTACATCCATCAGATTTCCACTTGTTTTGGTAAACCTCTTTCTGTATTGCAGGAATTGAAACCGGAGGGCCTAAATGAGAAGGTTTGTGCTGAGGTTTTGGGCTCTCTTTCAAGGAAGAGGTCCTATTCGGGGGATAGCGATGATACCCTTTCAGGTCAGCCGGATGTTCCTAAGGATGCAAGCTTGGAGGCTTCGGCGGTTGGTGGTGATGGAGGTGTGAAGCCTAAGAAGTTGAAGAAAACAAAGAAGGCCAAGGGCGAAGGTTCTGGAGTTTCCAAATCTGTTGACACTTGATTCGTAGCTTTCTTAGCACTGAAAACAACTTATGTTTGTAATGTTAACTTGAACAATGTTAGGTTTGGTAGGAACCCCTAAGGTTCCTTTTGGCTATGTTGAAGGCCTGTATGGCCGTTGGACAATGATTAGATTTGCAAGTTACTAGGACTTGCCTTAACTTATGTTTGGAAGTCTTTTTAGGACTTTTTATGATATGATATTTTAACTATTTTTCTTTTATTATGGTTTTATGTTTGTGCCTCTTTAGTCAGGGCAGTTCGTTTGGTTTTTAACTGCTCAAGCCTTTGGCTGTCTGTTAAATAGGTTGAAGCCTTGAAGGTTTCGAGATATTGCCTGGGTGGCTTGAAGCCTTGAAGGCTTGTTGGTTTTGCGTCCAGGCTTGAGTTGTGCCTTTGTGCTTTTTCCAATTGACTTTGTTCTTTTTTGGACTTGTTTTGTTCTCTTTTGTAACTTTGTCTTTGTCGGGTTTGTGTTGCTCTTATGTTTTTCATACCTAAAAGGGTTCAGTGCTGCAGACACTTAGCCTTGGTATTTTTAACAAGAAGAGATAACACCTATCCATTTCATTATTTCTTTTGATTTTTCTAGCCTCTTTGTAGACTATATTTCTAAAACTTCGTGAACATTTGGTGTAGGCTGCTTATAACCGTCTATGAGACAATTTTATTTTTTCTTGACAAGTCTCATGGAGTTGTATTGATTTAGGAACTCACCCCTTATATAGGCTCATTTAACCCTTGAACCTATTGAGCGATGTGGCCTGGGAGCTCATCCCCTTACATGGCACTTGCCATGGAGTTTTTTGCTAGGTTCTCAACCTGATTTTAGGATAGAAAGACAAGTTTGATAAAAACAACTTCATTCATTAAAGCAATACTTGCTTTTTACAAAAGGTATTCATAATTCTGCTTGAGATACATTTTGATACAAACCAAACTTTCCGTTTAAACATGGAACCTTTTCAATGTTTTGCCGTTCCAATGCCTTGGAAGCCTTTTGCCTTCTGAATCAGCCAGCTTGTAGGATCCACCTTTGTGTGCTTCAAGGATGGTGTATGGACCCTCCCACTTTGGGCCAAGCTTTCCTTGTTTTTCTTTCTTGCTGGCTTCGTTGTTTCTGAGAACTAAGTCCCCTGTCTTGAAACGTTCGTTTTTGACTTTTTTGTTGTAGTAAGTTTCCATCTGTTGCTTGTATTTGGCTTCTTGAATTGCGGCTTGATCTCTTGCTTCTTCTAGGAGTTGTAAATTCAACATGGTCTCTTTTTGGTTTGCTTCGGGATCCATGTTGACAATTCTCTGGGTTACAACTCCTATTTCGGCAGGGATCACAGCTTCGGATCCAAATACCAAGCTGTAAGGTGTTTTCTTATGGCTTGTTTTTTCCATTGTTCGAATTGCCCATAGAACACTAGGCAATTCTTCAAGCCAGCTGCTTTCGTATCTTCCCAATCTTGTCTTGATTCCTTCCACTATGCTTCTATTTGTTCTCTCAACCTGCCCGTTTGATTGTGGATAAGCCACTGAGCTGAAAACCTGATCGATTTTGTATTCTTTGCACCAAACGCTAAAAGGCTTCTCAGCAAATTGCCTTCCGTTGTCGGTGACAAGTACTCCTGGCAATCCATAACGGCAAATGATGTTTTCCCAGACAAAGTCAATGACTTGCTTTCCTGTGATCTTGGCAAGTGGTTTGACCTCTGGCCACTTGGTGAAATAGTCTACCGCCACCAATAGGAATTTTACTCCCCCTTTGCTTGGGGGAAATGGACCAACAATGTCCATTCCCCACTTATGGAATGGCCAAGCCGAGGTTATTGGGACTAAATCATGCTTAGGACTTTTTGGGACTGGTGCGTGGATCTGGCAGGCATCACATTTCTTCAATTCTTCGGTTGTGTCACGATGCATTGATGGCCAGAAATATCCGAGGTTCATGAGCTTTGCAACTACCGACCTAGCTCCAAAGTGAGCTCCACACACTCCTTCATGAATTTCCTTGATCAAATATTTACTTTGCTCGGGGCCGACACACCTTAGCAAGGGAGCAAGGTAACCCTTTTTGTAAAGGGTTTCTCCTTGCAGTATGTATTGTCTTGCCTTGATTTCAACCCTTTTAGCTTCCACTTGATCATTGGGTAATTCACCATTTTTGAGGAACTTTCTTATGGGAGTCATCCAGTTTGGTTCTTTTTCGGTAACCACATCTTGAACCTCCAATTCATTAATGGACGGTGCCTTCAACACTTCTACCAGTACCTTCTTGGTGAGGTGGGCAAAAGTGAGAGATGCAAGCTTGCTTAGGGCATCAACCTTTTTGTTTTGAGATCGGGGGATTTGTTTGATGTTGCATGCTTGAAAGGTACTCATTAGTTCCTTTGATTTTTCTCTTTATTTTTTCATGTTGGGTTCTTTAGCTATGTAGCTATCATTCACTTGGCTTGAGACCAGCAACGAATCCGTGAACACTTCAAGCTTTTCAACCTTCATTTCTTTGGCCAGCCTTAGGCCGGCTATTAGTGCTTCGTATTCAGCCTCGTTATTGGTGGTCTGAAAATCAAATCGAAGAGCATATGTGAACTCCAAACCTTTTGGGTTAATCAAAATTAATCCAGCCCCTGACCCTTCAACGCTTGAAGCCCCATCGGTAAAAAGCTTCCAGGCTTCAGGGTTGGAGGGTTCAGTGGTGGCTGTGTTTACTTCAGTCAGTGTTTGGTTTGGGACTTCCACAATGAAATCAGCCAAGACCTGAGCCTTGATGGCTTTCCTTGGGACATAGGTGATGTTATGTTCACCCAGTTCTATGGCCCATTTGGCTAATCGGCCCGAGTTTTCAGGTTTTTCAAGCACACTCTTAATAGGTTGGTCGGTGACCACTTGTATGGGGTGTGCTTGGAAATACCTTCGGAGCCTTCTAGCTGTTTGAACTAAAGCTAGGGCAAGTTTTTCAAGGGGAGGGTATTTCGTTTCAGCTAATTTTAAAGTTTTGCTGAAAAAATAAACGGGTACCTGGGCCTTGTCTCGCTCAATGGTGAGGATTGCACTGATGGCCTCGTCCGTGATTGAGAGGTACACCGATATTAACTCCCCGGTTTTTGGTGCCGCAATGTCTGGTAGGGAAGCTAGATGTTGCTTCATCTGGTTGAAAGCTTCTTCAGCTTCTTCGGTCCATTTGAAATCCTTTTTATCTGAGCAGTTCTTGAGCGTTTTGTAGAAGGGCAGAGATCTTTCGGCTAACTTGGAGGTAAAACGCTTCAGGGCTGCAAGCGTCCTGTCACACCCCAAATTTCCACGTGTTACCGGTGGGCCCGGTAGGGGAGTAACGTGACGTGGTTGGCAACATCATAGTCAAACAACACAATATATAAATGCACAGCGGAAGCAAAAGGATAAATATATTACAATCCGTAATAGTGTAACATCAAAGTATTACAACGGAAGTAAAGGATCCACAGGCGGATCGCAAATAAAATAACATGGTTCAACAGACTTTAGGCATCTAAGCTTGCGAGACTCTTTATTGATGCTAGGAGTAGCCAGCCAATTCCAATTAGTACCTGCACTTAGCCTTTTTGGAAAATACGTCAGTTTACACTGGTAAATACAATCAACTGACTCATTTTGAAAAGGGTTTAAGAAAATGATTGATTTGAATGCACATGGCACAAATAATATTTTATAACTTGGGATAATTATTTAAATATATAATACTTGTATGGATTTACATGTTCCTTATGCGTTCAGTAGCCCGGATCGAGCCGGGTTAAAGATTAATCGACACACCACTATAATTATGAGACACCAACGGCGTACGCCTACGCCGGGTGCTGAGGTCGTGGCCATTCGTAGAATGATGCCAGGGATATCCGGGACAACGGTCATTAACCCCCCAAAGGCTTTAAGTAAACAAAACAATGTTAAACGAGACGTCTCAATACTTTCATTATCATACATTCAATCAAAGATTCAACGTCCCGACCAAGCGGTATTTTATATACCGTACCCCAAGCCCGTATAGGGAAAATAAGTTAAAAGTATTTACCTGAGCTTAAATATAAATTCAATCCCAGCCGTATCAAATCAGCAAGTACAGATAGCTTTTACTGAGCTCCTAAATCTGGAACGAAGGTTTTTAATAACCTATTAGAATCCTAACGGGTCTTTAATTAAGCCTTGACTTAGACCGGTTAGTTTTCAAGAGGGAGATACGGTTCAAACGCATGATTAAGCGAAGACCGGATAGAATGTGATTTATACCCGACAAGTTCAGGGACTTGTATAATATGGTATTACATACACATTCTGGATTTTGAGATAAAACCGATAAGGTTTGACCCGTTTCGGCTAACTTATATAAACCGATCCGAACGCGAATAACGCGTAACGGGTAACCGAATAGGTCACGAACAGGTTTCCTAAGTTAAATATGCTTAAAATATGTTGTGATATCATAATGATACCTTCCATAATGCCCAAAACGAGTTAAATTCTTAATTATGCCCCGTAGGGGTATTTTGGTCATTTTAACGATTATAAAAGGGATTTAACGTAACCCTGATGTTTGGGACTGAAGTAATCAGTAAACAACTTATTTTTAACAGATTATATTAGTTAATAATAATCCGGATGTCTCAAAATAGTTTTAAGCCTAAACTATGCGTATAATACACGTATAAACCCGTTTTTAGCGACGTATGATTAAAATACTATTCTGGGTTTTCTGATCAGTTAAACAGGCTCAAAACACTATATTTATTATTTAAAATCAGTAGCAATTGGATTCGCGTCAAAATTCCTTGTAGAAATCATTTTATGACCGAAAAGGGTAAATTCGGTATTAACCGAATTAAGGCGATAAGCCTAGCTTAAGATCAGTTTAAAAATAATTAAAAATCTTCAAAAATCCCAAAATATTATTTAACATCAGTGGGTAAAAGGTTTGGTGCCGAAAATCGGGTTTAGATAGGCTATGCGCTAATCGCGCCGATTAATTAATAAAAAGCTTACTATTTACGCTAATGCGCATATCTCCTAATCTGGACCTCAAATTGATGTCAAATTTGGAGAGCATGTTTATAATTCAGTAGACAAGGGTCTTGTCCACTTACATTACCAAAAAGCTCGTTTTATAACCGAAAGGGCATTACGGTCAATTTTAAGCATTTAACGGAAACGCGCGAACGAATCGGATAATCAACGAAACAAGTACAGAGGCTTATACCAACATGTAACCCGGCCCTAAAGAAACCTTAAGGCATGTCTACATCTATCTCAACCGGGTCAGAACCGAAGTCAAGCAAAAAGTCAAACTTTGCGCCTTTCGGTTCCGAATCGATCCCAAATTGAAATTTGTCGAACCATTCATGTTTAGTCATGTTCTAACATTGATTACTAATTTACATTATGGTTAAAACAGGTTACACGCTTCTCGTATCGCTAATTACCCGATTAAAGCTTTTGTTGACTTTTTCAAGACACCTTTGACTCGCCAAACGACCTAGTTAGGATGGGAATCATTGTGTGCTCTTTTAGGGGTTTAACACCCATATAATTACCCACATAACGGTACTTTTAATTCGCCAAAAGACTGAGCTAATTATAACTAATCACGAAGTCAACCGCTAATTACGATATGTTGACTTTTAAGCTAAATATAAAGCAAGACTTAATTGAGAAGGGTCTAGCATACTTACAAGTGTTTAAGGGCTGATTAAAGATGCTTGTGATCTGCTTGGAAGCTCCTCAAATGACCAGAGATGAGTGCAAGTATGAATGATCACAATGTTGCATTGTGGGTTTCTTATATAGTGAATTCAATCACCACAACCTTTTGACAACAAGGTCTAGCATTCATCCACAACTGATTGACACATACCCTAGTGTCCTAGGGGTTGTTTAGGGGCCAAGGAATGAGGAAAGATCGATCAAAGGTGGAGTGGAATGGCTGTGGCAGACAAAGAACCACGAAATCACATTTCTGTCCAGATGAGGGCCTCGCGTAGCGCGACGCCATAGGGCCTCAGGCTCGCGCTACGCGAGCATGTAATGATCAGCCAACATGTTTTCTTTTTAATTGCAGATTGGTCCTTGGCTCTTCAAACCTTGTATAGACACTCGTTTATTGCATTTTGAGCCCTCGTAATTGATCTATAAGGGCCTCAAGACATATACCCACTTTGTTAAGTCCCCGGTTAACTTAATTGTTACCCGAAAAGGCCTAACTCTCAACGTTTACGCTTTAAACCCTCGCACACGAATTTGATCACAACTCTCTCATACGTTGACGAAACTTTACGAAATTTGAACCGTGCTTTCTAGTGAGCACAATTAACATTTACAAAGCTTCGGGTTTGTCAAAAGGTCACCCAGAGGTATATCTTTAAACATGTTGACACATTTAACCCCTATAGTTTGAAATCTCTCACTGTTAGCTTCGTATGATCCGTGATTTATTCGTTTGATGTTATACACATCATGTAGGGTTATTATGAAGTATAATTATTCATTGTTGACACTTTGAACCCTTGTATTTACATAGTTTCATTGTTTGTCAACTTTAGTCCTTCAAGAACATTCTTTCACACGTTCAAAGGTTATGACACGTGTCAAGACATTATAGGACGTAAATTTTCGGGGTGTTACACTTCCCATTCAAGCTTTCAACCTCCTTCTTGGTCTTTGGTGGCTTGGTTTCAAGGACAGCTTTTACTTTGTTAGGGTTGGCTTTGATGCTTTGTTTTCCAACAATGTGGCCCAAAAATTTTCCTTCCTCGAATCCAAATGAACACTTTTCTGGATTAAGCTTCATGTTAATCTTTCTGAGGTTTTTGAAAGTTTCTTGAATATCATCGAGCATTTGGTATTCCGTCTTGCTTTTAATAACCAAGTCATCGACATATGCCTCCATGTTTTTGCCAATTTGGCTTTCGAAGGCTTTGTCAACGAGCCGTTGATAGGTTGCTCCTGCATTTTTGAGGCCGAAAGGCATCTTTTGATAGCAAAAGATTCCTTTGTCCGTGTGAAAAGCTGTTTTTTCTTCATCTTCTTTCTTCATAAGGATTTGGTGATAACCTTTGTATGCATCTAGAAAGCATTTGAACGAGTATCCGGTGAGGGAGTCAACTTTGAGGTCAATCTCGGGTAGTGGATAGCAATCCTTAGGACAAGCTTTGTTAAGATCCTTGAAGTCTATGCACATCCTCCAAGAGTTGTCTGGTTTTTTGACCATAACTGGGTTTGCAACCCATGATTGGTACTTGACTTCTCGGAGGATGCCGGCTGACACAAGCTTTTCAACCTCTTGGCAGGCTGCCTGACTTCTTTCAGGTGCCAAGCTTCTTTTCTTCTAGACCACAGGCTTGATCTCTGGTGGTATTCTTAGCTCATGCTCGGCAATATCCTGGGGGATCCCAGTCATGTCTTCAGGACACCAAGCGAATACATCACTGTAGTGTGTTAGCAATTTTTCAAGGTATGAAAGAGTCTCTTGAGAAAGGTTAGGGTTGACCCTTATCCTTTGTTCCGGGTATTTATGGTTTATGACCAACCTTTGCCTGTCTTCTTCACTGTTTGAACTCTCACCTTCAACCATGTAGGCCTCCTGAGAGGGTTGAAGGGTTGCTATGCCCCTTTCGGTGGGGAATTTGACTGTGCCATGGCCAACAGACACGGCCATGTAAAATGCACACTGTCCTGGTCTTCCGATGATCACATCATAGCTTGAGGGGATGTTGATAACCACAAAGGTGAGTGGTTGGGTTCTTTCTTTTGAACCTTCACTAAAACGAACATTAAGTGTTAGTTGCCCTAAAGGCTTGAGGGGTATGTCAGCGATACCTTTTATAGAGGTTCCAGAAGGTTGAAGCCTTGAACGTTCTTCATTGCTCAATTGGTTGAAGAATTTTTCGAACATGATTTCGGTGGCTGCTCCCGTGTCTATGTATGCCTTGCATGTTTGCAACGTTCCCACGGTAGCCTCTACCACGAGAGGGCTAGAGAGAGGATCATTCTCCGTAGGGGGGAAACAGACACATTGAAGCTCCCAAGCTTCCAACCTTTGTCTTTTGTGAGGAACCTTTCCGTCGAAATCTACCATATTGACTTCCTTACCCTTTCCTTCAGCCATTTTGTCCCGGACTCCCTTTACCAAATGAGCGAGTTCTCCGGATTTAACAGCCTCTTCTATTCTTTTCTTGAGTTGGAAGCAATCATTGGTGTGGTGACCCTTTTCTTCATGAAACTCACAATATTGGGTGGAGTTCTCATTTTTCCTGCTTTTGGGAAGAGGTCTAGGAGGCCGAAAGTTTTGCTTAACTTCCTCTGTTGCAAGGATTTCTTGAGGGGTCTTTGTGAGGGGTGTGAAGCTTATGCCTTTTTCTCTGCTTGAAAGGTTCCGACCTTCAGACCTTCGAAGGTCTGAACCCTTTGGCCGCCTGTCATAGGGGTTGAAGTTCCCTTTTTTTTCTGGCTGGACTGTTACCTCTCCAGCCGAACCCTCTTTTTCTTTGTTCCTTAATGTCTACTGCCTCTTCTCCTCGGATGTGAGCTTCGGCCCTTTCAAGAGCTTCTTCTAAGGTCTTGGGTAGGGATTTGTTGAAATCCCTTGTAAGGTACTTAGAGGTGATGGCGTTCATGAAACCGGCCACCCTCATTTTCTCGTCGGCCCCTACATAAGTCAGACCTTCCTTCTTGTATCGTTCAATGAAAGCACGGAGACTTTCATCATCACGTTGCTTTATCTGAAAGATCACTGTTGCATCTTTGACATATCGTCTTTGTTGAGAGAAATTGGCCAGGAAACCCTTGCTGAGATCATCAAAGCTTCGAACGCTTTGAGCAGGTAAATCGTTGAACCAAATCCTGGCGGATCCAACAAGAGTTTGCATGAACATTAGGCAACACTCGGCGTTGGACCATTTCTCTATCCGAGCTGCACCGGTGAAGATCTGAAGATGGTCCTCAGGGTCTTCAGTCCCATCATATGTCCTGATGTGTGCCGGCATTTTGATCTTTGACTGGAAATCATAATCGGCTATCTGTCTTGAAAAGCATGAAAGGTTACTTGGCTTGTATGGTTTAGCCAAATCCTCTTCAGCCCTTGCATCCATAGTACTGCTATTGCCGTTGTTTCCCTGAGTGGCAAGCACTTGATTGATGAAGTGTTGCCATGGGAAATTGGCCATCATCTGGGTCATCATGTTGGGCATAGGGTTGAAGCCTTGAAGGCTTCCTGGGCCAGTGGAGCAGTTCATCCCGAGGGGAGCACTCATAACAGCACTCCGTGCTAAAGGGAGCACGGACAGAGCTTGCTCCCACGTAGTTGTGGTAGATGCTGGATAGCTTGTCACCGGGGAATGTAGGAGCTGGTCAAGAGTTAACTCATGTCCCAGAGGAGCACCACTAGTAATTGGTTGGGAAGAGAAGATAGGATGCACCGTAGGATTTGTCATAGAGGACAGATAGGGGTGAGGGTTTGAAAGGTTACTGGGACCAGCCTCACTTCTTGTTGCAAAAAGAGGAGGAGGTGGTCCAGGGGACAATGTTGGCTCAGGTTCGTCATAGTCTAACCGAATCCTCACTCCCTTTTCTTTTTCTTTACTCACGTGCTGGTTGAGAAGAGTCCTTAACACAAGGAAATTGTTTGCAACCCCTTCAGGGGTGAGTTCAACACATGATGGGGCATCAGAGACACCGATATTAGGAGATGGAACTCCGGGTCGGGACGGAGTTGGTGTGTTGAAGTTGAGGAACTCGGGTGTGCTCCCCGGAGTTGAGAAAGAAGTTGGTATAGCCACGTGAGCTTGGCTACTACCCGGAGTAGAAGTGTTTGGAATCTGATTCACCTCTTCCGGGGATCCACTTTCAGACATGGTGATTTTAAGTGAATAGAGCTACACTACTAGGTCTTTTTGAGAAGAAATAGTGGCGTCGCCCCACGGTGGGCGCCAACTTGTTGATACAACAAATACAAGACCAACGGTGGTAGCTGGACTGGCTAGGCAGAATGGTTGAAGGGTTCAACCTTGCCTAACGCAGGTCGTGGGGTCCCCCCACGTTTGCGAGACGTGGAAGGAGGTTTACTAGTTTATTGTTATTCTTTGCTATGGATCCTCCTCTGAATTATGTTCAGATTCGGAAGTGGAAGCAAAGGGAATGTGTGTGTCGGATGTGAAAGGGAATGACTTGTGTGAAACAAGCATTTGATATGAATGACCAGAGATTAAGGAATCAGAGCTGGTCAGGAGATGATCCCTGAAGTAAATGAAGTGTCACTTTATAAGAGAAGGCATCTCCCGAAGTGGAATGGATAGGACTAGTAACCTCGCTTGCAGTGGAGGGTTTCCCCTTTCGGGGGTTGAAGGCTTTTGACCCCCGGATAATAGTGTGCCTTGGCAGACCTGCTTTGCTTTTGCGGCTGTGGGTTGGTGAAGCGGTCTTCAGATGTGACCGGCTACTGTTTCTATATTGCTTTTCCCAACTCACAGCTTTTCAACCATTGAACCGTTTAACCTTTTGGGCGTTTACATATTTAATCATTTTATTTAGTCTTGAGCTACCCCCGTCATCAGCTTGCTATAGGTAATACAGGATGCGTGATTATTATACACAACATGTGTTATTTAAAACTATATAATTTGTTATGTTATTCTGAGTAACATGCATGATTAGTATATGTAACATGCGTGATTAAATTATTGTGTTTGTTTTATAGGTGGTATTCAAGAAAGGTGAAGATGTGATTGGATCGTGTAGTTATACGAGGTTCGAATAATATGGTTTGCTATGTCAGCACATTTCCTATGTTATTAAGACTATTAGGGTGCCCGCGCGATGCGGCGGGGGCGACACTTTGAATTGCGGCACTCGTTGCTGGTAGTTTTCTTATTTGTATATGATAACATTATTGTGGTGTATATATGTCATAAGTGTTACACGTGGGAGCCTAACAACTATAATGTCTTGCAATGTTCGATCAACTGTCTCTATCGCCTGACGTTTCGCCATCGATGCCTCATCCCATATAATTAACTTGGAGGACCTAATTAGTTGACTTATAATTCCTAAAATTTTGGGACATAGTTTACTATTTATCTACTAAATATCGTAAATTAGTATTAAATAATTCCTAAAATTTTGGGATATAGTTTACTATCTATCTACTAATATCGTAAATTAGTATTAAATAATTCCCGAAATTTTGGAACATAGTTTATCTTCTATCTACTAAATATCAAAGTTTTGTTTTGTTATAAAAATTAATAATAAATAAAGTATAGAAAAACTGTTTTAAACATGTAAAGATTCGTTTGTTAATAAAAAATACTAAACAAATGACAAAAGTATATTAGTTCAATCGAGATGTAAATTATAAGTGCAATAAAATAACACAAAACATAAACTTCAAATATAAAATAGACTTTATTATTCATGGGATAGTCTAGATCAAACAAAAACAACTGAAAAATGAAAAAAAAAACATAAAAACACTTGATATATTTCATCTAATTTCTCTTCTTTTTTGATCCGTTTTTCTTGTTTGTGCTCGAATCAGCAGTATCATCTAATTCATCTTCTTTCTCATCGTCCTCATAATCATCTAAATTTATAATCTCGACCCATTTCCATTCAGAGAGTCTTTTAGATCTTTTCTTTTGATTCTCATACTTCCGATCCTTAAAAAACTAAAGTTTAATAAAAAAGTTAAAAAATGATTAAATAAATTTTATAAAAAAACAAATATTGAATAAAATTTTTTTAAAAAGATTAAATAAATTTTAAAATTACCTATTTACTAAATTGACGTTGAAGATTAGACTTGCATGGACTGAACATTGCACCATAAGAAATAATTTCAACACTATTATCACCATCATCCTACAATAAAACACCAAATAATAACATAACGAACTTGTTAGTATGAAAGATTATAAGCGAAAATATTACTTAAAAACTAACAAAAGCTTGTTCGACAACTAGGGTGTTTAAATTGGTGTGTTGGATCTAAAAAACAAATAAGTTAGTATTCACATAAAAGTAAATAAAAGAAAACAATTATTCATTATTGCGATATAACCAAACTTATCATAGAACCGACCTTAGATTTTTCAATATCGCATGCTTGTTTTTTCGCATCAAGTGAATTCAGAACTGGCTCCATATTTTAAATCTGTTTAGCAATAGAAATGTAGAATTGTGAGTGTTTGCTATGTATTTATAGTAGTCCATTAGGGTTTAGTTTTAGATTGGTCATCCATTTATTTAGGAAGTTTGTTGTGAGTTTTAAGTTTTTAAAATAAGATGCACATTTCCTGTTTAGTTTGTTGTGGCATGTTTAATAGGAAGTTTGTTGTGAGTTTTATCTATACTATATTAAACATGCCACAACAAACTGACTCTGTACAAGTAAAATTAGGGAATATTTTAGTTTATTAATGCCGTTCAAAACAAAAAACTTGGGTAAAAAACAAATGTTAATGCACGGTAGCTAGGTAATGGTCAAAGCTTGCTTGGGTAAAAAACAAATGTTGGTTTTAATCAATTGTACATTTACGCATTGCCTATTTGTACTTTATGAACGCACGGCGAAACTAAAAAAGACAACTATCGAAACGTTTAAAAAAATGTGCTGATCGTCATGGTACCTTCAGATTTTTTTAAAACATTACGGGTTGTAAGATATCGCAGGAATACATTAAAGAATTAAAGAGGGGGGGGGAGTGTAACTAATTACCCATAATTATGTTAAATGTCAAGGTTTTAAATGTAAATAGATTGAGGGACTAAAAAATAATTATGGTTTAAAAGACCACTTTACCCTTATTCTAGGGGTTTATTTATAAATAATAGGGGAAGAAGTTCTTAACTTTTGGGAATCCTTCCCTTATGTATTATAATATAGTATAGATGTTCAAAGTGAAGCAATTCCCTGAGAAGTACATCATGAAGCGATGGACGAAAGACGTTGTGTCAAATGAACTAAATGGGACATTTGATATAAATGTTGATACTAATGGTGAGCATCACAAGGTGACTTGTCGGAGCTTGTACGGATTTTTTAATATATTTTTGGTACTTTTTTACCCTTTAATCAAGCTTTAAATTTATAAAACACGACATAAACTATCACTCTCTATAACACTGATGTCTGTCATGAAGAAAATGCAAAAACCGAGCTAAACTATGTAGATAGAATAAGTAGGGTATCGAACCAGAAGAGTATGGTGGAAAGTAATGCAATGTCAAGTATTGATGATCTATTACAGAAAAAGAAAAGGAAAGCTGGTGTAGTGGTAAACCACCTTCTTTAACAAGAGGTCATGGGTTCAATCCTTGTATAACTTGTTTTATCTTTCATTTTTGAAATGTAGTTCAAACCTCGCTCTGACCCGACCCGAACGAGGACCGACACAAAAATTTTTGTTATGAAAATTTTGAACAACGAAAAAATAGACCCCATTGGAAAAAAAAAAACCTGGGTCCGCCACTGCTTTTATATACACACACATCGTATATATGAGATTTTAATGTTTTTAGGTTTGAATTATGTTCTCGGCATGAAACTTCTAAACTCTATGCTCAAGTTTTTAGTGAGAATGGATCCATTATATGTGGATCAGCACGAATGTTAACAAAGAGTGGAGAAACGAGTCTACAGTTCTAACATACAAACTGTAAAGCATACTACACAAAAACCATAATGGATCCATTATATATGGATCGAGACCCTTAGGTCCAAAACCAATTCTTTACAAGTAAAGCATACTATTACAAATAACCAATTAACATAATGTGTGGCATAGTAATTTTCTTAAATATATTTAATACAGTTTATTTAAAAAACAATGCCAAGTCAACTAGAAATGGAGAAACTAGTGTATAATATTAAACTTTTTTTTTTTATAATTTGTACCAAAACTAATCTTACGACATATTTAACCTAAAATGCGCAGGAAACAATGAAGCGGTGACACATATTTATATTTGAGTTCAGATACCTACTACTTATCGTTTCCGGGTTGCAGTTAAACATATTTTAAAGTTTCTCCGAGGCACGATTTCTCATGGATGGATTGTGTATTCGACGATGTGATAGTCTTGATTGGGTTGTATGCCCTGATGATCGTGGTTCAACTAATGAATATTGTGATTTTCTTGGGCCCAACCTCATCAATTGGAGCTCTAAGAAACAACTAACAGTTGCACGTTCTAGTACAGATGCTGAGTATCGTGCTTTAACTCATACTGTTGCTGAGATTCGATGGATTATGTCACTTTTATATGAGCTTCATATTGTCCACTAACTCTTTGGCGTGACAATATTGGTGCCACCTATCTTGTCGTCAATCAAATGTTTCATCAGCGTACAAAACATTTTGAGAATAATTTTCACTTTATCGAAGACATGGTATTGGCTCAGACTATGTGTGTTCGCTATATGCCCATGACTTTTCAGCTTACCAGTCTGCTGACAGTAGGTTGCCATCATCTTGTTTTGGTCTAAGCGTCACGTTGTTGTGCCACGTTTAGCTTGGCTTGAGGGGGCATATTAGTGTATATTTATGTATTGAGTCTAAGAGTTGGTTAATATAGTTGAGTTTAGCTTACGGGGGCATATTAGTGTATATTTGTATGTATTGAGTCTAACAGTTGGTTGATCTAGATGAGTTAGTTAGTGGTTAGCTCATCCCTTCTCATGTCTATTTATATAGGAGACTGATTGTATCGTACTTACTATTTTCCTTTCTACTAATCATACTGAGTTGAGTAATAAATACCTTGACAATGTATCTAGAAAATACATCACCCAAAGGGTGTTTAACGACTTTTTTTAAACGGTCAACGAATCCTTCAAATGGGCTACTAACGAAATTCAACACAACGAGATACACTCGCCTTCCGAATCGAGGAAAACCCTCACCTAGGGCCGAAGCCCGTGAACACTCGTTCAAAGGCACAACATTGCGGTGAGGTAAACCCCGCTCAGTTCAATGATCGAACTAGCGATCGCCGCCTACTCGCCTAGCTATAATCACCAGGTGCCGCAGAACCTAAATACTGAGGGCAGGAATTGAACCTGGGTCACTTGAAACACTATGTCTCTCCCTTACCACTCCACCACTAGCTCATTGGCAATTGTTCAACGATTTGTTATTTTGTAAACTAAATAAATGGCTGTTCAAGCATGTTAACTGTGAAGATACAGAGAAAATGACAAAAGTTAATTTGTGGGTTGTGTGATACTTTTAAGTCAACTTATATGTGATGATGTTATGGTTTTATAAAGGAAAATCATAAAAATGACTATTGACTAAGTCAATTTATAAAAAGACAAAATGACAGTGCACGTCCTTTAGGTTTACCTAAAAGTACAGTGCACGTCCTTAACGTTTAAAAGTTGCACTGCAAATCCTTTACCTTTAATTTTGTTGCATTGCAAGTCCTTTATGGCTAACGGTGTTAACTTTTACCATTAAATCCCTCACGTGCCTCCCACGTGAGGGGTATATCCATCCATTCCCTTCATTCTTCCCCTTTAAAACTCTTTCTTCTTCCTCTTCTCCGCGTTGTCTTTTTTTTGAGAACCCTAATCCACACCTGCAATCACACCCCACCTCATCACCCTTGTCTCTCCTCCGGCGACATGCCTCCCACGTGAGGGGTATATCTGTCATTTCCCTTCATAGGTGACCCCTTTCTTCTTCCTATGTGACCCCTTTCTTCTTCATAGGTGACCCCAGTTGACCAGCGTTGACCAGTCAACCTGACGTGTTGACTGGTTTGACTTTGTTGACCGAGCCCGCACCCGAGCCAAAATATAATCCTGTGTTGACTAGCTTGGACTCGTGTTGTGAACCGATTGCTCGAAAACCCGAAACTGAGCCGACACTTCAACATCATCATCATCGACTCCTTATCAACATTAGCTTCATCTCATTATCAGTATCAGAAAAGAAAAATCAAACCTCATGTCCATTAAACCTGAGCCTTGAAAGATTTTTTTAAAAGCAAAGAGGGAGTTGAGAGGGGGTTTACCAGAATAGCACCGCTACCGCCACCATTGGCCGGCGGCCTGATGGCGCTGGTGTCAACGCTGCCAGTTTCAGCTGCACGGTGGCTTAGTTTGTCTGTCGTTATCATCCACACCCCCACCCCTTACGTTCTGAAACAACACAAAGCGGCCGGAAGAATTTGGGATTTAACGGGTCTGAGATGAAGATGAAATTAGGAGTCAAAGCCTTACCGGAACATCATCGTCAACAGTGGCTCTCTCTCTCTCTGGTTCTCTTCATCACCGCTGTGAACCACGTCGCCAACAGAAGTGAAGTGGCCGGAGCCGATTCAAACCAGATCTAACCCGATTCATCATCAGCGTCGTCGTCATCAGCGAACCCCCCCCTCCGCCGTGTGGTTGTCGTGTATCGCCGTGTACCGTTCGATTAGGGTGTGGATGTGTGGTTGTCGGAGAACATGTCGCCGGAGGAGAGACAAGGGTGATGAGGTGGGGTGTGATTGCAGGTGTGGATTAGGGTTCTCAAAAAAAAAAAGACAATGCAGAGAAGAGGAAGAAGAAAGAGTTTTAAAGGGGAAGAATGAAGGGAATGGACGGATATACCCCTCACGTGGGAGGCACGTGGGGGATTTAATGGTAAAAGTTAACACCGTTAGCCATAAAGGACTTGCAATGCAACAAAATTAAAGGTAAAGGATTTGCAGTGCAACTTTTAAACGTTAAGGACGTGCACTGTCATTTTGTCTTATAAAAATGAACGTCTGATACGTCTGGGTTAGAAGCTAATGTACTAACACTACAAGAAAAAAACATTTTTAGGGACAAACTTTGCAGGGAGGACAAAAGTCGCCCCTATAGAACAAGCTATGGGGAGGACTTTTGGTTCATATATAGTTTTGCATTATTTGAGATAAGTTTTTTCTATAGGGGCCAAAAGTCGTCCCTATAGCTCGAAGTTAAATTGTTTTTTGTTTTTTTTTTAATTCTAATATTATAAATAAGAAACAAATAAATGTTTTAACTTGCAGAGACCACAAGTCGTCTCTATAACTTTGAATATTTTTTAAAAAATTTCATTTAATAATGACGAAAATAAAAAAAGTTAAAAAAAAAGAAAAAACACTTGTAGGGACAAAATCTATAGGGAGGACAGTATTCGTCCCTATACAACAAGCAATTGGGAGGACTTTTCGTTCATATATGTCACACCCCGACCACGTGTAACATACAAGACGTGGCGGAAAACGTCGGGGAGTGTTGTAACAGAATTAATTGTTTCATAACCATGGCATACAAAGTTGTATTTTATTTATCAACATAAGAGTTTCATTGTTTCAAACAGTAATCAAGAGTTTATAACATAATTAAACATAGTCTATCTTCATTTTAAGTCTCTAAGGCACAGGTCCGCCCTAGTGTCATGAATCAACATCCTACGGAAAAGCACCTGAAAACACATGTGAAAGTAGGTACGTCAGCATAAAAATGCCTGTGAGATACATAGGTTTTGTGAAAATAGGATTCATGACTTAAGTTTCAGAAAAAGTTTAGTCATGAACCTTGTTATTTGATTTGTTTTGTAAATCGCTTGAAAAACAATAAGTTTAAATGATATGTATAAATAAGTGAGTATTGTATGGTTAAATGAATAACCATGTAAAATGAGTTGTATAAAATAAACCGTATTGTAAACCAAAGTCTTGTGAAAACATGTTACTTGTATAAAATGTATAAGTCCAAAATGAATGATTTAAATAACGCTATGATATGTAATATAATACAAACACTTATATATAGGAAGTACCAGCGACGTATCCACCATGCTTGTATCATATTACTCACATCTCGTTACTTAAGTCACTTAAACAAACCACCAATGTATAAAGTCTATGTTTAAACCAATAGTCAACAGTCCTTGCATAAGCCATGTCAAATGTTTATAAGTCCAAAAGTAGTCAAGTAATGTGTATCAAATGTTATGTATTGTAAGTAAAGTATTGTCACATAATCCAAATGTAGAAATGTACAAAAGTTTAGGTTACATATGCTTAATTACCAATTATACATGAAAAGGGTATTCTGGTAATTTACCTAAGGCATATAAACTACCTATCATACAACTACTTAACGAAGCGACCATAGGGTATAACCTCGGAAGGTTATTCCCTACCTACTATGGTCACCTAATGTATTTGGTCGGATCCTAATGATCCACCAAAAGGGTCGGGTTCGAAGGTATAAGCGATTTATTAGATCGCTTACCCTACGACCCTAGACAACGTGGTAATCAGTAGGCATAGTCACAAGGGACTATAACCATCGTGATTACAATCACGTTGCGAAGTTCAAACGAACTTCGCATTGACCATAAACTGGTCAATGCAGAAAGTCAAACAAAGTTTGACTTTCAGACTCGAAAAGACTCGAAAAGACTCGAAAAGCAATAAAAGAACGAAGGAACACTTACGAAGGGTCCCCGAATGCTAATCTAGATCAAAATAGCTCAGGTATGAAACAAAGGTTTCAACTTAGAGCACAAATGATCAGATTCTTGTGAGAAATGAAGTGAAATGGGTTGGGTATTTATAGTTTTCGATTCACCGTTAGGATCGTTTCTTGGAGAAGAGGGAATGATCTAGCCCGTACACTTGTCAAGATGTTGTGGTAACTGATTTTGGCCACCACAAGAGTTTAACAAGTGGCACTTGACCTTTGGAGAATGTTTAGGGGCAGATAACAGCAGCCAAAAACGATTTGCTGCATCTGGACACTGCTTGCGCACCGTAACAAATATTTGTTACGGTGCGCAAGGACCTGGTTTGGCAGAATGTCAGATTTGGTCCCTGCAGCCCGTTTAAGCTATTTTCGATGCGTTTAAGGCCCGTTAACCCCATTTCAAAGCTCTAAAATGAAGTTAAAGTATAGGGGACTTAAAATGTGACCAAAAAATATTTCGGATGTCTGTTCGTTTGGCCGTACGGTTGCGTTGTTCGGTTAATTACGACGGAATGCGCATAAGCGCGAAAAACGATCCAAATGACGCAACGAATGGATTTTTCTCATGCCAAACACTAAAGCAAAATATAGTCATGCTTACATAAATTTTGGATGTCCGGATGTATTCAGAACATGAGTTATGCGCGAAAATGCAAACTTGTGCACTTTTTGACACTTTTAGTCCCTGAATGACCCAAAAGTTTATTTTAGCATACCGAACCCCTCAAAGCCTATTTCTAAGCTATGTAAAGGATATTTATGGTATGTTTAACTTATGGTCATGTTCCGGAATGTCTGTTACAGTTCAAATTGGCATACTTTCGCAGTTTGTCAAGTTTAGTCCCTGTAGGCGAATTAACTTGTTTTTGCCATACCAAAGCCTTCAAAACTTATTTCTAAGTTATGTAAAGGTTATTTAAGGTATGTTAAGTATATGTTGGTGTTCCGGAGTATTTTTCGCATTAAACTAAGTACGTTTATGCACCAGTTTGCGTATAACTCTCCAGAAAGTGATATAAAGTTTGAAATTGGCCAAAAGTCAAAACACGAAAAATGTAAAACACAACCAAACAAACATTGGGATCAAATGACATTGTTTTATTGATAATAGAACTGTTCATAATGATTACAAGCACAGATGTTACAGTCTCCCCTACTTGTGGAAATTTCGTCCCGAAATTTATTTAGAGGAAACTCGTGGGAAAAGATGCGGATATTTCGCCTTCATTTGATCTTCGCGTTCCCAAGTAAACTCGGGTCCACGTTTAGCTTCCCAGCGAACTTTGACCAAAGGAATGCGCTTGCGTTTAAGCCACTTGACTTCACGTTCCATGATTTCCACTGGCTTCTCAACAAATTTCAGTGTTTTGCCAACACGAATTTCGTCAAGCGGTATGTGGAGGTTCTCATCAGCTAAACACCTTTTGAGATTGGATACGTGAAAGGTTGGATGAACATTTCCAAGTTCAGGAGGTAACTCAAGTCTGTAGGCTACCTTACCGATTCTTTCGACGATCTTGAATGGTCCAACGTATCTAGGTGCAAGTTTTCCTTTCTTTCCAAATCTGATCACACCTTTCCAAGGTGAGACCTTAAGTAATACTCGATCACCGACTTGAAATTCCAAGGCCTTGCATTTTGGGTCCGCATAACTCTTTTGACGGCTTCTAGCTGCCTGAAGGTTATCACGAACTTTCTTGACCTTCTCAGTTGTCTCTAAAATGAGGGCAGGTCCAGTAAGTTGAGCCTCGCCGATCTCATTCCAGCAGACTGGTGAACGACATTTTCGACCATAGAGAGCCTCGAAAGGAGCCATTTTGATGCTGGTGTGATAACTGTTGTTGTAGGAGAATTCAATCAACTGTAGATGTGAATCCCAACTACCACCAAAATCGATCACACAAGCTCTAAGCATATCCTCCAGAGTCTGGATTGTTCTCTCAGATTGACCATCCGTTTGCGGATGATATGCTGTGCTCAGATTAAGTTGGGTCCCCATAGCAGATTGCATGGTTCTCCAAAAATGAGAAGTGAAACGAGCATCTCTGTCAGAAATGATGTTCAAAGGAACACCATGTCGAGCTACAATTTCATCCACATAGATTTTAGCAAGTCTGTCAGCAGGAAAGTCCTCACGGATTGGCAAGAAATGTGCTGACTTAGTAAGACGATCAACGACTACCCAGATGGCATCATGACCTTTCTTTGTGCGTGGGAGTTTGGTAATAAGATCCATAGTAATGTTTTCCCATTTCCAAACTGGGATCTCTGGTTGCACCAATAAACCCAAAGGACGCTGATGTTCAGCCTTAACCGTAAGACAAGTAAGGCATTTTGATACGTATAAGGTAATGTCTTTCTTCATACCAGGCCACCAATAGTGAATACGAAGATCCTTATACATCTTATCTGAGCCCGGATGAATAGAATAACGAGACTTATGGGCTTCATCCATAAGCAAGGCACGAAGATTATCTAGGCTTGGGACCCACAAACGGCCCATGAAGTAATACGATCCATTGTCCTTCAGTTCAAGAGCAGGCGTTATGTGATAAGGAAATTCCTTATCCATCAAACCTTGTGAAACACAAGATTGTTGAGCCTGAGAAATGAGTGCTTGGATATCGGATCGAGCTTGAATAATAGATTGAACATGTACACAATGAAGCTTAGTACGTTCCTTACGACTCAATGCATCAGCTACGACATTCGCTTTACCAGGATGGTAGCGAATTTCGCAGTCATAGTCGTTTAGAAGCTCTACCCAACGTTGTTGCCTCATGTTGAGTTCTTTCTGGTTGAAGATATGCTGAAGACTTTTGTGGTCCGTGAAAACCACACATTTTGTACCATACAAATAATGTCTCCAGATCTTTAGTGCGAAAACAACTGCACCTAACTCAAGATCATGAGTGGTGTAGTTCTTCTCATGTATCTTCAACTGACTTGATGCATATGCTATGACTTTGTTTCTTTGCATCAGAACACAGCCAAGACCCAATTTAGATGCATCGCAATAAACGACAAAATCGGCATTGCCCTCAGGCAAAGTCAGAACAGGCGCATCACAAAGTTTCTGCTTCAAGTTCTGAAAAGCTTCCTCTTGTTTGAATCCCCAATCAAAGGCCTTGTTCTTCTGAGTTAGAGCAGTTAGAGGAACTGCAATCTTTGAGAAGTTTTCAATGAAGCGGCGGTAATAACCTGCTAGACCAAGAAAAGAACGAACTTCAGTAGGAGTAGAAGGTGTATCCCAATCCTTAATCGCACTGATCTTGGAGGGATCTACATGAATACCTTGTTCGTTGATAATATGTCCTAAGAATTGAACCTCTTTAAGCCAGAATTCACACTTGGAGAATTTGGAGAAAAGTTGCTCTTTCTTTAGGAGTTCCAAAGTAAGTGCGAAGATGTTGCTCGTGATCAGCTCGCGTCTTAGAATAAATCAAGATGTCGTCAATAAAAACAATGACGAACTGATCCAAATAAGGTTTGCAGACTCTATTCATTAAGTCCATGAAAACAGCAGGAGCATTAGTCAAACCGAATGGCATGACTGTGAATTCATAATGCCCATAACGAGTACGGAACGCTGTCTTGGGAATATCTTCTTCATGCACCCGAAGTTGATGATACCCAGATCACAGATCAATCTTCGAGAAATAAGAACCGCCCTGTAGCTGATCAAAGAGGTCGTCTATGCGCGGTAGGGGATATCAATTCTTGATGGTAAGCTTGTTAAGCTCACGATAATCGATACACATCCTAAAAGATCCATCCTTCTTCTTGACAAAAAGAACGGGAGCACCCCAAGGTGAAAAACTAGGACGGATAAAACCTTTGTTGGAGAGTTCCTGAAGCTGCTTAGACAACTCTTGCATCTCAGATGGTGCAAGACGATATGGAGCTCTGGCAATGGGATTTGCACCAGGTACGAGATCAATGTGGAACTCGACTTGGCGTGCTGGAGGTAGACCAGGTAACTCTTCAGGGAATACTTCAGAATAATCCCGAACGACAGGAATATCTGAAATAGACTTAATCTTGCCTTTATCTTCTGTAACATGTGCCAAGAAAGCCACATAGTTCTTTCGGAGATATTTCCGAGCTTTAAAACAAGACATGAGCTTGAGGCCACCAGACGGTTTCTCACCTTGAACCTGTAGGATCTCGCCTGTCGAAAGTGGCACACGAACGATCTTCTCAGAACAAACTATCTCTGCGCGATGCTTAGATAACCAATCCATACCCACTATAACGTCGAAGCTTCCAAGTTGCATTGGCGTGAGGTCAATAGGAAAAAGGTGGTCATTAAGGTTCAACTGGCAGTTGCGAAGAACAGAATCAAGAACAATGGTTTCACCACTAGCAACTTCTACTGTCAAAGGTTTACCTAGTTTCCTTCTAGACACGCGGAGCATTGGCTCAAAAGATAATGACACAAAACTCTTATCGGCACCCGAATCAAAGAGAACAGATGCAGGCTGATTATTAATAAAGAACGTACCGTTCACCACTTCATTGTCTGCCTGTGCCTCTTGAGCGTTCATGTTGAAGACTCGACCTCGAGCCGGAGCCTGATTCTGATTCGGATTCTGGTTGGCTAGCCTTGGGCACCGGTTCCTGTAGTGGGTCAGATCCCCACAATTGTAGCAAGAACCAGGAGGAAAATGAGGTCGTGCAGCTTGACCTTGTTGCTGAGCAAGAGGCTGAGCAACTTGTTAAGCTTGGTTCTGAACTGCCTGGTTCTGGTTAACAGGAATGCGGTAGGTGGCAGCAAGATGACCATTTCTCCCATAGTTGGTGCACTGACGACACTGGAGGTGTGGTTGATGATGGCTGTTACACCTGTTGCACAAAGGTGCATTGCCAAAATAAGGCTTCTTGGCTAGTGGCTGCGCAAGCTGATTTGGTGCAGCTTGAGCCTGTGTAGTAACGGCATAGTTGGGAAGCCTTCCGCTTCCTAGACCCTCCAGAATTCTTTCCCTTCTTATTTTGACCTTTCTTGCTATCTTCATTGTCAGCTGACTGCTTCTTGCCCTTGTCACCCTTTTTATGCAGCTTTCCCTTACGAACCTGCGACTCAGTCAATGTCGCTGATAACTCGATCGCCTGACGTAGTGTGGCAGGGTTACTACCAGTAATGATGTCTTGTACTAAGTCAGGTAGGCCGTCGATGTACCTTTCGATAGCCTTGTCGAGTGGGGTAACCATAGTCGGGCAAAGCAGACTCAACTCCTCAAACCTATCAGTATACGCCCGATGCTCACCGCTATCTTGCTTCAAATTATCAAATTCCTTCTCCAAAGCTCGCTGCTCATGACGAGGACAAAATTCCCTCATCATAAGGGCTCTAAGTTCAGCCCATGTCTGTGCGAGAGCCACTTCTGCACCTCGGTCTCTCATTACCCCATTCCACCATGTAAGAGCCCTCTTCTGAAACACGCTCGAAGAAAACTCGACCTTGCGATTATCCGGACACTGAACATGACGGAAAGTATTCTCAATGCTCTCGAACCATTGAAGAAGCCCAGTCGCTCCTTCAGAACCACTAAACTTGAGTGGTTTAGCCGAGTTAAAAGTCTTGAAATTGCATGGACCATTGTTGTTGTTGTTGGCCTGGTTCCATTGAGCAAAGAGATTTGGGAATTGAGCAGCCATCTGCTGCGCAATGATTTCTGCCAGTTCAGCAGTCGCAATCAGATTGTCGCGTCGAGGAGGCATTCTAAAAGAGGAAAACATGAAAGGAAACGAGTGAGATGATTGGATGAAAAGAATGAGATGAAACAAAATTAACAAAAGAAAAGATGGTGGTCATTTGTCCGCATTACCAAGCAAACAAACGACACACAGTGACTAATCAAAGTAAATGGGTCAAAAATAATGTATCACGAAGACATGCTCGCCTATAAGTGAACACTCATCCCAAGAATTCCCAGGTAAGCACAACTGATCTCGCGTCTGATGAGATATATACGAAGTGCTTGCCTAGACAGAAAACCCAGAATACAGCCATTCACTCTTCCAGTTTGCACGTGTTCACATTATTTAAAACCCAAAACCTTGACGAGATTTTGAAAATTTGAAGGCACAAGGCCAAAAATTTTAGTTAAACTGGAAGGGTTCAAAACCTTACAAAAGAGGGTTCAAAACCATATAACAGAGGGTTCAAAACCTTACAATAGAGGGTTCAAAACCTTGTAATAAATTATTCAAAAACAGATCATTGTTTTTCAAAAAATCGTTTCGGAAAAATTTGGTTCTTGTTTTGATAATCACCTAAGGATAGGTGATGTACATGTTTTAAGATCTAAACACAAGATAACTCGTGTTAGGGTCCTAGAAAGGTTATAGTCTAGGTCAAAGCATTACTAATAACCTAATTCCCTATAACCATTGGCTCTGATACCAACTCTTCTGTCACACCCCGACCACGTGTAACATACAAGACGTGGCGGAAAACGTCGGGGAGTGTTGTAACAGAATTAATTGTTTCATAACCATGGCATACAAAGTTGTATTTTATTTATCAACATAAGAGTTTCATTGTTTCAAACAGTAATCAAGAGTTTATAACATAATTAAACATAGTCTATCTTCATTTTAAGTCTCTAAGGCACAGGTCCGTCCTAGTGTCATGAATCAACATCCTACGGAAAAGCACCTGAAAACACATGTGAAAGTAGGTACGTCAGCATAAAAATGCCTGTGAGATACATAGGTTTTGTGAAAATAGGATTCATGACTTAAGTTTCAGAAAAAGTTTAGTCATGAACCTTGTTATTTGATTTGTTTTGTAAATCGCTTGAAAAACAATAAGTTTAAATGATATGTATAAATAAGTGAGTATTGTATGGTTAAATGAATAACCATGTAAAATGAGTTGTATAAAATAAACCGTATTGTAAACCAAAGTCTTGTGAAAACATGTTACTTGTATAAAATGTATAAGTCCAAAATGAATGATTTAAATAACGCTATGATATGTAATATAATACAAACACTTATATATAGGAAGTACCAGCGACGTATCCACCATGCTTGTATCATATTACTCACATCTCGTTACTTAAGTCACTTAAACAAACCACCAATGTATAAAGTCTATGTTTAAACCAATAGTCAACAGTCCTTGCATAAGCCATGTCAAATGTTTATAAGTCCAAAAGTAGTCAAGTAATGTGTATCAAATGTTATGTATTGTAAGTAAAGTATTGTCACATAATCCAAATGTAGAAATGTACAAAAGTTTAGGTTACATATGCTTAATTACCAATTATACATGAAAAGGGTATTCTGGTAATTTACCTAAGGCATATAAACTACCTATCATACAACTACTTAACGAAGCGACCATAGGGTATAACCTCGGAAGGTTATTCCCTACCTACTATGGTCACCTAATGTATTTGGTCGGATCCTAATGATCCACCAAAAGGGTCGGGTTCGAAGGTATAAGCGATTTATTAGATCGCTTACCCTACGACCCTAGACAACGTGGTAATCAGTAGGCATAGTCACAAGGGACTATAACCATCGTGATTACAATCACGTTGCGAAGTTCAAACGAACTTCGCATTGACCATAAACTGGTCAATGCAGAAAGTCAAACAAAGTTTGACTTTCAGACTCGAAAAGACTCGAAAAGCAATAAAAGAACGAAGGAACACTTACGAAGGGTCCCCGAATGCTAATCTAGATCAAAATAGCTCAGGTATGAAACAAAGGTTTCAACTTAGAGCACAAATGATCAGATTCTTGTGAGAAATGAAGTGAAATGGGTTGGGTATTTATAGTTTTCGGTTCACCGTTAGGATCGTTTCTTGGAGAAGAGGGAATGATCTAGCCCGTACACTTGTCAAGATGTTGTGGTAACTGATTTTGGCCACCACAAGAGTTTAACAAGTGGGACTTGACCTTTGGAGAATTTTAGGGGCAGATAACAGCAGCCAAAAACGATTTGCTGCATCTGGACACTGCTTGCGCACCGTAACAAATATTTGTTACGGTGCGCAAGGACCTGGTTTGGCAGAATGTCAGATTTGGTCCCTGCAGCCCGTTTAAGCTATTTTCGATGCGTTTAAGGCCCGTTAACCCCATTTCAAAGCTCTAAAATGAAGTTAAAGTATAGGGGACTTAAAATGTGCCCAAAAATATTTCGGATGTCGGTTCGTTTGGCCGTACGGTTGCGTTGTTCGGTTAATTACGACGGAATGCGCATAAGCGCGAAAAACGATCCAAATGACGCAACGAATGGATTTTTCTCATGCCAAACACTAAAGCATAATATAGTCATGCTTACATAAATTTTTGGATGTCCGGATGTATTCAGAACATGAGTTATGTGCGAAAATGCAAACTTGTGCACTTTTTGACACTTTTAGTCCCTGAATGACCCAAAAGTTTATTTTAGCATACCGAACCCCTCAAAGCCTATTTCTAAGCTATGTAAAGGATATTTATGGTATGTTTAACTTATGGTCATGTTCCGGAATGTCTGTTACAGTTCAAATTGGCATACTTTCGCAGTTTGTCAAGTTTAGTCCCTGTAGGCGAATTAACTTGTTTTTGCCATACCAAAGCCTTCAAAACTTATTTCTAAGTTATGTAAAGGTTATTTAAGGTATGTTAAGTATATTTTGGTGTTCCGGAGTATTTTTCGCATTAAACTAAGTACGTTTACGCACCAGTTTGCGTATAACTCTCCAGAAAGTGATATAAAGTTTGAAATTGGCCAAAAGTTAAAACACGAAAAATGTAAAACACAACCAAACAAACATTGGGATCAAATGACGTTGTTTTATTGATAATAGAACTGTGCATAATGATTACAAGCACAGATGTTACAATATAGAGTTTTCCTCCATTTCATTTAAGTTTTTTTTTATAGGGCCCAAAAGTTGTCCCTATAGCTTAAAGATAAATTGTTTTTGTTTATTTTTTTAATTCTAATATCATAAAAAATCAAAAAAAATGTTTCAACTTGTAGAGGCCATAAGTCGTTTCTATAGCTTTGATTATTATTATTTTTTTTAAATTTCATTTAGTAATGACGAAAATAAAAAAAATAAAAAAAAGACTCAAGCTATAGGGACGATATATGGTTTCGAATAATTTTGACTAGTCAATTTTTTTAGCGGAAAAATTTCCCACATTTTTTAAAAAAATTTTCCCACCACTTCACAACCTAGAGGGACCATAAATCGTCCCTATAGAGAAAGTTTATGTAAGTTATTTTATTTTACTTTATCTTTTTTGCGAACTATTATTATTAGTAAATTTAATTTTGTAATTATAATAAATATATCATTTGGTTTTTCATTTATAATAATTAGGTTATATACTAAATATTAATTTTAATTTGTTTGTTCTATTCTTCATTGATAAATAATAATAACAATAATAATAATAATAATAATAATAATAATAATAAAATGTTTTCAGTTCTATATGTATATTTGTGGGTATGTGGGTGTATATGTGTATGTGTATTTTTTTAAAACGCTTATTTCGTTGATTAAGTTTCGGATCCCCTCAAATGATGATAGAGTCAACATCCGCTCAATTGCTTGGTTTGACCGTCAATGACTGCCTTTAACTTGTTGGCCCATTTGACCATCATTTTGTTTATTGTAAAAGACAAACCTACCACCAAAGACCATCACAATCTCAATCCTTTTTACCACAACTGGGAAACCAAAACTAGTGGATGACTAAATGCTCATACCGGTTTCGGATCCATAACATTCTCAACCACGTCATGAGAGCTTTAACCGAATGCCACACATATAGTCACCGGAGACCCCATATATGACAAGTAAATGGAGCAACAGTTATCAAATTAACTTGAATCGTCGAAACTGACCTAGGAAGTTAATGATCTACTCGAATAAGGAACCTGTAATTGGAAATCTACAAACCACCATGAGTCAGGTGTGCTTGCCTGATTCCTCTGTTAGCCACCACGAATTGTGGCCACCGTTGTCGTCTGCCAATTCTCTAAAAGGTATCTATCGTATGAAACTTCTACCTTATGCAGTTAATAAAGCAAATAAGGCAGGCAGTTATTCCATTAGAATTAATGAGGATTCAATGTTACACCATCTTCAGGGTCATGAGCATGCATGTGCATTGTACGTGCGTGTATGTGGATGTGTAAGTGTCAATGGACGTGTATGTGTATGTATTAGTGTGTATGTGTGCGGATGTGTATGTGTATGTAATTATGTAGAGTGTGTATGTGTTAGTGTACGTATGTGTGTACGTGTTAGTATATGTGTATGTACGTGTTATTGTGTTAGTATGTGTTAGTATATGTGGATGTGGATATGTATGCATGTATACCCGTACGTATCTATATGTGTTTGTTTAGTATGTGTCTACGTGTTAGTATATGTGTATGTATGTGTTATTGTGTTAGTGTGCGTATGCGTATGTATGTGTATACGTGTATGTATTTGTCTAGATGCGAATGTGCATGTATTAGTGTATGTGTGTGTATGTATGTATGTATGTACGTATCTATGTGTGTTTGTGTATGTATATAGAATTGTGTATGTATGTGTGTATTGTGATATGGGTGAGCACGAATCGGTTCGGTTTAGTTTTGGGTTTTTCATCATTCTTGATCGATATAGTGGGTTTTTACGTTGGCCAAGCCAAGCGGTTCACCCGCCTAACAATCAACATCCCTATATATATAACCCCAACCCCACCGGCTGTCCACCGCTACCCCAACACCCAAACACACTTGATCGAACCCGCTACCCACACACACTTGATCGATGGCCTCTTGGACACACGAGGAAGAGCTAACTCTTGTCACGAGCGTCGTTGACGCAATGAAGATGGTACTCTATTTTATGGTCAATTGGAGCAGATCATAGAGTTGAAGTATCTACATAAATATTCGGTTGTACTATTTCATTGTAAATGGTTCGACACGTCGGGTAAAAGATTAGAAAAGAAAAACAATATCGTTTCTATCAACGTTAGTCGTGAATGGTTTGTTGGTAACGAATGGTATGATGATCAACAATATATATTAGCGACACAAGCTAAACAAGTCTTCTATCTCCAAGATCCTTCTCGAAGCACCGACAATTGGAGGGTTGTGGAAGACGTTCACCATCGAAAACTCTGGGATCATCCAAGTATGAGTATTGTTAATGAGATAGATTTATTGCACGACACACAATCATCATATTACAACTTGGTAGTCGACTCAGGCTTTGATGAAAATAACAATGCTGATGAAAATTTCATTGATGGTGATGGTGAATTTGATGTCGACGTCAATGATGAATTTTATGATTATGAAGACGATGAAGAAGATGATCTTTTATACCCTTCAGATGAGGAAGTCCAAATAAAAGATGATTTTATGGTTGACGATAATGTCGATCTTTTATACACATGTTATTCTAGTGATGATTCTGATTGAATGTATGCGTACTATTAATTCATTTTAAATTGTTTAAATTATTTTTGTTTATTATATCTTTACTACATGTTATTTTTTTGAAGGAATGGCAGATGTTGCACGTGGACACGGGGGAGATGGTGGGAGTCAGGATCCCAATAGGAATCCAAACAGAATCTCTAGCATTTGCGAGTCTTGTAAGTTGTTTCGTTTAATCATGTATTCATATAATTAGTTTTTGATCAAAGCGTTCTTATTATGTTGTTGTGTTATTTCTTTCGGTTAGGGTCAGGGTCTGATAACCTACAAAAAGACATGCATAAATAGAAATTGTAATGGAGCATAAGGTTTTTCTATACACAAAGGGTCATTTTTTCGATTTGGTTGTTTAAAATCAAATAAAATTGCGGGCCGACTTAGATTATAATATCTTTTCAATTTGCTAACTTTTGAGTTTTACGTATCAATGTAGCCCAAGCCAAGAGAAAGCGTGGACGGGGGAGAAATGTAAAGTTATTTAAAAAATGTGAACAAAACAATGGTGATCCACTACCCATTAACTTTACTGCTCAGGCACGTCAGTATAAGTTCACTGGACCGCATGCCTCGGATTTTATAAGATTTATCTCCAACACTATTTTAAGAGTAGTTCAATTCCTATGCATTTTAAAGATTGGCAGAGTGTTCCATCTGAGTACAAAAAAACCGTTTATCCCGCACTTTTCGTAAGGGCTCATTTGTAATGTTTTATTCATATTTCAGTTTTGTAACTTTTACATATTTTTGAATTATTTGTTTTTATAGGATTACTTTAATCTCAACATGTATAAAGATGGCGACGCTGACCAGTGGGCAGGGATTGAGCTCGGAATCATTGCTGAATGTCAAAGTCGTTACAGCAGTCGAAAGAATAAACTGCATGATCATTTTAAGGCAGTTGGAGGTGTTAATGATGTTGATAGAGCATAGAGTTGCCCACCAGAGAATTATGATTCGCGAAAGTGGGTTGACCTTATTGATATATTGTTCACGGATCCTGACTATATAAGACGAAGCAATGCAAATACAGAAAACAGAAAAAAGCAAAGATACCCCAGTTATCATGGTAGTCAATCTTATGCTCAAAGGCGATACATAGAGGTAAGAAAAACTGTTAGTTTTACCTAAACGCGTATTAACATACCTATTGAATTTGAATAATAGTATATTTGTTGTTTACAAGGAGCAAAAAACTGGAAGCCCAAACTATATTGCTGTTTTTGAGAAGACACATTACAAGGAAGGGCGGGGATGGGCAAACGATATTTGTGCAGCAGACTGGGTGAGTAAAAAACATTTAGTTGTTTCCTAGCAACGTTCTTTCTCGGTTAAAATCCCAGCAGCAACGTTCTTTCTGTTTTATACTTTGCTGGAAACTTAACTAGACCCGGCAAAGGGGTTGGGTCGGGTCAGGTTGCGGATCAAAATGGGTTCGGGTCAAAACGGGTCAATTAGAAAAGGGTTGTTTTGGTTCGGGTCAAAACGGGTTTTTGTCGAAATGGGTTCGGGTCAGAACGGGTTCGGGTCGGAACGAGTTCGGGTTAGAACGGTCGGCGTCGCCATATCAGAAACTAAAAAACTCCATATCAGACATGTGCGGTATATATTGCATATATGTAGTATAAACTGTGTGTATGCAATATATATTGTGTATGTGTATATGCAGTATGAGTAGGAGTTGGGTGGAAAGTCTATTTTTCCTAGAAAGTCTAGGAAGGAATAAGAATTGGACATGTGTCTTTGAGGGATTTTAAGTAGAAGGGCTATCATGTAATTTCACATTTTAATTTTATTTTTGGAATGTATCTTCATTAACTAAAATTCCATGATTTTCGGAATTTTTATTATTTTCGAATTCAAATCTGGAAGTCAATGTGTTCATTAACTAAAATTCCATGTCACATTACATCGCATATTCCATTGTTCAGAAGATTACTGGAATTTATCAGCATGTTCTTGGTGCTGTGTTTTAACAGTTTACAGGGCTAAAGTCAATTTTTTTATAGATCCCACAATATAAAGATGGTAAAACACAGGGTATGAATCTGATTGCTGTTAAAACACAACTGTATGAATCTGAATGCTAAAACACAAGTGTATGAATCTGCTTGCTGTTAAAACACGACTGTATGAATATGTTTGCTATTAAAACACAACTGTATGAATCTGAATGCTAAAACACAGCTGCATGAATCTGCTTGCTGTTAAAACACATCTGTATGAATCTGGATGTTAAAACACATCTGTATGAATCTGCTTGCTGTTAAAACACATCTATATGAATCTGCTTGCTGTTAAAACACATCTGTATGAATCTGTATGAATCTGGATGTTAAAACACATCTGTATGAATCTGCTTGCTGTTAAAACACAACTGTATGAATCTGCTTGTTGTTAAAACACATCTGTATGAATCTGGATGTTAAAACACATCTGTATGAATCTGCTTGCTGTTAAAACACATCTGTATGAATCTGATTGCTGTTAAAACACATCTGTATGAATCTGTTTGCTGTTAAAACACATATGTATGAATCTGAATGCTAAAACACAACTGTATTAATCTGCTTGCTGTTAAAACACATATGTATGAATCTGGATGCTAAACCACAACTGTATGAATCTGCTTGCTGCTAAAACACAACTGTATTAATTTGCTTGCTGTTAAAACACATCGTCAAGAAAACGGAGAAGATAAGAACAATATGTGAATGGTGATGATGAACTCGGAGATGGTGGAGATGGAGAAGTGTTTTAATTTGATCTGGTGCTCTCCATCGTTTCTAAAGTTGTCTTCTTCCATGATTGTAGTTATTTTTGGTAGGGATTGGGGTTTCCAAGATGGGTTTGGAGAGAGAGAGGGAAAATCGCTTGAATTTAGGAACTGGGCGGTTATCTAATTGATTTAAAACACGGCCATTGACAAAATTGCCCCTACTCATTTAAAACAATCAATTAATTAAACTCAAATATTACAAGATTGCCATTGATTTAATCTCAACCCTTAAACACACCAATCGGATGGACCAGATCGCTTCCTAGACTTTCTAGGAAAAACATACTTTCCGTGCGAACCCTACTCTATGCAGTATATAATATCCTCCATTTATGTAATATGATACATATAATAGAACAACCCCGATGTTAATTCTGCCATAGGATTCATGCCTCCCTTAATCCAAAACATCATATATTGGTTAAATAAACTCTAGAATAGCCGATGCCCCTTAACTTCTCTACTAAATGAGTTGTTATTCTTTATTATTAATGATGGAACAGGTTAGTTTTATCGATTTTAATGCAGTTATGCTGTCGAATTTTAGTAAAAAAATCTAATGTATCTTTTAATGTAGGGTAAAATTCAAGACGAGTTAGCTAAAGCGTCGAGAGATGTGGATGACACTTCACCAGTTGATGAACTCGAGGTACTCAAAAGTGCCTTGGGTCATAGGAATGGGCACGTACGCGGTGTTGGTCGTGTTGTTAAAAATGTCACCCATGAAATATCGAGCTCATACCCCCCGCCACGACAACAACAACAACCGGAAGAAATGCAAGAAGAAATGCAACAAATGCGACAATAAATACAAGAAATGCGACAACAACAACAACAACAAGTGCAAGTGCAAGTGCAACCATTCTCAAACCAAGCAATAATGGAACTACAACAACAACAACAACAACATGAGTTTCAAATGCAACAAATGGAAGCACTATTTCAATGTCGACTTAATGAATTGAAACGAAAAATGCGTCAAGTTGACAAAGATGATGATTAAGAATTAGATATTTGCATTAAACTTTTAATTTGAAGTTTGTACTCGATAACTAATGTTTATTTTGAAGCTTGGACTGGATAACTATGACGAATATTTTGTATTTTGAATCTTTAGTATAATATGTAGTTTTGAAATTTCATGTTTAAATTCAGTTTTTTAATAAAGCAGGTTAATAATTGTAAAAAAAATGCATTAAAAATAATAATCTGTAGGGACGACATATTGTCCCTATAGAAAAAAAATAGAAAAAATGATTTTGAATCTTTAGTATAATATGTAGTTTTGAAATTTCATGTTTAAATTCAGTTTTTTAATAAAGCAGGTTAATAATTGTAAAAAAAAATGCATTAAAAATAATAATCTGTAGGGACGACATATTGTCCCTATAGAAAAAAATAGAAAAAATGATTTTGAAGTTGGTGGAACCACATATCGTCCCTATACATTAAACCTTTTTTTTTTTTTTAACTTTATAGGGACGACTTTTGGTCTCTAAAAATTTAAACCAATTTTTTTATTTTAACTCTATGGGGACGACTTTTTGTCTCTAAAAGTTTAAACCAATTTTTTTATTTTTTTATTTTAACTTTATAGGGACGACTTTTGGCCTCTAAAAGTTTAAACCATTTTTTTTTATTTATAGAGACGACTTTTGGTATCTAAAAGTTTAAACCAGTTTTTTTTTTTTTTATTTATTTTAACTCTATAGGGACGACTTTTGGTCTCAAAAAGTTGATCTATGGGACAACACGGAGGGGCCTATAGGAACAAAAGATGTGGATACAATATGTCGTTCCTATAGGTTAAAAAGACCTATAAGGACGATAAGTCGTCCCTAAAAGTTAAAAAAAATTGGTTTCCACATGTGTTTTTCATTGTTGTATAATGTAAAGAAAGCATCTATAAATGTAGAGGAGACGTCTAAATATGTAGAGGAGGTGTCTAAAAATGGAGATGTTGTCTAAAATGTAGAGGAGGCGTCTAAAAATGAAGAGGAGCCGTTGAGGAGTTAGGCGTCTACAATGAACATCTAATGCGTCTAGGTTAGAAGCTACATTACCATGGGCTTATTTTTCTATTTACCCTTAATAAGATTTTCAATCAAGTAAATTGACATCACCATCGAGCCTCTGGTTTTGTGGTTGCTAATGACTTCACAAATAGGAGGTCATGGTTTAGAGTCTTGTCTGTGGTAAATTTTGTGCTAGGTTGAATTAGGGGATATTTTCCGTTGTAAGTTTTCTCTTGGGAGGGTCGGTTGGGTCACCACCATCTGTTATTTAGACGAAAAGGTGATTTATTTGCTAGAGTGATCCTCGGTGTCCAAACCTTTGTTGTTAAAGAAAAAGTAAATTGACATCTTAAATGGATTGAAGTTATATTAAATTTACACGCATCTTAAATCGTATATTTTTTTGTGGTATTTGCATAAGTTTAATCTTTAATCTTAAATTTATACTAACATACAACTAAAACTAAATGTGATTTGTTGAAAGGAAAAAAAGGGAGACATATGATGCATATATGTTTTGCAAATTGGTTTTATTCTAATTAATGTTAACTAGATAAACTTAGAAACCAAATATCAATTAATGTTAATTAGATAAACTTGGAAACAAAATATCAAAATATCTACGTCAATTTTAATAAAATTGACGTATCCATCATTTACATTCATTATATTTATTTCAAATTCAAATGTTTATACTAAAACAATTCTACTATATCATCAGTAAATCCGTAATCACCAAATTATTAGGGGCTATTCTGTCACATAGAGAGACGTTCAGGGGTTAATGTGAACTTGCTACAACTTAAATATCTATTAGTATCTTCATACCCTAAAAAACCTAATTGTATCCCAAGAGCCATAATTTAACCCATCATCAATTCCATCTCTTTGAATCTTCATCTTCGATCTCCATCTTCAATGGAGTATGTGAAATACCAACCAGAACACAACCCAGAAGCCATAATCAGTTACTGTTCACATGGGGTTAAACCAGGCAGAAGCAAGAATCCAGATGTTAAAGATTTGATATTAAAGGCGAAAAAACATCTATCTTCAATCGGTTGGTTGTTCTTCTACACTTATAAGATTAATCCGGACCGTCGAGAACTGCGGTATCGATCTCCTGCTGGTAGATCATATTGTTCCCTCCGAGCAGCCTGTCAGTCTGTTGTTGACCACCAAGGTCAGTACATTCATGTTCTTGAAAACCCTAAAGAACCAGATACAAAACTGGAGAAAAAAGATGATTCTTGGAGTGATAATCGACCCGGGAAAAAGATTCGAATGGAAGATGCTGAAAGTTTATATCTTCAACAAGAAAGAGACCAATCAGTTGTGAATAATGTTGTTGAAAACATAAAGATTGATGGTGATAGGGTTCAAGATTTGGATAGATTAAAGGAATCCGGTTGTTCCAATGTCGAAAAACCTAAAGAAGCAGAAGCCAAACCAGATGATTTGCTGAGTAGTAATCGACCGAAGAAAAAGATTCGAATGGAAGATGTTGAAACTTCATATCTGCAACAACAAAGAGACCAATATCTTGTTGGAAAGAAGAGAATTGCGGGTACTAGGGTTCAATATTTGAAAAGATTAATGAAAGCCAGTGAGAAAAAGAATGATTTGAAGCCCAAGAAACTTATTCGAAAGGTGGAGAGTTCATCATCTACCCGTAGTAGGAGGTGTGTGCTTTCGTTGCTAATCGAGGATAACATTTTGTCGAGGGGCGCAAGAGTGTCGTATTGTAAAAAAGATGGTCGAATTTTGGCGAAAGGGCGGGTTTATGATGAGGGGATTCAATGTGATTGTTGTGATCAGTTGTTTTTGTTAAGTAAATTTGAGGCTCATGCTGGAAGTACATATCATAGACCAGCAGCCAACATATTTCTTGAAGATGGAAGGTCGATTGTCGATTGCCAAACTCAATTACAACGCGAAAACAAAGTGTTTATCAAGACTCAATCGAAAAAAGCGACTGATAGTGTATCATGTAACGACGATTTCTGCTTGGTTTGCAACGATGGTGGAGAGTTGGTGTTATGTGATTCTTGTACATCTTGTTTCCATTCAAACTGCATTGGGTTGAGCCGAATCCCCGATTCGGATTATTGGTTTTGCCCTTCTTGCTGTTGTAGAATTTGTCATGAAGGTCAAGTTAGTAATTTCACAACGGAAGGTAGCCATGATCATGGACAACTTAAGTGTGGACAATGTGAGCGTCAATTCCACATTGATTGCGTTAAAAGATTAGGGTTTTCAGTGTCCAACACCAATGCTGATCAAAATGAATGGTTATGTTCGGAGAATTGTGAACGAATATTTTCTGCACTTAAAAGTTTTTCAAAAACGGTCATGTTAGCCACGGACAACCTAAGTTGGAAATTGTTGAAGCTCGACGATGACAACAAGTACGAATTCGCCAAAACTTCCAGCAAGTTAAACGTTGCGTTGGACGTGATGCACGAGTGTTTTCAACCCGTAAAACATCGTTGGTCGGATAATGATTTGATTGAAGATTTGATCTTTAGTAGATCTTCTAAACGGTCGAATTTCAAAGGGTTCTTCACCGCGGTTCTTGAGAGAGGTGATGAGATGATTACGGTAGCTACATTGCGGGTTCACGGTTGTAAAGTGGCTGAGATCCCCCTTGTTGCAACAAGATTTCGGTACCGGAGATTAGGGATGTGCCGGGTATTAATCGATGAGATCGAAAGGAAAATGAAAGAGTTAGGGGTGGAGAGGCTTGTTTTGCCAGCGGTGCCGGAGATGGTTTGTACTTGGACTGGGTCGTTTGGGTTCAAAGTGATGACGGAACTTGAAAGAATGAATCTTGTTGAATATAAGTTAGTTGATTTTCCGGGTACCATATTATGTCATAAAATCTTGAAGTAAATGTGGATACTTGTTTTTACTTTGGGTTATTGTAATTTGTAGAGATATTTTATGATTCCACAAATTCTTATGAAACTTATATTGATGTAGTCTAAATTTGTGTGATTACGGATCGTGTTTATAGTGACACAACTCATGTATTTATGGGTTGACAAGTACATACGTTTAGCCTAGAATTCTATTTTCATGCTCCTAAAATTTTAAGGTGTATCCTCATGGAAATTCCCGTGCTCATTAATCTCACTTTATTTTCAAGACCTTCGGCCTCTTCCTTATGCATTATAATGGATAATTTAAGAACTTTGCAAGGCGCTTAAATGTTATTAAATATCAGTTTTCAATACCTTTATATAAAACATTTTTTTAATGGCAGGGAACGACGTCCCAACCACCAAGGTTGACTACTCGACCGCCGCCAGCCCCTTGGCTCTCCCTAGATGCGCGAAAACCCAATCTCCACCCTTCCGAAGGCACGACAGTATAATGATCGGTAAAACCTCTCATCATCACTAGATTATGAGATTTGCCTCTAAACTATTTTTAAAGTGAACAAAGAGTGCATATTTAGGGTTTGTATACTTTTAAACCATAATCAAGAATACCGAATTAAAGGTAACAATGGGTAGCGAAGAGACGTGGTGAAAATGCATCAACACAAGCATACATATTTCTAAACGGTTAAAAATAAGTAATGGTAAATAATTGTTGTGCTTTACTTTAAATATCAATCTCCGTTTGGGTTTGGGTTTTACGTTCACAACCAAAACAATTCCTCCATGCTCCTTGTGGATACAATAATCATGAACGATTGAGTTTGTTTGCAATGACATCGCGACAATCATCAATATATTAGGGAAGAGGGTGAAACTCAAGTTCCAATTAATATGTAGTTTGTGTGTTTGTGTGCCCTCAAGACGTACATCCATGTAAATCTTTTGGCAACGATTACGTATTTAGTTTATATTTTGTTGCTAAACCAGGGACAACCTATGACTTTTTTGTCAATTGTGTAAATCATTTGACAACGATTATGTATAATTGTGTAAATCATTTGACAAAAAAAAATCATAGGTTGCTAAACCAAGGACAACCTATGATTTTTTTTTGTCAATCGTGTAAATCATTTGGCAATTGTATTTATTTTATATTTTGTTGCTAAACCAGGGACGACCTATGACTTTTTTTGTCAATCAAAGTGCTAGATTAATAGCGGCATTTTATTCACTTGGGTGTCACATTAATTAGTGACAACCTTTTTCGTCAGTGTTAGATTAGTGACGGTCTTTTTATGAATGGGGTGTCTGACATCTCTTATGTTAGTTTTGGTGTTAAACAAGCGACGACTTTCATTCCTAGTGAAAAGATCTAGTGACGAGAGGGGTCAAACCCACAATGATAAGCTATATGTCATGAACATGAATAAAATGAGGACAAAGAATCTAAATTTACTGCAACATAATAAGACTTCAATTCGGTGTATATAACATTAGTATCATCGGACTACACGATTAGTAAACAATCTAACAAGTGTTAGAATATTAGTCATAGCATTTAGTAAACAATCTAGCGAATACGAGTGAGAGAAAATCCTAGATCACACCATTTACAAAAATGATTAGGGATATCCAAAAAGTGTTTCCAAAGCAGTAAACAATCTAGCGAATACGAGTGAGAGAAAATCCTAGATCACAGCATTTACAAAAATGTTTAGGGATATCCAAAAAAAAAGTGTATCCAAAGTAGAGATCAGATCACGATATGTGAAAGCAATGGAACTATGAACGGCAAAGATTAGGACCTATATACAAGGCACCTTTTTTTTTGAACGGCAAAGAATTTCACGTGTAAACTCACCTTGCTCGGGGCAATGTTCAAGGTCAACTCCTCGACCGCCGTGAGACTGTACCCCCTTGATGCGCGGAAACCGGATAAAATCCGTAAACACTTGCCCCTCGAAAGGTTCGAACCCTGGATTAAAGCCTAGATTCCTCCTTTCAGTAGTGTTATATATGTAGTAACCAGGGGCGAAGCTTAATGGGGGCGGGGGGGGGGGGGGGGGGGGGACGTCCGCCCCCCGGGATTTTTCGCTCAGTAGTGTTATATATGTAGTTTTCGTATAGAAATTTGTGGGTATATACGTTTTCACCCCCCCCCCCCCCCCCGGTTCTATAGAAATTTTTGGGTATTCTATAGAAATTTTTGGGTATATATGTTTTCACCCCCCCCCCCCCCCCCGCCCGAAAAATCCAAGCTTCGCCACTGGTAGTAACACCATCTTTTTCAATTGAGAAATATCTCAGTCGTCATATTTATAGGGTTTTAGATTTTTTTTACCATTCATGGAACAGTTGTAATTAGCATCGAAGACGTTCTGGACTAGAAATTTGGTCAAGTCCCCATATTACTCCCGATCCCTCCTAAAAAATTGGTAAAACTCCTCGATTCCTCCCCCCCCCCCCCCCCCCCCCCCCCCCCCAAAGGAAACATAATTCTGGGTCCATCACTGCCTTGACGTTTCGTTGGCCAGCCGAGAAGATAAAAAAATAAACAATTATCTTCAAAAAATGCTACGTTATGTGAGTGACGATGCTCCTCGGTGATCCATAGGATGTGTAACGACAACTACCGAGTGGAGTAAGATGTGGATGTTGGTTTCGAAGGGGGTGTTTTGAAAATCTACTTTTTGTTCATTTGTTTTTTAATTCATCTATTTCAACTTTCTGAAAAACTTCTTGAGTATATTTTCCTTTATTCAGTTGACATTGCATTATTAAAAAAATTTCTAATTGATTTTTACTTTTGGTTATATAACTTCTCCCTTTAACATCTACAAAAGCATGTATTTATAGTTTCATACACCACAATAATATAATTTACAAACTTATTATTACATTCTCACTCAACTTACAAACTTATTATTACATTCTCACTCAACTTTTATTCTGAAACAATTATAAGACTTACTGAAATCATAATTTGTTTTTAAGTGGATTTTTGAAACCTGTGTGACCTCAATTTGTCACAATCAATCAGTTAGTACGAGATCCAAACCATCAAACTTTTCTTTAGTAATTTGATCCAAAGTCAGACTCATTTCGGTTGTTAGATGTTTCCCCCAGTCTCCAACTTTTCCTTCCCTAAAGAAAGCATAATTAGGTATACCGATACTTAAAGTCCCATGTTTATTAACTTCGCTTAAGTTATCGAAACTACATAAACTCACAATATCTTCCACCATACCTTTGGCCTCTTCCTCCTCTGTGAAAGGGTATCCCAAGAACTTTGCGAGGCACCTCAAATACTTTGGTGTGTCCATTTTCATGTCCTCATATGTTAAAAACATAATCTTTGTTGGTTGTTCCAAACTGATTTTGTAGTACCCTTGCACATGATCCCAATATGGTCCATTTGGTATAACACCTTTAGTAAACATTTCAAAAGCCTCCTCGAATGTCATTACATTCTGAGATTTTCCTCTCAGCTTATTTGCAAAGTGAAACAAAGAGACTAACACATCTTTAGGATTTCTACACATATAAACTATGTGACAACGAGAATCAAGAATGGATTGGGGCAACGAAGTGTAAGGCATATGGGTAGCAAAGAGACGTGGCGAATGTGCACCGACATAAGTAGGACTAGTTCTTAAAACTTCACACTCAACAAAAGGCAAACAATTATGAGGGTTAGAAGTTTGTAGCGGATGAGTTGATAGAGGCTTGTTTTTGTACATGTTTCTGTTCACAGTAGCAAACACAAGGGCTTTTAGCCATGTTGTGCCTGATTTCGGCAGTGTGGCTAAGTAGATGTCCGTCGAAAGAGCTTGGAAAGTGTCTTGCGTAGCCATCACAGTTTCAACTGAGACAACGTTCTTCGATTGGTGCCAAAAGCCTTGATACTTGTATAGCTCTTCGGTCATCCAACCTTTCTCTTTTGGGAAAGTTGTGAATTTATCCTTGTATTTCTCAAAGATAAGGGCCAGATTGGCCTCTTCTTGATAGTCTTCTAAACCAGGTGTAGTTACAAATGACATTAGCAAGATTTTCTTTATAAAAGGATTGTTGCTCTTTGCATCCACGCTAACTACACATATATATAGGAAAAACAATTTCTGTATTAAGCTGGAAAATTGGTCCATATGGTAAATGTTTACACTAATATATATCGTATCTTTTGAACAAAATTATGGTAAATGTTTACACTAATATATCTCGTATCATTTGAACAAAATTTAACAAATTGATCACAAATCTATAATCCATTGAAGATATCTTATTTTATAATCTCGTATCTTTTGAACAAAATTAACAAATTGATCACAAATCTGTAATCCATTGAAGATATCTTATTTTATAGAGTAAATTACGTTTTTGACCCCTGTGGTTATATCACTTTTACTATATTAGCCAAAAATAAGAATTTTTAACATATCTGCCCCTATGATCTCTATAACTAACCATTTTAGCCCCTAAGTCTAGAGATCATGGAGGCCAAAATGATTAGTTATAGAGACCATGGGGGCTAAATGATTAGACTTAGGGGTCAAAATGGTTAGTTATAGAGACTATAGGGGCAGATATGTTAAAAATTCTTATTTTGGGTTAATATAGTAAAAGTAATATAACCATAGGGGCCAAAAACGTAATTTACTCTATTTTATAATACCTTAAATTGACCATACAACAACCACACATTGTTTATTTTAAAGTAATTGTTTCCATGTCTGTTTTCAGTATGTAATATTTTCATTATAATCACTTAACAAATCGGGTTGTTCCAAGTGATATCCAACCCATAAAACTTTTCCTTAGTGATTTCATCTAAAATACAACTCATTTCATCGGTTAGATGGTTGGTCCAATCTCTAACTTTACCTTCCCTAAAGAACGCGTCATTAGGTATGTCCTCACGTAAGTTCCCATGCTTATTAACCTTGCTTAAACTCTCGAAACTCCAAAGTCTAACAATTCCTTGAAAGGGTAGCCCAGGTACCTCGCAAGTCGCTTCATAGTGTTCACGGTGTCTATTTTCATATCCTCGTATTTTAGGAACACAACATTTTCTGGGTGTTCTAAACTAGCCTTATGGTACCCTTTCACATGATCCCAATAAGATCCGGTCGGCATGATACCTTTACTAAATAACTCAAACGTCTCTTCAAATGTTAGTAGACCACGCGATTTGTCTCTCAACTTATTTGCAAAATGAAACATAGAGACCAAAACATCTTTAGGGTTTCTACATAAGTAAACTAAACGACAACCAGAATCAAGAATGGATTGAGGCAATGAAGTGTAAGGTATGTGGGTAGCAAAGAGGCGTGGCGAATGTGAATCTACATACGTAGGCGTGTTTCTAAAAAGTTCGGTTTCAATGAAAGGTAAACAGTTATGGGGACTAGAGACAAGTAAAGGGTGAGTTGAAAAACAATCATCTTTATAGCAGTTTCTATTTACCAAAGCAAACACAAGCGCCTTGAGCCATGTTGTGCCAGATTTTGGCAGTGTGGCCAAGTAGATATATGTTGGGTGAGCTTTGAAAGTGTCTTGTAAGGCCATCACGGTTTCAACTGATATTCTACGACTCGACTGATGCCAAAAGCCTTGGTATATGTATAGGTTTTCGGTTATCCAGCCTTTCTCCTTCGGAAGTGTTGCAAGCCTATCTTTGTATCGATCGAAAATGAGGGCCATATTTGTTGTTTTGTGGTTACCCTCATTGCTAAATTTAGGTACAGAAGGAAGAGAGATAGCATGAGAAGCTATAGGCATCGACATTGTAGGTTATTTGCAGTTTTGCATTGAATCAGACGACTTTTTCATATTTGTACACCGAAAATATTTTATTTTACTTTACTTTTCTAAATATAATAGTGTTTATACATGGATGACATATGCGTTTAAGGAATATTAAATCTTATAAAATCAAAGAGAATGATTATATGGGATTAGAATACATGTAACAAGAAATCATGAATTTGATCACAAGTTTCGTTTAGACTATACGGAGTGCGGGGCATGAAAGAATGGTGTTATTTGACATATGATTGTCACATCAGCACGCATTAGAAAAATGATATAGTGTAAAAAAGAGAGGAATGGAAGCGGCATGGTTAGTGGCGTTTTTATAAAATAATAATAATAATAATAATAATAACAACAACAACAATAATAACAACAACAACAACAACAACAACAACAACAACAATAATAATAATAATAATAATAAAGAACCAATCAAAACCAACCAAAATCCATCAACGAATGAAAAGCCTCCACATTACCAAACTAAGCACCCCACGCCGGTGGAGAATACCCCGCCCTCATTATCACGCCACCCTCCACGCCATGTCCAAGGTGGTGTTCCTAGTTAAGATTTGAAAACAAAATGCAGGCTTTCTACCTAGTTAAGCTAGCGATGAATCTAGTAATTTTCGTACGCATTTCTAAAACAAGTTCGGTAAAACGATTGCTAATAAGATTAAACAAAAATTGTGATACAGATACATAAGAGCATTCACAATTAAGACCTTAAAAATATGTGAGTGAGTTTAGTTATATTATATGGAATGGTTGTTAGTGTTTTTGAGTGGTTGTGAGTGGAGAATAGAGAAAATATAGGAATGTAGCTGTTCATCTGTAAATATATGGAAAAAATATCTGGAGAGAGAAAACTTATAAATTTTTTAATATTTTTAGAAATGGTTGTGAGCAGAGGAGAGAGAAAAGATAATGACAAAGGTATACAAAATATTATTTAATTGAAAATGAGAGAGAAAAAATAGTTATTTTTAGTATAAGCATATGGATACGACAAAAATTTCATTGTGAATACTCTAATTACATAAATCTGTAACGTATTATAGCAAAATTTCAAATTTTATTTTTCTAAGTTAAACTGGCTCAAATTCTTAGAATAAAATCCCAAAGAGCCATAAGGGCAAAGTGAATATGTGGCTGTAGCTTAGATGTGAAACCATCCAAAACTACGTAGTTTTGTTAAAAACCCTTTCAAATTTTAATTCCTAAATTAACTCAACTTGAATTTATCTAAATCTTTTTACTTTAGAAAACAACTATCGTTCCAACAAATACGTGAAATTTTGTTCAGCAAGATCCAAGAAATTCACCCAGACTTCTTCAACAATCATCGCCTTCAACAATTCCAGTTCAAAATTTTGTTCAGCAACATCATAGAATTCATCCAGACTTGTTCAGCAATCATCGTCTTCAAAAACTCCAATCCTATTAGCATCGACCTCAAACTACTCGCATTCTATCATGGAGGTAAAATTGTTGTTATTCTAAATTTCTACATACAATTACTTTCGAGCAATATCAATTGATTAATTTTTAATGCAAATCAATCTATGTACTAAGTCGAACCATTAATTTGATTTCTAATTGGTCGATCATGGAGGTAAACTGATATGATGTTAAAGTGAGTGTTGTTATTCAGAATTTCTACATACAATTACTTTCCAACAATTTCAATTGATTAGCTAAAAATTCAAAGTTTTTACTTTTGTGCATACAGGAAATGCATAACACAATGAATTTCAAATCACATCTGATTGAAGATATTGATGTGAACGGGTATTTGGCTATTAGTAATGGCCCAGACGTTGAAACAGAGAAAATAAACGAAGTACACACAGATTCTGGGTTTAAGAAAGAAGAAGCTAATAATGTAATGAAAATGGTTTTCGATTCTCCCGCTTATGCATATGCTTTCTACAATCGCTATGCGTTTTTACATGGATTTGGAATACGTATATCTTCGGCTTATAAAAATAAGACCACAAACGAGCCTTATCGAAGGATATATGTGTGTAACAAAGAGGGGTTTAAAGACATGAAGTGTAATAGTTCTAATGGAGATGTTAAGAAACGTCGTCGAAATTTAAGGACAGGGTGTGAAACATACATTCGGATCTCAAAAAATAAAGAAGGGAAATGGTTCGTGGATAGATTTAGCGACTCACATAATCATGAGCTAACTGCTACTCCTACCAAAGTAATGAAACATCGGTCTCATGGGAAGTTTCACCGCTCAATGGCATGCAAAGCCCTGGTGTCGAACCTTGGTCAAGCCGGGTTGAAACCTTGTCAAATTAAGAAGGTCGTAAATACTATGAAAGATTCAAATGAAAATGATGTTTCATCAAAGCAATGTGTAGATATCTTGGTTGATCAGCGAAAACAATATAAAGGTAAGGAATTTTTCGGGCTTATTAAACATTTCCAAGATAAACTAATAGAAGACCCTAATCTTTATTTTGTTGTGGATTTATTTGACGACGGGTCTCCAAGAAATATCTTTTGGGCTGACGGGAGATCAAGAGACTCATATGTAAAATTTGGGGACGTTATTGTGTTCGATGTCACATATATGACAAACAAATTTAAGATGCCATTTGCTCCTTTTGTCGGAGTGAATCATCATGGTAAGTCCATACTTTTTGGTGGTGCACTATTAGAAAATGAGAAACAAGATACTTTTGAATGGTTATTTCAAAATTTCTTAAAATGCATGTTTGACAAGTATCCATCAGCAATAATTACAGATCAAGATAAAGCTATTGGCAATGCAATTAAAAGTGTTTTTCCAAAAACTTGACATCGATATTGTTCATGGCATATGTCACACCCCTTTCTAAGGCGGAAGCACTAGGTATGATCTTGAAAGGTTCTCATTGCATACGAAAGGTAAACATACTACATGCTCGTAAAATAACTCCAAATGCCAAAACATTACATAACAGAAAACATAGGTTAAGTGTTTACATCACAAGACAGCATATTGTCTGAAAAGTTTACAACTTTATTTAAAAGGTGAACATAAAGGTTTTGGTCCTTATATCACCACACGGAGTGGGACATAATAACCAAACCCAGCAAAACGACATAGGAGTCTCGACACAACATAGCTAACAACATAAACAACATCCAAGAGCAAGAGTATGACCGCGCGCACATCCACTTTAGTTACCTGAAATACATGTGAGTTTTTGAAAAATCGTCAACATAACGTTGGTGTGAATTCATGCAGTTTTTGTATTGAACGTTTGTATACTTGTATGAAAACATGGTATGTAATTTGTATGAAACAAGTATTTCTGTAAATATAAGGAAATCGAGATCGCTAATGGTTTGCAAGGCCATTAACATGTGACACGACATAGGAAGCATCCAAACCATAGGCATTTTTCGTTGTCGATTCACGACTAGAGACACAAAAGCACTGCTTGGTACTAGTTATGACCAAGAGTGTGGCTGTCTGAAACCCATTAGATCTAACCTTTTGTTCCGCGGTCTTAGTATGTAAACGATTAATGGTGCTTATGACACCCTGTTCGTGACATGATCTAAAGTATCATTCCTTAGTTTTTGTATCCAACATACCATAACACATGTATTTTCCCCAAGTTTAAAAAGCATGTAAAAGTTTAAAAGTGGGGACATGAACTCACAACTTTGCATTTCCTGCGCCGTAAACTTCACCGGGTTTGCTTATTTAGCGTCGTGACCTATACGTGTTTTATTAACGTTAGTCACTAGACTTGTATCGCACAAGTACAACTCACCATCTGTTATGTATGTGCTCTTTGTTGTTAAAAATAATTTATATTTTTAACTATGTATCTTACTTATATTATTTTCTCAAAAATAAATATAAGTATCTTGTATTTTTCACCCGAGTTATATATTTTCATCCAAAAAGACATTTTAAGTTCGTAACTTGTCCAAGTTACATAATCTTCTAAGAAATATATTGTCATAAATATATTTTCTTGTATTTGTCTATGCATGTTGTATGTGTATTTTTGCATTTCTACTCCTTGGGAGTATTTAGTGTATTTTCCAGTCCTAATACACTATTACATACAATACATATTACATACACTTAGCACAAAATTTGGTGACCGATAAATATATATTTTTCTAAAAAATATACATACTTAGTATCAATTTTTATCTTGAAGAAATCATCATTCCTTTACTTGAAATTTACACAAAAATTAGGGAAACCTTGGTAAATATTTTTAGGTGAATTTTTAGGGAATAAGTTTCACCAAAACTTATATTTTTCTAAGTGTCAAAATTTTATAGAAATTTTGACATGGTTTCCCCTAAAAATGGAGGTTTCCCATGTTTTCAAAACATGTGTTTATTTTCTTTTAAAATCATCATAAATAATCATCAACTCATTCAACACTTACCGAGTGTCAAAATCAAGTAAATTACACTACATCATGAACTTGAAGTTTTTGTAAAAACTTGTAGTAATTTACCATGTTGTTTAGTAGGTTTAGTTATCCTTAAAAACATATTTATTTGTTTTCTAAATCACATTCTTGAATGATTTAGTCATTTACAACTTGTAAGATGATTTTTTCTAAAAATGTTTCTTTTGTATTTTTCTTGTTACAAACATGTTTCTAGGCTTGTTTAAATACGGAAAATATGATTGGTTTACTTAGAAACCATGACTTTGTAAATCTTATAAATAAACTTGGTTTCTTGAGAAAATCATTTTGGTAATCATCTATTTACAAGATTTGTATTTTGTTTAAATCATCTTTACATATGAAAACCAATTTCATCATTCAAGTTCATGAAGACATAAAGCATGATGATCTTGGTCTTTCACAAAATCACCACCTTAAATTACTAGATCATGTGTTTAATCACAATCTAGTAGGTTTCCTATGATGTCCAACATCACTAACACAAATCATCAATCATCAAGAAGCAAATCATCATCATTCAACATGTATTCTTATGTTATTAAGCTTATGTTAAAGTATCATGATCATGTTCTTTAGTGTTCATCAAGATTAACAATGTTCATTATCTTTTATCCAACTAAATATAAAGTAAAAATAAGTTACAAGGAGCTTACTACTAGCACAAGGGCTAGGGAAGAACACAAGATGTTGAAGATGATAAATGGGTTGGTTAATAGCAAATGAAGAAGGTCCTTCAATCTCCAAGACCACCAAGCTTCATTAAACACCTTCTTACAACTTGAGATGAACTTAGATTGGATGAACAAGATTGAATGGAGGTGGTGGTGTGGATGGTGATCTTCGGCCGAGAATGGGAGGAGAGGAAGAAGGAGAGTGGTGTGAAGTGATGAATGAGGGTCTTGATCTATATGTTTACTTATAACAATATTTTAGAGTTTTGTCCAAGGGATAACATGTCCCTCAAGTACTAAGCATAATCTTCTACCAAATCAAGGGAGATCATATAGAATCAAGGGAGATCACATGTGGGACCCATGTTGGATCCAACATGAGGGGGGGTGTATAATTGGATTTCAATCTTTAGTTAGGGATTTAGTTGGAATGTAAGGGTGTTAGTTAGGCACTTTATGTGTTTAGTGCTTAGGGGATGTAATATGATTCTCGGTGTTCATAACTAGCTTCGTAATATTAAAACAATGCTTCTAGTATAATTTTGATGTTTCGGGTAGTGTCTGGTTGTTCGGTTAGATACCGGTTCGTTAAAGTGCTAAATTCCACCGTTTAGTGTCCTTTATGTACCCTTTTGTGACACTTTCAATTCCCGAAACTTAGGAAGGCATTCAGGACTAATTAGTCATATTTTTACATGTTACTGACTTGTTACAATGCTGAATTTTGCTGAAATATATGAAATTCAGCATTTAAAGTGTGTTTCGGGTGCTTTTCAGTGCGTATTTTAGCTTCCGGAAAGTCTATATGTTAACCCTTGTATACATTCTTGGGTTTTAATGTATTTTAGACGTTGGACCTACTCCTAGGCCCCAATTCTATTGTCTGGCTGCTTTCTACAGAATTGCTGACACAATGTGTCTTACCGGTGAGTTTACTAGTCTTTCTGACGCAACGCTAATGGTAATGCATAAAGCAATATTTGGAGTATAAAACGTGCATGAATTCACATGTATAGCATGAAATCAGACAATGTTGACATTTAAGCACATAATTGCATATATTAAGTAGAGTAAATTACAAGTTTTGTCCTTTATGTTTGTCCCAGATTTCAGGCGTTGTCCTTTACCTTTAAATTTGACGAGTTTTGTCCTTAATGTTTCAAAATTCTGCACGTTATGTCCTTTAGCCCTAACTCAGTTATATTTTTTTGTTAAATCTAGTCATGTGACTTGCATGTGAGGGCATATTTGTCTTTTCACCATTACAAAGACTATTGTGCAAAATATTTAATATTCAGGGACTATTATGTAAAATAATAAAATAAAAACATTTATATAAATATAAAAACATGTTTTCTCTTTCTCCTCTCTCTCTCTCCCACATACAACCACCATCATCAACCTCACACCACATCCTGATCCACCGCCAACCCTGCACTACTTTCAAAACCTTCAAGCTTTCTTAAAAAACATGCCCTAAATCATAACACTTTCCTAAAACTTTAGACATAATTTGCAATATCCATCAATTCTACTGTCTATTATCATGCTCAAAGATCCTCAAATCTCAACATAACAGGTTTATAACAATAAAACATATTAACAGAATCTGGAACAATCTTGAATAACTTCATCTTATGTAAAGAAACAAGAATTACAAGTGGGACACCTCATCCACTACAATTGGGCACCTAATCCACCAAAGCCTAACACTCCCAATACATATTTAATTGGGGGAAAACATATGATGTAATTTAAGACCGATTTAATTGAGGGAAAAAAACATGATTCAGATTAGATGCCGTAGACAATGGCAGTTGCAGCGAGGGTTGGAGTCAAAACAAAACCAGCACCGCCGAACACCGCCCCATCAACCATCTGCCCACTACCGCCCCTGTCACCATCCAACAAAACCCAGCATATCAAACCACCACCCCACCAGCCACCATCCAACACACGAAAATCCCCTTCTCGATTTTGAACAATCCCGTCACCAACAACCATCCAACAAAACCCAGCATATCAAACCACCGCCCCTAACTCACCACCACCTGCAATCACACCACAATAGCCACCTCCACCACGTCCATCCACCCTGTACCGTCATGTGCCGCCACACACCACCTTCAATCGCCCACAAAAGCTACCTCAACCACCTACATCTTGCATCTGTTGTTTGAGAGTGAGAAGAGATAGAAAGAGGGGTTTCAGATTAGAGATTAGAGAGAGGAGAGAGATAGTGTGTGCTTATATAGTTTTTGTTTTTAAGTTTTACAAAATGGCCCTTTAATAAAAGTTCTTTACAAACTAGCCCCTGAAAAGGTCAAATGACAAGAATGCCCTCATGTGCCTTGCAAATGATCAGATTTAACAAAAAAAATTAACTGGGTTTGCCCTAAAGGACATAATGTGCAGGATTTTGAAACGTTAAGGACAAAACTCATCAATTTTAAAGGTAAAGGACAGCTCCTGAAATCTGGGACAAACATAAAGGACAAAACTTGTAATTTACTCTATTAAGTAATAATTAAATTGTACGGAAATTACCGGTTTTGTGCCAGTTGTCACAGCATATTAAGAAACATGAGACTGAACATCTTCGAGCACTTAAAGCTCACTGTAGTGACTTTCAAGAATTACACAAACAGTGGGTAAAGAGTAATACGGTTGAGGAATTTGAAACTCAATGGGAACTTTTACGTGAAAAATATAATTTTGAAAGTGGCGATTGGATAACAGAGATGTATAACCAACGTAAATATTGGGTTAAAGCGTTCTTGAAGGATTGTTGTTTTGCTGGCATGACATCAAGCGGAAGAAGCGAGAGTATTCATTCATTTTTTATGGATATATGAACTCAAAGACCATGTTGAATGAGTTCGTAAGCCAGTATGATAAAGCTATTGAGACTCGAAGGGCTGCCGAAGAAGATGAAGACTTCAAGACTATGAACTCCAAGCCAGATCTTTCTTCTATTAATTTAATAGAGGCAAAAGCAAGTTCAAGTTACACTAGGAAGCTCTTTGACGTATTCAAAAAAAGAATGGACCGAAGCTACCTTGAACTTAACTCATGAGAAAATAAGCAAGAATTCAAAAGAAATCATATATAAGGTTGGACAATTGGATGTTGATAAAACATATTGGAGAAATGTTAAATTTCGTCTCTCTGAGAAGATAGATGTCACATGTTCATGTGCAAAGTTTGAAACATACGGGATATTATGCAAACATATCTTATATATCTTGAAGAAGAGACACGTTGAAACCCTTCCTGATCATTATATTTTACCTAGGTGGACACCTGATGCTAGGTATAAGTTGGATAAAGCACTATTGGGCTTGAAGACATACATAATGGAAATGAAGTCAACGCGTTATCTTTATGGTGTGTTCAATCAAATTTTAGAAAAGCGGTCGAACAAGCAAGAGACTCCCCATCTAAGAAAAATAAACTAGATACCATCTTGTTAAAGTTTCTAGAAGAGCAAAGTATTCGAACAAAGCTGAAACAGTTTGATACTAATCCACAAGATTCTAATGTGGAAAGTTCGCAAGTAAACTTGATGCCTCAAATTTCTATTCGTCATCCAGTAGTTCATACTAATACTAAAGGTCGCCCTAGAAGTGCAATGAGAATCAAATCTTCTCTAGAAGCGCCAAAAAAAAAAAGAAATTGTTCTTATTGCAAGAAACCTGGTCATTACATCAGTGGATGTCAAAAAAAGAAGGTATGTTTTTATATTTATTGATAATTACTGGTTGTCAGTGTAATACTTTTTTAACTAGAAATTGTGCTATAGCAGGCAGATGAGGTGGCATTACAAGAAAAGGAAGGATGACATGAGATTGTGTAGGTCGTAGCTTGTCCAATGTATTCAAACAGTAGAGATTTTCTTATTTAGATTGTTAGATTTGAAGACGTTACAACGTTTAGATACACTAATGAAAATGAGATATGTTGCTGTCTTTTGATCAATTTTGGGTTAATTATATGTTGTGATGTGCCAAAATATATGGCGAATTAAAGTTAAACGGGTCAAACGTGCGAAAGTATCACGAATTAAAGTTAAACAGGTGGGTCAAAATATAGCGTCGTAAAAAGAAATGGGTCAAACGTGCGAAAGTGTGGCGAATTAAAGTTAACCGGATCAAAAAATAGCATTGTAAAAAGAAACAGGTCAAACGTGCGAAAGTGTGGCGAATTAAAGTTAACGGGTGGGTCAAAACTAGCATCGTAAAAAGAAACGGGTTAAACCTGCGAAAGTGTGGTGAATTAAAGTTAAACGGGTCAAAATATAGTGTCGTAAAAAGAAACGGGTCAAACGTGCTAAAGTGTGGCGAATTATAGTTAACCGGGTCAAAAAATAGCATCGTAAAAAGAAACGCGTCAAATGTGCGAAAGTGTGGCGAATTAAAGTTAACTGGATCAAAAAATAGCATCGTAAACGGGTCAAAGCATGCCCACTTTGTTGCATAAATGATTTTGTTGCCTAACATTCCCATAACAGCATGCCCATTTGTTGCATAAATGATTTTGAGTAATCTAATAATTTTGCTAATGCGTTTTGGTTACTTTCGTTACTTCTATCCAAAATCTTTCTTTTTTTGTTTTTTTTTTTTTCTATCTTTAACCAAGTCTTCACGTTATTTTACCATTGAATCGTTGTATGTGTTTTTTAACTGGAGCTTTGACTACAAGGTTTAGTATCTGGGTTCTGCTTTTACAATCCATTTTGGTTTTATGCAGGTTTTTTATTTTCTGTTTGTTTTCAGTTATCTGCCTCTATTTCCGTAGTGTTCACTCTTACGAGATTTGTTATTAAAAATATGTAAACACTTATCGCCTAAAAATTAATGGGCTATTGGATTAAAATAACCTCAATTTTCAACTTACTTCCCTCTAGCACTCCCAAACTAACTGAACCCTAATCTAGATAATTTTTTTATTGATGTGTCGCTTGTTTAGCGACGTGGCAGATGTGTGGCACATATATAGTGATGTGGCATGTGACATGGCTTTTTTAATAACATGGCATTTGATGTTAGCTAACTGGGTTAGAGTTCAATTAGTTTGGGATTAGCAGAAGAAAATAAGTTGAAAGTTTGGAGTGGCGTGGTACATTTTGTAAGTTGGAAGTTCTATCGTCCAAGTTGAGGCTATTTAAATCCAATAACCCAAAATTAATTAGAAAGAGATAGATTGGAAAGGCAAAGACCAAGTTAGAAGAAGGGTAATCAATGCAAGCTTTTCCGCATGCAAAATTACCATATGCGTTATGTTTCAACCATCAGTAAGGAAAGGTAGGTGGCTTGATCGCGTGATTCAAACTACGATGCTGAAGGTTCCTCGTCTAATCTTGTCTTTTACATAGGTCGTCAAATAGTTGCTCAATCGACATATCGCTCATCACATCTTCAGTCAACGACGCATCTATTTGCTATTGCATGCGGGACAGTAAGGGAGACAGGGGCTATAGCATCTATTTTAGGAGACTTTAAACTTCATTCTCAAAAAAAAAAAACACTCATGCGTAGGTTGGCTAATTACGTAAAGGGTAGTTTTAGACACGGGTCAAAAAAGGTGAGTCAAGTCAGTTGACTCGCCAGTATTTTGTTTTTTGATCCAGTGCTTTAATAAGTAGTTAATCTCTTAAATATAGTTAGAATAGCTCAACTATAAAAAACAATACACCATTTTTAGTATTTCTTCCATTACTCCTTATGAGGCGAGGATTGGCATCGGGATGACTTCACTTGAGACATAAACTTTTTGTAGGTCCATGGCCGGTCCTAAGAATTTAGGTGCCCTGTCTGAGGCCGGAAAAATGTGTCGCTTATGCCTTAAAGAAATAGATAATGTAAACTTTGTTTTTTTGCTGCTCTTTATTATTTCTTTAAACTAAAATCAGTATTAGGCTAATACCTAAGGGGCTTAAGTTTTAAATTTTGAGATTGATAGTTTTCGATAAGCGTTAGATATAATTTATTGTTTTATATGGGTTTTCTATTTGAAAAATATATGTATAACCTAGGTTGTCAAAAACGCAAGGAGTATAGGCCTCGCCCAGAGCCTAGGCACAAAGTGCTTGCCTAAGAAAAAAATGGTACACATAAAAGAAAAATAATTGAAAAATATATTATGCTATGGAAATTAATATTGTTCTAAAAATTAATAAAGCTAACAACATTAGAAATTATAACCATGTAACCAATATCAAAAGTTTTGAAAAACTTTTAAAGCAGTAAGATTTAACTTTAACATAGTAAGATGTACATCTTTTAAAAACATTTTAAAAAAGATTCATTTTAGCCACCTAACAAAAAGAAATTTCTAAAACAAAATACAGAAAGCCTGCTAAAATTGATGAGAAAGACAAAAACGGGAGGAATGCAGTGAAGCTTTTCTACAGCCTTTTCATCAACATGTGTTGTCACTATTGTTGAAAGCTTTATTGACTCTAAAATTGTCTTAACCCTATAATGTTTATTAAGGGTACGAAAGTCTCATTTTCTTTCTAACTACTTTCTCTCAAGTTTTTTTTTCTTTTCTGCATCTATCTCTCTTTGCAAAAATGCGTAACAACTTCATATACTTTCAAACTTCAGCTTCAACTTCTTTCTATCTTCAACATATATGTATATATAGGATTTATTAAATGTGCTCCCGGATAAAATGTGCCTTGGTTGGTGGTCCTCCCCTCCCACCCTAGGGCTGGCTCAAGTCCATGGAGATGTTAACGTCCTTGTTTCCTCAAAAGGGTCGAGACCGAGGCATTGTGAGTTGGGGAGCTATAACCGGGGTTGTTACGAGTTTTTTAATCTCTTTACCTTGCATTGGGTAGAATGCCTTATCTACTCAAAACTGGCATGTTTTCTAGTATATTTAAAATTGATTTGTCATACTTATTTTTAAGAATACCCTTAATTTTAACATATTTTTTAACGAACGTTATCTTTTTGGACTGAGTTGGCACGTTTCAAAAATATTGAGGACGAAACTGGCGCAAAATTCTTTTTGGACTAAAATGGCATTTTCCATCAAACCTAAGTTAAACTATTGAATGGGCCCAAATGCTATGCTTGGGCCATAATCTTGTTATAAAGTCTTAATACCCTAAAAAGTTTCCTTAAACAAAACCTAAATCATCGCACACAATCAAAAAAGATGGCCATCAAGAAAAACTAGATGTCTGAAATCCGATCTGCGCTGAAAGCCGCCCAAGCGGTAGCCGCACAGGCCGCTGCGGAGAAAGTCGCCGCACAGGCGGCGGCGGACAAAGCCACTGCGACGGCGGCGGCGGAGCTTAAAGAGAAAGCTGAAGCCGGAATAATCACCATGACATTGAGCAGTAAACCTGAGGATTTGAAGAGGTTTCAAGTCACTCAGGGAAAGTCAGCATCTGCCGAAATTGTTTTCGGTGTATCGTGGGCGAGTGCTACGGCCTCTTTGAATTATATCGCTAACCAGATCCCTTCATGGATCTGCCGCAAGCCCCCTCCGGTGCCCGAAGTCAGCAAAGAAAAACCCAACGGGGTTAAAACCAATGGTGGGGCTGTAGGGGGAAACGGTGGTGATGGAAGTGCCAAAGAAAATGGTAACGGTGGTGCGGGAGGTGGAAAAGAAGGTGGGAACGGTGGCGCGGTAGGCGGCAATAGTGGTGAGGGAGGCGACAATGGTGGTGGGGAATAGTTGTTATGCGGTGGTAGGTGTTGTTAATTTTGTGATTAACGTTTTTTTTTTTCATTTCCAGAAAGGTGTTTTCAACAATTAACTTAGAAATTTTTGTTTTCACCCATGATCTTTGTTATATATGGAAAGATATTATTATATTAGTTTCTTATGATGTTTGGATATCATTATTTATATATGGAAAGATATTATTATATTATTTTTTATGATGTTTGGATATCATTATATTAGTTTCTTGTGAGATTTGATTTCACTTTTTGTTGAACAAGGTAAATCTTTTTAGTGAAGTCTCATACTCAAATCATTTACATTATTCCCATCTCGGAGGGATGATGGGGATCTTATTGCCAAATTGAATATGAAAGAACAAACAACTTGTAAATTTCAATAATCAAAATCAACCGACTGTTCCAATTACAAAAGCCATCTTAAATAGAAAATAGAATACTAAAAAATAAGGAAATTAAAAAAAGAGAATAAGTGAAAATTAGTTATGATTGCAATCTGGGCGTTGAATGTCAAGGAAGCCGCGTTGTCCCCTGATGCCCCGAAGAGTCCAATTGAGCTAGAGTTGAGTGGGCCAGATCCGTAGTGATCGACTAAGAATGATTGACTTTATGTGTTTTTGTTGGTGCAGTTGTCTGTCGACTACATCTTAGTTCGAGTCTTAGGCTAGGGCTGTTTGTATAATGAACGGAAAATGAGAAATTATGTTTTAGATAGGTCCGCTTATAGGATATATAGAGAGGTCCGCTTATTAGTCACTTTATACATAGGTTCGCTCATATGTCACTTAGGTGGTTCGCTCTTGTGACATGATGAGTGGTCCGCTTATATGGACATGTCCATATAAGCGAACCAGTGTGCCTATATATATGTGAGTCGTTCAAGCGGATCTAAAAACGATATATGTGTGTGTAACGGCGAAGCCCTGTCCGTTTGTCTCTGAAAACTTGTAATTTGTCAGATAATCAATAAAGGAGACGTTAAGTAGTGAAATCAAGCTGAACGAAGACTAAATCAATGAATTCCGCCTCTGATCTAGTCTAAGCACTCTTCTGATCGACTCGTCAGGTCGCAAAACGTTCCTACAAGTGGTATCAGAGCTCAGGAGGAAGAGTTCTTACCGTTTAGCTTGTTTTCACTCAAAAATTCTGATTTCTACACCTTCTTTTATCAGTTCAGGTGTTGGTGCATCCGTCTGTCGTCTACGTCTTCAGTCGTGTCTCAGTTCGTTGCGAAGATATTCAGCATGATGTCATCATTTGCAAAGATGACATCATAATGATGAAGTCATCAATGACATCATCTTACAAGATGACAAAATTAGCATGTGCAAGTGAAGTGAAGATTTAGGAAACATGTGCTAGGTCATGATTTTGTCCGTATGTTTTAAATTGAGGTTCGCTTATTTGATCATAGTGTGGATCGCTCATATGTCTTTGTATGGTCCGCTGTTATGTCAAGTGTGAGGTTCGCTCATATGACCATGTCTATTGAAGCGAACCTCATGCCCTATATATAGTTGTAAGAGCGATCCCCACAGAGATACACACATAGAGTTAGTGACACATACACATAGTTGAAGGTGTTTTGTTCCGGTATTCTACCGAAGTGCTGTAAGATCGTGTAATCGAGTTATTAATCAATAAAGCAGCAAGATTAAAGTGAATACAGCTTGAATAGCACCGAATTATTAGTTTCCGCCTCTTAATTCGGATACGAACTTCTCTGAACGACTCAAACAGGTCCGATAACGATCCTACAAGTGGTATCAGAGCTAGTGAAGAAGAGTTCTTGTTATTTCAGGCGTAAAATCTGTTTCTACACCTTTCTTTTTCGTAAAACAAAATTTTTTTTCGGTCGGAATCGCTTCAAATTTACACAATATGTTCGTAATCATGTATAAGTAAATCCTGGAAAGTTTCATAGCTTGAATCGACCTAAAACATCAAATTTTAGAGGTATCGCTTTTACGAACTCGTGAAAAGATGACATCATCATCTGGTCCGCTCATTTGAATAACTTCTGGTCCGCTTATTTGAACATCGAGATTCGCTTTTAGATCATCAGCTGGTTCGCTTTTTCTGGTCCGCTTATCCGGACATTATCTGGTCCGCTTTTAGCAACAGTTGTGGTCCGCTTTTAGCGACAATTGTGGTTCGCTTTTAGTGACAGTTCTGGACCGCTTATCCGGACATCATCTGGTCCGCTCATAGTGACACTTAGTATTCACGTGATTGTTCATCGAGTATTGTGAAACATTAATCGAGTATGTCAGTTGATCACGTGATTGTTTCATCCAAGATTTGCATGTGATTCTCGATAATAGTCATATTCCATTCATCGATTCAGTTTGCATGTGATATCAGTGAAGCATTGTCGAACAAATTAAATAATGTCTTAATCAAAGCTTGTGGTCCAATCAGTTGTTCTTGATTAAATTGAAGTGTCAGCATAAATTGAAAAGAGTATTCAGTGTGTGCATGCAAATTGATTGGAGTTAGTATACGGTTCAATGAGAATTGTATCATCATTTGTGTGCGATAATTGTTGTCTTGATAGCATGAGATTTGTCAGTAACCATGTGATATAGTTATGGACCACCGAATGATAATTTGAGGTCAAATTAGAGTGTATTGTTGTCAGCTACACGGTCCAATCAAAGTATTGTGAAAGATATTGTTGTCAGCCCATGTGATAAAAGGTGCGGCCCAATCAAAGGGATTCATACAAGTTGCGGCCCATTGAGAGTTATTTGAGGCCAAATCAGTTGAATTAGATACATGTGATATTGTTGAGTCTAAAGTGCTATATCAAAATTTGCAAAGTCATTTGAAAAGGTCATACGGTTTTGGAATTCAAATTGTTTAAAGGTCCAATCAAGTTGTTGGCATGTGATCTGATTAAATGTTGTTGGCTAAGTGAAGTGTGTTTGTCGGTATCTTGGCATCTATTAAAAGTTTGATTTTTTTTAAAATCAAAGAAGAGGCGATCAGTCGGTTTAAATTCAAACTAGTTCAAGGTCGTGTGATTTAGTGAGATCATTGGAAAAGTTCGGTTTATTGGATCCGAGTCATAAGCAGTCCGCACAGTGTGTCAACCTTCATTCCACACAAAATATTCACCAGTTCGACTCCAAGTTGCAAAATTCTGATTCAGCTCCAAATTACTTTGTGATTCCGTTTCAAACAGAGATCTTGCTTGAAAGTATATTCTTGTGATTTCACTTGAAAGAGATGACTTTTGCTAATGCTTATGATCTAAAATGTGCCGAAAGGTGCAGAAAAGTAATGGAAGCTGCTGAAGCAAGACGGAGAAAGCTTGAAGAAGAGGAAGAAGAGGAAGAGAGATTAAAAGCTGAAGCTAAAGCTGAGAAAAAGAGAAGAGCTGAATTTTTACAATCAAACCGAACAGTCAAAGAGGTTCCTGAATTTGAAGTCAAAGTTGATGAAGAACGAGTTGAAGTTTCTGGAAAGTGCATGAACTGTGATTCGTTAATCAAACAAAATAATGAGTTATTGCATAATATTCACAAGTTGAAAGAATCGTATGACACAATGAACAGAGAAATTAACAAATATACTGATTCGAGTGGTGAACAAGCAATGGCGATGAATACTTTGAAAGTAGCATATCTTAGACAGCTGGATGATGCTAACTTTTATATCAAGAAGTGTGCTGATTTAGAGTTGGAGCTAGCAACACAAAAGATAGAGACTGAGAAAGTTAAAAAGTTATTAAACAGTTACTCATGTTCTTCTTTTGTTGTTGACAGGATTTATCCCATAGTGGAGAATTTAAAGACATTTGAAGAAATGAAAATGTCTGAAGAAGAGAAAGCTGTGACAAAAGATGAAGTGAAAACTTCTGGTAAGAAACCAAGTGTGGTCTACACTAGATGTCCGCCCCCGGTCGAAAATGGATTTTTACCTCGAAATCCAAATTCCGAAAGAGTCGAAAAGGCAATAAACTTACAATGGGAGTCTGGGCCATCGGATAACTTGCCAGAAAATATTGATGTCACGTACACGTCATCCGACACTGATCATGAGTCAAAGTTGATAAAAAGTGTGGTCGATCAGGTGTTAGATAAAGATGATTGTGAGGAGTCAAAACCGGAGTCCAAATTCAAGTCAAAGTCTGAGTCCGATACGTCAAAGTCAACAGTCACAAAGGACAAACGGGTTTATGATAAAGAGTTGTTGATATCAAAATCTAATTTGAATGATGAATCATTTAAAGTGGTATATACTTTGAAAGATTCTGACAAATTATATTCTGATGAAGATTTTCCAATAAGAGGTGTTAAAACTGAAATGATTAAAAAGGTTTTCAAACTAACAGAAATCAATATTTCTGAAATAAAATATGAAAATCTTCATGTAAAACCTAATCCTTACACCTCAAGAGTTCAACAACGTTTAAATAAGAAAAAAGGTTACAATTCTGGTTCTGGTTTTCAAAAGAAACCAAACCATAATCGTAATTTCAAAAAGAAAGGTCTTGGTTTTGTACCACCGAGAAATTATAAAAATGAAAAATTTTCTAAACCAAAAACTGTGTTTGTTTCAGGAAATACTTTAGATGATGAGAAAGAGCAAGCATTCAGAAAGCAGACAAATCAGGAATTCCTTGCCAAGAAGCAAGAAGAGTTGAAGAAAAATGCTGTGCCAAAGAAGATAGAAACCAGAACCTGTTTTCAGTGCAAGATTACTGGTCATGTTGCTAGGAATTGTCCGAAAATATTCAAACCAAAACAGGAAGTATCTGGTAAATTGAAAGAGAAAGTTGTGAAGAAAACTGAACTTACAACCAAACCATTTACTGGCTTTGAAAATTCGACCTTTGAGATTGGTGAATGTTCAAAGAATGTGGTAAAAAGAAAAGAAAATGTAATAAATCAAAAATGGGTTGTGAAGGGTTCAGGTAATAATTCTGGTGATGAATCTGATTCCACAAAATCAGAGGAGCCACGTGTTGAGAAATCAGTTCCAACCATGAACGATGAAAATTTTCCACCGTTGTGTGCTGAAAATTTTAAAAAGAGAGTTGGGAAAGTTGAGATATCAAATCAATTTTATAATGACAAAAAGGTTTTTGATGTTGACAAGGCCTTTAACCCTACTGTAAAACATATTTTTGGAAAAATGATTGATCGAAAAGTCAAAGGGGTTAAAGAGTTCTACGAGAAGAAGAGGGGAGGTAAGAAACCGAGTGATGATGACTCGGTAACACCCAAGGAAGGTCAGGCTTGGGTGGACATATTCTTCAAAGAGTAAAAACCTGACTTGCCGGAGCTTCCAAGTTGGTAATCGTGGAGCATGAATCGGCATCATTCTTATGTTGTTTGTTTGAAAATTGAAAATTTTTGGAAATTTATATTGCATGAATTGCCGGAACTCCCAGGTTTGTAAGCGAGGAGTAGGAATCGGCACCTTGAGAATTCAACTAACAGATGATGTTTGGTTGAAAATGTTTGATTGGATTGATCTTAAAAGTGGTAAATCAGGGACATTAAGTTGTATCTGATTTTCTACAAGTGGTTGAAAAACAATGTGATGATTTAATCCCCAATTTTACAAGTGATAAATTCAACAAAACTTATTTTCCGGAAAAACCATTTGATTAAAACAAACTTAAGTGTTTTGAAATCGATGGGAAAATAGTTTGTTGTGAGGGGGAGTTCTGATTGTTTATGCCAAATGGATGGCGAATTGAGGCAATTCGATATCAGTTGTCATGTTGTTGTACAGTTTGTTTTCAAATTTCCTAAAATGTTGTTGCATTTTAGGGGGAGTAAGAATTTTAGAAAATCCAAAAACATTTGAAAATTTGAAAAAGCCAAAAACATGATAAAATGAAAAATGAGTTTTTGTTGCATAAAAGAGGAAATGATAGTACATCAGTGGACGATCACAACATGCTAAAGATTTGGTAAGATAAAAAAAAGTGATAAACGGTCTCACTGATGATGTGCCAGTAGGTTTTTATACATTTAGTAGATTGTGACGAGATATAAACCTAAATTTCAAACTTGCTTATTCTGTGGGTTAACACAAACTTGAATATATAGGTAACCCCTGAAATCTTGTTTGAAGGGTCCCTTATTCTGAGATACTAGGTCTTTATGCTCAGTGATATCTGGGGTATTATCCCGGGACTTCTGATTTTGCGGAAGCAATGGCCTAGTCCCTGGAGAATACTTTCTGCTTGCTTGAAATACAGCACCACCCTCAGCTAAAGAATGATGAATCATTGAAAAATGCTAATCATGGCTGTTGTAATTCAAAAGATCCTCTAAAGGGGACACACCTAAAAGTCAACTAGGCTCTCTGCTGAACGGAAGTTCTGACCTGAGCTATCACGGTTGCATAATTTATTCCCCTGACAGATATCATCTGTGGTATACTCACCTGTAAGACTGAATATTGGGATCTGGATACGGGAGTATATTCAAGTAGTGGGACACACGGATAAGTTCAAGTGCTTAAAACATTAATATCGTATCTCGGATCTGTTGAATTTTGTGTGAAAATTTAAGTGGACAAACATACTGACAATCTAAGTGAATCGTTTAGAACTTAAAATGAAATGAAGCTTAACGGTGTTGGTGATTTGTCTCAAAAACTGATATGATCCTCTTGCACGAACTCACAAAAATATTGTTTGTAAATATTTCATTTTCTGCATTTCTATTTCAGTAAAAAATTCAAAAAGATTTTAGTGTGTTTTAGCATAAAGTTTGAAAAATTTAAAAAGATTTTCGACAACTGGTGTTGAAGAGCTGATTTTCAAAATTCCGAGTGCTAAACATGATGAACAAATGGTTTGGGTGAAAGTGTTTGAAGATTGTTGAAATGAATTGAGAATTTTTTTTGAAATAAAACGTTATTCCTGCAAGTGATAAATTAGACTTGAAAATCTTATCCACAAATTGTTATCAGAAAATTTATTTTTGGGTAGAGTTTATGCAGGTTAGCCAGGTTCTGAAACCTGAGGGTGATGAAGTGCCAGGTTACGATCTAAGAACCTGTGGAAAGTGATTTCCAGACTACGATCCCAGCAGATTGAGAGGGGGAGTCTGAAGACACCAGGATATTCAATATTCGAGAAAGAATTGACAATTGAAGACTCAACACTGAAGACTCCGTCAACATCCGAGGGGGAGTTTGTTGGTGCATCCGTCTGTCGTCTACGTCTTCAGTCGTGTCTCAGTTCGTTGCGAAGATATTCAGCATGATGTCATCATTTGCAAAGATGACATCATAATGATGAAGTCATCAATGACATCATCTTACAAGATGACAAAATTAGCATGTGCAAGTGAAGTGAAGATTTAGGAAACATGTGCTAGGTCATGATTTTGTCCGTATGTTTTAAATTGAGGTTCGCTTGTTTGATCATCGTGTGGATCGCTCGTATGTCTTTGTATGGTCCGCTGTTATGTCAAGTGTGAGGTTCGCTCATATGACCATGTCTATTGAAGCGAACCTCATGCCCTATATATAGTTGTAAGAGCGATCCCCACAGAGATACACACATAGAGTTAGTGACACATACACATAGTTGAAGGTGTTTTGTTCCGGTATTCTACCGAAGTGCTGTAAGATCGTGTAATCGAGTTATTAATCAATAAAGCAGCAAGATTAAAGTGAATACAGCTTGAATAGCACCGAATTATTAGTTTCCGCCTCTTAATTCGGATACGAACTTCTCTGAACGACTCAAACAGGTCCGATAACGATCCTACATCAGGGAGTTTTACTGGTTAAAATTGAACCAAAATTTCACAGATTGTGTATTATTGTACATAGACAAACCCTTGAAAGATTCGGACCAAATTACGGACTAAAAATGGGTCAAAATTGCTTCGAACTGAGGTTCGCGTATTCGGACTCAGAATAGGTTCGCTTATTTGAACACTTTGTAGTAGGTTCGCTCAAACAAATCCGTTTTTAGACACAGGTCCGCTCCAAATTGCACCTTGGTTCGCTCAAAAGGACATCAAACAGGTTCGCTTTTAGGGTTGTTGAACTGGTTCGCTTATTGGGTTACAATCTGGTTCGCTTTTAAGGATATTATCTGGTTCGCTCATTAGGTTGTAATCAGGTTCGCTTTTAGAGGTTGTTTCGGTTCGCTCATAGAGACTGTTTTCTGATTCGCTCTTGTGAACAATCTGGTCCGCTTTTGTGGTTTTGATTAGTTTCGCTTTTGAGAACAAAGTTTTGTCGAGATTATTCGAACGATGATAGAAATGGTTTTTGATGAGAAGGAAAACAATGATCTTGAAAGATTTAATAATTGGTATATGAGAACTGTGGATACCAATTATATGAATGTGAGTATGGACATTTGGATTAAAAGTTTTGAATTTTTCATATGTCAAAAGGATGAAACTTTGAATGAGATGGAAACACGATTTAAAGTTCTAACGGACAATTTGTGGAGAAAGGGTATTAGAATGTCAACTGATGAACATATATTGAAATTGACAACTGCATTACCTGCTAAATGGGATGAATTCATGGTTGAGCTAAAAAGAAAAGATTTTTTCCAAGAGCTTAATCCACATCAGTTCTTTAATGAGGTTCATGCAGAGTGTCGTAAGGAAGAAAAGAAAAGAAGGGAGTTTTTGAATGAGATAGGAAAGAATTTACAAGATTTAGAATTGGATGTGATTACAGAAATCGATAAAAGAGTTCGGATATGTCTTGCAACAAAGAGGAATCTGAAATATGATATTAAAAGGAAATGTTATATTGATGAAAGTATGAATCCTTTTAATTTAGTTAAACTTTTTGGTGCAGGAACATACAAGATGGATGAAGAGCAAGTTCAAAAGAATGAAGAATCAGTGAAGAATGAATCTTCGAATTCTGCATCAGTATGTTTTACATGTGACAGCTTAAAGATGGAAAATGACAAACTTGTGAAAGATGCGGAAAGTTTGACTTTGGAAGTCAAAGAGCTGAATGATAAGAAGCAAGCTGATGATAAACAGATTCTTGTTTTGAAAGAAACTTGTGTAAAGCTGAACTTTGAAAATGACAAACTGTTAAGTAACTTGAACAGTTTGACATTGGAAAATCAGAAATTGAAAGAAAAAGCAAAAGTTTTTGAAGAAAAAATTAAAAGTTTTGGAAATGAAAAAGTAAAAATTGAAAAAGATTTTCAAAGTCAAATAAAAATTTTAGAAGATGAGAGAGATTTATTTGGTAAAAACAATCTTGAAAAACAAATTGAAATCAATTCTTATCTTGAAAAGATTATTCGACTTGAAAAGGAAGCAGAGTATGCTCAAAAGAAAATCAAGGAATGGGAAGAAAAGTTGAAGGTGTTTGTGAATACTTCAACTATTCCTTGTCCAAAACCTTTAAATTCTGTTCCAATAAGTGACGATGTCACAAACTTTGACAATGTCAAAGTTGAAGATTGTGATGAGAAAACTGATGATGATATTGAAAAAAGAAAAATATGTTTGAAATTAAAAGAAAAATTTCAAGAAACTGTTCTACATTCTACTGAGAAAGGTGAATGCTCAACGCAAAAACCTGTAAAGAAGAATGTGGAACAAAAACAAAAGGATAAAAAATCGAAAAATGTTCAAAAAGAAAATAAAAGCTCATCAGTTCAATCATCCAATCGTGATAAAAAATGTAACACCCCGAAAATTTACGTCCTATAATGTGTTGACACGTGTCATAGGTTTGAACATGTAAAAGAATGTTCTTGAAGGACTAAAGTTGACAAACAATGAAACTGTGTAAATATAAGGGTTCAAAACGTCAACAATGAATAATTAGACTTTATAATAACCCTACCTGATGTTTATAACCTTAAGCGAATGGATCATGGATCATACGATGAGAATTTTGAATGAAAGTGAGAGATTACAAACTACAGGGGTTAAATGTGTCAACATGTTTAACTTATACCTCTGAGTGACCTTTTGACAAGCCCGAAGGTTTGTAACGATTAATTATGCTCACAAGAATGCACCATAAAAATTTCACCAAGATTCGTTACAGTATGAGAAAGTTATGATAGAATTCGTGTGTAAGGGTTAGAATCGTCAACATTGAAATTTAGGGCTTTTCGGGTGATCACAAAGTTACCCGAGGACTTGACAAAGTGGGTATAAGTATTAAAGCCCCTATATATAAATATCAAAGCCCCTTAATGCAAGAAACAACGAGAAAGCGATGTTTAGAAGGACCAGGGACTGAAATGCAAATAATGGAAACATGTTATGCTGGTCATCTACACGCTAGCGTAGCGCGAGCATGAGACCCCCGGCAGTCGCGCTACGCGACTGCCTTGTCTAGACAGAAACTTTGTGCAGGTGTCCTGCATGATTTTTAACCGACTTAAACTCATGTTTGGCATACCTTGGGCTGCCCTAAGATGGTTTTTAGCATGTAGGATACTTGTGGATGTTATTGTTCCATCCTAGACTTATGTGTTGATCATCTAAGAGTGTTTGAAGTTATATATAAAGACCACATTATGCAACATTATGCATTCATCATTCTCATCAACTCCTGAGCATTTCCAGAGCATACAAGTAGGCCACAAGCATTCCAAAACATCCCTTAGTCGTGTACTAGAGCATTCCGGTAAATTGTACCTACGCTTACTTAAGTGAATACGGCTGAGTTATTATAATCCTTGCTATTTAAGACAGGAGCTAGCTCAGGTAAATACTCTTAACTTATTTTCCCTATTACGGGCTTGGGATACGGTAATATAAATACCGCATGTTCAGGTATGGGATTCAAAGACCAATGAGTTGGGAAATCCAAATAACCTGTTTTAATTCGTATTGCTTGACTGAAACATTGGGGATTAATTTGACCGTGTCCTGGATATCCTTGACTCATTAAATTGCAATGGCCACGACCTAAGCACGGGGTGTAGGCATACACCTGACAGATGCCACATGTTTATACCAATATGGAATTCCCAATAGGGGAATAGTGGTGTGTCGGTTAATCATGAACCGGCATAGATCCGGGCCCCGCATGTAGAGCAAGTTATGTAAAACTGATAACATGAAATATAGTTTGTCCCAAGTAATCAAGTATACAAGTATAAAAGATTAATTTTGCCTCCGTGCGTTTTAATCCAAGTGTCGAAATATTTATGTGTCTTGTGCACCTAAACAAATTTCATAAACTCTTTTCAAATGAGTCGGTTGAGTGTATTTACCAGTGAAAACTGACGTATTTTCAAAAGTCTAAGTGACAGGTACACGTACGTAATAGGCTGGAAGCGGCTCAGGACGTTACTAAGGAATCTTGCAAGTTCTAGACGTCTAAAGTCTGTTGAACAATGATAATGTTTGAAGATCCGCCTGTGGATCCTTTACTTTCCGTTGTAATACTTGGATATTACTTTATATTCGGATTGTAATATAATTATCTTTTGCTTCCGCTGTGCATTATTATATTGTGTTGTTTGACCATGATGTTGCCAACTACGTCACGATACTCCCCCACCGGGCCCACCGGTGACACGTGGAAAGTCGGGGTGTGACAGGTTGGTATCAGAGCCAACACTGAGTGAATTAAACACTAGCCTTTTGTGTTTAATCTCAGTTACACAGTTGCACATTCTTGAGTCTAGACGAGAACATAGGACAAATTCAAATTTCGTTTTATTTTGTCCTTATTTGGTTCCTTTGTTATTTATAAGATTAGCTCTTGCATGGGCGAGTCATTTTCGGTAGAAGTCCCGTTTAGGGCAACCATATACTTGTTTAGATTTTTGAAGGAACGATTATATTTAAAATATCATTTCTATATTATAAGATCTACCATTATAATAAAATGGCAAAATCAAAAAGGACAAGACCTAGCCATATGTCACATTAAGACAGGGCCAAGATGGTAGTTCCACAATTAGATTCAGATCCTTATTAACATCTCGATTTAAAATTTTGTTCTGCGTTAATTATTAAAAAGAATCTTAAAGGTAAAACCTAGCCTAACTGTCACTGCATACAAGGCCGAGATGGTAGAACCTATTCAAGAGATTCAAATCCTTATTAAACATATGAAAGCATAATTACATGCTCGACAAAGTGTGATACGATAAAATCACATAAGTCATTTTTATGGAAGTATTCTAAATCCTTATTTATATAAGCATCCCATATGGATGAAGTGCCCACGGGCTATAATTAACGTCCTCTGAGACTAAAAGACAATTCTATAATAAACTCACCAATAGACTATTGTCGATATGTTACAGTTCAAGCTACATGGCAGACTCAAACGAGGTCAACAGTCACCCAGGGATAGTACCTGATAATGCCCGAGTAAACGTAGAGGGTGCAGAATTACAAGCAATGATAGATAATGCGGTTAATAGGGCTATGGATAGACAGCACCATGGATCAAGTGGTACCCATACGAGGACCCATTCTGCATCACACACTAGAACACCCTCCAGGACCCACACTGCCCACAACAGTAATTCTCACCACTCCTCGAATCAAAGGAGTAATCCATCCCAAAGAGTTCCACAGAACCAAGAACCTCGTAATAGGGGTTGCACCTATAAGTACTTTGTTTCGTGCAAACCCAGGGACTTCACTGGGGAAAAAGGAGCTGTTGATTGCATGACTTGGATGGACGAAATGGATGCGGTTGTGGATATTAGTGGTTGTGATGATAGGGATATTGTGAAATTTGTGTCACAATCTTTCAAAGGAGAGGCATTAGCTTGGTGGAAATCTTTGATCCAAGCTACAGGGAAAGTCCCGTTATATAATATGACCTGGGAACAGTTCATGACGCTGATCAAAGAAAACTATTGCCCTCAACACGAGGTTGAGAAGATTGAGACTGAATTCTTGACTTTAGTCATGGAGAACTTAGATTGTCAAGCATACCTTACAAGTTTCAATACCAAGTCTCGATTGGTTCCTTATTTGGTCACACCGGAACCAAAGCGAATTGCTCGCTTCATTGGGGGTTTAGCCCCAGAAATAAAGGCAAGTGTGAAAGCATCGAGACCTACTACTTTCAGGTCAACGGCAGAATTGTCGCTAGCTCTCACACTCGATGTGGTTAGAAACAAGGCTGCCAAGGCCTCTGAAGATGGGAAGCGTAAAAGGGAGGAGAATAATTCCCAGAATCCTAAGAAGAACAAATCCGAGTTCAACAATGACCAACAGGATTCCAACAAGAAGCCTACATGCAAAACTTTCAAAAGAAGACACTGGGGACAGTGTCGATCAAACCAAAAGATAAAGCAATGTGGCATCTGCAAAAGAACTGGCCACTAGTCCCATGAATGTAGGGACATAAAGAATGCAAGCTGTTTCAGATGTGGTGAAAAGGGCCACATCAGTACTAATTGCCCGGAGGCTGCCCAGGGAGGAGCAGCTAAGTCTGGGATGGATAAGAAAGGAAACGTCTAAACTACCAGTTGAAGGCCAGAGACAGTGCATATCAATAATAAGGTACGTCCTTACCATTTAGCATCAATTGTATCTGCTAAGTATTTTACGTTAATGTAAGGAATAATAAACCTTTAGTAAACCATAAGTTTAGCAAACTTTTGGTTGCATACTTAAGGACTCAATATAGTGATAAAAATCGATTGGTTGCCTTAAAAATCAAGTCCATATTGTGAGTGATAAGAAGCAATTAATTATCAAAACTCCTTATGAGACAACCCTCGTAATTACACGTGTCCGTGCGATTAATTAATATTAAACATAAAAAAAAATGGTGGAACTGACCGTCCCCGGAATCGAACCCGGGTCTAGGCCGGCCGCACCCTTTCGCGCGCCTAGCCAACTGAGCTAGGTGCCTAGTTTGTGAAAATCTCCATTCTAATTTAATATAAGCACTTGTACAATAAACTTCCTTATCATTTAGCAATAATAATGTCTGCTAAGTGTCCTGTTTTTTTTATACAGGCAATAATAAATCTTCATGAACCATAAACTTAGCAAAATTTTATTATCATCCACAAGGCATAACTACCAAGGAGACCATAGTAACCGATTCGTATAAATCGGCAAGGAATCGTTCCGAAAAATCTAAGAGCACTCTTTCTTTGCATAGAGTACGACAACGTATATTATTTTAATTATTTTCTCATTGTTTTCTATCGCCTGCGAATGCCAAACTATGTTTGATAAAAGTGTCATATGAAGATTGGCGTATCCTAGTGTGTCCCATAGATTGTTTCCATGTCTGATCAACATGGAGGTTTAATACATGGAACCCCTGAGACATCCCAATGGTCATATCATACTAAAGTCGACTAGTAGTATTCAAAGAAGATATCCAATATAAAATGTCCCTATAAGTATCTCTACTTAGGGCACCCTTACATTTGTAAAGTGAATGTGTCATTTATCTGACACCGACATCGATAGATGAACCAAAGCTTGAGAACACGGACAACTATGACATCTCTATGTGTGTCATGATTATTTTCTTCATAAGAATTACCATGCTTACCTTTTGAGAGGCAAGTGGATGCTAGGACAAACATCCCGCTTAGGGCTGCAATAATTGTAAAAGCCTTATATTTGTTAGTACCAACAGAATAGGATGAATTAAGAGCCAAATCGATAAGTTTTTAGAGAAGGTGTCATAAAGCCAACATTCAAAGTTCTAAGAACTCCAATTTTTAGTAAATAAGAAAGACGGTTCATCTTGCTTATGCATTGATCACCGCAACCCTATTTAGGCAACAATTAAGAATCGCTATTACCTACCCAGGATCGTCGAATTGTTCGACTAACGGCAAGGATTAGCTATTCCCTAAACATTAGCTAAGCAGTGGTTGGAGTAACCATAACACCTTAAAAATAAAGCTTTTCTATAATAATGGATATGTAAGTATTAAGGCTACTCCTTTGGAGACCTTGTATAGATGAAATGTTAAACATCTGTTGTTAGGACAATAGATTGGTAAGTCCAATATTCAGGATCTGAAAGTTGCATTGGAAACAACAAATAAGATTATACAAATCCATAATCGATTGTAGGTTGCCAGTATATGGCAAGAAATCGAGGAGTTATGAAAATAGCAAACTTCGTAAGTTCTTGTTAAGGAATATGGTTTAACATAAGATATCACCCAGGAAGGGTGTACCAAATTTGTGGAATTATCAGGCTAGTTAAGCTCTGAATATATGGAAATCATTCGAAGGAAATCGAATGTATCAAGATCAAGTAGCTTGTAAGCTAAAACCTACTTAAGGAGTTTGACGGAGCACGCAATACATTGCACACTAGTGACTGGAGGATGTGTTCCGCCAATAAGTCAAGAAGCACTATCACATAATGAGATGCAGAATTATGATATGATGAGCATCCTGTATGGATTGAGGATCGACAGGTCAAGAAGCTCCAAAAGGATACATACGCCTAATATAAGAGCCACTATGGGAGCTTGGAAAGACTCCAGATATACTATAGAAGTTAAGTCCCTTATGCGACAAAGAGTACTTCCAGCATTGTAACAAATCTCGAGGTCGAGATTTCTTTTAAGGGGGTGAGGATGTAACACCCCGAAAATTTACGTCCTATAATGTGTTGACACGTGTCATAGGTTTGAACATGTAAAAGAATGTTCTTGAAGGACTAAAGTTGACAAACAATGAAACTGTGTAAATATAAGGGTTCAAAACGTCAACAATGAATAATTAGACTTTATAATAACCCTACCTGATGTTTATAACCTTAAGCGAATGGATCATGGATCATACGATGAGAATTTTGAATGAAAGTGAGAGATTACAAACTACAGGGGTTAAATGTGTCAACATGTTTAACTTATACCTCTGAGTGACCTTTTGACAAGCCCGAAGCTTTGTAACGATTAATTATGCTCACAAGAATGCACCATAAAAATTTCACCAAGATTCGTTACAGTATGAGAAAGTTATGATAGAATTCGTGTGTAAGGGTTAGAATCGTCAACATTGAAATTTAGGGCTTTTCGGGTGATCACAAAGTTACCCGAGGACTTGACAAAGTGGGTATAAGTATTAAAGCCCCTATATATAAATATCAAAGCCCCTTAATGCAAGAAACAACGAGAAAGCGATGTTTAGAAGGACCAGGGACTGAAATGCAAATAATGGAAACATGTTATGCTGGTCATCTACACGCTAGCGTAGCGCGAGCATGAGACCCCCGGCAGTCGCGCTACGTGACTGCCTTGTCTGGACAGAAACTTTGTGCAGGTGTCCTGCATGATTTTTAACCGACTTAAACTCATGTTTGGCATACCTTGGGCTGCCCTAAGATGGTTTTTAGCATGTAGGATACTTGTGGATGTTATTGTTCCATCCTAGACTTATGTGTTGATCATCTAAGAGTGTTTGAAGTTATATATAAAGACCACATTATGCAACATTATGCATTCATCATTCTCATCAACTCCTGAGCATTTCCAGAGCATACAAGTAGGCCACAAGCATTCCAAAACATCCCTTAGTCGTGTACTAGAGCATTCCGGTAAATTGTACCTACGCTTACTTAAGTGAATACGGCTGAGTTATTATAATCCTTGCTATTTAAGACAGGAGCTAGCTCAGGTAAATACTCTTAACTTATTTTCCCTATTACGGGCTTGGGATACGGTAATATAAATACCGCATGTTCAGGTATGGGATTCAAAGACCAATGAGTTGGGAAATCCAAATAACCTGTTTTAATTCGTATTGCTTGACTGAAACATTGGGGATTAATTTGACCGTGTCCTGGATATCCTTGACTCATTAAATTGCAATGGCCACGACCTAAGCACGGGGTGTAGGCATACACCTGACAGATGCCACATGTTTATACCAATATGGAATTCCCAATAGGGGAATAGTGGTGTGTCGGTTAATCATGAACCGGCATAGATCCGGGCCCCGCATGTAGAGCAAGTTATGTAAAACTGATAACATGAAATATAGTTTGTCCCAAGTAATCAAGTATACAAGTATAAAAGATTAATTTTGCCTCTGTGCGTTTTAATCCAAGTGTCGAAATATTTATGTGTCTTGTGCACCTAAACAAATTTCATAAACTCTTTTCAAATGAGTCGGTTGAGTGTATTTACCAGTGAAAACTGACGTATTTTCAAAAGTCTAAGTGACAGGTACACGTACGTAATAGGCTGGAAGCGGCTCAGGACGTTACTAAGGAATCTTGCAAGTTCTAGACGTCTAAAGTCTGTTGAACAATGATAATGTTTGAAGATCCGCCTGTGGATCCTTTACTTTCCGTTGTAATACTTGGATATTACTTTATATTCGGATTGTAATATAATTATCTTTTGCTTCCGCTGTGCATTATTATATTGTGTTGTTTGACCATGATGTTGCCAACTACGTCACGATACTCCCCCACCGGGCCCACCGGTGACACGTGGAAAGTCGGGGTGTGACAAAAAACCACAAAAATTGGAAAATCAAAACTCAAAAATTGTTGGTAATAAGTGGTGCAGGTCGGACCACAGTACTCAAAAGTCAAATCCAGCAATCAAAAGGAAAAAGGAATATCACCAAGCCAAACAGTGCTTTGATTTGAGCATTTGGGCTGAAAATGGTGATTGGTACGATAACAGAGTGTGTTACCGATGTGGTTATCAAGGACACATTGCTGTTAACTGCCAAGGTTGGAGTTATGAGACGAGGAGATGCTTTAACTGCAACATCAGAGGTCACATTGTCAAAGATTGCCCAAGGAGATCAAATGAAAGATTGAGGGCTAAGTCTAAAAAATTGGCAAAGATACCAGTCTCTGTCAAGCCCAAAGAACAGAAAGTTCAAGAACGTAAAGTTCAAGAACGTAAAGTTCAAGAACCGAAAGTTCAAGAACCGAAAGTAAAGCTTTCACAGGGTCAGAAAGACAGACTGAGGAAAAAGAGGAAGAAGGCAAGAGAGTATCTCGAAAGGATTTTGTCCTCGGGTTCATCTGTTAAAAATAAGAGTTCTGATGAATCGACTCCCTCGATTGCAAAGTCAAGCAAGACGAATTCATCAGATACAAATCTGAGGATGAAAGAAGAAAAGAAAAAGAAGAAAATGGTCGGCGATGAATCTGACGTGTCAAAGTTAGACAAGCCACCTTCAGGCGATGAATCTGACAAATCAAAGTCAGACAAGCCATGTACAGGCAATGATTCTGGTTCGTCAAAGCCAGAAGAGCCTGTTGTTGAGGTAAAATCTGAGAATTCAGGTTTAACAATGGATGATGCAAATTTTCCACCATTGTTGAACAAGAATTCAAAATCACCCAAGGACAGTCAGGCTTGGGTGAAACTGTTTAAATGAAAAACCTGACTTGCCGGAGATCCCAAGTTGGTAATCGTGGATCATGAATCGGCATCATTCATTATCATGTTTGTATAATGTGTTTGAGAAGTTTTGCAGGACTTGCCGGAACTCCCAGGTTTGTAAGCGAGGAGTAGGAATCGGCACCTTGAGAATTCAACCAAAAGATGGTAAATTGGTTGAAAAGCAGGTTTAAGTTGTATGGTTGTGATTTTTACAAGTGGTTCAAAATGTTTGAATTGGATTGATCTTACAAGTGGTAAATCAGGGACATTAAGTTGTATCTGATTTCCTACATATGATTGGTAAAACAATGTGATGATTTGATCCCCAATTTTACAAGTGGTAAAATCAACAAAACTTATTTTCCGGAAAAACCATTTTGATTAAAACAAACTTAAGTGTTTTGAAATCATAATGGGAAAATAGTTTGTTGTCAGGGGGAGTTCTGATTGTTTATGCCAAGTGGATGGCGATTTGAAGTGATTCGATATCAGTTTGTCACGTTTCTTGTATAGTTTGATTTCAAATTTTCCCAGAAAATCAAAATTGAAACATATTTTGATTTTAGGGGGAGAAAAATTTTAAAAAAAAAATTAGAAAATTTGAAAAATTCAAAAACATTGAAAAATTCAAAATGAGTTTTCTTGTGAACAAGAGGAAATGATAGTAAATCAGTTGGACTGTCACAGCATACTAAAGAAATGGAAAGATATAATGTGATAAACGGTCTCACTAAAGATGTGACGATAGGCTCAGCTAGACTAGTAGATTTGCGATAATGATACAAACTTAAATGAAAAAGCCTAGTTCTAGTGGGAAACATGGTTGAAAGCATAGTACTTAGTTTTGTCCTTCTTGATTGTGTGCCTACTCAGTAATCGCTGATTGTCGAAAGACATAAAACTGGTTAAGTTTGTGAACTTTCACAACTTTGCTAAAAAGTCGCTGTGATTGTGCATTTTATTTTGCAAAGATTTAAACTTGTTTTATTTCTTTATTTTGTTTAAGCATCGGACATCCTCTGCGTATACGTGAGTATCGACCTGGATGTTGTTGCCTAAACGTTCTGCTTTATTTTCTTTGGTGTTTCGTTTAAGCTTTGGATCACCTCTGCGTATACGGTAGTATCGACCTGGTGGTTAAAGCCTAAACAACTTCAACTTATTTTTATTTTCTTATTTTGTTTAAACATTGGACTTTCTCTGCGTATACGGAAGTATCGACCTGATTGTTAATGTTTAAACATTCTGCTTTGTTTTCGCACAAATCACAGTTGATAAAGTTTAAAGGCATTACTTGAGTTAGTGTATTGCATGATGAGGGAATATGCTGAGATCGTGGGGTCCATAAGAATTTAGTGCTATCTAAATATACCTTAACGTATCGGTAAGCATGTTGAAAGTTTTTAGATTGAGCTTAAAAGGACAAATATATCGTCAATCAACGTGAATCGTTTAGAACTTAAAATGATTCAGAGCTTAACGGTGCTTGTGATTTGTCTAAAAACTGATCTGATCCTCTTTCGCAAACTCACAAAAATATGTTTGTACATATTTCATTTCTGCATTTAATTTCTGTTATTGCGTTTGTGTTTCATAGTTTGAAAAATCCAAAAAGATTTTTGACAACTGATGTTGAAAAGCTGATATTCAAAATCTCAAAAGCTAAACAAGATGAACAGTTGGGTTGGTTAAATGGTTTGAAATGTTTAAGATGTTTCATTAATTTGAATCAGAATTTGAAATGTTTCAAATGTTTTAAATCAATTTTAAATGAAAATGATTCTTAAATGTTTAGTTGATTCATTAAGTTGAATCACAACAGTGTTGGTTTGTAAATTGTGTGTTTGAGATGTGTAGGTATCTGATCCTGTTGCTACGAAAGCCAGGAGATGCATCAGAACCTGAGGAGAGCTTAAACTGATAAAGCCAGGATTTGATTTCAATGGTAATAACAAATGTCAGACGGCGATCCCAGCTCGATGTTAGGGGGAGTCTGATGAAAGTTAGAGCCAGAGAAAGATCCAGGTATATGATTCCAGGCAGAGTTCCTGAAGAAGACTGAACGAGATTGAAGAGTTGTCAATGATTGAAGACTCTCACTGAAGATTCCGTCAACATTCAAGGGGGAGTCTGTTGGTGCAGTTGTCTGTCGACTACATCTTAGTTCGAGTCTTAGGCTAGGGCTGTTTGTATAATGAACGGAAAATGAGAAATTATGTTTTAGATAGGTCCGCTTATAGGATATATAGAGAGGTCCGCTTATTAGTCACTTTATACATAGGTTCGCTCATATGTCACTTAGGTGGTTCGCACTTGTGACATGATGAGTGGTCCGCTTATATGGACATGTCCATATAAGCGAACCAGTGTGCCTATATATATGTGAGTCGTTCAAGCGGATCTAAAAACGATATATGTGTGTGTAACGGCGAAGCCCTGTCCGTTTGTCTCTGAAAACTTGTAATTTGTCAGATAATCAATAAAGGAGACGTTAAGTAGTGAAATCAAGCTGAACGAAGACTAAATCAATGAATTCCGCCTCTGATCTAGTCTAAGCACTCTTCTGATCGACTCGTTAGGTCGCAAAACGTTCCTACAGTTTTTGCTATAATTGTGAATGATTCTTAGAAGGTGATTTGATTTTGTGAAATCCTGAAATTTTAGGTAAATCCTAACCATTAAATGTTAAAAGACTTAGCCAATTGCGTAGATACGTAATAGAACGTGCCTAGGACACGAACTAGTAAACCGAAGTGCATTACCAAGCACACTGACGATAAGCACATGACAAAACCATGTATGAGTAGGTGATTGCTAAGCTGATTAAGTATCTAAAGGTTATTGCATCCATAATTGGAGAATATCTTTCTTCATAGTCAATCCCTGACCTTTGTGAAAAACCTTGAGCTACAAAATTTTTCTAATTCGATTTGATACAAAAAGGAAATGACAAATAAGTCGAAATAAGGCCATGTTAGTCGCTTCATGCACTACTGTCTTGTATCTCAAGTGGCAAATAAAAATAAAATTTAGAAACTATATTGAAAGTTGAAACATATGTCTAGTTATGAGATTCTTATGATCTAAGATCACATAGCGCAAAACTTAATGGGTTATACATTATAGTATTATTATTGATAATCGATACGAAAGTTATGATATTTCTTAACTCTTGTAGTATTGATTTTGATGTTTGATCAATTATAATTTTTTTGTTACACTCAGCTTTGAGACCTGATGTATGCAAAATGCAACATATAAATTCATCAACTTTTTATCATAGTTCTGATTATGAATGTTTTGTAAACCCTAACCTCCATCTTTAACCCCAAAATTGATGTTTCTTTGTTGAAGATTGAAGAACGTTCTTTGTTTTTCAAAGGATTATGAAGAATGACGGCATTGGTGGTTCTAATTGGGTTTTTGTTGACAACTTTGATGTTCAATGTTTGTACAACGTTATCTACTTCGTGAATTAACAGGTATTGTTCATATTTGTTCATCTTCGTCTTTTTCTAACCGTATAACTGACTACTTTGATTCAATCCGTCGAATCCTTTGTTTTTTTACTTGATTATAGTTTTATGATTTATGTTGTCACAATTGTTGCAAGCAAGTTATTTTTTACTCGTTTCAATTAAAGGGTTTCTGAATTATTTGTTGGTTGATTAGGGTTTTTTGATTCATGTTGTTTGTATCCAAATGCTTTGGGTGGTTATTGAACTCTTTAACCAAATTACATTTTTTATTAATTTGTTAAGGGAGCTTTGAATAAATTGGTGGAGACTTTGATACGCTTATTATTGTATAAAATCTATCAATTGGCATTTAGAATGTTAATACGGATTACAAGGAAACAAGATTTGGAATTTTGATATTTGGTGTTAAAACGTAACAGGTAACTCACGAAGCTAAATCTTATTATGTAGTGTTTGAACTCACAGAGACTGATCTTCATCAAGTCATAAAGGCCATTGATGACCTAACACGCGAACATCACTGTTTTTCTTTCCATCAAATGCTACGAGTGTTGAGGTATATGCTCACAAGTAACTTATCAATATGAGTTCGTTGATGTTAATATGTTATGTACAATTGAAAATCTGAGTTTGTTGTTTGTTATTGTTATTTTAACAATACCCTTTTAATTAATGTTAAGTTATTTTGTTTACATGTGAATGTCTAAAACAAAGGCTACAAGGGGGGCTTGATACCTGTATTTAATTAGTTTGTTCATGTCTGACTGTAGATACGCTATATATTTGGACTTGAAGAAGCTTCTAAAGGTGTACTAGCTACACTCATGGATAAAGCATTGAATGTTTGTTTAGCTTTATTTGTATGTCATTTACTATTTAATTTGAATGCAAGCGTTAATGGTACATGAGTTTTTTTTTAATATTTGCATATATATATAGCATTGTTGAATAATATGTTGTAGACACATTCTTATTTTAGGTGTATTGATTCTTTTGTCTCAACTTCCAATTTGGTTTGAATCGGGGACAACAATGCTGATGGTGGTGCTAATTTTATAAAGATTATAAGTTTCATATGATATTTTTTATGTTTCAAAAACTTCAGACCAATTGAAATTCTTTTGAAATATGCTACAGGCTGATTCATTTGGATAATTGCTTTTTTTATGTGGATGGCAATATAACTGCACCATTGAGGTACACCTTAATTTTAAACACTATGGTCCAATATGCTCTTTTAATTATGATTTTCTTTCTGAAAGTATGGTAGAACATTATGATCCTTTTTACTAAATACAGTTTACTACAATATAATCAAATTTTGATGTGGAAATTAGGGACACCATCTTATTGAAATAAAAAATCTCAAAAGGAAGTCAGATCTTGGAGAATGGTTTAAAGAAAGATAATACTCTACCTAAAGAATAAAACACATACATGTCGAAAATTGGAAAATCTTACTAGAAAAAACACTATAGAAAGTGACTTTTTTCGAAGAAGAGACTTGGAAAGAAAGGTCCAAAACCATCTTTGTTAGTAGTGGGTCCCGTGGGCCCAGGCCTGCCTAGAATGGAAAATGGTGGGCTTGTTTTGGTACAGCTGCAATAGTGAGTGAAGATAGGCTTTGTTGTGATAGATGTGAGAAATGGACGCTTCTGATGCCTGGTGTAAATCCTGGCAGGCTTCTTGAGAAGTGGCGTTGTAGCATGCTTGATTGGCTGTAAATTCTTTTTTACAATCGTAAATTCTTTTTTACAATCGTAAATTCATACTCTTTTTTAAGAAAGGTTATTAATATCTCAAACCACCATACTTTGTTATTTTGTTGCAATAATGGGTTTCTCATGGCTCACCATACTGTGTTTAGAAATTTGTGTCTGTTGTGTTAATAACATGATTAATGTGTTTTTCCAAGGTATTGTGGAATCGGTGATAAGATTTTGTTATTTCGGTTAGAGATTGAGTGAATTTGTTAGGCTATGCGGTATGGGGGACGTCCCCATACCGTTGAGGACCGTCGTCGATATGTACACCATCCTGCCCCCCCCCCCACGTCCCCGTCCTCTCCGGCAAGACCTATACGTTTGTGACGGGCACTAGATGCCAAAAAAAATGTGGGGACCAAGGTGAAAAGTTACCGTTTAAAAAAAATCAAATTCACAATTTTCATTTATTAAAAAAAGGCTATATTTCAAATTTATACCCAATTCACTCCCACTTTTATAAATACTCACCTCTTTTACACCATTTTTCACAACTTTTCACCCACTACAATCTCATATCTCTCTCACATTTTATAACCCCTCTTCCCTTTTTATAAAAACTCATCAATTTTTAAACCATTTTTTACCCACTACCACCCCATCTCACTCTCAAAAATTACCATGGCTTCACCTTCTTCTATTTCTTCCATTTCTTCCATTTCTTCATCTTCTTCGTCTACGTGGTATTCATCATCGTCGGAAGAGGATGCAATTATGCACAACATGATTATGAACGCGGCTCAGGTCTTCGTGGCAGGTGATGAAGCGTCGTCCCAACGGCTAACTAGACGAGCAAAATTAAACCGAGACCAAGAAGGTACTTTACGATTTTTTCCTTATGTGTTATATAGATTTGAAATGTATTTTATAATTAATTTCATTTATGTTTCGTTCTAAATTTATAGCCGCCCACGATAAACTAGTAGCCGATTATTTTGCCGACGAACCCGTGTACCCAGCCGAGATATTTCAACGTCGGTTCCGCATGAGTCGTCCACTTTTTTTACGTATCGCAGGCGACATGGCCCAGTCTGGTCCGTTTTTTACACTGCGAAACGATGCTAGGGGGCAAAGGGGTTTCAATAATTTACAAAAATGTACGTCGGCCATTCGCCAACTGGCATACGGTTATGCTCCCGATGCATTAGACGAGTATATAAGGATGTCTGAAAGAACCGCACGTCTATGTTTGCACTAGTTTTGCGAATGGGTTGTCAAATTGTATAGCAAGAGATACCTGCGGAAACCGAACGCAAACGACGTTCAAAAATTATATCAAGCACACGAACAGAGACATGGTTTCCCAGGAATGCTTGGGAGCATTGATTGCATGCACTGGCCGTGGCAGAACTGTCCAGTTGCCTGGCAAGGTCAGTATACTAGGGGAGATCATGGACATCCGACTATTATTCTAGAGGCTGTTGCGTCACAGGATCTCTGGATCTGGCATGCTTTTTTGGGTCTACCTGGTTCGCTCAATGACCTTAACATCATATACCAGTCACATATATTTGAGGATGTAGTGGCGGGTACAGGTCCAGACACAAGTGTTACGGTTTCGGGGGTGGAATACAGGCGAGGTTACTACCTAGCCGATGGAATATACCCAACGTACTCGATAATCGTTAAAACTATTCCGCACCCGACAGACAAAAAAAGAAAAAAATTTGCGAAGTATCAAGAGGGTGCGAGAAAAGATATTGAACGGGCTTTTTGTGTTCTACGAAAAAAAATGGCAAATCATTGAACATCCAGCACGTTCGGCTACACCAAAGAGGTTACGACACATTATGTACGCTTGTATCATCCTTCATAACATGATCATTGAAGACGAAGGTAGAGCGATATGCAAGTACGACGAAAACGTGTCTACTGGAAATTATGTTCCTGTTAGTGGGGAACAACAAGATTTGAACATGTTCGCTCTACGTAACGAGTACACACATCATAACCTACAAGCGGACTTGGTGGAGTACATTTGGAATAACGCTAAAAACGAACCCGAAGACGACATGGAAGACGAAGACTAGTAGCTTATTTTAATATATTAGGATTTTTTTAAGTTTATGTTTTTTTTTAAGTTTATTTTTTTTCTAAGTTTATGTTTTTTTTTTAAGTTTATGTTTTTTTTTTAGTTTATGTAATGTTTTTTAATATTAATGAAAATATTTTGTTAGTTTATTTGTTAAATGTTAAAAAAAAGTAGAAGATTAAAAAAAAAACATAAAAGTGGTGGGGTAAGATCATCTAGGACCATCCTCCATACCCTCTAGTTTTGTGGGATGGACCATCCTTGGGAGGACTATGACGTGGCGCCTACGTGGCGGATCATCCTCCCTTGGAGGACCATTGTCACACCCCGATTTCCACGTGTCACCGGTGGGGGAGTATCGTGACGTGGTTGGCAACGTAATAGTCAAACAACACAATATAATAATGCACAGCGGAAGCAATTTAAAAATAAGATACAACCGAATTTATTTATTGTAATTTAAGTTACAATATCCGGTGTTTATCCACAGTACGGATCGAAACAAAATAACATTTATGGTTCAACAGACTTCTGGCATCCTAAGCTTGCGAGACTTTTATTGATGCTTAGGAGACAATCCAGCCAAATTTCGTTTAGTACCTGCATTCAGTCTTTTTGGGAAAATACGTCAGTTTACACTGGTAAATACATTCAACTGACTCATTTTGGAAAATGATTAAAAATTGGTTTGGATGCACATGGCATAAACATTTTTTATTTAACTTGGGAGAATTATTTAATATTATAATCTTGTGAACGAATTACATGTTACTTATGCGTTCAGTAGCCCGAATCAAATCCGGGTTAAAGATCAATAGACACACCACTTTAAATGAGTTATACACGGGAGTACGCCTACACCCCGTGCTCAGGTCGTGGCCATCTCGTAAGATGATGCCAGGGATATCCGGGACATGGTCATTAACCCCCCAAAGGCTGTAAAGTAAACAAGACTGTTTTAACGAGCCGATCAAATTATTCAACTACCCACTAAGCGTGGAGATTTGATGCCCGATCAAGCGGTACGCTATGTACCGTAACCCAAGCCCGTATAGGGAAAATAAGTTAAAAGTATTTACCTGATGCAAGTATAAATCACAACAAGCAGAATGCACGTAGCTTTTACTGTTTCTCCTAATCTAGAACGAAGGTTTAATATAACCTATTAGAATTCTAACGGGTCTTTTCATTAAGCTTAAGCTTAGACCGGCTAGTTTCAAGATACGGTTCGTACGCACGATTAAGCGAAGACCGGATAGAATGTGATTCAGACCCGACAAGTTTGAAGACTTGTTTAATATGGGTTTATTATTCACATTCTGTATTTTGAGATAAAACCGTTAAGGTTTGGCCCGTTTCGGCTAATTTATGTATATTTGTTACATAAACCGAACCGTACGCGTAATAAGCGTGACGGGTAGTCATGAGAGCTATACACAGGTTTCCTAAGTTAATTATGTCTCAAATATGTTGTGACATCAGTAAGGTGTCTTTCGTTATGCCCGAATCGTTTTTAAACACAAACTAGGCCCCGTAGGGGTAGTTTGGTCATTTAAAAGTTTATAAAAGAGTTTAAATGTTTAACTGAGTTACAGGTCTGATGTAATCGGCCAATATACTCAATTTGCTAAGTTATATCAGTAGGTTAAAGCATGTATGTGAAATTTATCATTTTTAACCAAACTATGCCCCGTAGGGGTATTTTGGTAATTTCACATAAGCCGAAAAGCTCGAAACTGAAGTTTGAGTTTATCAACCTTTGCTTACTGTTAAAATATTATAATTTGCCTCTTATATCAGTAGGTATCAACCCGGGTATGTCCAATATGATTTTAAAACATACTATGCGCTAAAAACGCTAAATAAGGCGATTAAAGGCCATTACCGAGTTCGATACTTAAATCTGATATTTTTATATTTCCAGAAGGCTTAAAATAATTTATTTATCATAACTAATCAGTAGCAAAAGGTTTGGAGTCGTTTTGAGGTGTAAAACTCATTTTATGGCCCGTAAGGGCAAAACCGACAATTTCCGAATTAAGCCTGCGACTACGAGTTATGCTCAGCCTAAAATCAATTAAAAATCTTTAAAAATCCCAAAATAATATATTACATCAGTGGGTAAAAGGTTTGATACCAAAAAGTATGTTTAACTAGGCTATATGCTAATTACGCCGTTTTATTAACATAAAGTATTAGTTTTGCGATAATGAGCATAACTCTTAATCTACATGTCAAACTGATGTCAAACTTTGCATACAAGTCTATATATCATTAACAAAGGTTTCTACACTTTTACATTTTCATAAATCACGTTTTAAGGCAATAAGGGCATAATGGTCAACATATGAGCGATTAACGGAAACATGTATATTAATTGGGTAATCATCGAAACAAGTACAGAGGCTTATACTATCATGTAACCCAACCCTAATGAAGCATTAAGGCATTTCTAATTCCATCTAACTCGGGCCAGAACTGAAGTCAACGTAAAAGTCATAGTTTCGTGACTTTCGGTTCCGAACCGGTTTAAAACTGAGAGTTGTCGAGTCTGACCAGTTTAGACATGTCCGTATACCTATTACTAAGTTATATTAAGTTTAAAACAGGTTAGACGCATCATGTATTGCTAATCATGCATTAAATCATATTTTATATTTCTGTTGACTTTTTCGGTCAACGTTTGACCCGACAAACGACCTAGTTAGGTCTGGAATCAGTACGTGCCCTTATAAGGGTTTAATACCCATATAATTACCTACTTAACGGTACTTTTAATTCGACATACGACTGAGCTATCATTAATTAATCACGAAGTCAAACCGTAGTTACGTCGGTTTGACTTTTAGCTAAAATACTAAGCTATAATTAATTTAGAAAGGTTAGTCAACTTACCAAGTGTTTAATGATGATTAGAGAGGCCTTGTAATCAGCTTGAAAGTTCCTCAATTGATCAGACTTGGATTGAGAATGGAATGATCAAAGAGTTGCAACTTATGAGGTTTATATAGTGTTCATGGCACCATGATTTATTGACAACAAGGTCTACAACTTACGATACCCTTCCAACAAGTGGCCTACATGTTTTAGGGATTGTTTTAGGGGCCAACATATATGAGGAAAGTTGTTTAAATGCTGAATATATGCGCATAACAGCCAACATCAACTCCTGGTCGCTGACAACATGTGCGCAAGTCCCCCCCCCCCCCCAACAGCCAAAAGTCCTTTGTTCTTTGATATTTTGGAAGGGCAGCCATATTTCTTTGACTTTGGGACTTTATTTATCATCTAGGGACCTCCAAGAAGCGCCTTATATAGTAACATACCCTTCCATTATAAATGTTTCTTTGAATTCCTTTATAATGTACCGAAAATAAAGGGGTATTGTGGAAATTTCTTTGTAGTAGACCACCACTACAATTGTCAATCATTAAATGCTAAAATTCCCTGAACATTAAACATACACTATATGTTTAATATATTACACTTGGGTCTTGCACAGTATATATCACCATGACATGATTTAAAGATGTCTTGGATGCTTTTGAAAAAGCCTTAAACAAAGGTGTGCCATAGAATTTCCATACGATTCTATCTTACATTGTGAATTCAATTATTTCCATCAATTACCGGATTGAAGCTATAAGATGTTTATACATATATTAGGGTCTTGGGATTTTATAAATGAGATCGTTCAGAGGTAAAATTTTAACATGACGATACTTTAAAATCCTGCCATACATCTTTAATAAAATCCGAGACTTATGACGCTTTTGTCCTACCTGACACGTGTCGTCAATTTATTGAACACTGATGTGTGTAAAATGCAACATATAAATTACATCAAATGAGGCATAAAACTAACCCTTTTTTAGTACTAATATTGGAAAAAGAGTGTTTTTGTCTTCCTTTTGTATTTTCAGGATTAAATGAGCTCAAAAACGCAAAAGAAGCAAAAAGACAGCTAAATCCAACATAAATACAAGAAAAGGAACATTAGTGGGCTGCCCGAACCCTCAACGGCACCTTCCAAAGCAAAATAGAGAAAACAGAAGGCTGAACACGCCCCGTGCTCAGCCAGCACGGGGCCGTGCCCAAGAAGCAGCAGAAAAGACAAACCTATAGAAGCTTCTATTGCCCATCACGGGGCCGTGCTCAGCGGACACGGGGGCGTGTCGAAAGTACAGCAGGCGCATTTATTGTAATTGCGAATTACAATTAATGAGGAGAGAGAGTGTCAGACGGACACGGGGCCGTGCCCAGCGGACACGGGGCCGTGTCCAGCTCTCTGTTCAGCCTATAAATAGGAGTGCTTGGATTCATTTCATCTCATCCCTTGGCACACCACCTCTCTCACACTTCATCCACCACCCACCACCATCACAACACCATCATCCACCACCATCATCCATTGTCCATCATAGAGTGTGTGAGTCGTCTCGGGATCCAAGATTGATCGTAAGAGTTCTTGACAATCAAGGCCATGTTTGCCTAAGTCTCTTACATCACTTGGTGAAGACAAAGTGTCTAATATAATACTTTTTATTTCTAATCTTTTGCACTTTTTATTTGGTTTTGTATTAATGACTTTAATAACTAGTTACTTATGTTGAAGGTGATCTTTCCTTATCGTTTGTCCGTGGTGTCTTGGCATTATTTTACTGTCTATATAAAATAAAGGATTTTCATCATTCATATCTCCACGGTCTATATGGAGGTATGTTGGCTACCTGGTAGGGGGTTAAGGGAACGGTTTGGTAAAGGTCTTGCCATTGTTCAGCGTTTAGAGGTCCTGCAATGGACCTGGGTCAAATTTAGTAGGACCTCCTTCAATACTTCACGGTATTGGATGGCGGGGGTCCAAACTCTTTGATCCCCTCATAAGTTAACTACTATTAATACTATAACCCGGCTATTTAGGACTGTATCCCTGCTGACTCAGACTACTTAGCCGAGGGTAACGTCACCGCCAAAAGCGGGGCCTACCACAATACTGCATTAATAACTTAATTCATTATCTTCCAATAATCCACCCCTTTAGGATTGTATCCCTGCTGACTCAAACTACTGGGGTGAGGGTAACGTCACCTTCAAAAGAGGGGCCTACTACAATAACTAAGATAATCTCTTAATTATGTGCAAAAGTGCGGAAATAATCAAAGGTTATACTAGATACGAGTCGGAACCAAGTGATTCATCTTGTCTATCTGTTTTTATTTTTATTTTTATTTTCAGCATTTTAGTTAGTTTTATTTTTCTTAGTTTAAAACATTTTTCTAAACTTTTATTTTGGTTAGACGTTGAGGATAAACCGGTATTAAAAGCTCTTGTGTCCTTGGACGACCTCGGTATCTTACCAACGCTATACTACACTCAACGATGGGTGCACTTGCCCATATGTGTGTTTAGTGTTAGTAAAATATCTTGTTTTATAAATTTAAAACTTGGCTAAAATAAGTGTTAAAAAGGGCTTAAAATATACACCTAATATATACGACACTTACCGCACATCAAGTTTTTGGCGCCGTTGCCGGGGACACAAGGATTTTATGAAAGTTAGGAATCAGCGGCCTAATCATCTTTTTCTTTTCTTTTTATTTTTTTTAGGATTTTCTTAGTTTTTCAGCTTCTGCAGAGCTCAGCACGGGCCGTGCCCGCTGAACACGCCCCCGTGCTCAATCATTGGAACTGGCAATCCTGTTTTACATCAGACAGTAAGCTGAACACGGGGCCGTGTCCACTCAACACGCCCCCGTGCCCAAGTTTCAGTTACTGAAAACAGAACCGTTAGATCCCGACGGTTGGTAATTTCTGACATAAACATGAGTGATAGTAATTATTTTTACTTTCGGCACTCTTATGGTAAGTGGTGTCAATTATGTGGTGGCGAACATGAAGAAGTAAAATGCTACTTCCTAAATTATAGGCCCCACTACATGGACCCACCATCTTCTCACAACCTTAAGAGGGGCGAAAGTAAAAATAAGCACTATTTCTCCCTCGAATGCGCCCAGCCAGATATTCTAGGGGAAATGCTCCTTAGCGAGTTATTTCAACTAGAAGAGCTAATTCTGAAATGGATAGAAGAGCTTGGGAAGGATTTTATTGATCCACCCCAAGACGATACCCATGAAGAAATGTTGGAACCGCATTCCGACAACCTCGTTGCTCCCGAAAATACCTTCGTACCTAGCAAAGACTTGGACGATAGTCGTCCCTGTGTCGATTGTGCCGTGAAGGACTCTCCATCGACTTCATTCGATGCATACATAGACCTGAGCGATTCGGCATATACCTTCTTTAACAAGAGCCCGGAAAAGGGTTGGACTTGTCCACCTAGAATGAAAATAGGAATTACCCTCACCGACAACCTCTTGCGTTCTCGCCTTAGTCTAGGACAATTAAGGTATATTAGGCACTTTGGGGTTGTTCCAACCAGTTAGGAGCCACCCGATACTAACAAGTTCCTTAAAAAACTAGACAACTTCATAAAACAGTCCCTAGACACGGGGCCGTGTCCAGCCAACACGCCCCCGTGTCCATCGTAAGATTCCATTCTGATCAGTACGTCAGAATACGGACAAACTGTGTCAGAACTCCACCTGCACACTGGGCCGTGTCCAATGAACACGGGGCCGTGTCCAGGTTGCTGTCATTTTCTATAAATGCAGCCAAGAATTCTGCACATTTGGACCAACTTGGGGCAGAGATTTGCAGGAATCTTCTCTCAAACTATCCTAGGTAAGTCTAAAAGAAGGTTCCAACAACCCATCTTGTCCTTTCCTCTTTTAGCCATTTCCTTCTTCTTCTTCATCTTTCTCCAAGAGCTACCATTGAAAGTTTGGAATTCCTCCAACTCTATGGTAGGGATAAATGAGTTTTGTTCAAAGAATCTTGGTAAAAACATGTTATGAAACATTGTTTTAAGTTATCAGTAGCCAAAAAGGTCCCACAACATTCAGAAAATAACTTAAAAATCCAAGTTTCCTTGTTCCAAAACTCTGCAGAAAGATGAACACGGGGCCGTGCTCAGTGAGCACGGGGCCGTGTCCGGTTACTGTTTCATTAAATAAGCTATTTTTAGTTTATTTTTCGTAGGATGACGAGTGAAAACAGCGAAACATCTCCTATGCATTCACCAAACAGCCGTAGAGGAAGAAGACCCTCCATTGAAGCTACACTTGTACACTATGTGATAGCATTAAGGGAGGCTCTCGATGAAATGACTTCAGTAGAGGAGGTCCTAATCGACCGTATTAACGATCTAACGATGGGACTTGAAAGCAGCTTCCAAGAAATTAACCTCTTGCACCAGAGGTTAAATATTCTTGTAGCACCTCCAATGGAACCAGTCCTTCCTCAGCAGGATTGGAACCTGGCACTCGGAATCAACAACCCTACCGGGTGGGAAGACTTTCAGGCGGAACCTCCCATGGAACACCAACAAGAGATCCCGGTGGAAGTTGAAACTCCTCAAACTAATGCCAATGAGCCTTCTTTTCTCCTTCCAAGAGAGATAGAAGAATGGCTCGCCGACATTTGAGGAGAACCGCACTCGGAAGAAGGAGTTCATAAAGGCCTTGTTTAACCAAGATCTATTATTTCTTGGAAATTTTGCTAAATTAAAATAAAGTAAAGGCTAGGACTCCATGGTTTGTTATTTCTTTGTTTTATCTAGTTTAATTTAGGATTATGTAAGTTCTCTCTATGATGAAATGAAATGATGGTTTTAAGGTTTGGATGGTTTAAAATGAATAAAACACACTCATGGTGGTAAAGGATGAAAAGGGGAACGAGAAAAATGATCCCATGCACAAGAACGAGGCAACCCGACAATTTCCTCCATTTCAGAAGGTTCAACACGGGCCGTGCCCAACCAACACGGCCCCGTGTCGAACCACCTGCAGAAAAACGCCCAGTACAGGTACCTGGACACGGGCCGTGTTCACTCAACACGCCCCCGTGTCCAGACTTCTGTTTCTCTTATTTCAATTTTGTTACTGGCACTTGAACACGGGGCCGTGCCCGGATAACACGGGGCCGTGTTCAGCGCCCAGTAACACAAATTTTTGCTTTTTAAACACTATTTTACACATCTAATCAACCTAAAAATTTATTTTTGGGACACATTGAGGACAATGTGTAATTTAAGTGTGGGGGGGATGCTAAAACCTTGAATTTTGCAAGTCCTAAATACAAGCCTTACACAAAACTCTATTGGAACCGCTAATCACCCCAAATTTTTTCAAAAATCTCATTTTTTTTTTACTTGTCTAGGTTTAACTCGGGAAATTCAAGTTCTCAAAAAGGTTATATTTTTACAAATTTACAACCGATAGCGTAGTGATAAAAAGAACCAACATAAGAAAATTATGAAAAGGCATGACAAACTTATTTAAAATTTGATTATATATACTTGATCACATAAAAACCCATTCCCACAAAAGTGAGTTTTGAGCCTTTATTGAGCACACAATTTCATATCATTTGACTAAATGCTCATTTTTCGTTTCTTGTGTGAATAGCCGCTTGGTTCTTACGACTCTAGAACTTGCCATGACAATACATTCCCGGTCCTTATCAACTTAAACCCGAGTAAGTAAATGATGGAGGCATTAGGACTAACCCTTTTTCACTTCTACACCATTATTTTTCTTTTTCTTTTACCACCTACCCAAAAATCCCCCTAGTTAGCCCCTTTGAGCCTAAACCTTTTCGTTTCATCACCCAAAACAAAAACCCTTTCACCCACCAAAACCTTTTTCATTTTTAACCCTTTATTTTAGTAACAAGTTCGGTTCTTCGTGAAAAAAAAAATATTTATAATGAAGCAAAAAGAAAATAAACAAACAAAGTAATCAAAAATAACTTTGTTTGAATAAAAGCTTCATTAAAAATAAAAAGTTGCAAAAATACGAAAACCGACACTTGTTACGCTTTTAGCCCTTTTTCTATTAACCACTAACCCAACCACCTACATTTAACCCTAGCCAACCCTTAACCCACAAAGTCCTCTTGATATCTACAAAGGTATAAAAGTTAAAAAGGAGGAGGATTGATTTCTTGGCAAGCCTATGGTAGGAATAAGTTCCGTGCCGCTCTCGAGTGATTCACTAAAAATACACCTTCGGCCGAGTGTGAGTGATTTCCCCGCAAGGTATGTGAACTTGTATATAAATAGAATTTTAAAAAGGCATGTTATGCCCAAATAAGTAATTTCTTTTATGAACAGTTCTAAATAAATCATTACGAATAGGAGTGTAAATAAATAAAAATAAAACCCAAAAAGATCTTGGAAATCCCGACACTCTATGACAAGCCCAAAACCTTCTCTTCTACCTATTCCATTTGGGAGTGTAAGCCACATAATAAAGAGTTTTGCTTGAGGACAAGCAAAAGTTCAAGTGTGGGGGTATTTGATGTGTGTAAAATGCAACATATAAATTACATCAAATGAGGCATAAAACTAACCCTTTTTTAGTACTAATATTGGAAAAAGAGTGTTTTTGTCTTCCTTTTGTATTTTCAGGATTAAATGAGCTCAAAAACGCAAAAGAAGCAAAAAGACAGCTAAATCCAACATAAATACAAGAAAAGGAACATTAGTGGGCTGCCCGAACCCTCAACGGCACCTTCCAAAGCAAAATAGAGAAAACAGAAGGCTGAACACGCCCCGTGCTCAGCCAGCACGGGGCCGTGCCCAAGAAGCAGCAGAAAAGACAAACCTATAGAAGCTTCTATTGCCCATCACGGGGCCGTGCTCAGCGGACACGGGGGCGTGTCGAAAGTACAGCAGGCGCATTTATTGTAATTGCGAATTACAATTAATGAGGAGAGAGAGTGTCAGACGGACACGGGGCCGTGCCCAGCGGACACGGGGCCGTGTCCAGCTCTCTGTTCAGCCTATAAATAGGAGTGCTTGGATTCATTTCATCTCATCCCTTGGCACACCACCTCTCTCACACTTCATCCACCACCCACCACCATCACAACACCATCATCCACCACCATCATCCATTGTCCATCATAGAGTGTGTGAGTCGTCTCGGGATCCAAGATTGATCGTAAGAGTTCTTGACAATCAAGGCCATGTTTGCCTAAGTCTCTTACATCACTTGGTGAAGACAAAGTGTCTAGTATAATACTTTTTATTTCTAATCTTTTGCACTTTTTATTTGGTTTTGTATTAATGACTTTAATAACTAGTTACTTATGTTGAAGGTGATCTTTCCTTATCGTTTGTCCGTGGTGTCTTGGCATTATTTTACTGTCTATATAAAATAAAGGATTTTCATCATTCATATCTCCACGGTCTATATGGAGGTATGTTGGCTACCTGGTAGGGGGTTAAGGGAACGGTTTGGTAAAGGTCTTGCCATTGTTCAGCGTTTAGAGGTCCTGCAATGGACCTGGGTCAAATTTAGTAGGACCTCCTTCAATACTTCACGGTATTGGATGGCGGGGGTCCAAACTCTTTGATCCCCTCATAAGTTAACTACTATTAATACTATAACCCGGCTATTTAGGACTGTATCCCTGCTGACTCAGACTACTGGGGTGAGGGTAACGTCACCTTCAAAAGAGGGGCCTACTACAATAACTAAGATAATCTCTTAATTATGTGCAAAAGTGCGGAAATAATCAAAGGTTATACTAGATACGAGTCGGAACCAAGTGATTCATCTTGTCTATCTGTTTTTATTTTTATTTTTATTTTCAGCATTTTAGTTAGTTTTATTTTTCTTAGTTTAAAACATTTTTCTAAACTTTTATTTTGGTTAGACGTTGAGGATAAACCGGTATTAAAAGCTCTTGTGTCCTTGGACGACCTCGGTATCTTACCAACGCTATACTACACTCAACGATGGGTGCACTTGCCCATATGTGTGTTTAGTGTTAGTAAAATATCTTGTTTTATAAATTTAAAACTTGGCTAAAATAAGTGTTAAAAAGGGCTTAAAATATACACCTAATATATACGACACTTACCGCACATCAAACACAATTTTTTTTTTCGAGGTGTTACATCCACACCCCCTTAAAATAAATCTCGACCCGAGATTTACTGAAATAAATAAGGGTATTTTTCTTTCATGGTGGATTCTAACTCCCACGTATATTCGGGACCTCTACGGGCATCCCATTTGACCTTTACAAAAGGTATATGCTTCCTTCGAAGCTTCCTTACCTGTCGATCTTCAATCGACAAAGGTTTTTCCATAAATTTTAAGCTCTTATCTATATGCACATCTGTATGTGGTATAACCAGTGATTCATCAGCGAAACACTTCTTCAGATTGCAGATGTGGAATACATTGTGAATTCCACTGAGCTCTTCCGGTAAGTTCAACTTATAGGCAACTGACCCGACACGTTCGATGACCTCGAAAGGTCCTATGTATCTCGGGCTTAGTTTGCCTTTCTTACCGAATCGCATCACTCCTTTCCAGGGTGACACTTTAAGTAGGACTTTGTCACCTACTTCGAAGTGAAAATCCTTACGATTTGGATCAGCGTAAATCTTCTGCCTATTCCGGGCAGCTTGGAGATTGTTACGAATCTGGACAATCTTGTCCGTCGTTTCGAACACGATCTCTGGTCCTGATAATTGGACTTCTCCAACTTCCGCCCAACAAACTGGCGATCTACACTTTCTACCGTATAATGCCTCAAAAGGCGCAGCCTTTATGCTGGTATGGTAGCTATTGTTGTAGGAGAATTCGATCAATGGTAGGTTCTTATCCCAGCTACCTCCCAAATCGATCGCACATGCGCGTAGCATGTCTTCCAACGTTTGAATAGTACGCTCACTCTGACCGTCAGTCTGAGGATGGTAAGCCGTACTAAAATTCAAACGTGTGCCCAAAGATTGTTGGAAACTCTTCCAAAAATGTGACGTGTACCTAGTATCCCGGTCAGAGATAATAGCTACAGGTATGCCGTGTAGGGCTACAATCTTATCGACGTATAACTGGGCTAACATATCGGAGCTATAAGTCTCCTTGATGGGTAAGAAATGAGCTGACTTAGTCAGTCGGTCAACTATAACCCATATCGTATCATTTCCTTTCCTTGTCTTGGGTAACTTGGTAATAAAATCCATAGTTACCATTTCCCACTTCCAAGTAGGAAGTTCAGGCTATTGTAGCAAACCCGACGGTTTCTGATGCTCGGCATTGACTTGCGCACATGTCAAGCATTTTGCTACATGGGCGGCTACAGACTTTTTCAAGCCTATCCACCAATAATTTGCCTTTAGATCCTGGTACATCTTATCAGCTCCAGGATGAACGGAGTATTTGGAACTATTGGCTTCTTGGAGGATGACATCACGAAGTCCTCCAAAAATTGGAACCCATATTCGTCCGTTTAACCATAAAATTCCGTCCTTGCTAAGAGTTAACTGCTCCTCAGTTACTCCTAACTTTTCATTAGGATAGTTAGCTTCCAACACAGCTTCCTTCTGTGCAGCTAACACCCTTTCTATCAAACTGTTCTTTATTTCCATGCACTTGGCATTGATTCGAATGGGTTTAACCCTTTCCTTTCTGCTCAAGGCGTCAGCGACTACATTCGCTTTGCCGGGATGATACTTGATTTCACAATCATAGTCATTCAAGGTTTCCATCCAACGGCGTTGCCTCATGTTTAATTCCTTCTGATTAAACAGATGTTGGAGGCTCTTGTGATCAGAATAAATCACACATTTGATACCATAAAGATAGTGCCTCCAAAGCTTTAGTGCGAATACAACGGCACCCAGCTCCAAGTCATGGGTGGTGTAATTCTTTTCATGCACTTTCAATTGTCTTGATGCGTAGGCAATCACCTTGCCTTTCTGCATAAGCACACACCCCATGCCAGTGTGCGAAGCATCACAATAAACCACAAAGTCTTCAATTCCATCTGGCAGTGTCAGTACCGGGGCGTTGCTCAACTTTTGCTTCAAAATATCAAAGGATTCTTGCTGCTTAGGGCCCCAAACAAACTTAACCTTCTTCTTAGTTAAGGAGGTTAGGGGTGTAGCAATCCTTGAAAAATTTTCAATGAAACGCCTGTAATATCCTGCCAATCCCAGGAAGCTTCGTATTTCTGTAGGCGTACTTGGCTCTTGCCAATTCATAACAGCTTCAACCTTAGCGGGATCCACCTGGATACCACGCTCACTAACCACGTGTCCAAGGAATTGGACTTCACGAAGCCAAAATTCACATTTAGAGAATTTGGCATAGAGCTTCTCTTGGTGTAAAAGTTTGAGAATACAACGAAGGTGTTTCTCATGGTCAGCTTGATTCTTAGAATAAATAAGGATGTCATCGATGAAGACGATAACAAATTTATCTAAGTAAGGCTTGCAGACGCGATTCATGAGATCCATGAACGCGGCTGGTGCATTAGTGAGCCCAAAAGGCATCACTAGGAACTCGTAGTGACCGTAACGAGTCCTAAATGCAGTCTTGTGAACGTCTTCATCCTTAACCTTCAACTGATGGTAGCCTGACCTCAGATCAATCTTTGAGAAGTAACTTGCTCCTTGAAGCTGATCGAACAAATCATCGATCCTGGGCAATGGATATCTATTCTTGATCGTGACTTTATTAAGCTCGTGATAGTCGATGCACAGACGCATCGACCCATCCTTCTTCTTGACAAACAAGATTGGCGCTCCCCAAGGAGATGAACTAGGTCGAATGAAACCCTTCGCCAGCAATTCATCTAGCTGCGTCCGCAACTCCTTCATTTATGTGGGTGCCAATCTGTATGGTGCTCTAGCAACTGGTGCCGCTCCTGGGATGATATCGATCCTAAATTCAACCAGTCTATCTGGTGGTAAACCAGGCAGATCTTCAGGAAACACTTCTGGGTATTCAGAGATGACAGGGATGTCTTCTAACTTCGGTTTGGGCTCATCAATAATCACCTGAGCCATGTAGATGACACACCCCTTCTTCAAACACTTAGAAGCCTTGAGCATAGTCACGTGCTCAGGTAGTCCATACTGGGTATCTCCCCGAATGGTAAGTGACTCACCAGACGGAGTCTTTATCACTACTTGCTTCATGTTACAGACGATTTGGGCCTGGTTATGAGATAACCAGTCCATACCCAGAACTATGTCAAAACCGGCTAACTTAAACGGAAGTAGAGACAGAGGAAAAGAATGGTTCTTAATGGATATAACACATCCATCTAACACAGTAGAGACGGTTTCTATGGTACCATCTGCTAACTCTACCTCATAGTTTGCATTTAAGGTTTTGACAGGTAAATTCAACAATTTACAGAACTTATGATCTACGAAAGACTTATCTGCGCCTGAATCAAAAAGTACTCTTGCAAAAACATCATTTACAAGGAATGTACCTGTTATGACATTATCGTCCTGCACAGCTTCTTTCACGTCCATTCTGAAGACTCTGGCATTAGTCTTCTTAGCCTCCTCAGGCTTTTTGTTGTATTTTGGGCAGTTGGCCTTGATGTGCCCCTTCTCATTGCAACGATAACACGTTGCATCTTTTATCTTTTTGCAATCCAGGGTTTTATGGTCCGTGGACTTGCAAATCCCACAAGCATAGGATTTTGACTGAGTCTGAGAGCTCGACTCCAGTCTGCACTTTCCATAGTGCTGCTTCTTGCAAATTTTACACCTGGGCTTCTCATCAGACTTATGCCCATCCTTCCTCGATTCAGACCCCTTCTTGTTATCACCGTTCCCACGGTGTTTCTTGTTCGACCTACGCGAATCATCATCTTCACGCTTCCTCTTCTCGGCCTCCTTATTCCTCTGCGATCTCTGCCGGACCGCATCCAGAGTGAGGGATAAGGAAAGGTCAGTTACAGACCTGAAGGTAACTGGCCGAGAAGCTTTTACACTGGCCTTGATCTCGGGTTCTAAACCACCAATAAAGCGAGCGATTCTTTTTGGCTCCGGGGTTACCAGATAGGGAACCAACCGGGACAGCGTATTGAAGCTTGTCAGATAAGCTTGACAGTCGAGGTTCTTCATCACCAACGATAGAAAGTCAGATTCTATCTTCTCCACCTCATGTTGAGGGCAGAAATTATCCTTGATCAGGGCAATGAATTGATCCCACGACATGCTATACAACGGGATCTTTCTGGAGGCCTCCATCAGAGATCTCCACCATGCCAATGCTTCACCCTTGAAGGACTGTGACACAAACTTAACTATATCCCTTTCAGCGCACCCGCTGATATCCACCACCGTGTCCATTTCGTCCAGCCAAGTCATACAGTCGACGGCTCCTTTTTCCCCAGTAAAATCCCTGGGCTTACAAGACACGAAGTACTTATAGGAGCATCCCTTGTTACTGGGCTCTTGATGCAGTACTATATGCTGAGATGGGACACTTTGATTGTTGGTGGACTGACGGTCATCACCGTCTTTCTTGGGTCCATTCTTTTTGGGAGGAGGCTTGTTATGAGCCTCAGAATGTGTCCTGGGCTTTGAATGTGATGCAGAGTGGGTCCTACTCCGAGTACTACTGTAATCTTCATATTGCCTTTCCAAAGCCTGAGTAACAGCGCCGTCTATGATCGCTTTTAATTCGGCACCCGTTAACGTAATCTGGGCGTTCACATTTGGCTCCACTGGATGGCTATTGATTTCATCTGATTCAGCCATTTGAATTGAACTGTTGCAGAAAACAAGGTCAATATTTTATTTAGGAGTTTATTATGGAATTACCCCTTAGGATAACTCGTTAACCATGGTAAACAGAGACCATATTTGGTTAACTTATAAATCGTATTTATTTAGGATTTCAATTAAAAGTTATCCTAAACATAACAATAACAATATATATATTAGCACATAAGGCTTGGTCACATGGACAATTAAATTATACGCTATGATTTCAGAGAATCAAGACTTTTAAGGTTTGAACCTGGTTTATTACCATTATCAGACAGGAAGTCATAGCTACCACTGTCTTTTGGCTCATATGGGAGTGAGCTGGGCCCGTAGGCATCATATTACCATGTATGGTAAAAATATGATCATCTTAATTGATGATCTTAGCCCATGATTCAGAGATCATATAATCGGGTTTGGAATCTTCTAAAGAATCCTTATACATATATAAATGACATGTGATTTTAACGAATCACTTCTGCCAGGAGTGTTAACATGTTTTAAGATGTTAACAGGGATTTGAATCTTTTAAACATGTCTTACCATTTTGGCCCGGTCATATATTTGACACAAGGCTAGGTTTCACACTTTAAGATCCTTAATTAAATAATTACATAGGCAGACTAATTTAGAAGGAATGCTTTTAATTTATTTATTTCATTTATAAAGTATATATGCACAATTGGCAATCATGAAATTTATAAAAACAACCATTCCATTTATTTATTCAAAGCATTACACACTTGCCCTAAACGGGTCTTTCAAATTACAAATTTACCCATGTAAGGTTAAATAACACACATGCCCACGCAGGGGCCAAATATCACATATGTCCACGCAGGGACTCATACTAACAATACACCCACGTAGGGGTTCAAACAAAACAAGCAGGCCCACGCAGGGGCTCAAAGCAACATACCAACTACACCCACGCAGGGGCTCAACAGTAAATACAGGAGAAAATGAGTGTGGAAGGACTCAACGATCCTTCTTGTTCTTCCCCTTGATCAATCCCACTAATCCCTGGAAGAATGTTTGCCTCTCCCGGCGGTCCTCGTGAACTACTCGTTCCACCTGATCCAGCCTCTATAGGAGTTCTTCATGCTCGGGTGGTGAGAATCTAGGTGGCTGCGATTGAGCCCGGATGATGGGTCTAGGAGGTATCGCGTATCCCTGTGTCGGGTAACTCACCCCCCATGGATCCCCGTAGGGTCCTTGGGTGTTGTAGTTCGCTGCTAACATGTACGGATCAGCCTCCGCGTACCCATAGTCGTGATGCGTTGGGGGTTCAAACGGGTTGTATCCCATGCCACTCGTATATGCCGGGATTGGGTTATCAAATCCCATCGGTGGTGGTTGTAGTACAGCAGGGTTGGAGGGTCCACCCATTTGTGGGTCCTCCTGGTATGGCGGGTAGTGACTAGCACTCGACTGACGTGGGGAGCTAAAATGAAAGTCCCCTGGTCGCACCGACATGCGGGCACCGGTTCTCCTACGCCTTGGCGGTTGAGGAGGTGCCGGTTGAACTGGTGGCGGTGGAGGTGGTGGCGTAACTGCCACGAATCGGTGATCCTCGGATGAATCTTGATGATGCAGCTGTGGCTCCTGCTACTGCTGAGACTGCTGCTGCTGAGACTGCTGCTGCTGATGCTGCCCATGAGACGACGAGTGGTGTGATGGTGTATAATACCACTGGTGCTGATTAAAGATGGCTTGGAAACTATCTGGACCACCATAGGGTGATCCGTGAAACGAAGACCCGTCCGAGATCTCTATCGGGTGGTTTGGAGTACCACTTGCTGGCATGACGGGGTCCGTATCCTCGTCCATATCGTCTGCGTGATCTCCTGAAAAGTGGTCCTCCGGACCCAGTGGGTTGAAACCCACGGGCTCTGGTATGAATCCTACCGGGTTAAACTGTCCCCGAAAAACAGGTGTAGGGTCTCCATATGAATGATGAGATAGGGATCTCTGAAGTGGTATGTATGAAGGCAGAGGGTTGTTGGGCTCGTCTTCCGAATGTGGTCCGTATGAATTGTGGACCGGAGGTGTAGAGCTGTGCGAAACAGATCGTCTCGCTGGTTCGAACAGGTTTCTCCTGTTCCGTCGTGGACCTTCGCTTTCCGTAGCAGGTTGGGCTCGTACATTTGACGGTCCAGCTTCATGGTCATTGGGGGCGGCTACCGGCCCCTTTCCGCGTCCTCGCGTACGCAAGAATCTCGGAGGCATCTTTGTTATTCCTGTCAATAAGGCATAAGATAACAATAACAAAATATAAAATTTAAAGGACAAAACAAAAACCGAATAAAGTGGAATTTGTCCTATGTTATAAGTCTAGACTCGAAGGTTTAGATATGTGCAATTGTGTAACTGAGATTAAACACAAAAGGCTAGTGTTTAATTCACTCAGTGTTGGCTCTGATACCAACCTGTCACACCCCGATTTCCACGTGTCACCGGTGGGCCCGGTGGGGGAGTATCGTGACGTGGTTGGCAACGTAATAGTCAAACAACACAATATAATAATGCACAGCGGAAGCAATTTAAAAATAAGATACAACCGAATTTATTTATTGTAATTTAAGTTACAATATCCGGTGTTTATCCACAGTACGGATCGAAACAAAATAACATTTATGGTTCAACAGACTTCTGGCATCCTAAGCTTGCGAGACTTTTATTGATGCTTAGGAGACAATCCAGCCAAATTTCGTTTAGTACCTGCATTCAGTCTTTTTGGGAAAATACGTCAGTTTACACTGGTAAATACATTCAACTGACTCATTTTGGAAAATGATTAAAAATTGGTTTGGATGCACATGGCATAAACATTTTTTATTTAACTTGGGAGAATTATTTAATATTATAATCTTGTGAACGAATTACATGTTACTTATGCGTTCAGTAGCCCGAATCAAATCCGGGTTAAATATCAATAGACACACCACTTTAAGTGAGTTATACACGGGAGTACGCCTACACCCCGTGCTCAGGTCGTGGCCATCTCGTAAGATGATGCCAGGGATATCCGGGACATGGTCATTAACCCCCCAAAGGCTGTAAAGTAAACAAGACTGTTTTAACGAGCCGATCAAATTATTCAACTACCCACTAAGCGTGGAGATTTGATGCCCGATCAAGCGGTACGCTATGTACCGTAACCCAAGCCCGTATAGGGAAAATAAGTTAAAAGTATTTACCTGATGCAAGTATAAATCACAACAAGCAGAATGCACGTAGCTTTTACTGTTTCTCCTAATCTGGAACGAAGGTTTAATATAACCTATTAGAATTCTAACGGGTCTTTTCATTAAGCTTAAGCTTAGACCGGCTAGTTTCAAGATACGGTTCGTACGCACGATTAAGCGAAGACCGGATAGAATGTGATTCAGACCCGACAAGTTTGAAGACTTGTTTAATATGGGTTTATTATTCACATTCTGTATTTTGAGATAAAACCGTTAAGGTTTGGCCCGTTTCGGCTAATTTATGTATATTTGTTACATAAACCGAACCGTACGCGTAATAAGCGTGACGGGTAGTCATGAGAGCTATACACAGGTTTCCTAAGTTAATTATGTCTCAAATATGTTGTGACATCAGTAAGGTGTCTTTCGTTATGCCCGAATCGTTTTTAAACACAAACTAGGCCCCGTAGGGGTAGTTTGGTCATTTAAAAGTTTATAAAAGAGTTTAAATGTTTAACTGAGTTACAGGTCTGATGTAATCGGCCAATATACTCAATTTGCTAAGTTATATCAGTAGGTTAAAGCATGTATGTGAAATTTATCATTTTTAACCAAACTATGCCCCGTAGGGGTATTTTGGTAATTTCACATAAGCCGAAAAGCTCGAAACTGAAGTCTGAGTTTATCAACCTTTGCTTACTGTTAAAATATTATAATTTGCCTCTTATATCAGTAGGTATCAACCCGGGTATGTCCAATATGATTTTAAAACATACTATGCGCTAAAAACGCTAAATAAGGCGATTAAAGGCCATTGCCGAGTTCGATACTTAAATCTGATATTTTTATATTTCCAAAAGGCTTAAAATAATTTATTTATCATAACTAATCAGTAGCAAAAGGTTTGGAGTCGTTTTGAGGTGTAAAACTCATTTTATGGCCCGTAAGGGCAAAACCGACAATTTCCGAATTAAGCCTGCGACTACGAGTTATGCTCAGCCTAAAATCAATTAAAAATCTTTAAAAATCCCAAAATAATATATTACATCAGTGGGTAAAAGGTTTGATACCAAAAAGTATGTTTAACTAGGCTATATGCTAATTACGCCGTTTTATTAACATAAAGCATTAGTTTTGCGATAATGAGCATAACTCTTAATCTACATGTCAAACTGATGTCAAACTTTGCATACAAGTCTATATATCAGTAACAAAGGTTTCTACACTTTTACATTTTCATAAATCACGTTTTAAGGCAATAAGGGCATAATGGTCAACATATGAGCGATTAACGGAAACATGTATATTAATTGGGTAATCATCGAAACAAGTACAGAGGCTTATACTATCATGTAACCCAACCCTAATGAAGCATTAAGGCATTTCTAATTCCATCTAACTCGGGCCAGAACTGAAGTCAACGTAAAAGTCATAGTTTCGTGACTTTCGGTTCCGAACCGGTTTAAAACTGAGAGTTGTCGAGTCTGACCAGTTTAGACATGTCCGTATACCTATTACTAAGTTATATTAAGTTTAAAACAGGTTAGACGCATCATGTATTGCTAATCATGCATTAAATCATATTTTATATTTCTGTTGACTTTTTCGGTCAACGTTTGACCCGACAAACGACCTAGTTAGGTCTGGAATCAGTACGTGCCCTTATAAGGGTTTAATACCCATATAATTACCTACTTAACGGTACTTTTAATTCGACATACGACTGAGCTATCATTAATTAATCACGAAGTCAAACCGTAGTTACGTCGGTTTGACTTTTAGCTAAAATACTAAGCTATAATTAATTTAGAAAGGTTAGTCAACTTACCAAGTGTTTAATGATGATTAGAGAGGCCTTGTAATCAGCTTGAAAGTTCCTCAATTGATCAGACTTGGATTGAGAATGGAATGATCAAAGAGTTGCAACTTATGAGGTTTATATAGTGTTCATGGCACCATGATTTATTGACAACAAGGTCTACAACTTACGATACCCTTCCAACAAGTGGCCTACATGTTTTAGGGATTGTTTTAGGGGCCAACATATATGAGGAAAGTTGTTTAAATGCTGAATATATGCGCATAACAGCCAACATCAACTCCTGGTCGCTGGCAACATGTGCGCAAGTCCCCCCCCCCCCAACAGCCAAAAGTCCTTTGTTCTTTGATATTTTGAAAGGGCAGCCATATTTCTTTGACTTTGGGACTTTATTTATCATCTAGGGACCTCCAAGAAGCGCCTTATATAGTAACATACCCTTCCATTATAAATGTTTCTTTGAATTCCTTTATAAAGTACCGAAAATAAAGGGGTATTGTGGAAATTTCTTTGTAGTAGACCACCACTACAATTGTCAATCATTAAATGCTAAAATTCCCTGAACATTAAACATACACTATATGTTTAATATATTACACTTGGGTCTTGCACAGTATATATCACCATGACATGATTTAAAGATGTCTTGGATGCTTTTGAAAAAGCCTTAAACAAAGGTGTGCCATAGAATTTCCATACGATTCTATCTTACATTGTGAATTCAATTATTTCCATCAATTACCGGATTGAAGCTATAAGATGTTTATACATATATTAGGGTCTTGGGATTTTATAAATGAGATCGTTCAGAGGTAAAATTTTAACATGACGATACTTTAAAATCCTGCCATACATCTTTAATAAAATCCGAGACTTATGACGCTTTTGTCCTACCTGACACGTGTCGTCAATTTATTGAACACAATTTTTTTTTCGAGGTGTTACAACCATCACCATACCCTCTAGCCTTAGTTTAGGTTTATCAAGGGTTTCATGTGTTTTTGTTCTCGATAGGAATTTGATGTTTGGTTTACGTGAGGTTTAAAGAATCTAAACATTTTTTTCAGTTTTTGTTTAGGTTTTGTTGATGATAACCCTAGTCTCTCTTCACCTGCTCACTCCAATTCTCTCATATATGATCTTATTGAATTTGACATAGATAGTGTGGTTGCAGGTGCATATCTTGATATCGGAGTTGGAACCACCGAATTTGAGTTGACGCGCGTAAAAGGATTGGTGACACTCGGCTATTAGACCACGAACCGAGAAGGTAAACAACTTATTAATTATATTAATAAAATGGCTATTTATTCAATAATTTGTTTGGTTATGATTATAAACCGGTCAACTTGTCGTGGTTTCCGAACAAGTTGACCAGATTCCGAAAAGTGTCTACTGATATGGTAAGCAAGTATGTTTTCGAACTAAGGTGTTAACTGATATTATTTTATTTAAGCTAATGATTTAGTACCATTGTTAGAGTTCGCATCTTACGTCATTTAACCTCTTTCTTTTACTCTTTCAATCATTCTTGCTTTACAGTGAGGTTAATTGTGGAAATTGGTTTTTAGTATGGAGTACGACTCACTTGAGGTAGTTTTGATGCAACCTGATGTTTTTTGTGAATAATGAGTTCAACTCAAGATTTAAAGTTACTAACTTTTAATGAAATTCTTTGTTAGATTAAATTATATAACATTTTTGCTAAATGATGGATTCCTGTCTTTGAACTTTGTAATGCCCCTAAATCCATAATGGATGGATTTTTGTTGGTAAAACATTGAATTAAGAAATTTTTGTTTTTAAGAACTTTTTCTCTGGGAATTAATGGCAAGGCATCTGCTTAGTGATTTCCATACTTATATGTATCTTCTGAGGATAGTATATTTATTGTTTCTTTTGCGTGATGTTTTTGTTTTGCAAGTAATGTTTTATAGTCATTAAAGACATGGTTGCACATAGCTTTGCATCAGATAAAGTTGTCTTTATACTGTTATAGAATATACTTAGCTGATATGCAATATTGCAACTTTGTAACTCCAATTCTTTAATGTAGATCATTTCTACAACTTAAAAAGACCCTTTTCGACTATGTGTGAAACCGAACACCGCCGCAACGCGCCGTGCTCATTTATTAAAATTAATTATGATCATAAAGTCGGTCGAATTACCGATCTATACACTTAACCAGATTCCATGAATTGTTGTGTTTAAAGAACATTTGCTCAACATTGCTTTGTATGTAGCGTAGTTCTGATGTGTTTATCTTCTTTACACCGTCCCTACTTTTCTCCCTGTATAATGTTCTTGGGTGTTCGATTATGCGTATGGGTTTTCTGTATTTGATTATGTATGCGCTTCTTAGTTGTTCCATTTTTTCTTTATAGCAGTTAATCCACAAAACACTAGCAACTCTATGTTGCATAATTCCTTACTATTACACACGCATCTATCCAGTAATCCTAATAATACCTTATAATCTGTTTCTTTTATTTCTTTGATTAATACAATGAGATTTACTATTACATGCTTACCCATGTTATTCTTTAAAAGTAATATGATGTTAATTACCAGTATTATAATGGCACAACAACTAGACAATCTTAAATGAATAAATTTTCCATCAAGAATAATATGACCAACAAGACTTTGACTTGATTTTTTAAATGTCACCTAATTACCTATTGAAATCAAATTTGTCATTTCTAATCGAAAGTACATAACACTATGGCAGCAAATGCATAGTTTGATGAGAAATGTTTTAGAAATTACAAGCAAGTTGGGAATTAGGATAAGGGTGGGTGTAACTCACCAGTTTGATATTGCCAAAGCATGTCTCATGTTATTGTTATATTATTTATTAACTTATTATTAGTGTTGTTTTACGGCAAAAGTCTTGATCGTCTCCACAATGATTAAAATCTTTGGTCCGCTATCGACACCGAAGTTTAATTTATATATTTAAACACTAATAACGTTTGAAAACATGTGTTTTTATTTTATTTAATGACACCATTCAATTAATATAAATTAACTTTTTCTACCCGGGTTATAACCTAGTAATAATATATAGTTAATGAAATCTTTATCATCATCCGTAATATATATATAGTAAAGGGGTGAGTTTCCTGTAAAAATGACCTTTTTCGTGAGAAGTGTGAGAAGGCATAGAAATTGACATGTATGCATCATGTTTTGGACTTAGGCATGATGTTTTGGTTTGTTTTGGCAAGAAAAACACCAAACATAACAATTTAAAACACAACGCAACGTATTATGGGCATGAAATTTAAAACACACTACTTAACACTTAAAACACACTACTTAACGTTCTTGGCACAGTGTTTTAAGTTTTAAGCCTAAAATTCATTGTATTGTGTCTTAAATTGTTATGGTTGGTGTTTTTCTTGCTAAAACAACCCAAAACATTATGCCCAAGTCCAAAACATGATGCCTACATGTCAATTCTTATGTCTTCTCACACTTCTCACGAAACATGTCCTTTTTACAGGATCCTGAGACTATAGTAGAGAGTTTAAATAAGAAGAAATTTTTTGTAAGAAGAAAAAAGAAGAAATTTCAACCAATAAGAATGTTTTATTTTACTTCATTTAATGTAAGTATTTAATGTTACTATAGAGTACATTTGTAAATTTACATAGGTCATTAATTTGTAGTCTTCCTCTTTAATAGCTAACTACATTAAATTTTTGTAACTTATCTTCAAAATATATATTTTTTCAAAAAAATAAAATAAAATAATTTAAAGTGTAGGATAAATTACGAGTTGTGTATGATAAATTACGAGTTGTGTAGAATAAATTTCAACGAGTATGATGAATTTCAAAATATGTAGGATAACTTTTGATGTATGTAGGCAAAAAAAGTTAGTGTGGATGATAATAGTCTTTATAACTAATTAATTAGTCAAAAATGATAATAAATGAGATAAGTGAAAAAACTATTTAATGTTTTTCAAAATTACCCTTTGTTCTTTTTCTTCTCAATTAAATGTTCTTCTCAAATGAACCTTCCCCTATATATATATATATATATATATATATATATATATATATATATATAGGGTAGGGATATGGTAAAAAGTGTCTAAAATGTAAGAATGGTAAGAAGTGTTTTAAACCATTGGATATTTGATCTAATGGTTGAGATCAATAGGGTATAAAAATGTAAATTGTGTTTTAATTAGAGGGACCTTATGTAAAATTGAAGGGCAAGAGTGTCTTTTTCAATGTTTGAAATATGGTAACCATATCATACACGACCAAAACCTCCTACATTCACTCTTTTTTCCTTAAATATAGGAATTAATGATTCACCTTAATTGTAGGAGGTCTTTGGTTACATATTCGTCATACATTATCATAAAGAGAACTGTAATCAGATTCATGGCGTGGTGTTTTAAACAACTGGATAAAATTGACTATGATTCAAGTCATGGTGTTTTATCTGGAGACATTGTTCATGGCGTGGTGTTTTAAACATCTATGATTCAAGTCATGGTGTTTTATCTGGAGACATTGTTCATGGCGTGGTGTTTTAAACATCTATGATTCAAGTCATGGTGTTTTATCTGGAGACATTGTTCATGGCGTGGTGTTTTATCAAAACAAAACATTCCCAGATTTTAAAACACCATGACTATGATTCAAGTCATGGTGTTTTATCTGGAGACATTGTTCATGGCGTGGTGTTTTATCAAAACAAAACATTCCCAGATAAAACACCACGCCATGAACAATGTGTGATTCAAGTCATAGATAAAACACCACGCCATGAACAATGTCTCCAGATAAAACACCATGACTTGAATCATAGTCAATGTCTCCAGTTTTTTAAAACACCACGCCATGAACAATGTATGATTAAAAGATGTTGCGATTAAAAGATGATGAAGAATATAAAACAATCGGATGTATAATGTTTCCTAAAATTTCTCCTAATTCAAATTCGATTCAAACCTTAAAAAACTCATCGGCAGTTTTTTTTTTTTTTTTTTTTTTTTTTTGCAGTTATTCTTGGAAATCAATTAAATGATAAAAATGTCAAATTACTAATATACCCTTTTGAATTAATTAGGATAAAGGACACTTGTCCTTCCCAAATTATTTCTCACACTTCTCACAAAAGTCTCACTTTTTACAGGATCCTCTACCTATATATATATATATATATATATATATATGTATATATAGGGTAAGGTTAAAAGTGTGAGAAATATAATGGAGGTGACATGTGTCCTGAATCTAAATTAATTCAAAATGGTAAACAAGTAATTTTATCATAGATTTAGTTAATTCAAAACCTTTCATAACCGCCACCCTAATTTATAGGATTATGTTTTTTTTAAAGATCTCTATAAAACACTATGAATAACACTGCAAACACCATTCAACACGTATATAACACCATTCAATAAGTATATAACACCCTTCAATAAGTATATAACACAATTTTAAAGATCTCTATAAAAACACTACGAATACCACTGCAACTACCATTCAACACGTATATAACACCATTCAATAATATATAACACCATTCAGTAAGTATATAACACCATTCGATAAGTATATAACACCATTTTAAAGATCTCTATAAAAACACTACGAATAACACTGCAAAATCACCATTCAGCACATATATAACATCATTCAATAATTATATAACACCATTCAATAAGTATATAACACCATTCAATAATATATAACACTATTAAAGACACAGCAAAACACCATTCAATAGTTCATAATAATGTAATAAGTACATAACACTACAAAAAAAGATATAACACTACAAAAAAGATATAACACTACACACTATGAATAATATATAACACCATATTACCCTATTATAACATTGTATAACACTACAACCCCGTAATTGTGGGCGTCTGAAACAGCAACGACACGATGGAGAGTGGTCGGACCGGTGGCGGAGGTGCGACAACTTGAGTGGTTCTCGGTGGGAATCGATCGGAGCAGGTGGGTGGCTTGCGATGGTTGTTTGGTGGTGTCCAGCAGGTCTGATTCGGAGATGTCGATGCTGTTGTATCGATGATGATGATTCGAGATGTAAACTGATGATGATGATGATGCGAGATGGATTATTGATGATGATTCGAATTCTAGAAGAAGGGGGAGGATTCGAATTCTAGAAGAAGAAAGAGAATTCGTAATTTTAGGGAATTGATTTACAGTTTCATATTTTCAGGTGGATATAACAGACACAATTGCCTATACAATTTTCAAATCAGTCCAAACTAATAAAAACATTTTACAATTTGGTTCCTATTGATCTCAACCATTAGATCAAAAGATCTAATGGCTGAGATTCTTTCTTACCATTCTCACACTTTTGGTTTTTTTACAGGAACCTCAAACTATATATATATATAGTTTTCATTAAAGGCGATTTTTAAAAAAAATGTTAAGGAAATCTTATAATCATAAGCACAAAACCAGGCCCATTTGGTTTTCTCTATAAACAAAAAAAAAAGAACACAAACTACTTGTTTCTCTTTTTTTGCTTTGGTTTATAATTTGTAAGGCAAATTGGATTTAAATAATCTCAACTCACTGTTATTGGCCAATAATAATCCCAACTCATTTAATCACCAATAATCATCCGAACTATTCACTTTTGTTTGTAAAATACTCCCAGTTAAAAAAACACTAACTAGGTTAAAAAATTGCTGATGTGGCATGCCACGTCACCTGCCACATCAGTTGCCACGTCATCAAAAAATGCCACATAGACTGCCACATCAGCTGCCACGTCATCAAAAAATGCCACATCAACTGCCACGTCAGCAAAATTGCCAATGTGGCATGCCACGTCACCTACCACGTCATCAATTTTTTAACCTAGTTAGTGGTTTTTTAACTGGGAGTATTTTACAAACAAAAGTGAATAGTTCGGATTATTATTGGTGATTAAATGAGTTGGGATTATTATTGGCCAATAACAGTGAGTTGGGATTATTTAAATCCAATTTGCCTAATTTGTAAAAATGTATAAAAATGAATTAGAATAACATAAATTCACTTCGGTATAAAATTTTTCTTTATAATATGCATTTAAAAAAATAAAAATATAAAAGTTGTAAAGTAAACATAAAAATATACTTTATAAATTCGGGTATTCTATCGGGTATTAAAAAAACCGGTATCCGGTATAGGCCATAGAGCATAACCGGGTTCGGGTAAAGGGCATGGGTGAAGGATAGTGGGGGCGGGAGGGGGCGGCCGACCCCCCGAACTTTTCGCTCAGTAGTGGGAGAGTATGTAGTTTTCGTATATAAATTTTTTGGTATATACGTTTTCGACCCCTCGTTTTATAGAAATTTTTTGGTATATATGTTTTTGACCCCCCGGTCGGGAATCTCAAGCTTCGCCACTGGTAAAGGGTATGACCGATTCTGGGTATTTTCGGGTACGCTTTTGAGTATGGGTATTGATCTCAAAATGTATACCCTATCCATACCCTACGGGTAGGGTTGGGTTCGGTTAGGGGTAAAAAATACCCGGGTAATAATAATCGGTACCGGGTGTGTTTCCTGGGTCCGGCTTCGGGTACGTTTTTTGGCACCTCTGGAAAATAACCACCTCATATTTTTATCCTTTGAAGTTATGACTTACGATATATTTAGTAACTTAATCCAGGGCCGCATTCGATGAACCGCGCTTTGTGATGTTGTGGATGGGCACTCTCCTACACCGTCACATCTTCAATATGGAGATACAGGTACAAGTGCCATCAAGCTGGTAAAGCAAATAATCTTTTCTTTATTTTTTTTGTTTGGACTGAAATTACGAATGTTGTATCGAGTGTAGATATTTTTCTAATTCGATTTGATACAAAAAGGAAATGACAAGTAAGTCGAAATAAGGCCATGTTAGTCGCTCTCAAGTGGCAAATGCAAATAAAAATTAGAAACTATATTGAAAGTTGAAACATATGTCTAATTATGAGATTCTTATGATCTAAGATCACATAGCGCAAAACTTAATGGGTTATACATTATAGTATTATTATTGATAATAGATACGAAAGTTATGATGTTTCTTAACTCTTGTATTATTGGTTTTGATGTTTGATCAATTATATATTCTTTTTGTTACACTCAGCTTTGAGACCTATATAGATACTTGTAAACGTTAATTGTTGTTGGTGTGTTATTCGCAATACATTTCATCTTGCCCAAGTAACATAGAGCTTAATTGTTGATAAGGTTTTAGATTGTTGAAGGTATGGCCGGAATGTATACGTATAGGAAATATGCGACCAAGGACACAAGTGCGATGAGCGGAGTTAATAAGGTGATTAGTGTTCAAAGGGATTGTAGTTTCATGTTGGTCATTCCATTTAATTAGTTAATGTTAATTACCATTTTCCATTTGTTTTCCAAATTTCTCATCGTGATGTAATCTTATCAGCCTTATTCTCACTGCTCTATTCCTTTATCAACATTAATCACGTCACAATATCTTTATCATCAACATGATGTCGAGACTTTTATTATTATATAAGTTATTATTATTATTACTAGATTAGAGCATTATATATTAGGTTAGATTTTTTTTTTTTTTTTTTGAAAAGCTATATATTAGGTTAGATAATAGATAGTTAATGAAATCTTATCATCATCAACGGTAAAAAAATATATAACAACAACAACAACAACAATAATAATAATAATAATAATAATATATTTTACTCTTTTGCAATTTAGATCGTTTGTCTTTTACTTTTAACCTAAAACTCTTTTTTATTTTTCAATTTTGGTCAATCATACTTTTCATCATTCTCAAGTTTTTTGTTTCGTTCTAAATTTTATGAGTGAACGCACCGCAACGTACATGTATGGTTCAATATTTTTCGTGTAGTTATTGAAATCTTATCATCATCATCGATAAAAAAAAATATACAATAATAATAATAATAAAACAAAAGTACAAGGCACACAAGTACACCACAAGTTAAGTTGTTTCTCTTTCAATTCTCAGGCCTGAAAAAAGTTCTCTCTCTAGGGTGAGGCCGGAAGTGCTCGACGAAGACGGAACAGTTCCGATTAGTGTGCGAGGTTGGCCGTTCGGTTTCCCGATTCATAACCTCTCATCCTAATTTGTTTGCTCCTGAATCCATTCGCCTTTCGGACACCCTCTGTGTTGTTGGTCTTTTCCGGTGAGTCTGTGGGTGGTTCATCTCGGAAATTGGTTGCTTAGTTGGTCTGATACTAGTCGCGGCTACGTCCGTAGTTTAGCTTGATTAGTTCGAATCCGATTAACCTTTTAAATTTCTGTGGGTGTGCCCTCATGGCGGGTAGAGGTGTAATCACCAAGTTTTTTGTGTCGAACTTGCCCGAAGGTTGCACTCCGTGGGAATTAAGGTGTAGCGTGGAGGGTATTGGGAACGTTACTGGTACGTTTGTGGCTAAGAAAAGAGACAAATTCGGGTGTAGATTTGGATTTATTAGCTTCAGAGATGTTTCCGACAAGCAAGATACGGTGAATAAGATCAGGGGAATAAGGATGGGGGATTGCAAGCTGAAGGCCAATGTTGCGAGGTTCGCGGTTGAAAATAATGGGCCCCCTGTCCAGCCGGATTCCATGCAGCAGATTCCTAAGGCAACAGGGTCGTCGTATAACAATAGGAACTTCAATGTTAGGGACTTCAGAAGCTACAGGGACGTTGTGGGGGTGTCCAGTGAAGGGGGCGGTGCTGAGGGATACAATGAAGGGGGTAGTAGCCAATCGGTTAAGTCCATTGTCATTCCGGATTCCTCGGGGGCTTTTAAGGAGTTGAATGGTTCCGCTGTGGTTGGGAGAACTGTCGACCTAGAAACTCTGGTCGACTTCGACAGACTCATGAGGATTGCAAAAATTGCATTCTCAAGGATCCAGTATTTGGGTGGCCTCTCCATTCTTGTTTCGTTCTCTAGTCAGGAGGCGGCTCTCGCCTTCGTTGAATCTAAGTCAGTTTGGAGTCCTTGGTTTTCCAAGCTGGATGTGTGGAATGGCCAAACCCTGCACTTTGAACGGGTGGTCTGGCTCAAGTTAACGGGTATCCCCCTCCACCTGCTGGAACCAGAGATCCTGGTTAAGATTGGCGAATCTTATGGGAAAATTCTCCACTTCCCAAAATTCTTGGACGAAGATCTCAACTTGTCCGTTGCCAGAGTGGGCGTGCTCGCAGGGGACGCTAATAGAATTAAAGAGGAGATTACATTGAAGTGGAAGAACATATCTTTCAGAATCTGGGTGGAGGAAGAATTAGACGACTGGGTCCCAGATTGTTTAGGTGTTCCGTTCAGTCCCTCGTCGGAGGGTTCTCCGTCGTTGAATTCTCCGCCGGATGTTGTTGCTCCTGTGTTTGGTGGATCTGAAAAGCCCAGGGAGGAAGTCGAAGAGGTGGGGGAAGAACAAAGGCCGGTGGGTATTGGGGACAATTCCCATGCATCTGATGCATGCATGCAGGAGGAGAATGAATTTTGCGGCTGTAATGATGAGGAAGGACTTCCTAGGTTTGTAAAAGGGACAACGGTGGACTATGTTTCTGTAGGTCCCAATGTGGAGAATAATGATAGTGTTGGTCCAGGTCCTTGTGGGGAATTGAATTTTTTATTGGGTAAGGGTGATAAGGGGGCCCAAAAGAAATCTGTGGTAAGGCCCGCTTTTAGGAAGTCTAAAGCCCAAACTTTGAAAGGATCCTCTCCGTATGATTCAAGGCCCAAGAAAAGATCCAGGTGGGATTTAGAGGAATCCGATTCAGGTTTTGGGTTCGTGGGGTTCACCTCCTCTCTCAATAATGTTGGTCTGGTGAGGAACCCGAGCACTACAACTGAGGTCGATGTCGTAGATCCGAATCTTAGGGTTGAGCCGGATTTCACAGGGGAAAATAGGGCAGTGGTACCCGATGAGACTCCTGCTAGTGTTGCAGATCAGGTTCCTGTTCCGGAGGAGCAGGATTCTCGGTTAGAGGAGGAGGTCGAACAAACAGTGTCGGTAGGAGCCAAGCTTGGCGTGGATCTGAGGAACTACTCCGATTTGGTCAAGGACTCTTTCGGTAATCCAGGTATTAATGATGTTCAATTATGAATTTTTATATGTGAATATTAGAGGTCTGGGGGGAGATGTTAAATATAGATGGATTAATAAGTTGAGGAAAGATCACGGCATTAGCTTCTTGGCCTTTCAAGAATCTAAACAAGGAAATGTCGATCTCTATACGGTTAGTAAATTTTGGGGTAATGGATCTTTTGGAATGGAAGTGGTTGACCCTACTGGTCTCTCTGGGGGTTTGATCTGTCTCTGGGATGACAGCCTGTTCCATGTTTTGGAGTCTGCCAAAAACATAAATTATATTTTCTTAAGGGGTAGGATGAGTGGGAGTAATTTGGTGTTGAATGTTTTGAATGTTTATGTGCCCCAAGGTACCCAGGCGAAGAAGGCTTTATGGGAGGTTTTGCATCAGATTATTTCTTGTAATGACGGCCTATGGGTAGTGGGAGGGGGATTTCAATTCTGTTCGGTTAAGGGAAGAAAGGAGTAATTGTTCTTTCAAACCGGCGTGTTCAAATAACTTTAATTCGTTTATTTTCGATTCTGGCTTGATGGAGTTCGATATGAAAGGCAGGGCGTTTACTTGGCATTCTGAGAATGGGAGGAAAGCTAGTAAGATTGATCGGTTCCTTGTGAATTCGGATTTCTTCAATTCGTGGCCGGAAGCTTGTTTTCAAGCTTTGCCTTGTAGGTGGACGGACCACTGTCCATCATCTTGTCCACGAAGTCGGTTAATTTTGGTGCCCGCCCCTTTCGTATTTTCAATTCGTGGTTGTCTAAAGAAGGTTTCAAGGAAGTGATAGAAGGTGTTTATGTTGAGTTTGTCAATTTGGGGTGGCCTCCGGATGTTTGTTTGATCAAGAAACTCGGGTTCATTCGCGGGAAAGTTAGAGAATGGAGAGACATTATGTTAAAAAGAGAAGGGGAAAGAGTTAGTTCTGCCGAAGAGGAAGTTGAAGAGCTTGAAGTAGCTTTGGAGTTTAGGGACTTATCGGAAGAGGAGGATTGGATCTTAGCAGAAAACAGAAGAATAATAAATGAGGCTGAGTTGGCCAAAGTTATGGACCTCAAACAGAGATCTCGGATCAGGTGGGCCAAAGAAGGGGATGAGAACTCTAAGTTCTTCCACTCTCAAGTCAATTCTAGGAAAGCAAGTAATGTGATTCACGGACTTAACATTGGAGGGTCATGGGTGTCCAAACCGTCGTTAGTTAAGAAGGAGGTTTTCAACTTCTTTAGAGCCAAATTAACGGAGGATTATGAGGATCGGCCTGCTCTTGTTTGTCCCAACTTAAAGAGGATTTCGGAAGAGGATGCTTCCTGGTTGGAGTCCCGCTTCACTATGGAGGAAATCAAAGCAGCTATGTTTGACTGTGGGGACGATCGTGCTCCTGGTCCTGACGGTTTCAACTTTCGGTTCTTCAAACTTTTCTGGGAGACTTTCAAGGAAGACTTCGGTAGACTCATGTCTTTCTTCTGGGACACGGGGAGGATTAATGTTGGTTGTGTCTCTTCTTTTATCACTCTTATCCCTAAGAAAAGAGATCCGGTGGGGCTCTGTGACTATCGGCCTATTAGCTTGGTTGGGGTGGTTAACTGTTACACCCTAATTCGTACATGACAAAAGTCGCAGCGGAAAAACACGTGCTATAAAATTTCTTTCATTGCAAATAACTTGTCTTACTTGAAAGTTCGTTTCAGCATGAATCTTTTACAAAAATAAGGTAAAAGTCATGTTTACTAAAGTACATACTCAAATAAGTCCCCGTACAATCTACTTTGTGACTCGGTCTTCGATCGCTACTCCTCGTGAGGATAATCCGTGATTCGTACAACCTGCACCCACCACAGACATACGCATCATTAGCATACTCATGTACAAACAAGATTCATAATAATGTAGCCTTGCTATGTTTGATCCACATATACTTCTCATCCTTTTAACTTTCTAGTTTCAAGCATTCCATCTGGGTGTCTAATCCTTGGCGAAACCTCAATAATGTACATGCATTACATTTCATTCTCGAGGCACATTGTGAATAATCGTCAATACATAAATGTATTGAAACCACGTATACAATACATACATAACTACGTACATACATACATACATACCTTTACTTGCATACCTACGCGTCTATTTACATACATACATGATTACGTCTTCACATACTTACATACATACATAACTACATACATACATGCCGACTCGCATACATACATACATACATACATACATACTCGCATACATACGTTTCTAAATGCGTCTGACGCGTTAATACATACATACCGACTCGCATACACGCATACATACATACCTGCATACATACATACCTACCCGCATACATACGTTTCTAAATGCGTTTGACGCGTTAATACATACATACCGACTCGCATACACGCATACATACATACCTGCATACATACATACCTACTCGCATACATACATGGTAATCTACAAGCATACTTACATATACACACATCTACATCATTATATACGTATTTATATGTACACATACCAACATCATAACAATACCCACATGACATTATACATCTTACATACATACAACCCTACGTGCATCAAACCCAACTCATACATACCTATTCTCATACATACCATCACGCATTAGCTTATTCTTGATCACATACTTATAAACATACTCATGTAGATACACACATGCTTTCATACATTTCTACATACATATATATAGATATACAACATGCATACATACCCATCTACAAGTGCGCTTACTCTAATAGTCATAAAACATATGTTAAAATAGTCGTACGCAACTTAAAACGCGTTTAAACGAGTTCCCAAGCCAAAACGAGACCTGAAAACAACTTTTGCTGAAACGTGCCACCGTCGCGTAGCGCGACGGCCAGGGGCCTTATCAGTCGCGCTACGCGACTGCCTTATTTTGATCAGCAAGTTGCAGCTGGTTGCTGCAGATTTCCAGCACGTCCGCGTTTCACGGAAACGGTCATAACTTCTTCGTTATTGGTCCGTTTTACCCGATTCTTTTTCCTACGCGTCCGTAATTTAATTTTCCATCTTTTAGAGTTAAGATCCGACATCCGGATTAACAAAATTTCAGACTTTTATCTCTTCGGCTTATTACCCTTTTTCCCAACCTTGACCCGTTCATGCATTCGTCAACGTAACTTGTTCGTTTTACCATATCCTCTTATACACATAATGATATCCATGACGTCTATCATAAATTACTGAACTCTTGGATATCTTGCATCCTTTTAACACATTATCATTCATATGCTCATTTCGACCCGTTAAGGGTATTCACACATTAATTTGGTCTATGACTAACCAAACCATCATCCCTACTTCCATACTTGTCCAAAACGTTACACTAATAGGAAACTTGTTTCTAAGCTACTTTTAAGATCGTTTACCCCAAAATACCCATCAAGGGCATTTTGGTCAACATTAACCCATCATTTACGACGAAAGACCTTAAACACATATTTGACCTCGAACATCATGTTTAATTCATTACAACACTTCATTACTTACTTGTACTACGAAGTGATTTCAGAAATCACTTACCTTGTGCGTCCGAGTTCGTGTCCGTTATCTTGCCTCCTTTTGACCCGTTAGCCTTTCATGCTTGAGTCCTTCTCGACATGATTCCTATACTTTCATGTCACCAAATCACATTCACATTAGCATACACAATTGTACATGTTAACGATTATAATAATCGCATATTTCACATTTGACTTTCTTTAGTCACAACTAACAAGCATATGACATATAATCCAATTCATATCCTTTCAAACTCATGAATTTCATCATGTAATCACAAATAACGCATATTAACATAACATGTATCATACAACTTCCTATAATTCTACCTTTATGACAACAAACCAAATCATGCTTCTTATGCGTAGTTGACCTTCAAAAGTCAACAGTTAATCATACAAACTTTCGGCTTATCCTCATGTATCCGTATCATCATATCAACTACACACATGGGGTGTACCGTATCTTTCAGCATAGAGTACAAACTCCTAATACATGCTTCTACCATATCATAATAATCATTCAAATTTCCACATGAACTCCATCTAAAACACACTTCACATATTAGTTAGCTAACAACTACTTCATTATCACTTTCTAAACTTATTTACTCACAACTTGCATATGATTCCACAATTAATTGTCACTTAAGCATTTCATCAAACACTTGGTGTGCGTACACCTTTTAATGCACAATTTACAACTAACTTATGCATGATCTTCCAACTTCATGTATCATTCATCAAATACTTCCTACTAATCATAAAGTATCATTCACACATAAACATCAACACCATAATTCTTTCAATTCATCTAACCATAGTTCATCATAACACAACATAATTCATGAATATTCAACAAGAATTGGACATGATGAACACCCATGTCATCTTAATCACCCAACTAGTGGGTTTACCTCCTTAAACATCAAATTAGTCAAAATTATGCATAACACATGTTCCCTATGATGATATTAACACATAATCATGCTTAATTTCATACAATTTCGTGGATTGATCATAACCCACTCCTTACAATATCATCAAATCTTAAATTACAACTTACCACATGTTTGCTAGGGCTAGATTATCAAGAAAACGAGTTCATGCATCGGATTTGAGACTATTCTCCTTGTCAATTTGAAGCTTTCTTGTGAACTAGGGTTTACACCCATTCTTTCTTCCTCCTGCTCGAACTCACGCACACACACCCAGTGTGTGTGAGAATTCTTGTTTTAATTAAACTCATACTCAATTTTGGCAATCTTAGTCCCTCATGTTCCCTCTCTTATTTATAATTGGCACAACTCTTATTCTCTAATTGTTTCTACCATACTTTTAACTAGGATAATTAACCTAGTTATTTATTTCTTTATGTACCATAGCATAACATTTAACGAATATAAACATTCGGGTTTTGGGGTGTTACATTAACAAGGTAGTTTCTAAAGTTCTCGCTAACAGGCTTAAGAAGGTGTTGGGATCGGTGATTTCTGATTCTCAGTCGGCTTTCTTGAGAGGTAGATACATTCTTGACGGGGCTTTGATTATTAACGAGGTGTGTGCGTGGTTAAAAAAATGCAATAAAAAGGTGCTCCTTTTCAAAATCGACTTCGAGAAAGCCTACGATAACACCCATTGGAGCTTTGTTGTGGATGTTCTTTGTCAGATGGGGTTTGGGTCGAAGTGGTGCAACTGGATTATGGGAGTTTTATCGTCGGCTCGTGCATCGGTTCTTGTCAATGGAGCTCCTACGTTCAAATTTAAGTGTACTAAGGGTATAAGGCAAGGGGACCCTATTTCACCGTTTCTGTTTGTCATTGTCATGGAGGCCTTATCTTGCTTGTTTTTTAAAGCTGAGGAGGTTGGATTATTTTCTGGGATTAAGCTCCCTAATGACGGTCCGTGTCTCTCTCATTTGTTTTTTGCGGATGACGCTCTTATTATCGGGGAATGGTCAGAAGAGAATGCGTTAAACATTGTCAGGATCTTGAGATGTTTTTTTTGCTTGTTCTGGGTTGAGAATTAATTTGGGTAAATCCAATCTGGTGGGTATTGGGGCGGGTGATGCTGAATTGAAGGTTATGGCGGACGTGGTTAGGTGTTCCTCTGACTCGCTTCCGTTCAAGTATCTCGGGCTTAAGGTGGGGGCGAATATGAACCGTATCATCAACTGGAGGCCGGTTTATGATATCTTCGAGGCGAGGCTCGCTCTTTGGAAGTCCTCAATGTTGTCTTTTGATGGGAGAGTCACGCTTATCCGTTCGGTGCTCGAGAGCCTCCCGTCTTATTATTTCTCTCTTTATAAGGCTCTGATGAAGGTAATATCGGATCTGGAAAGGATTATCAAGAAATTTCTTTGGGGTGGGTCGAGTGAGGTAAATAAAATTCACTGGGTGGCTTGGGATAGAGTGGCGGCTCCGAAAAAGGTCGGAGGTCTGGGAATCAATAAGCTGTCTATTATTAATCGTGCTTTGTTAAGCAAATGGGGATGGAGGTATAAGTTAGAAAAACAGAGTTTGTGGGTGAAGGTGGTGGACGCTATTCATTTCAGTGGTTCGAACTGGATCTTTCTGCCGGTAAAAAAGACGTTAACGGGTGTCTGGCATAGTATTGTTTCAACGTTCAGTAAGCCTCTCTCGGGTAATCTGTGCCTTACGAGCTTCTTTCGAGGAGTTGTGGGTAGTGGTGATGGTATTCTCTTCTGGCTCGACCCTTGGTTGTCTGACGTCCCTCTGGGTGTTCTCTATTCGAATTTGTTTGCGCTAGAGGTGGTGAAATCTTGTATGGTGAAGGACAGGATGAATGGTGAGTGGCTTTGGAAGCATGATCCGGAGCCGGGTATCGAATTGACGGAGCTTGCTTCTCTTCTCTCGGCATTGTCTCCGGTCTCTTTGGGTGGATCGGTGGACGGCTGGAAGTGGCTTGGGGATCGCTCGGGCCTGTTTTCAGTCGGATCGGTCAAGAAGGTCATGTGGGGTTCGTTGGTGGCCAATGATAGTTTCGTGTTTGATTGGTGCAAATGGATCCCAGGGAAGTGTAATCTTTTTGCGTGGAGAGCCGAAATGGATAGGATCCCCTATGCGGACAACTTAGAAAAAAAGGGGGTTGTCGTAGGGGATGGGTTATGCCCGTTGTGTAAGGACGTGGCTGAATCGGTGGAGCATCTTTTCACGTCATGCTTCTTTTCTGTGGTTTTGTAGCAGAAGATTAGTCAGTGGTGCCGTATTCCTTCGATTTTTGCTTTTTCTTTCAAAGATTTGCTTGAGATTCATAAAGCGGGTTACATCGATACTGCAAAGAGGTCGGTCATTCATGGTATCATCATCGTCTCTTGTTGGTGTTTATGGCAAGCTAGGAACAAAGTCGTTTTTCGGAGACTGAGGCCAAAGTGGAGAAGGTTTTTAGTGAAGTTAAGTCGATGGGCTATTTATGGTTTAGGCATAGATCGAAAAACAATCATATCTCATGGTTGGATTGGTGTAATTTGGCCCATTCTATACACACACCCCCACTTCCTGATTACACCCCCCTTGTGAGAGGAAAACTGTCGGTCCTACGCAGACCCCACCTGTAAGTATGTGAGAGAAGGGGTGAAAAAAGTAAATAAAAGTAAATAAGGGGGTGTAGAAAGTAGCACGTAATTTTTCTTTGTTGTAAGGTCTTGTTTGGGTCCCCGCTCGGTTTTCGGGCTTGGGGTGTTGTTTTAATGAAGTTTTCTTAAAAAAAAAAAAAAAAGTTGTTTCTCTTTCTTTTTGCTTCTGGAACATAGATACATACATAGATAGGGTTTCCCTTGCAGAGAGAGAGAGATGGCGGCATCTTTACGCAGATTGCTAAGTGGACCATCCGCTGCTACTGTAAGTGATTTTTAATATGTATGTGTATTCTGTAGAACACAACCAACTATGTATGTATGTATGTATGGGTTTGGTTGTGGTTAGATCCGATCCAGCAGAGCAGATGTCTAGATATAATAGGGGTTAATAGTTGTGTTTTGTTTCTCAATTATGAGGCCAGATCTAGTAATTGTTGTTGGTTGTTTAATGGTAAGGTAATGGGGACAAGCACCAGAAGATGGTGTCATACGGTGGTAGCTTGCGAAGAAGAGACGATGAAGAGAAGTTTCCATAAACAACAAGCACGGGTTGAGGTTACTCTTTCTCTGGAAGGCTTTGAAGCCTCCGAGTTAAAAGCTATACTTCCGTTGGTGCATCAACGCTTAGGTGTTGCTGAGGCAAGGCAAGCTGTGTATAATCAAATGGCCTCTATCTCTCAGGCACCCGGATTTGTCGATAAACAAGTTCATGTTGCCTGTGACTCCAAGGTACCTTCTTCACTGTTTTTTATAATTTATATAATATATATACACACACACACACAAAAATATTGTGGATTATGTGAATGTTATATAGTTGAGGGTTTTATAATAAAGAAAAGATATCCTTTCTTAAATACTAGTGGGGAACCCGCGGAGTCGACAGTATGGGGGTTGAAACATAACTCAAACCTTAAACCTTAAAACGATGAAAAAAATCATATAACAAATGCAAATGCAAACCAACATAATAAATAAGATGTTACTCAATTTAGAAAACCGCCTTATTGAACAGATTTTGATGTAAATTATTAGTTAACTTAAAATCACAAGTCACATGACAAATGAAAACCAAACTACAGTAAAACAACATAAACAAAAGTTCAAGAAAAATGCATAATACTTGTGAAATACTTCTAAGCCCATAGATAGATCCTTCCTTTTGCAATTTCTTGTTTCAGCTTTCTTACCACCAATAATAGCCCAACTACAACAGAGCATATCTTCAGCCCAATTTCCAAGCTTGTATAAAACCAACCCATTTTATTCTAAACCAAATAAGCCCCCCAATTCTTACTAATCCAACATTTAACCAGACCATATTAATCGCACTTTTGATTTAGCACTCTGGCCCATTCTATCAAAGCCCACTGGTAGCTACCACCCAAAACATAACCCAGTATACAACCTATGAATTTCAAAAACTTCAAACACAACACCCATCCCCCAAACTCTAATTATTCGACTACTCCAACAAGTATAGCAGCAGCAGCAGCAACTATCCTGGACCAATATTCATCACTAACATTTTGAGTTATACTTCCCTTTATTTTTGCACTCATTAATCAACACCCTGATCCAGCATATGAACTGCACACCTCTTCAGAAAGAAAGAAACAGCTCATAAACACAGTCTCGGATATAGCTTTTCCAATTTTTAATCATTAATTAATTCTCTAACTCGAAGAATCCTGCTCAAATAGACATCACTGTTGACCCAGAAAGTCAACCCAATTCTTGCTCCAATACACCATTCTGTTTAATCCTTTCCAGCAGTACCCCTTTCCACAAACAAGAGTCCACTGTTTTATCATGGAATTCTGACTATTTTTAGCAAAACACTTGTTCAACATGCAAGCCTCTTACAGTAATTCTGCATAGAAAACACTATACTCACACTCAATAAAACTCACAACCTTATTCCAACCATACCCCTTATTCTTTTTAGCCAGGCCAAACAAACTATCATTTCGTCTAACAAACTTCATACCATATATTCTAGCAGCAACCATACTATTCCCAAAATACCCTTGTTCCTCATTTGTTTTAAAATTACCTTTGCCTTTCCCCTACCATAGCAAGATAATCAAAATCCTTTCATTCAGCATATAAACCATAACCTGGGCATCCTCTAAAGCTTTCTCCCACTGCTGGCACTTAGGTATTAGGTACCCAAACATTATTTTAAAAAACAACTAACATGCCTGCAAATGTGTATCAGATTGGATAAATACACACATTAGCAGCTTATTCCTCACAAAATTGTTGAATAATTTTACACATCCTCTAGAACTGTTACAAAACATAAACCTGAACTTCCAGAATTAAAAGAAATAAATAAGAATAATGCTTGAAAGTGTTGTTAGATGTGTAAAAGTTCGACAAAAAACTAACGAATGTTTAATCAAAACCTGTAAGTCGAATAATTTGTCCCTTCAGTAAACGTTCTGCATAAAATAAGCCCTTAAACATGGTCGAACCTTGAACGAAAACATACGTAAGGGCACTTGGTACCTATGTAGCACGGGTACGGGGGACGATATCTGGCATCCAATAGGTTTTTGCATAACCTGATGCTTCAGCGGCGGCGGCACCACCACCAACATTGATGCCAGCTCAGCAACCTACAGAAGTTGTTGCTCCTCGGTCCTACTACGGCACCTATTATTAAACCATCAACGAACAATCTACCATAAAATCTATCTCGTTTTATACATGTATGACTGCTGTTAAAAAAAAAAATGCAAGAAACTTTACAACCATGAAATTAACCAGTTCTATCCTATTGTTTCGTGTTTAATAATCATCCGTCACTACAAGTGGAATCGTGTGTAAATAGAGACCAATATTTAAAAAAAAATAAATAAATAATATTCCAATCCAAATGTATAGAATGACATCTAACCTTGAAACGCCTAGGCTATTCTTTTAAACTGTATAATAATCCCATCAAAGCTTTCTCTGCGCTTGATAATAAAAAGGCTTGGATGTCTCCTGATTTCAACCTCTGCACAGTTTCTAGGTAAATTTTAACCATAATATAACTTGGATGTTAAATAGGTCGTGGGTTGACGGGTCAAATCATACACGGACCCGAAAATTCTGTTAAGAGACATGACACGAGTTTTTGTGGATCAACATGAAGACGGCCTGTTTAACCTGTAATATTGTTTTATTTTTAATATATTAATTTTTCTGCATATGAATATCCTAAATTTACAACAACAAAAAAAGTGTATATAAAATAGTTACATGTAAACTATAAAGTATGATGTTTATTTCTCGTTGTTACCTTTTAATTTTGAGATTAAATATCCGTTTTGTTTAAGTTGCAAAAAAAAAAAAAACCTTTTTTAGTGTTTTCTTTTTAAAATAAACGGTTTAAACAGGTCAACCTGTGAACACGACAGGTCGGTCCGAACAGAATCCCTTTAGGTACGTATGCTTGTGGGTTTGACCAGAAAGTGACCCGAACCAGCTTAAAAATCCAAGTTATATTAGAGACGTAACTTTCGGCCCGTTTTCTCGTGAATGGTTTGTATCTATAGTCGATTGATAAAATCGAACATATAAAGAAAAAGGTCAAACGGGTTGAAAAACATGTGTAAGTAGTTATGTGGTGATCTCTGAACAGTTGGGTAATTTAAATCTGTTTTTAATGATAAAAATGTCAGCTTATAAATTAAGAACTTGAAGAAACATTATAAAAACCTAAAATGGGGATTAAAAAACGCACCTCGATGTGTTGTAAATCAGTTGTTATAGGGTATCGTTTGAGATTCTTCATATTGTATGCTTCAAGTAGTTTACTGTACTTTGGAATAGGGTTGTTGAAAATAGCTTTTTCTACGACACCGGGATATCAGAGGGCCTTAACTACCCCTGATGGAATCACTTCACTTGCAATCCAGTGTGACGATGTTATATAGTTGAGGGTTTTATAATAAAGAAAAGATATCCTTTCTTAATTAAATATGAGCAAATTTCATTGGTATTTTGGGTGGTTCATAATGTGAACTTAATAATAATAATGTGACTAGCAGGTTTGTTTAGTTCGAAACAAGATATGAAACGTCAAAAGTCTTTGGGCCTCTTTTTTTTGTTGTTGAAATTTCCTATTTAGACAACTTACTAATTTATAATCTTTTGGTACTACTTTAAAAAGAATTATCGCAAAATGTGTTTTGTGATAATTTATAATTTTTGATGTTATATTCTACTTTAAGTTTGGTTTTGGAACTTTAGAGCAGATTACTTCAAAATAGTTAAATGTTTGGGTCAAACGGGCCGGGTTCGGGTGTCTAAAACATTTTTCGGGTTTGGGTTCATGTTAACTTTTCGGGTTCAGAACCCGACCCGTTTAGCACCCCTATTAATATGTATAGTCTTTTTTGATCAATGATGCTATTTGTTGTTGTTGTTTATTATTAGGTTACTTTCAAAGGTTATGAAGATTCTGAGATGAAAAGTCTAGAAGATGTTTCTGTAGGAGGAGTAACACAACATGTAACTCCTGTTGAAACGCCAAGGGAAGCAGATCTCGTGTTTGAGCAGCGTTTCTTTATGAATAAGATGGGATCAGGAAGGATATAGAACTTAAGGTTTGCTGCTAGTTTATCTATCTCAACTCAATCTTGTTCTTGGTCTTGTTTTATTTTATATTAATAATGTTAATTAATATAGAACTTAAGGAGCTTGTTTTGTTTACCTTCGGTTTGCTGCTAGTTTACTTACTTTATCTATCTATCTATCTCAACTCAATCTTGTTCTTGTTCTTGGTCTTGGTCTTGTTTTTATTTTTATATTAATATCCCCTTTGTTTCTTCATAATATTTTTAATTGATGCATAAAAACAACACAAAAACACCCAAGGTGCGCACCATAAATGTATTGTCTCAGGTGACATGAGTCCTAGCTCTTACACCAAACCGCCCCCTCCCCATGTGAAATGCAATTTTGGGCTCCCCTTGGTTGTTCATACCACGAGTTAGAAAGATGGGATTTTTTCACAACGAATTAGGATACTCCTCCTCTTCCCAAAGCCTTTGTCCCGGACATTAAACTATGGTTCAGTTTCCCTTAATTTTTGCATCTCGTAATTTCACCCTACACCCATTAACACAAACCACTTCGTTAACTTCTTTAGAATTGCAGTATGTTTAGGAGATTTCAAGATGATAGTTTGTAGCCTTTGGATTAATTATTGAAGATGTATATATATATTCTAATATGTAAAGACGGTTTAAAAAAATGTTATCGTATTTTAGCTTTTTTATTCAGCTAGCGGTATTCGACGTTGCGCGTTGCGATAGATTCAGGTACGGTTGCAAGCATTCATCGTGTTAAAAACAGCGTCACCATATTTTAAATAAAACCCCAACAAAACTTAGAACTAAAACCATATTTTAAATAAAACCCCGTTACTTACAAACGATTGGCTAAATCTCGGTTCTAATGTTCAACCCAAACCCGTTACATTAATTCTTAAAAAACGGAATGTGAACATACAACAAACGACACTAAGTCGTGCGTGTCTGTCTTTGAGCACTTTCCCACTTGCATAGTGATGTCTGCGTACTGGCATGTATATATCTGCACCAGCAACCAGTTCCCTCTCAATTTCGTCTGTCTTCCTTAACGTAAAATAAACGGGCTTTCCACACAGCTCACATCTTGCCTATAGCTTACTTAAAGACTCTGCAACTGGTATCGTATCAAGCACTCCTGCAAACCGCACATATAATATTCAATCATCAAATAACAATATATTATGTGGCTGCGATGAAACTTTTACATATGATATGTCCAATGTACATCCACAGATCGCCTTCAATAAACGCACAGCTTTAGCTTTGAAGGCACATTTTTTTATAATAGTCTATATAAGTTGAAAAAACCAAGCATGCTTAAGAGTCACTAAAAAAGATGTAGCAAATTGGTAAGTGAAAGTTTGTGTCTGTCATTATAGTATGATCATATACATCATACATATAAAATAAAAATAATATAAATATTGTTATTGCAGAGCATGCCCTGTACAAACATTTGTATGATAGTGCAGACTCTGTTAACAATTGTCAATTCACCACTTATTACACGTTGGTCGTATTACAGCTGGTTGACAATTTGTCTTATATAATCACATTGACTATTTATATTGATCACTTTTAGCTAAACCAGTAAACATGTAAATAACAAAACTAAATAGCACGCACCCCGGACTTTGAACTCGTATGCATAAATTCCCTCGGGTTATATTCTTTTTCTTTGCTATAAAATCAAATAATTCATCAACGGAGGTCCTTCCTTTTTCTTTTTTTGCGAGGGAGTCGGCTAAGGATGCTTTAAAATGGGTCCCAGTTTAAGTTCTTCAAAGCTCTTGACCCCTTCACTTTTACAGATTTCTATCTCCAAGTCATGTAATGATGTGATCTTTTGAACTCCAACAAAACAATGTATAAAAGAGTTTAAGGTTAACTAGATACCTTTTCATTCATACTTGTCAAGTTACATCAAAACAAAAGGTAGACGGGCAACAAGCTGCGCCGCCACCCCTTTCTGAATTGCAAAACCTAATCTGCCAAAGACAAAACCTCGTCCCCCTGATGCTGAGCAATTGTTGTGGATGACCCGTTGGACCCTGGTCAGGAATTGGATAGCTTCTGGCGCTAGGGAGCCAAATGTGTCAAAGGCAAAAGGGACAAAAACATGCTGGTTCTCTGCACAAGCTTTAGCGTGCTTATCAACTTTCTTCGATTCTGCCTTTCTTGCTGCTTGTCCAGCTACCAACCCGTTTTCCCTTAAACCAACCAGAGGGGAAACCCCCGTGAGGTCAACACAAGCATGTTTCCCCATAGCCCAACCAAAGACGAGCAGATCCGCTGGTCGCAGAGTAGATCTCCCTTCCATAGGGTCCGTAAGTAAAAGAGTTGACCTGCAAAATCAAAATCAGTTGATCATTTCAACATAATCATATAACTTATAAAAACTGACATCATTGATTGATAATGTGATTATTTAACCAATTTCAAAACACTAATAATGGGTCAAATATAAGTTATAACCAGTGTTATTAAAACAGGTTGGATCAATAACCAGGGATGGAACCAGTCCGGTTAAGCCCCTTTAGCCGCCCCCATTTGAAGCAGCCGATAGTTTTTTTTTTTAATATTATTCTCTATCAAAACCTCATTTTGTTATTAATTTTTTCATCTTCATTAAAATACCAAAGTAACAAATTACAAACAAGTGGCAGGTAAATGGGCAACAAGCTGCGCCGCAATCCCCTTTTGAATTGCAAAATCAATCCTACTAAAGACGAAACGACCCTTAAAGGTTGAGAAATTACTATTCACAACCCGTTGTGTACCCTTCCACGGCCTCTAGGGCTAGGGAACCAAATGTATCATAAGTTCATAACTTACTAAAATTGCAAATTCACACAAAAAACCGAAGCATTTTCATATATTATTTATATATGTATTTTTTTCTAGAATGGCTCACTAAACAAACCTACTCATGTTAACCTCCTATACCAGCACCTCAATCCCTTCACCTCTTGGACAGAGAGGAGGCATGTATATAGTTTAAAGTTTTATATTAATTCTAACGACCACAGAACCAGTAAAACTGCTGGTTTGTTGTCAGTCCAGTTCGAAAACATTTAGCAAATTTGAACCCTCCACCTCGTGGATAAACAAAAGCGTGTATATTGTTTTAAGTTTTATATTATTTCCGACTTTTAAATCCACTAAGACGAGCAGTTGGTTATCCGATCCGGTTCTAAAAACATTAGTTATAACCATTACACTATTAACTTAAAATAACTTTAATATAAATCACATTTTGTCAAGTTGCGAATATAAAAACCTTTATTCTAAAAAAAAAAAAAAGAAAAAAAAGAAAATTGATGAATGGTGATAAACTTTACTTTACTTTACCTTCAGTGAGCATGAGACGATTAAGTGAGGGAACATTCTGCATATGAAGCCCCATCGATTTGAACGAAGCAGCGTTTAGCGTCACCAACGCCGATTCCGAGACTCTCCACGCAGATACACTTTCTCCGGCAGCCAGAAGATCGGAGTGAGCTTTAAACACTACCGTACATTCCATAGCGCATCCACCTGACATGAGAAGTTTTTCCATTTGACTGGCTCAAACAAACGGCTGTCTTGCTCCTTGGGTCCTAGCCACTTGGGTGTGCCAATGGCTACATGTGTAAGCTAAAAGCACAAACCGATCGAATCTTGCACCAAAGAGTGACAACCTGCCATGATGAAAAGAGTTTTAATATATTTATCTTTTTCGGGAACATGTAGTTCCATGGGTACACCACCCCGCTCTCCTTGTGGAGAATCTGATTAAGTAAATGTTACAAAATTAGCCCTTGATCAGATATAGTATGTTCAGAAATGACGCCTTAGTTCTTCAATGAACTGATGGACCGTATAATGTTACAATAACGAAAAAAAGTCATTGGGACCTGCAAATTTTGATTATAAAGGTGACATGATAGAAAATGTACCTTGTCTAGATACATGCCAATTGCAAAATACAACAAAGAGTCAAGAACCATCATAGCTAGACATTAAAAATCACACTCCAGAAGATGCCTGCCTACATGGTATTAAATAAAAATAATGAGTTAAATAAAACAAAAGAGTAAAATGCTTTTTTCATCCCTGAAGTTAGACTACTTTTTGCGACTTTCGTCCAAAGGTTTGTTTTTCCGTTTGAAATCTTGTCATTTTCATCCGACTCGTTAACTCATCCAATTTTTTTAACGTTAAGTCAGGGGTATTTTTTGTCTTTTTAGACATTTTAGTGAGGGTTTGGGTGGGGGAGAAAGTCAACAGAGGTGTATCTTTATTTCTTATATAGTCTTTTTTATTCAACAAAAAATGTCTAAAAAGACGGAAAATGGCATTTTACTCAAAACAAGATGAGATGTAAAATAAATGGCACTTACTCGCCCAATGTTGCTCCAACATGCGCACGTTCATAACAAGTCGGATGAAAATGAAAAGATTTCAAACCTGAAGAGAAAAACTACTTGGACTTAGTCATGTGCATATTGCATAATATTGAATATTCATTATCTAGCAAGTATTAATAACATAAACATTCCTTTGAGGATATATATGATCCAAGGGAACCATATACTAACTATGAACCTTAAAGCATCTCACATAAGGGAACAGTTGAAGAAGAAGTTCCTCCCGGCTACGTCTCTACAAGGTTATAAATATATTAACGAACGATCGATCTTTATTGTCATACGGTTCAAAATAATTCATGAGAAGCATAAAATTTCCATTTTTAGATAGTTTCTGAGTTAAGATTGCCCTTTTTGCTTAAATTAACAATACCAATATGAATCCCTGGGATTCTGTTATATAGTGTTCAGTGAAGTCAAATTTGACTCACCTTAACGCCAATACATCCATTCACATCAAGTGTCGTGAGTGTGTTTGAGCAGAATTTCGAGAGGGCTTCTAGGCATTTGTCAGTTACCCCAACGATTCCAAACAAGCTGCATATTTTTCAACCATCAATAATTATTAAAAATTTAAAACTAATGAAGATGCACAAAGAACAGATCTAATTGGGCCAAGAAAAGCCGATCCTATAGGTTGGACCGTTGGAAAAAAAAACAAATAAAGAGTGAATGTAGCTGTTTGGTTGTGCCCAGGCCTGAATTTGAAAAATGGGTGTGCTTAGAGGTGCACAAAATAAACGATAAAATAACCGAAACTGTAACCGGTTAATAACCGATTGACGAGTAACCGGTTAGTGTTTTTATTAACCGCAGATTCATAACCGGTTAGGGATTTTTTAGAAGGAACCGGGTTTTAACCGATTTACTGGTTGACTAAAAAAATAGAGAAATTTATAGGAAAAATAAAACCAATTAATTAACTGGGACAAAATCGGTTATTAACCGAACCAGTTAAAGTGAATAACTGAAAAAAAAAACGGTTAAAAAATGCAAAAGAAAAAAAAAACGGTTAAAATTAATATAACCGCTGTTTCGGTTAACGGAGCCGGTTTCTCAAAATAACCGATTTGTGCACCTCTAGGTGTGCTTAGATAGACACTAGGTTTAGGCAACTGGGTCTATAACCAGGCTTTCATATACAGATCGAATGTTAGGCGAGTCAGTTATTTTAGATCTTAGGTTCGACTGGGCCTCACAGGCTCCATCTAACTCAAGCCCAAACCCATTTGTGCATATCGAGAAACCATGATAAGAGGCTAAGAGCGTAATAACTTCCTAAAAACTACTGAAAAGTTAATAAAAAAAAAAAAAAAAAACCTAATCGCTCAAAAGATATGGAGATAAATGTATCAATTTACCTAAGAAATTCAAGAGAAGTGCAACCTTGGCCTATAGCGATGACACCCGCATCAGTGACACGCTGAGAGTACGAATGTTTTTGCATTTGGCTATAGAGAAAAGCACTTCATCAGATAGATTCTGTCATCAGAAAGTGAAAACATAAACTTCTATCCAATAAATAATAACAATAAACTAAGCTTGTATGGTAAATGAAATAGTGAATCTATACCTGAGCACCGCAAAGATCTAAGAATCTGAGATGGGCCAAAAGTAACATTTTTTTTTATTAACTCCATTTGTAAAGCTAAACAAAATAAATGAATTCTTTATAAATCAGATTATCCCAACACGACATAACTGAGTCAAAGTTTCATTTTGGTAAACACAGCTGACAAGTTACCTCGAAAGTGCATAAAGATTTAGGCTCTTGAGGCCAGAGCCCTTGACCATTACATGCTGCAAGCCCCCGTCTGCTATCTTGACGCACCTACATAATCAAGCATCCAAAAATGCAAGAAATGAAAAATAAAAAAAAGAAAAATAAAAGTTCAATTTGATAACTTTTGGACCTGGTCATAAGTTAATATGTTGATATATATATATATATATATATATATATATATATATATATATATATATATATATATATATATATATATATATTTATACACACACAATAATATATCAAAATAACACACCGAGTGATATCCAGTGACTCCAGATGCAGATAGCTCTCGGAAATCATTTGCAAACTTTTATCTGATATACCCTGTTATCAACATAATTGTATTTTAGCATATAATATATACCAATTTTAAAGTGTAAAGTACAACATATAATGCATCTACCTGAGGGATTTATCGCCTGTTTGTTGCTTCACAAAACCCATTATCTAACCTTGCGGAGATGAAAGGTCATGTCGCCTGCTCGGTAGTCCGGTGGTGAAAAAACCTGCAACAACACCGCCAAAATCAAGGAACTAACTCCGAAAAACAAGGCCAGATTACATTCAAAAAATAATCAAATTTTCTATTTTATTTTGTGAACAAATAAATTACTTCTCTACACCCTATGACCTCAAACCGGTACATATAAATTACTTCTCTTCCATACCATCACATGGAATCGCCTCATTATCCTCAACAACCTTAAAACCCAAATAACATGAATCTGCCTTTGCTATATCAGTCCCCCAAACCACAAAATCACCAGAAATACCAACTCAAAATGAAAGAACCTTACCTTGATTGTCTGAAGAACATAAGTGCAGAAATAGATCAGTAGTCGAAACCCTAGTTTAGTCGGCCTCCTTTAATGGTCTATGGTCAGAACCCTAGATCGAGGAGAGAGATGTAAGATCAGAAATTCTGGTGATTTAAAAACAGCGTCACCATATTTTAAATAAAACCCCAACAAAACTTAGAACTAAAACCATATTTTAAATAAAACCCCGTTACTTACAAACGATTGGCTAAATCTCGGTTCTAATGTTCAACCCAAACCCGTTACATTAATTCTTAAAAACGGAATGTGAACATACAACAAACGACACTAAGTCGTGCGTGTCTGTCTTTGAGCACTTTCCCACTTGCATAGTGAAGAACTTGCAAGGAAACTGGTGGAAAGTCATCCATGGTGTAAATTATTCTAAATTAATTATTATGTAATAACTTAATATATATATATATATATATATATATATATATATATATATATATATATATATATATATAGAATAAGTATAATGTACAAAAAGGCTTATCCTACGTTATCGTACGCGACAAACTATAGAACTTGCGTAATTAGGTTCCATGCGTTATTATTAGCAAGGTTTGACAAAATGAACATGCGTAATAATTTCCAATGCGTGATTTTTTGACAAAATGAACATGCGTAATAATGTCCAATGCGTGATTAGGTCAAAAAAAAGGATCCCATGCGTTATTTTGTGTCCCATGCGTGAACTTGCGTTATTTTGACAAAGACTTTTTTTAGTTCGGGTCAAAAAAGGTTTCGGGCCGGGTCGGTTTAAAAAATGATATCTTGATTTTCCATGAAGAATATTGAAGTATCAAACAAATAAAAACAAAGAACGGATTTTGATGAAAATGACTATGGGTCGTTTGCATGACCTGAGGCTACTAAGATTACAGAACTATTTTATGGGACCAACAAGCAGAGCAGCACATAAACTTGAACATAAAACATCCATACCACTGAGATAATAAAATCAAGCGGTGTAAATGAGCCCAGCCCATAGCAAGCGGCTGTCCCACAGTCCAAAAAGGTTATATCACTCTTCCAAAATAGTAATAATTCGGGTCAACTCGAAACATTTAGCAACCCGAGCCCCCCTCGTTCGATGAGGACTGCTCTTCGGTGATAACCTGGGCATTATTTTCGGGGTAAGCCTCTTCGCTTCCTCAGTTGTATATATAAAGATCTTTCGCACCATGTCGCAAAACTCACTGCACAATGTACATACAACCAAAAATTATACAATTTAGACACCAATAAGGGTGGCAAAATTTGCGGATTGGGTAACAGGGTCAAAGGGGCCTGCCTGGGTTGAAACGGGTAATTTGTTAGCGTGGGTCGAACACTTTTTTACTCATTTTTGTTAATCTTATAAATAACTGAAGCATTACATTATATAACACTACAACAAGCCATTTTTTAGTAAAGTGAACGGCTCGACCCATTTCACTTGTTACTATTTTCAGCAATTATTTTAGCACATAACCCCATTTGACCTGCTAGAGATGAAACATAATGCAGAATAGCCCGCTTGTATATTGAGTAAAAATGTCACCTCTGACAGTAACAGATGGTCAACTTTTTGTTATTTTTACTGAAAAATATATTCATATAGCAATCTCTTATAATAGCTTCACTAATTTCATGCTTCTTTATTTTTATTATTTTCTTTCCATTTTTCTTATTTGAGGCTAGGAAGTAATAATGGTGATGAAATGTACTTACTTCCAAGGATCGTCACCGACCATCATAATGTCATCCTCATCGTCCAACCTGCCATTTCTTAGGAACAACCAACACGAAGTTCACCTTCAATTTCAAACATATTTTCCGGTTTCTCCAGTAAATCCTCATAACAACCGAACTGTGTCAAATCGACAGCCCTACCAACAGCAATCCCTTGCATATGAACCTGCAAAAAACAAAAAAAAAAAAATAATAATAATAACAATAATAATGCTCCTTAACATACATTTAGCAATATATTTCATATCAGATCTTTTTTTCCAATGCATTAAGTAGTAGTATATCCATACTTTGGTACAGCTGCGGGTTTGTCTGGTATGCAACAACTCCTGAGATCTCATGCTAGATTTTTCAGGATCACAACTTGCTGAAGGAATATCAGAACGCAAATCAGATTCTGTATCAAGAACGAAGACTGGTCTTTGTTCAGCCACTGCTCTAGACATAGCCACCGGTGAAGTTTCATCCACAGTTGAGTGTTCAAGCAACTCGATTCCAAATAGCCTGTAGCCATTAGTCGGTCTCTTCTCACCGCTCAGCAATTGGCTCAAACTATTCCATCACCGATTCCCGTAAGTTACCACCCTTGATAGAAGATGAGCCGTTATTTGATGGATACGTATCATGTGAACGTTGCGGAACACAATACTGGAAGTCTGAAGAACGGTCAACTGGCGATTTCCACATCCTGAGTGCAGAAAGATCTGGCACAGAAGAAGGTAAAACGGGAAGCCGGGCCCATTGAACCTGAAGTAAATAGCAGCATGATATACGTTTAACATGAAGTTAATTGACGTGAGATCTGAGAACAATGTAAGAACCTTTAGGGATCTCCATTCAGAATCCATCCATTTTGATGATGCAGCATCGCCTACGCCAACTATGGTCCCACTGTGAACAAGTTACACGACACGTTTATTTATCACATTCCTCGAGCACTTTAATGTTTAAATAATGAGCCATGTCTACCTTCTTTCAGGAAACTCTTCACCCTCAAATCTCATCTTGAACCTCATTCCAACCGACAGCTTATGATTTAGAGTTGGTAATTTACAACCATTTTTTTTTTTTTTTTTTTTTTTATAAATGGGTCAATACGGGTTTATGCTTTAAAATAAAACCCCAACAAAACTTAGAACTAAAACCATATTTTAAATAATATGTTTTCCACTAATGCATACACCGGTTTTTGCTTTTTTTTTCCCCTTCCTTTTCTACATTTAAGAACTCAAATAACTGAGAATTGAATAAATCAAATTAAATATGTTGAGCACAGGATTACCCAACGGTTTCAAGATTTCAAATGAACAACAAAGTGAATACTCAATCCCCAGTTTTGCAAATAAGTTGCCGTCACAAACGGAAACAAAACTTATATCAAAGGTCTTCAGAACCGTTATTACGACTTAATCGCGAGAAATTCCGGCAATCAAAAATACACACGGTGAACCACGAAATCACTGATCAATGATCCTTACTTAATCCCTGTCCCTTACTCTAATTACACTGTTAATCGAATACAAAGTCGTTGTTTAAAATTTGTTTGTTAATCACAGATTGTTGATTAATTCTGAATTTCGAATACGTCAGAATTCGTTTAACCAAAACACCCCATCATCTATGCACCAAACAACTCCTCCCTTCATCTGCAAACACACACACATCTTCTCTTTGCCATTGATTAACAGACAACACCCAAATGGCTACTATCACTTCTACCATTCTCAAATCCACAATTTGCATCTTTTTTCAACGATATAAACATAATGATAAACATCCTCTGTATATTCGTATTCAAAATAAAAACAATAATAATAAACATATATTCGTATTCAAAATAAAAACAATAATAAACATGGTAAGCAAATTTGAAACTGTATTTGTAATCAATCGCTAATGTATGCAGAAAAAAACGCCAAAGCACTCGCCCACGAGAGACCGGAAACAATGTCGGCAGATGCTGACGTTCCTTGAAACATCTTCAAGTCCTCACCGGAAACAATGTCGGCAGATGCTGACGTTCCCTGAGTGCCTTGAAACATCTTCAACATCTTCAAGTCCTCAGGTTTACCTCTCAAAGTCATGGTGATAATTCCGGCTTCAGCAGCTTTAAGCTCCGCCGCCGCAGCCGCTTTGTCTGCCGCAGCCGCCGCAACGGCTTTGTCTGCCGCCGCCTGTGCGGCAACCGCTGCCGCTTTGGCGGCCCTAAGAGCAGATCGGATTTCAGAGATCGGGTTTCTTTTCCTGACGACCATCTTTTTTGAGGGACGATTTAGGGTTTGTTTGTTTGTTTAAGTAAACCTAAATTTAGGGTATTAAGATATTATATAACCAGATTATGGGCCCAAACGTATATTTGGACCCAAACTTAGGTTTGATGAAAATGTTATTTTAGAGCATCTAAGTAAAATGTATATAGATATATATAACTATAAAATGTATAATATATAAACACTAGGGGTGAGCAAAAAACCGAAATAACCGAACCGTAACCGAAAAACCGAACCTAAACAAAAACCGATGGTTCGGTTTTCGGATTTTTAATAACCGAAAATTTCATCCCTTTAAGCAAAAAAATAAATAAATAATGAAATTACACAAACCAACTGCATTAAACAAACGGCCAAAAGCTATAACTACATGTATACCTTCATCGTCACTCAAAGAATTTCCATAGTGTGAGTGAGTTTAGTTTCTTCAATGTTCAATAAAGATTATATATATAAATTATGATAAAGTCAAAAAGGTAACGTCATGTTTGAGGTGACGTATCTGCGAGAAAACAATGACCTACTTTCGACAAAATATACTTTATCAAGTTGAAATATATAGGTGTATAGTTGTTGATTTCTTTTTTGTTTTTATAAAGGGTCATGCTATTCACACACGCCCAAAATTATTTTCACACCCCAAAGCGCCGCGCTATGGCCAAAGCGCGGCGCTTCGATCGACAAAACGTGCATCGATTGACGTTTGAAACATTCGATACTGTTTGACAGACATAAAGCTAATCATGATGTTTTGTCGGTAACCCTAAGCGCCGCGCTTTGGCCATAGCGCGGCGCTTCGACCCCAAATTTCACCTTTTTTCCCCTTTTAAAAGCAACCTGAGACATTGTCTTCGATCACACACATTTCGATCACACACATTGTCTTCGATATACATTTTGCCTTCATTTCAGATCTGTTGTGTTTCTTCTCAAAATAACGTGCGGTTTTGCTGTATTAGTTACATCTCTTGAAAAAACGATGTCGTGGTTAAACAACTATATTTTCGGTCAATATTCTGACGAGACAGTTGTTCCTGATTCTTACGAGGGGACCGCTATTTCTGACTCGTATGAGAAACCGGTCTCGTCCAACTTGAGGGAGGCAGAGGTTGTATCTGGCATTCATTATCGTGATAACACGGTGACGCTGGATTTGAATACCCCTGCGGAGGACCCTTACGCACAACAAGGTTATTCGAATTTCGGTTACGGTGGCGAGTACAGCTTTGTACAGCAGGAGTGTGGTCCAAACGACAGTTACGGTTGTCAACAGAGCTTACAAGGTTATTCGAATTTCGGTTACGGTGGCGAGCACAACTTTGAACATCAAGTATATTCGGACCTCGGTGACGATGGTGAGCCGGGGGATGTGTCTGTTGACGAGGAAGGCTGTTACCCGGTTACGTTTTCGTTTGATACGACGCAGACCTTTTCGTCACGTAAAGAGTTGGTGCGTTGGGTACAAGACACGGCAAAAGACAACGGTTACCTCATTGTGACTAAGAGGTCGAATAAAAGAGGAGAGAATTACAAGATTTGGTTTCAATGTACTTTTGGTGGGGAGCATAAGAGTATAGCTACACAGAGGAAAACGGGTAGCAAGAAAATAGGCTGCCCGTTCGAGATGATCGGGTTTTCGGAATCATCCGGAAGTGTTTGGAGGATCGAGGTGACGAAGGCGAAGCATAACCACACTCCTATTGAAAACTTAGAGGGTCACGCGTATGCGAGAAGGCTTTCTTCGGAGGATACAAAACTGGTTAAGGAGCTGGCAGAGCAAGACATTCCCAACCAAAGTATCTGGCGAACGCTGACAAAAAACAATCCGGCTAGAAAGCTTATTCCGAAAGATATACACAACGCTGTTCAGAAGATCAACGCCGAAAAAAATGTCGGTAAGTCTCCGATGCAAAAACTTGAAAGCATTCTTCTCGAAAAAAATTACACTTATTACATGCGCACGAATGAGATATCAAACGAAGTTGAAGATGTCTTCTTTGTTCACGAAAGATCATTCAATATGTGGTGTGCCTTCCCGCATGTGCTAATTATTGACGCCACCTACAAAACGAACATGTACAACCTGCCATTTGTTCAGGTCGTAGGCATGACGTCGACAAACAAATCGTTTACGGCTGCTTGTGCGGTAATTTCCGCTGAGAAGTCAGAGAACTACCTATGGGTGTTGCAGAGGATCAAGTCTATGCTGGTAGGATGTATGGAACCGCGCGTGATTTTAACAGACAGGGATTTTGCGCTGATGAACGCGTGTGAACAAGTTTTTCCAAAAGCGCATAAGTATCTTTGTCGGTTCCATATTCAACAAAATATTAATAAGAACAGCAAGAAGAAATTCTCTGACAAGGATTGGAAAGAATTCGTACGTAGTTTTTGGTTATTGTGCGAGTCTACGACCGAGGAAATATACAGGTATAACTTGGAAAACTTTGAAGCACAGCTGAAAGAAGATGACCGTGAACGTAGGTATTTCTTACATAATTATGTTCAAATTTTATATAATAACAAAAACTGACTATTTACGTTTTTTTTAATTTTAGAGGTTTTTGATTATATGAAGAAATCCTGGTTGGATCCGTACCGTGAAAAGTTTGTATCATGCTGGATTAACAAAACTATCAACTTTCACCAAACTACGACCAACAGGGTTGAGGGCATGCATGCAACACTAAAAAGTCACTTTCCAAGTCATCGCAACACACTGGATAAACTTGTACTGTATGTTGATCATGTTGTTGATAGACAATACACCGAGATTAGTAGTAGCTTTGAAACAAGCCTCCGAAAAGTGATGACGCACCACAAGAAGCAGCCCATGCTTGCATATATTCTCAGAAAGGTTTCGATATATGCGATTGAGCTTTTGAGTAGGGAACTAAAACGTAAGGAAGACGGGTTGAGAGCCTACGGTGCAAGCTGTGGTTGCCAACTTTTTACCAGCTGTGGTTTGCCATGTGCCTGTCGTTTGGAAAAGTTGGAAAATCATGGTAATTAATATCTTTGACCTTTCTCGTTATGATTCTGCCACCTAATTTGTTTTCGTCCACAGGTCAGCAACTCCGGATCACACACATAGACGTGTTCTGGAAGAAGCTTAACTTCAAGCCTGCAAAGAAAAACATAGAGGATATCGATGTAGACGCGGAATTTGAAAAATTGAAACAAAAGATCGATCCAACACCCCCTCAGGTGAAAAGGAGCTTCTTTGAAAAGTTTCAGCAAATCCTCAATCAAGGGAACAATAACAAAAAACCTCCTGCTGTTCTGAAGAAAACTCGTGGTCGCCCAACATTGAAAACGCAGGAAGAAAGAAAGGTTGAAGCCGCTAGAAAAAGCTCGTACATTCCGTCGGAAGAAACTTGGGTCGAGGCCTCAGATGATCTTCCCCGTCACAGCTCGTACATATCACTCGAAGATTCTAGAAGACAAAAGAATACCAAACCGATCAACCTGCACCCTGATTTCCCGATGATCAAGCTCGGTCCTAAGACGGATATAGCGATCCGCCACTACGCATCTCAGATTCCCGAAGTGATCCATCCATACATCGTTAGAATAAAGGACGTGAAACCAGATGGTCATTGTGGGTTTCGATCGGTGGCTGTTGGGTTAGGAGTGAAACAGAATTCATATTTGATGATCCGGAAACAACTTATAAAGGAGTTACGTAGGAACGAATCGCTTTGGAGGCAGTTTTTCGATCCGGAAAACATAGGACATTATGATGCGCTGCTTAGACGGATCAATTTCAAGGGGGTGGGACGAGCAGATATCGAAAATTACATGACGATGCCTGAGACGGGGTTTCTTATTGCCCAACGATACGGTGTGATTGTTCACAGCTTCGACATGCGTGGGAGCTGTACAATTTTCCCTCTGCTGGGCGGGCCAAACGAAGCTGAGGAACCTCACCTGGTGGTTGCGGTTGTGTTCGTCGACCATGGGCATTTCATACATGTAGAGCTTAGAGGTTGTTATCCAATGCCTCCCCCAAACCCACTCTGGACAGCACACAGAACAGATCGGGCAGCAGCCTGGCATACATTGTACCGGGATCAGATCAACGCGTACGAAATGCTTATGTATCGTGCCCCTGACCTTAATGTAACCCCATATGTTCACGATGTAGGTTAAATGTGTTTAATAATAATCACGTTTGTGCTTGTTCAATATATGCGTTACATCACGTTAAAAACCGAATGTCACCTGCGCGACCCAATCAGATTCAATACGCACTTGTACGACCCAAAATGACAATATACATCATAATACTACAATTAATGAAAAAATACGTCATGTTCATGTACGGTAGGCGGCTGATACACATAACACCTCTCACAGGAGTACTTGTGCTTTCAAACCAAAATGATACGATATAACGGAATAAGACATCACACGTAACCGATTTGATCCGGAACTTGCAATATAGTCCATATATAATAAAAAATGATGTATAATGGAAAAAACGTAAAATTTAGACTATTATCGACGCGTTTGTGAATTAAAAACAATTTAAAAAAAATAAAAAAAGGCCCGAAACGCCCCGCTTTGACCTAAGCGACCCGCTTTGGCCTCAAAGCGCCGCGCTATGGCCATAGCGGGGCGCTTCGACCCCTCGCTATAGCTGAAGCGGAGGGTCCTTCTCCCCCATTTCAAACCAAACACCCGAACACACACAAACAGTGCGATTTACACACACTAGACCGGATCGAACATCATTTCACCCGTTTCACCCGCTAAAAGGTACGATCGAACTTCATTTCATGTTTTGGTTCAACTTATGTGTGTATTATTGTTTGATTTTTGTTTGATTTGGGCTGGGGATCGATCCGGTCCGCTGTTCTTCATCACGAAGAACCAAAGCGCCGCGCCGAGGCCAAAGCGCGGCGCCTTGGTTCATGTTTTTTTTTTTATTAATAATATTTGTTTATTATTTATAATTAATATTATTTGTTTATTATTTAAATTGTTTAAATAATATAATTTATTTATTATTTATATTTAATATTATTTGTTTATTATTTAAATTGTTTAAATAATATAATTTATTTATTATTTATAATTAATATTATTTGTTTATTATTTAAATTATTTAAATAATATAATTTATTTATTATTTATATTTAATATTATTTGTTTATTATTTAAATTGTTTAAATAATATAATTTATTTATTATTTATATTTAATATTATTTTTTTATTTCAACGTGCAGAGATGGCTTCCTCCGATGATGAGATTGAGCATATGGAGGCTGAGGGAGTGGTGGGAGATGAGGGAGAGCAGCCGGCATGTCCGTACCTGCAGTTTCCGGCGGGGTCACGGGCGAGGAGGAGATGCGCGAGGTTGCGCGGCATCCCCATTGGGGAGCATGTAGGGATAGACTGGGGCCTGCTGGAGACCGTGTGAGAGGCCGCGCGGGCGCGTGAGATAGTTGGACTAGATACTCCTTGGTCGCGCCTATTTGAGTTAGCGATGGAGGACTCGTATCCTGAGGTTACGTGGGAGTTTCTTTCCACGTTTACATACGCGCCGCATCCGGCGGATTACGTCGAGGACCCGGATTTTCCAGTCCACGAGGTTACATTCCGTCTCGCCGGTCAGGAGTTTCAGATGAGTGTGCGGCAGTTTGTTGTGCATACAGGTTTGTTTAAATAATATTATTTATTATTTTATATTTAATATCATTTGTTTATTTAATGTTATTTGTTTATTTAATATTATTTGTTTATTATTATTATTTATTTATTTAATGTTATTTGTTTATTTAATATCATTTGTTTATTTAATATTATTTGTTTATACAGGTTTGTACACAGAGGCCGAGCTTGATACTGATTTATATACGCAGGCGGTTACGATGATGGACAGGCAGACGCTTATCAGTTTCTGGAGGTCCATTTCCACTAGACCCTTTGGGAAATCCTGGCAAAAGGCCACCTCCATTAGAGACCCCTTGTTCCGATACTTGCAGCATGTTATCGCGGCAACTATCGTGCCGCGGGGTGCCAGCAGGGAGAAGGTCAACCTCGGTGACCTTTTCTTTCTATACTGCCTACTGCGGGGCCAACCCTGCAATCTAGCAGCCTGCCTGGCAGATTACTTTGCCACCGCATACCACCGGCAGCTCCGCGGGTGGGTGCACACTGGCTCATTCATCACCGCCATCGCTCGCTCGCTCGGGATCGTGCTCGAGGGAGATCCGCTGCTGTCCGATCCGGTCCCGTCTACCAGGTTGGGCCGCGCGTCAGTTTCTAGCATGCAGATCACCCGTCGCTTTGATGTTGGTCTGAGGTTTAGGGGCATGGACGGGCAGATTTGGCAGCCGGAGCCGGTGCCGGAGGTCATCCCGGTTGTTATTGAGTTGAGGCCTGGAGTGTTGGCTCCTCCTGCTGAGCAGGCGGCCGCTCGGCAGGCTCAGCTACAGGCTCTGGGACTCGATGAGTTCCCGGGCCAGCCTCAGGCTGAGGCTGAGGCTGAGGCTCAGGCTCAGGCTCAGCCTGAGCCTGTATTAGAGGATCCGGCTCAGGAGGAGCATATCGAGGAGATCCTGGTACCACCAGTTCAGCCAGCTCCGGAGCCGCCACAGTACCCGCAGCACGTTTACGCTGACCTGCCTCCGGTAGCGCGTGAGGTGGCTCGGGACTTCGACCGGCGCCTGAGACGCCAGGCCGCACGCCAGGACTGGATCATCGAGACGCTCGTTTCTCTACGAGAGGCCGCTGGGTTGCCTCCACTTCCCCTCCCACCGTCCCCACCGCACGATGATTAGTACCTTAGTTTGTTTGTATAGTGTTTTGTTATGTATTATGTAGTCAGTTGTACCTTTTTGTTTTGTATGTACAAACTGATATATATTTACATCCCGTTGGTTTTGGATTGTTTACGTTTAATTCTTATGGCTTTCTGTACAATTTATTTAACGTGTTCGTTTAATTTAACAAAATAAACTAGGTTAACAGTTTATAAAGACGCACTTATATTATATACGTTCTATAAAAATAATGACGTAAAAAAACGTAATTATAAAACAACGTATTATAAAACTCAAATACAATTTTTTCCTCCAAAAAACACTACCAAACTAACCCACATCCCACCTATTTCAAAAAAAAAACAACACAAATTACAGCCAACATTTTTTGTCTTTTTGCACACTCGAAGCGCCCCGCTTTGGCCATAGCGGGGCGCTTCGAGTGTGCAAAAAGACTAATGCCGTGTGCGAATAGACCAGGCCTTTATAAAAGATCTATTTAAACTTGTGCTCTTATATGTCTCGTCTTCTTTTATTTGCAAATGATTTAGTTTCATTTGACTCATAATCAATGAAACTCTTTGGATTTTCAAGTCATAATGAAACAACGGTCATCATAAACCTCTATAGTTGTATTATAGCATGTGCTGATATAATAGAACATGTTATTCTCACTCATATATATTCTACACATAGTTGAAGATTCTATAGGATGGTATATAACAATTCTATATGACAACTATACCAAGACATAATCTAGGTTAATAAACGTCACAAAGTTCCTATATAAAGAAAAGCATCTTCAAAAGTTACATTTCTAAAAGAAGCTGTTTTATAGAGATGCAAGTATTTCGGTACTTACATAAAGGTCATTTAGTAATTCCCATAAGGAATGGGATATAATGGTCCAAACCAAATGGCATATACTTGTATGCGTCAAGACACTAATTAAGGTTATCTTCAAGACACAACTGAAAGATTTTATGTAGCCAATTAGCCATAAAGGTCAACTGAAAGATTTTATGTAGCCAACTGAAATAATCATTCAATTTTGAAGAAAATTAAAGTGCTTGGTAATAATAAACACCCATTCTTATTCTTATATATAAATAAAAAAAATTCTAGCATCTAATGCAAGTTTAGAAATATGATATATTCTAAATCTTTTTTTTGCTTACACTCTTACTCCTTTTTGTGGTTTGAACATTGAATCAATATAATGGATCATAATTGAGATCATGGTTAAACTCCCATCTTTTTTACTAGAACACAACTTAAAGATTGCTCGTTTTTTCTTTCCAGAATTAGCAAAAAAATGGTATAGAACCTAAAATCATTTATTCTTGTCTACACCTCTTTTACTTGTTTCAACACTCTTATTATCTTTATCAACATTTATTTACCTTTGTCAACTGGCTTCTTACCCTTGTCAACTAGCTTCTAACCATTTTCAGCAGTCTCCTTAGCTCTGTCAACTCTCTTGTTACCCCTATCAACAATTATTTCTACACCTTATTAATTATTTTCTTAAAATGACTAATTTACCCATCATGTGCTAGGCATGTGTTTAAGTTAACTAAGAAAACTAACTAGGTATGAGGTAAAGGACGTGCACTGCAACAATAAATAAAGGTAAAGGACATGCACTGAAACTTTTATACATAAAGGACGTACAATACAATTTAATGTAAACGTAAAGTATGTGCACTGCAATTTTGTCTAATACCATTTATAAAACTTATTGATAAATTACGAGAAAATCACAATATTAGCCATCTTGGCTAATAAAATTACCAACGTATTCATTGACTTTCTTATTATTATTATTATTTTTATTTACAATTAAAGAAAATCTAATGCAAACCAATGTACAATGACACATGGTGTCCTTATGCCTTGAAGAAACATTTATTACGCCAGGCAACGTAAGAACATGGTTCTCATGTGATGTGTAACCTAATAATTTGTTACACTAAGGCAGAACAAAATGAATGTACTCTGTCAAAACTTTGGTTTCTATTTTGGTAGGTTGGTTGCTAAAAAGACATGTCACGAGAGACCTATTAAAAGGACTAATAATTTTTTTTAACGGCAAAAGGACTAATAATTATTAAAAGAAATAAAAGTTACATTATTTTAAATTGTACAACGACCTAAAGCACATTTACGTTATTTTACATTTATTTATTTATGAGAAGCTCTATCCAATGGGACCCTGTGACTTGAAAGTTATTTTTCTTGTGAGAATTGGCGGCTTTGATGTTGTGCGGGAAGTATCTTCGCACAAGGCTTGTGATTTCGAAGGCACACGATTTTTTTTTTAAATTCGATATATATACATTATTTAAAAAAAAAAAGTAAACACATACTAATTACAATATAGACCTATTTACAAACCATTTTTTATGGTTTAGTACTTAGCTCACTTGGTATTAGGTTTATTAAGCCTAATACTAATTTGATTTTTTACAAATAATAATAAAACATTACGGAATGGCACATTTTTTCGAGCTTGAACAAGGTACGTGAATTCTCAAAGACGTCTATGATCCTAATGAAGAATCTTGTGAATCCATCTCAATCTACATGATGGACCACCACATATAAATTAAGAGTTAACTTCTTTGGAATCATTCAAAACGAAGTAAATTGTTTATAAAAACGGCATCTACAGTGAATATATTTTTATAAAGTGTCAAAATCTTACCTAAGTTACACACTTCTACACACCTCCGGTGACACCTACAATGGTTGCTGACCAAAATATGGTGGTGGTAGTGATGATTCCACTACCACTACCAGGCCATCTCAACCAGCTCCTCCACCTCTCCCGCCTTATCTCCGCCCACAACGTCCCCGTCCACTTTGTTTGCACGACGGCCCACAGTCGCCAAGTAAGGCTACACCTCCAAGGGTGGAACCCTAATACCATATCCACTATATTTTTCCACGATCTCCCTATTCCACCCTTTGCATGCCCACCCCCAACCCCAACTCCACTAATAAGTTCCCCTCTCATCTACAACCATTACGTGAAGCGGCAACTCATCTCCGCGATCCTGTCACCTCCCTCCTACAAAAACTCTCCCCAACCACTAACCGCCTAGTCGTCATCCATGATTCCCTCATGAGCACGGTCGTTCAAGACTTTGTTTCTCTCCCAAACGCAAACGCGGAATCTTACGCTTTTCATAGCGTATCGGCTTTCTCCACTGCTTTATACACATCCGAGAAGGTTGGAGAACAAATCCGAAAGTTAATCGAATCACAAGGCACTACAGAATATGATCTCTCGTTCGATGGCTGTTTCACTCCGGATTTCAAGAACTTTATTAGTGTCCAACACGGGTATGCGAAACTGAGCTCGGGTCGCATATACAACACATGCAGAGTCATCAAGCAGCCGATCTTGGACCTACTTGAAATCGTGGCAAGAAGTAGAAACAAGACATTATGGGCTCTTGCCTCTTGGACCCTTCAATCCTTTGGAACTAAAAAGGTTATTACAACAAATTTTTTGATCTAAACAAATTTTTAAATATTTTACCACACTTTTTAAATATGCTCACACAAGATTATGAATTCACGTGTAAATAGATGTCTGCCAAAGTGCTCGGGTATTTTTAGAATACCGTAACATATAGACACTTCGAGACATAAAAAGTTGGCTAAAATTTTGAATTCATACATTTTATATTCATGATTCTTAAGTTGATTTTACACTTCGAAATTTCAATATTTTAGAAATATAGAGCTATCTTAAGCGTTTATATTCCCGGCTTTCAAGGATATTTTTGTTATCCCAATCTATATTAACTAGTTATTTTCCGTCCGCGCGTTGTGGCAGGACCCAATGACTACAAAAGGCGTGTCAGCAACAGCAAACAGATACCGAATATCAAAACATAAATAAAATGACGTGGTAAGAATGGTCACTCCGTCATAAAAAACGATTTTAAATAACCTAATATATAATAATAGGACTCACACGTCCTACACGTTGGAAATTCGGTTGTTTTCCGTTCAGTTATTACGGTACTAACACGTTAAAATATGGATGAGCTCGGTACTGGTAACGGCAGCGAAAGTACCGATCCGGAAAATCATCGAAATTAGGTACCTGCACCGAAAATGCTCGGTACAATACGGTATGGTATTTGAAGGCAAAAATCAATAAATACAGGTATGGTGCTAGACCGGTGTCGAATCGAAAGTAACGATTCTGAAAACGCCAAAATGTGGGTACCAAATTGGTACCGAAAATGATTTGGTATAGTAAATTTGGTACCGATACGATACCGGTTCGTTTACAGGATTTGATACGATTTGCTCATCAATATTCTAAATATCCAAGTTAATTTTACATGCTACAATTCATTCATTAGAGAAAAAGACAAAAAAGAAAGCAAAATAAGTTGTTGTTTTATAAAACTTCATTCAAACGAAATACAATTTACTTACTGTGTGTATGAAAAGTAATCTAAACGGTGCAATTACTTGCATTGCTGCGTTGCTATAGGATTTGATGAGCTCGGTACCAAATGGTACCGAAAATAACGTTATCAATATCCCCAAAAGTGGGTACTAGTACCGAATATACCTAGTATGGTACGGTTCGGTACCGGTCGGTACTGGTACGACACCGGTATTTGAAGGTAAAAACCGGTGAATACACGTGCAGAACCGGTATCGAAAATACACATATTTGGTAAATTTGAGACCGGTACCTATACCCAATACCATTTGCTCATCTCTTAATGATGTTACTATTCATTCTAATTTTAAATAATTCTAAATTCTATTCTAATTCTATTCTAACTAGTGGTAGTTCCCGCGCTTCGCGGCGGACTTTTGATCGTATTGGCTCGATTCATCACAGTACTGGTACGATGCTCGTACTCGATATGACAATTGACATGTGTTTTACATCAATCGAAACCATAAAAAGAATACCTGTACCAAACGAAACCAACACTCGATACAACTTACGATGCAAAAAAAAAGTCTCTATATTATTTGTAAAACTATACAATTGGTATTCTAAATTTAGCAAAAGAAATTTGTTATATAATTTAATTTGATAAAAGGGTAATCATATACTTAACTCTTCATATAGTCATCGATTATATTAAAAACATAAATATTAAAAAAGTAATTTTAAAATAAAATGCACTGTTAAAAAAAAACATAAGCATTATATATGATTTAAATTAAATTAAATAATTTAATATGTTTATCAGTAAATTTTAAAACCTTGAATTTTACAGGGGTTTATTGTGTCCGTGAATTTTAAAATATATATTTTTATACGAGTAATGTTATTTATTATGTTAAAATATTGTAACTCTTAGAAATTGTAGGCTTCATTTTCTCCTCTTGAATTTCTATATACGGAGTTGGCCATCAACTATTGCTTTACTTACACTTTTACTTTCAGCCGTTGACCCAGCTAAAATTTATGTGCGTTTACACTAAACAAATCTACACTGATGATTTCTTTGATTTATCATGCATTGATCCTTTTTTCTCTATAAATCGATGCCTGTATTGGATTTTTATTCTCTCATCTTTTAACATTTTTAGTGATTTCCGGCAGGTGTTCCGGCCGCCCACGACAGCGGCAACCGTTCGATATGATGTCGTTAATAGTGTGTTTCTGCTCAGATCTATATGTACTTGATGAAATCACTACTAACGTTAACGATTCTGGCCAACACCACCAACATTTCTGCTCCCCCCGCCAAGAAACCCCAAAGCAAACGTTGTTCCCTTTTCCGGCCATTAAGCCCACCGCCGTTTGTCATCTTGACAGAACACGCCAGATCACTTCCCCCTCTCGTCAGCTCTCTCTCTCTCTCTCTCTCCCTCTCCCCCGGTGTTGTCTCTGTTGTTACGATGTATCGATGTGTGTGTATGTTGTTAATTAAGTGTCCCAAAATCAAAAAGTAAGAAACGCGGCTGAAATCAAAAAGTAAGAAACTACCGTGGTCAAAACTAAAACCTATAAAACTATACTAGCGCAAAAGAGTGTTGTTGATTGATATATATAATAATAATTTAATAATAAATCACCACTATTCATTCCGTTTGAATTTTATCATATATAGATAGATACTTTTTTCAACATTTGAAGATGGGTTTTTATTTGTTTTTTTCCATCAGTAATTTTTTTAATGACAATTTTTTTTTATCTAGAGTTAAATGTCATTTTAGTCCCTATAGTTTGAGTCATTTTGACAGTTTAGTTCAAAGTTTTCATTTTTTTTCTATGGGTCCAAAAATGTTTCACAATGTCATTTTAGTCTACTGGGTTTAACTTAATCCATTATTTTTGTTAACAAGAAGGGCAATTCGGTCATTTTATATGGCCGAATTGCCCTTCTAATTAACATAATTACATACAAAATGACCGAATTGCCCTTCTCGTTAACAGAAATAATAGATTACGTTAACCCAGTGGACTAAAATGGCAACGGTGAAACCTTTTTAGACCCACAGGGGAAAAATGAAACTTTTGTACTAAACTGACAAAATGACTAAACCACAGGGACTAAAATGACATTTAACTCTTTTATCTATGTCAAACATAAATCCAAGACCTCCCCTTCTTAACCTAGTTGTTAGACCGTCCATAGTGGGCGGTATTTTTTTCAAAATTTGCCACCAAACACGCCCAATAACGTCGGACCCCCACCCCCGGGGAGTTTTTTGGCGTGATTTTCGAAGAAAGCTTGTCTAGCGTGATTTAAAACACACCAAATTTGCACATTGTTTTAGAGTTGACCGTTTTCAAACGGTAATATTCATTTAATATTTTTTTTAATTCCCATTTAATTAATCTATAAATATCCCACTTTTCATCCAACTTTTTATAAAAAAATCCCACGTTCTATCAAACTTTCTCTCTACTTCTTCCAACTTTTATAAACTTATTAACCATGCATCCATTCCGACCCCCGTTTGGTGTTCCGTCAAGACCCGGGAACCCAAATACCACCCAACCGCAACAAAACTTTAACCCTCACGACATGGACCCGAATTTGTTTTCGTACGCGGCTTACTTGAGCGGCTCTACTCATTTCATGCCACCCACTTATGGCTTTGCCCAACCGGGCGCTTCGCAACCATCCCAAGAACAAGCCGAACCCGAGGTGGATACCGTGCCGGAGACGCAACCCGAACCCGATCGCGAGACACCCAAACGCGGTAGAAGGTCACATAAAAAAAGGACGCGAACCAACCTCGTCATAAGCATACTTACGTTATTTGGACGAAGGACAAGGAATACACGTTGGTTTGTGCGTGGGTCAATGTTTCGGAGGACCCCGATGTGGGTAAGTGTTATTTTTTTATACACGTCAATTTTTTTAACGTATCACTCATTTTTTTTTTATTTTTTGTAGCAAACTTTCAAACCGGTTCAGAATTTTGGAACATGATTCGTGAGTTTTTTATAGTACGCGGGGAAAAGGTGAATATCATGACAAAGATTCCATCTCTAATAAATGGACTGATATCAACAACAAGTGTCACGCCTTCCAAGAAGTTTAACAACAAAACTACGATAATCGACTAAGCGGAGAAGGTGACGTCAGTGTTTTAACGAGGGCTATGGATGAGTACGAGAAAACGAAAGACGTTTTCACGTACTATAGATGTTGGGAACTTCTAAGAAAAAGTCCAAAGTGGGCTAGCGTACCGACCATGACGTCTAGTAGCAGACGTAAAGCTAAACGGTCAAAAACGTCATCCTCGGTTGGCCCGGAAACACCAACTTCCGATGCCCGCAACGTCGATTTAAATGTTGTTGTGGACGATGACGATGACGAGGAAGTTGAAGAGTTGGCCCGACCGCCCGGTAGAAGAAAAAATAACCGAACGGGAAAAAACCGGTGGAGTCGTCTTCCGATAATCTCGAGTTAAAGGAAGATTTCGAGGAGATGAACCGTCGTCTCCAATACATTCGAGACCTCGGCCACAAGCGTTGGGAGATTATGAAAGAACGAGTCGTCGAATACAAAAAGTTTAACGAGATGCAAACGACAAGGCAAACGTAAAAGGACATAGAGTTTTTGTCCAAACTGATCGATCACCTCCAAGGCGATGCGTTGATCGTTGCGCAAATGCACCGCCAAAAACTTCAGGAAAAACACGGACTTTAGATTATCATCTTTTGTTTTAAAGTTTATTTGTTTTTTTTATTTCCAGTTTTTTTAAGTTTAGTCGGTTTTTATTTTTTTATTTTTAGTATTGTAATTTTTTTATTTAATGAAGTATTGGATGAGGCGTTATTGAGCATTATTACACTACGCACTTTTTGTGAAAACGCTCAATAATGCCCCCTCTGGCCCTCTTGTTGACTTGACTGCCACATAGCAGAAAATGTTCAAGGGTAGGGATATTATTCATAAAACCACTACGCATAGTCTTAAAATATTTTTGTCTTTACTAGTGAACAACCATCCCCATTGGTGTTTAAATTGTATTAACCATGTATTTTCAGTGTTTCATTATAAAAATCATTAACTTTTTTTAGGAAAAAATCCACCCAACTTTCTTTATGTGTTTCAATATTATGATTTTTTATTAATTGGTAAAAGAATTAAAATTAAATGAAATAAATGTAAGATATATGAAAGATGATTGCTATTTAGTTATTATCTTTTTCAAATATTAGCATCGGCCGGTTCCCAATAATTCTTTCAAGTTCCTTAAACTTATCAAAACTTGGGGGCTTCGCAAACGTCTCCGAAGATAGAAACGGTGCCGGAGACACAACGTCTTCAAGACATGTGGAGTCCTCTTCTTCTAATCAAGAAATATTGCACCAAGATTTTGAAGAGATGAATCAACGTCTTCAAGACATTCGGGATCTCGGTCATAGGCGTCAACAAAGCATCGACGAAAGAAACGTCGAAAACAAAAAGTTTGTCGCGATACAAGAATCGAGACAAATGGAAAAGGATATCGAATTTTTGGCTAAACCCATCGACCATCTCACAGGCGACGCGTTGATCCTAGCCCAAATGCGTCGGGAACAAATCCGTCAAAAATACAATCTCTAACTTTATTTGTTTCGGTTTTTTTAATTTCTTTCGGTATTTTTTTTAAGTTTAGTCGGTTTTTTTTTTATTTTAGTATTGTAATCTTTTTTTATTTAATGAAGAATTTTAGTTTTTAATTTATTAAAAAATTAATAATTGTCTAATGATTGGAATAGATATTATTGGGCATTATTCCACTACGCCCTTTTTGTAAAAACGTCTAATAAAGCCCCTTGCTGACTGGACTGCCACATGACAGAAAATACTCAAAGGTAGGGGCTTTACTCACCCAAACCACTACACATAGTGTTATGATGATGATTATGATTTCTGTAAAGTCAATACAAATATAGGGTTAAGTTCCCGTAAAAATAAAATAAACGTACGAAACGTACGAATTGGGGGGAAAAAGCAAAAAATGGCGGTGACAATCTGGTAATTATCAGCAACTTCAAAATTACTCTAGTAGAGTAATTTTGAGCTTCTGTAGAGTAATTTTGTAAATGTTAATGTAGATTAATTTTGGTCGTGTAGGGTAATTATCAAAATTACACTAACCCCCCCCCCCCCCCCCTCCAAAAAAAAAAAAAAAAAAAAACTAAAAAAACCTAACCCCCCCCCCCCCCCCCCCCCAACTAAAAGCTAAAAACTAAACAGAAAGCTAAACCCCATAACTAAATGCTAACAAAATTACTCTACAAGACATTTTCAAAAATTACTCTACTAGAGTAATTGGATAATTACCCTACATTTCCCAAAATTACTCTACAGATGCTCAAAATTACTCTACTAGAGTAATTTTGAAGTTGCTGATAATTACCAGATTGCCACCGCCACTTTTTGCTTTTTCCCCCGTAATTTTGAAGTTGCTTATAATTACCAGATTGCCACCGCCACTTTTTGCTTTTTCCCCCAATTCGTACGTTTCGTACGTTTATTTTATTTTTATTTGATCTTTATCCTACAAATATATTCTATTTCACGACTACACTTTTTTCCATTCTTCTGAATTCTTTCAAAGAGCTCGGGTCTAATCACCAAATGAAACTCTAGAGACATTGCTAACTGTTAAGTCCTAATTACCTTGCAATTTTGGATATAAAACAAAATTATGAATCCGCTAGATCGAATGATATGAAAACGTACTTGTAAGGAACTCGTTATATTTGAAATTTGTTATTCATATACGGGGCAAACTGAAATCAATCTTATTCATAGGTTCAGAAAATTTATTATTTTAGTTCTAAAACTGGTAACTAACTTCCAATAAGTTATAGTACTGAGCCATTGTGATTTCTTTTAAAAGGCGACGTTACATTAACCAACGAAGACTCGCAAGGAGCTAGACATACAAATTACAACAAAGGAGAAACCGAAACAAACAGACTATACAAAATTGAAAGCATTCATGCATGTTCATCGAATTTCTCCAAAGAAACCCATTGTGATCTAATGCACTATTTCAATGTCGAGGTAAATTATAAATTAGTTAACTAATTTGAAAATAATTATGTCTGTATAAATATGTGTAAGAAATACAAAATGATAAGAAAAAAATTAACGAATTTTATCCGAGCTGAATAGTTTGAGCTCAATTTGCATCTTGGTTAATATTTTTTAAGCCGGGCCAGAGCTACAAGCTACCTAAAGTTCAGCCTGGACTTATTTTTCTATTTACCCTTAATAAGATTTTTAATCAAGTAAATTCACACGATCGTCGAGCCTCTAGTTTGAGCGGCAGCTACTGACCTCACAAATAGGAGGTTATGGGTTAGAGTCTTGTCTGGAGCAAATTTTATGCCAGGTTGAGTCAAGGGATATTTTTAGTTGTGGGTTTTCTCCTGAGAGGGTCGGTTGGGTCATCACCATTTCTTTTTTAGACGAAAGGGTGATTTATTTACTAAGGTGATCCTGACTGTCGGGACATTTGTTGTTAAAAAATGTAAATTGACATCTTAAACGGCTTGGAGTCAAATTGGGATTCTCCTAATTGAAGTTATATTAAAATTACACGAATCTTAAATTATATATTTTTTGCAATATTTATAACTTTAAATCTTAAATTGATACTAACATAAAACTAAAACTAAATGTGATTTGTGGAAAGGAAAAAAAAGGTGACATATGATGCATATATGTTTTGCAAAATAATCCCGGTTGGTTTTATTATAATACTATGTTAGAACCCCGTGTATTACACGGGTTAAATAAATGTAATTTTATATATTTAATAATTAAAAGTTATATCTTTATGAAACTCGGATATTGTACGGGTTAAATAAATGTAATTTTATATATCCAATAATAAAAAAGTTATATCTTTAAAAACTATGTGTATTACACAGATTAAATAAATGTAATTTTGTATACTAAATACTAAAAACGTCGTATCTTTAAAAAACCCGTATATAATCGGGTTGAATAAATCTACCAAATGATAAAAAAAATTTACGTCCTTAAAAACCCCGTATATTACACGTGTTGAATAGATTTAAAAAAAAGTTATACCTTCAGAAACCATGTGTATTACACAGATTAAATAAATGTAATATTGTATATTAAATAATAAAAACGTCGTATCTTTAAAAAGCCCGTGTATAGTCGGGTTGAAAAATCTACCAAATAATAAAAAAATTACATCCTTAAAAACCCCGTGTATTACACGTGTTGAATAAATCTAATTTTACATAGCAAATGATAAAAAAAGTTATATCTTTAAAAATTTCGTGTATTACACGGGTTATATAAATGTAACTTTGTATACTAAATAATAAAAGTTAAATTTTTAAAAACCCCGCGTTTTACACGAGTTGAAAAATATAATCTTGTATACTAAATAATAAAAAAGTTATATTTTTCATAAATTAGGATAACAGTTAATACTAATTTATTATTTATATATTTAATATAAGATAAGTAGGAAATAAGAGTATTTGTTTTAAAAATATATTAAATTAACAATTTAGATTTGAGGATAATATTTTATTAAAGTATGATAAGATTTAATATTAATTTATTATTTATTTAGTTAATATAAGATAAGTATATATATTTGAAGATGTCTTCAATGAATGACACGTGTCTAAAACTTGGTTTCTTTTATTACAGTAGATAGATATGTTAATTAGATAAACTTGGAAACTAAATATAAAAATATCTACGTCAATTTTTATAGAACGACATTTAGATTCACTATAATATTTCAAATTCAAATGTTATTTTTCTTCCAATTTAAGTTAGAATACTAAGGGTTATAATTCTACTATATAATTTGGGATCATCAGTATATCCATCCGTAATCACCAAATTACCAGGGGTCTATTATTCAACGTATACAAATTCAAGTTGCCGGAAGAATGGTTTTCAACAATTGGGTGAAATGGGTGGTGGTGGTGGCCATCTATTGGCTCACATGAGCGGTAAAGAGAATAGTGCCAGACAGCTGCCTCTGCCTGACACTCTCCTATTGGCTCAACAAATTTACGATTTTATCCCGTTTTAAATTTACGCTTTTGCCATGAGTTCAAAATTATGATTTTACCCCCCACTTAAAAATAAATTTACGCTTTTGCTCCCAGCTAAAAATATCAATTTTGCCCGCATTTCAAATTTATCATTTTTCCCCGTTTAAATTTACAGTTTTGCCATTAGTTTTTTTCTCTTAAAATTACGATTTTGCCATCAGTTCAAAATTATGTTTTTACCCCAACATAAAAATAAATTTACGCTTTTGCTCCGAGCTAAAAATTCCAAATTTGCCATCGGTTCAAATTTACGATTTTGCCCCTTTTAAATTTACAGTTTTGTGATTAAGTTTTTTTCTCACAGCCGAGTTACGATTTTGCCCTCAACTTAAATTTACATTTTCTCCATCATTTTTGTTTGTTTTCCTGGTTAAATTACAATTTTGCCCCAGTGGAAATTATAGTCATGTGGCAGCTGCCTTTCTCTCCCTCATTGGTCCATTTAATTTACGATTTTATCCCTGAATGAAAAATATGATTTCGCCCTCAGTTCAAAATTACGTATTTCCAATCGTTTTACTTTTTTTTTAGCAAAAATATAAAAGTTTTTTTAATTAGTTGACTCTGTTTAATTTTTTTCGGTGTCAAGGAGCTGCCTAACACTCGCTCATTAGTCCTGAAAAATTCCAGTTTTGCCCTGAGCAAAAAATTACAGTCTTATAATCGTTTTAGCTTTTTTCCTACCAAAATTATCGTAGTGTTTTTTATTTGATTGAGAATTATTCAGTCATCGTCCCGCAACGCGGGCGAGCAACTACTAGTTTTGTTACATAAAGAGACGTTCAGGGGCTAATGTGAACTTGCTACAACTTAAATATCCATAATTTAACCCGGCCATCATCAATTCCATCTCTTTGAATCTTCCTTCATCTTCAATCTCCATCATCAATGGAGTATGTAAAATATCAACTAGAACACAACCCAGAAGCCATAATCAGTTACTGCTCACATGGCGCTAAATCAGGCAGAAGCAAGAATCCAGATGTTAAAGATTTGTTCTTAAAGGCGAAAAAACATCTATCTTCAATCGGTTGGTTGTTCTTCTACACTTATAAGACTAACCCGGACCGTCGAGAACTGCGGTATCGATCTCCCGCAGGTAGATTATATTGTTCCCTCCGATCAGCCTGTCAATCTCTTCTTCACCACCAAGGTCATGTTCTTGAAAACCCTAAAGAACCGGATACAAAGTTGGAGAAAAAAGATGATTCTTGGAGTGATAATAGACCTGAAAGAGACCAATCAGTTGAAGATAATGTTGTTGAAAACATAAAGATTGATGGTGCTTATAGGGTTCAAGATTTGGATAGATTAAAGGAATCCGGTTGTTCGAATGTCGAAAAACCTAAAGAAGCAGAAGCCAAACCAGATGATTTGCTGAGTAGTAATCGACCGAAGAAAAAGATTCGAATGGAAGATGTTGAAACTTCATATCTGCAACAACAAAGAGACCAATATCTTGTTGGAAAGAAGAGAATTGCGGGTACTAGGGTTCAAGATTTGAAAAGATTAATGAAAGCCAGTGAGAAAAAGAACGACTTGAAGCCCAAGAAACTTATTCGAAAGGCGGAGAGTTCATCATCTACACGCAGTAGAAGGTGCGTGCTTTCATTGCTAATCGAGTATAACATTTTGTCGAGGGACGCAAGAGTGTCGTATTGTAAAAAAGATGGTCGGATTTTGGCGAAAGGGCGGGTTTATGATGAGGGGATTCAATGTGATTGTTGCGATCAGTTGTTTTTGTTAAGTAAATTTGAGGCTCATGCTGGAAGTACATATCATAGACAAGCAGCCAACATATTTCTCGAAGATGGAAGGTCGATTGTCGATTGCCAAACTCAATTACAACGCGAAAACAAAGTGTTCATCAAGACTCAATCGAAAAAATCGACTAATAAATAAAAAAACTAAAATTTTAATAAGTAAATGGTACATCAAATTTATCATTTAAATACGTATCTTGACGACCGTATACGTTAATCGATTACACTATATTTATTTAACTCGTGCAATATACGAGGTATTTTAAAGATTTAACTATGTTACTTACTAGAATTACCACCCGTCGCAATGCGACGGAGGATTCATTAGTTATATATCATGTTAGATGAAAGGCAAATGTTTCTCACATGACCACGAGCCTGTGTGTAAAACCGAGAAAAACATAACTAAGTTGATCTCTGACTCACACGTTGCGACAGACCTATCAAACGGGGAAAAATAGACGCGCTGCGATGGACATGCCAAACATGAAAAAAATAGATGAAAAAACCTTGAACCCCACACGCACGTTGCGGCGTGTTAAGTCGGAAATTTAGAACAACATGTTAAACGGAGAACTTATGAAAGATGAAAAGTATACAAGAGACCAAAGTTGAAAGTAAAAAAAGTGTTGAGATTAAATTGTAAAAGATGAAAAGCTTTAGGTTAAAAGTAAAAAAAATTAAAGGGGTTAAATTGCAAAAAATGAAAACTTTTGAAGTAGAAGTGAAAAATCAAATTAATCAAAGGGGTTAAAATACCAAAGATTGAAACTTTAGACTTAAATTGCCAAAGGTTGAAACTTCAGAGTTAGAAAAGAAATGAGTAAATTGTCATTTTAGTCCCTGAGGTTTGGTCCAAATTGTCATTTTAGCCCAAATAGTTTTTTTTCCCTCTAGGTCCTTGACTTTTCCATTTTCTTGCCATTTTGATCACATTGCCTAACTCAGTCTAAAAATCTGGTTATAACCAGGGGTATAATTGGCATAACAATTGTGTAGTGATAACCATTGGTAGTTTACAACATAATTTATAAACCTTATAATAATTTAATGCCAAAAATGCCCCTGATTATAACCTGGTTTTTAGACTGAGTTAGGCAGTGTGATCAAAATGGTAAGAAAATGGAGAAAAAAAAACTATTTGGACTAAAATGACAATTTGAACAAAACCTCAGGGACTAAAATGACAATTTACTCAAAAGAAATCAATTTCAGATTATAAAAACAAAAGAGATAAATGATTTAGTTAAATTGAAGTTTAACATTATTATTATTATTAATGAATTAGATAAATAAAAAATAAGAGTGGGAAATTACCAGAGAATGACACGTGTCCAAAAATGATTTTTATTTATTAGTATAGAAAGATTATATAAAATTAAATTTATGCACCCGTGTAAATTATCTTCTAATTGATATTAATTATCTATAAAAAGTAGATGGTTTCAATGAATGACATGTGTCCACTCATTGGTTTCTTTTATTATATAGTACTAGCGGTAAGACCCGTGTGCAAACAAGGGTCGTTTCTTAGAAAACCATGCATAACACATTTTACTTATAAAATATTTAGTTTTTGTTTTCCAAAAGGTTAAATAAATGTAACCTTTTGCATTTTCATATGACCTTGATCACACTCTAGACCCTAAACATCTGATTGATCAAAAGTAAACAGACATTTAAACTTTGTTTTTAAAAACTAAACCTCTTATTAATAAACAGATTTTAGGTTTCAAAAGAGTGTATCATTTGTTTGAGGTATGTAAAACTCTGTTTGACTAAAGTCAACCACTGTTGGTAAAGGGTAATCTCTGTTTCGCCAAATCACTGTTTCTCAAGACTCTGTTTGTAACCAAACAGAGGTTTCAAACATATGTTTCTCATACCACTGTTTGAAATCCTAACCTCTATTTGTAATCTTTGTTTTAAAAACCAAACCTCTGATTAATAAACAGTTTTTAGGTTTCAAAAGAGTGTATCATTTGTTTGAGATATCTAAAACTCTGTTTGACTAAAGTCAACCACTGTTCGTAAAGGGTAATCTCTGTTTCACCAAATCACTTTCTCAAGACTCTGTTTGTAACTAAACAGAGGTTTCAAACATATGTTTCTCATACCACTGTTTGAAATCCTAACCTATGTTTTAAAAACCAAACCTCTAATTAATAAACAGATTGTAGGTTTCAAAAGAGTGTATCATTTGTTTGAGGTATCTAAAACTCTGTTTGACTAAAGTCAACTACTGTTGATAAAGGGTAATCTCTGTTTCGCCAAATCACTGTTCTCAGGACTCTGTTTCGCCAAAGTGAAACCACTGTTTTTAAAAAAATCTGTTTGACCAAAGTCAAACCACTGTTGCAAAACTATGATTCTTAGTGGTTCAAAAGTCTGTTTGACCGAAGTCAAAAGTCTGTTTGACCGAAGTCAAACCACTGTTTTCTCCACAAAACACTGTTTAACCCAACAGTGGTTTCAAACATCTGTTTTCATCCATATGTTGACCAAAGTCAACAGATGTATCAACCACTGTATCAACAACAATGGTTTTAAGTTGATGAGCATTATTTATGAAAAAGTAGTTCAAGTTACCAGTGGGGTTGGGTGGCTAGAAATAATTTGGATGGCTAAGTTGTGATGGATGCTTGACAGGTCTTAGAATACATGTCAAGAAATAAGCATAAAATAACAAAATATAAAACAACAATAAATTGAAAGCTTTATTCCATTATCACATAATTTTCCCCATTGGTTAATCATTCAAACAGTTGACAACAGATCTGGGAAACTACAAACCATGCCATCCAATTGTGTGCGTTTGAACAGTTTAAACCAAACCCTTGGTACTTTTGTCGCACAATATCAACATCATCTACACAGGATCAAGTTAGTCCTCTAGCCGAGCTTCCAACCCACATAAACCTCTCTGAAAAAGGATTCACCAGACTCTTGTGAAATTCTTCTGCTGCTTCACACATAATCCCCTGTAAAAATGTGAACACATATGTCACAAATTTATTTAAAAAAATAGTTCAAATAATAAAGCAACTAAAATAGTGGTGGGATGTACTTCTGCCATGGCTTTGATTTTCAGTGTGAGATTATCACTAAGAATAATGATCTTTTGATCTGAATCTTCTTTACGTAAACGGAGGGCAATTTCAAGAACTGTTGATGAATGACGAACAATTTCATCATCATGTAAGATTAAATATATTACGTATTAATATTTAATCTGTAGCCATTATAATCATTTACATTATATAGATCAAAATATATAACAATCCTATTAAATAATTAGTTGGTAATTGTTGATGGACCATATTACCCTTATTAACTAATTAGGGTTTCCTCTGGGTGCTTATATAAGGAGAATTATGTGGAGGTTAAAGGGTTACTCAGTTACAAAATTAGACACACCCCATAAGCCTAACATCATAATCGACCTCCATCTCCATACCGATTCCCTTATCGGTTTTTCTTAGCCACCATCATCAGTCAGCACCCTAAGGAGGAACCAAACCAAGATGACAATGATGTCAAACTTTAATGGCTGCGTCTCCATTGCTAGATTCTCTGCTAACCTGTGCTGATGCAACCAAAGGTATGTTCTCATGTTTTCCCTCATGTATAAACAGAACTGATTCAACATGTGGTATCAGAGCATATGTTGATTAGTCAGTTCTGTTTTCGTATCCATTATTCTGGGATCAAAAATCTGGAAAACGAAATTGTTAAAGCCTTGAAAAATCACGGCTGTTTTCGAGTTTTGTTGCCGAAATCACTGTTTTCGGAAGTTAATGAATTAATGTTTTGACTCGAAATCATAATGGACAAACCTAATATTCGAAATCTGTTAACAAAATTCTTAAAATTTAGATTTCGGAACCCAGAATTATGTTTTTTATTTTTTAGGGTTCATAATGTTCTTAGTTAAAATTCGAAATTTCCCTTATGTTTTGGAATGTGTTTTGAATTGTGTAATGTTTTTCCTAATTTGATCTTATTTTATCTAATAAGTTGTTTTCGAAATCTGTTAATGAGATAAACAATTATGATTTTCGAAATTTTATGATAAAATTAGATCAATGTTATAATAGGAAACTCTATCACAATTCATAATTTTCGAATTTTCTGTTATATTATCACAATAAACAACCTTAAAGAGAGGATTCGAAATTATCAACATGTTGCATAAGTCCCTTTAGTCGCACAAGATCAGATCAGATATGATCTGATCGCACAAGACAATCACACAAGGGAAATCACACAAGAACTTATGGATCGCACAAGACCTGTGGATCGCACAAGATAGTGCTGATCGCACAAAACTTGGGCCTGATTAATCGCACAAGTTTTGGGCCTCACTGATCGCACAAGACTTGGGCTTTATTTACATCACACAAGTTTTGGGCCTTATCGATCGCACAAGGCATTATCAATCGCACAAGGCATTACTGATCGCACAAGACTCGAAACCTCATTATTTTAAGCTGTTTAATGTGACCTAAAATTTTTTGTAATCACTTAGTTAATCCGCGCTAACAGGTGGTTTGCTATTAAATAATTGGTTTTGTAATCACTTAGTTAATCAATAAGGATCAAATATTGTTTTTACAAAACCAAAATGGCTTAACTTGAATGAGCTTCTGATGTATCAATTCTGGCCAAAGCTGATTTGATGCGTCTACTTAGCGTTCAAGTATTACGAAAGCTATGTTGTGTGTGCATCATAAGCATGAATGTCTTAATTTCTGGCCAAAGCTGATTTAATTCATTCATAGATGGCATACTCAACAAGTGCATAACTAAAGTGATTGTCTCAATTTCTAGCCAAAGCTGATTTGTTACAACCACTTTGCACATATGCTTAAATGATTACACTTCTGGCCAAAGCTGTTTTGTTTTCGTTTAAGTAGAATTTTAGCTAAGTCTATTATTTTGATGTTAGTAATAGACATATCACAACATCTTCACATAATGATCCTTAGATTAATGATCCTTAATTAAGTTTTTATGATCATTTCGTCTGCCTTATTCTTAGTAACCATAATTTTACTCACTATATTTTTCTTCTATGTGTATCTCATCCACTCTAATTCCTAAACCTAAAATGTTTGCTTTATTTAAAGTTTCTATTAGAATTAGCTCTTAAATTAAATCCTTGATTATTTCTTAAGACACGATAATCCTATTGCTCTATTCTGATAAAGATTATAAAGAAGAACAATTAGAGCATGATGAATAGGACAAATCGAACATGATGTCTCTTATGATAATCAAGAACTCTCTAACGTAAATGCTATCACTAAAGTTATTCCAGATTAAGTCTTTCCTGAGACTAATCTTTATTTACGGAATAATCACTAGAACTCCTAAGATGCATGCCTTAATTTGAAACTCTAAACTATAAAGTTAAGTGGTATATGTGAATACATTATAATGTACAAAACCATGACCCATAAAGTTAAGGGCTTACGCATGGAAATAAGTACATTTTTCCAGTACATTACATATTAAGATTTTCACTTGTACATTTTGATGCCTTATAAATCAACTATAACACTCAAAATACCAAAGTATAACGAGTGTGTTGATAAGCAACATATGTAAAAAGAAATAAATGTTTAAAGCTGGAAAAATAAGTTGTTACTCACCTTACAACCACTAAAACGTATAAAAGAGGATTGTTCTAAGGTCCATAGACAAATTAAAAGTGCTAATTCCAACTTTAAGGTTCTTCAAGGGAAAATCTCACTGCATAGTTATGTCATTAGATTAGACATAAGCAACGAGACTATCCATTATTCTAAAGAACAGTTGGGTAAATTGATTAGATAGTCACTTATTAATGATATTTAAGTCTGATAATTTCAATATTCCAATTAACACATGATTAGTTGACTCTAGTTCCATACGTTTCCTTACCAGAACTCGACAAATAACTAACATGAGAGTTAGTGACAAAGTTAAATGTTAAGGCTATAAGAACCATAATAAGCAGTCTTCTAACAAAGTTTTTCGATACATTACATATTCTGATTATTAATCAGAGTACAGTATCATTACTTAGGCTATGTCATGAAGGTTGTGAGGTTTGCATAGTCAACATAAAGTCACACTTATCTTAAACTCTCATCTTATTTGTTCTAAATATCTGGATAGAAACATTACTAAAATGAAACTAGATGATACCTTACATTTTCACAACTTTTGTTATCATGCAAATGAGAATTTGACAAAAGGAAAATGAGACTTATAAATTTCATTCATTATAACCGAACTTCATGAGAAATCATGACATGGTTAATGAGGATGATTATTCAACTAATCTCATTCTAAGTGATTTTAAATCATGACGTTAAAGCCCTAAATATGACTTGGCTTAAGGAATAAGTATGGGTCCATCATAAGTCATTCATTGACATTCGTGGAACTTATTCCAAATGGAATATTCAGACATAATTTATTTATCTTTTAACAGACTATCAACTTGTATCTAAATTTTGTCACATATGGCCCACGTTCTTAGAAGAAGTCTATTCATGTATGTACTTAACAAGATTTCTATTAAATATGTCCCTAAGGTTTCTTATGACATTTGGACGTTAAGGAAATCAATTAAAGTCTAACATATATATGATAGGTTCCCACGTCACGTACCTCATTGAAACTTTTCTTGTAGCATTTCTAGAGATATCAAAGATCAGTGGGAGCATTAAGTGTCTTAATAATAACTTGCAATAGTTGCAAGAGGTGGGGGAGTGAAATTTTTTTACATTACTTCAATTTACACCTCTTGTACAAGACACTGCTCCATTATGACACTGTTCTATCATAACTTATCTCCTTAAATCTAATGCTACTCTTACAAAAGTTTCATTGTTGCCTAATTGTGGGCCCACTTAGATTTCTTACCTGAACTAACATAATCCTCAACAAGAGAAACTACAACGACTAATGTCATTAACTCGTTTCTCTATTAGAATTTGTTGGTCGTTACATATTGACCATAAGCATGCTGAGTTCTTAAAGATTTCTAAGGTTAGTGGGAGCAGTCAAAGTCCTTATCATGACTTGCAAGGAATACAAGAGGCGGGGGGAAGAGTGTCATTAAATTTCACTCCGAATTTAACTCCGATTACACCTCTTGTACACCATACTGCACCAACTCTTATAGACTTAGAATCCTGAAAATGATAGCAACCTAACCAAGAGCTAATCCATAAATCTGAAACTTCTAATGAACCCAATAATCAACTCAAGAGGTCATCTAGGTTTAAAAGCCTACTAATTTTGATGATTACATAACCTCCCTAACTGAAGTTGAAATGGTTTTTGGAAATGTTTACTGATCCTGTCTCTTCAAATTAAGCCATTAGTGTCAATCAATATTCTTAATGGAATAAAACAGTTTTCTAGTAAAACTGATTTTATGTGTTCGTATAACGTTTGAGATTTGATTGAATTACCTAAGAGTGTTCATAACTAAATCAAATCCTAATATAAACGTTAAGACACTAAGAAGCATGTTTGATTGTCAAAGGTTATACTCAGGAAGAGATAAATTATGAAAGAGTTTTTCTTACAAAAGATTTCTTTAAGGATCATCACTGTTCTAGTAGCTTATAATAATTTTGAGCTGCATTAGATGAACATTAAAACAATTTTCCCTAACAAATGGCTGATACATTTACATGTTCATAAAATAACCTGAAAGTTTCAAACTGAAGGTTAAAGAACACTTTATCTGTAAGCCAATAAAATCCATGTATGGGTTAATGCAAACATTATAATGTGATGAAATCTTAACATAATTATTTTCATCAACAATCAAGTGGATTAATGTACCTACCTCAAAATGAGTGGGAGCAACTAAGATAAACTTGTCTATATAGATGACATTCTTTTGACAAGTGTATGTTACATAAGTCAAAGCATTGTTAACACAAACTTTGATATAATAGATCTCAGAGATATCTCTTATGTAATAGATATCATAACGTACCGAGATAGACCCAATGGGACGTTAGTTTCGTTCCATAAGTTTAACCTTAAATGGGTCCTTACATATGTAACAAACAATACTGCTCTCCTTTAGAGGATAATAGGATAAGTGAGATTATTTATTTACGCTTCATTAATTGGAAGCCTTATGTAAGTTTAAGTCTATACTCGTTTAGATATTACTCACATTGCAACATACTAGATTTGTCTAGATTAATGTGAAGCATCTAATGGAGTATTACAATATCTTTAAAGAAACGAGAGGCTATTATTTGAAGAAGAAGTGAGAATTAAAACCGGTTTATTACTATAACTTTGTGATGTTCAAAGATGACAAAATGTAATTTCGGGTATATCCTTATGTTAGCAGACAAAACATATCTCATGGAGGAGTCATAATGTACTGATATTAACAACCTAAGTTATAACGACATAATATAGTCACTAAATGTTGTTGGAAATATATCAGTGGACTCATAAGTTTATTAACTCCATATAATTAATGTTTTGAAGACTTAGTGTGATAAAGTCAGCTACCATGACCCCTTGAACAGTAACAGTTCAAGAGGTGCTGCATTAAATTTCGATACGCAATTAATTGTTCGTTTATGAACGAATTGAGGAAACTAAGTTTTGTATCGAATACATTCATGATATGCTTAAGGATCCTATAACTAAAGGGCTATTACCCATAAGTCTTATTAAGAGAGCTCATAGACGGGTATTAGTTAATGGCCGTGCGCAATTGCATATCGTACTATGAATGACTAAGTATTAGTGAATTTTCCTCATCAGTTTGATTTTGTATGTCTCTAAGAATATGTCAAGCCGGTATAATGGCATATAAGACAAATAAAGTTACAAATCAAACAAAGGGCTTACGCGTATTTTGATCATGACGATTAGGTTTTAAATTAAGGCTATAGTATGATTAATGGGGGTCCTGAGTCGCATAATGATTCAACGGCTGTATTTCTCTGCTATAGTACTTGTTTAAGGCTAAAATGAGTATTAACTCCTGATCAGGCTTATCTAATACTCATAGTAAATGATTACTCGGCTAAGTGGGAGAATGTAAGATTAAATATATTACGTATTAATATTTAATCTGTAGCCATTATAATCATTTACATTATAAAGATCAAAATATATAACAATCCTATTAAAGAATTAGTTGGTAATTGTTGATGGACCATATTACCCTTATTAACTAATTAGGGTTTCCTCCTGGGTGCTTATATAAGGGGAATTATGTGGAGGTTAAAGGGTTACTCAGTTACAAAATTAGACACACCCCATAAGCCTAACATCATAATCGACCTCCATCTCCATACCGATTCTCTTATCGGTTTTTCTTAGCCACCATCATCAGTCAGCACCCTAAGGAGGAACCAGACCAAGATGACAATGATGTCAAACTTTAATGGCTGCGTCTCCATTGCTAGATTCTCTGCTAACCTGTACTGATGCAACCAAAGGTATGTTTTCATGTTTTCCCTCATGTATAAACAGAACTGATTCAACACATCATCCATGTGAATCCACTGACTTGTATTCATCATACATTCGTCAATCCATTCCAATGCTAGAGAAGCCTTTTTTGAGCTTCTATTGAAGAAATTATCTTGGCTCTCTATGTCCATTAGCTCTCTTACAGCTAATGAGATAATATTAATAAAAAGAAAAAGAAAGTAGTCAGATATAACTACAGCTTAAAGATCATTAAATTTTAGCTTAATTAACAGAAAGTAGGACTTAGTACCAGTTCTGGTTAAGAACAACTGAGTCCCTTTGATGTCTTCTAGAAGTTTCAAGTACTTCAAAGACTTATGGTCAAGAAGACTGTTAGTGTCCACCACCATTCTCCATCTCAGCAGCCAGTTCAAACAGTTAACAACAGATCATTAATATTTATGAAGATGATAGATAGGCAGAAAATATAAATTATATTTCAATGTTGTTTGTTCAATGAAATGGTAAAAAATAAGCGAAAATTCACAGAATAAGTGTTTCTAAAGTTGATTTCTCATATCCAAACCTGGCATGTCGAATCGCAGACTCAGATTCTCATCGGTTTCCTTCGCATCCCATCCTCTTCTTGCTGCTAATCCTAATCCTCCACCTGCAAATGATGTCATGAATGGATATAACTGAAAGAATTTTACTAATTTATCATTATTTTGAATAAAAAAATATATTGAATCAGCTTAGATTTGATCAACCTTCACCAAAATTTTTTTTTACACATTTCATGATTAAAGACAAAGCGCACAACCAGTATCGATCTATTTACCCACAAGGCCACAAACAGGTCAAAATTGCCACGTATGGATACACCTTATTCCATACGAATTCCCTTAGCATACATACGTTTGTTAAACCCAAAATTTGAAAATAGCATTTAATTCAAGATATAACTGGCTCGATATTAATTCAAGATATATCAACATTGTTCATCAACATTAAAATGAGACTTGATTGATGAGTTGGAAATACCTGATCATCAGAAGAAAATACCTGATGAGACTTCCGCCTCACGCATCCGCTCGCTTCAATTCTTCCTCTAACTTAGCTTTACCTTCCAAACTATATCAATAATTAATGCAAAAAGCTAATAAACAACAGCACAACTCAAACAATCAAACAAATCAACAAAAAATAGACATACATACCTAATTAGTATGTTCTCGTGCATGTGATGCTTTTTAATGTATGTGGGCAGCTGCTCATCGTCTTGTGTTTTCCGATCACGACAACTGCTCATCTTCTTGTGCTTTCCAATCACTGATGTCTGAAACAAAATTATGTTCGACTACCAAAAATTTGTAGACTTGGAATAGAGATGGTATAATACAAGCCCTAAAACTCAAAATCAATTAGTTACCCACCAATTGTTTAAAAAAACACACTTATATGAACACATTTATCACTGAATACGAACGGATAGAAATTAAACCTTCAGACGACGAACTTCCGGAATCCAGAACGTTTGAAGCCGACTAAGCGTCTCTGGTTTATCACAAAGATTGCATTTAAGCATATTAACCCTTTTCTTATTATTCTCAAACCTTGTACATAACCCAATGGAATTGTTCGATTTTGGAAACATGTTGTCTGAACCAGTCCATGTTGTCATGTGTAAGCTCTGTAAACGTTTAGCCTCCATTCCTTATGTGCGTTGGAATCCAACAAATCAAGATTGGTATAAATATGAAGAGCCTTCACAAGCAGCTCTTCTTATTAGCTTGCCTGAAAAACAAATTATTAAATAAACAATCATTCTGTTACCAACAAACTAATACACCCAAAAGAATTCTATTATTATATTAAGATTCAAGAAGTTCAGTAAAATGAAATGTAGAGACTGGCCAATTTTTGTTTTGCCGGATCCCATCATTCCTGCATTCATGTAATGCACACTCACACATACACACAATATAGTGTTTACATAAATGGGTTGAATTCGTATGAAAGCACAAATTTAAAGACAAAAAATGTCGTTAGAACTCACCTACAAGATAAATACACCTTCCGCTCAGACATGGCTCAATCTCCTCAGACTTCTTTTGTAATAAGAAGATCACTCAGTAAATAAATTAAGAAAGCTTAATAAAGTTTACATTGCAACTTTCTTCGCTTTTGAAAACTATCTCAAATATCCAAGAAGCACACATTTGTTTCGTAAATTTACCATACAAGACAACATAAAGCTTAAACGTGAAAGGAGGCAATCCCGGCCCATTTACTTATGAGTAAAATGACCCAATTTTGGTTAAGTTTTATTTTTGTTGCCTTTTTAGAATACCAGATTGTTATTGTGATAATAGTATTCCTTTTGTAATCCTACTTAACAGATAAATGATTTACGAACATATCAACCGACCTAGCCCATTGCAACCCGTACCAAAAAAAGCCCAAAAACGGGAATTTTTCGTTATCCAACTCGTCCGACCAGCCCACTTTGGCACCTCAATTGAACAACATATATTTCGGATAATGCGAAAAAGTTTTGAAAGGTACAGCTTTTAACTTTGTACATACAATACAAGAAAGAAGGAACATTGTGGAACATCAAATACCTTTAATACCAGATCTTCCTCTATGGTAAATGTTTTAGATTCAAGTACTGAAGCTACAAGAGGAAATCAATTAAATAAAAGAATGTTAACATTCTGTTCTTCGATTATATGGCCGAAATAAAACTCTAAATTATATGCTTAATGGGATATTATCAAGTTTTTCTTCACAATTAGACATCAAAACTTCAATATACCCAAGGCACTATGGATTAACCACATCATATGACAACAAATAACGCATCTCATATTTCTTTTTTTGACTATGAAATTCCTCATATACCTTTGCTAATGTTGACCTAGCAGCAGATTCTCTTGACCTGCTTCTCTGTTCTTAACCACCGGAAAATCTGGATGATGAAGACGGATAACTCTGGATGATGAAGACGGATAAATGAAGCCACCGGAAAATCTGTGAATGATCTCAAATAAACACGGATCAAACAATCAGAAATTAAAATTAAAATTGATATGATAGAGGTAATATACACGGATCTTATATTAATGTTATCTTGACCTGCTTCTCTGCTTTGTTTGATTGTTTGCGATTATGTTATTTTGATGAATAGATCTGAACGGAAGGATCTTTTATTCATCATCATCTTCTTGCGTTGAAGAAACATACTGGAGAGAGAGAAATTGAGTTTTAGAGAGAGAGAGAGAGAGTTGAGAGAGAAATTGATTAGAGAGAGTAATTGATTGAAGAAGATGATATGTTATATACCTGGAGCTATAATTTTGAATTTTGAATTTGGAGCCATAATATTGAATCGTCACTTGGTTTTGAAGTTTGAATTTTGAATCATCAGTAGTGGTTTGATTACAGTGGTAATTTTGAATGAGCAGACCTTTGGAATCTAAATGTGGGCCAGACCTTTGGAATCATCATTGGTTTGATTACAGTGATGAATTTTGAATCATCAGTGGTAATTTTGAATGGGTAGACCTTTGGAAAAGGTGAAAGTGGGCCAACTTTGAATTTTAAAGTCTTTATATATTAGCCTTTATGATGTAATCTATTATATATAATAAATGAAAGTTATTTGGGCCACGTGTCAACACCAGAGAGCCCCTAAATGCCCTTTTTCCCGCCCAACAGTGCCACTGCCCTCTTCTATTTATATCCTCCTTCATTTACTCATTTAGGGCTTCTTGCTTTCTTTCTCTCTCTGCTCTGCTCTATTTCCGATCGATGTTTATCCTCTCTCATGTTTATCCTTCTTTTTCTTCTTCTTCTTCTTCTTCTTCTTCTTCTTCTTCTTCTCATATTCATCTCCTCAACAACGTACGGCAGAGGTTACTTCTATTGGATACATCTTCGTTTGAAACCCTAAATCATGTACCGTCCAGTGGTTGAAGAAGAGAATAATCATGTAAGATCTACTTTTTTATCTAGAAATTTTATTTCGTTTTATCTATTTTGTCATACTGAGCATGATGAACCCTTTTATACCCTCAGAAGAAGAAACAGATCTCCTTATCGTACTCGATGAACGCTTTTGTACAACCTCCTCTTAATCGGTGACTCTGGTATGTTTGGTTTGTTGTATCATGTGATTACGAGCAGATTTATTTTGATATGTTTTGTACTTTGTCTTTCCAAACCTTTTTTGTTGGATTATAGAGTTTGTTGATTAGAAGCAACCTCTGCCGGACGGTTGTTGAGGAGATGGAAATGAGAAAGGTTATACCAGGTGTGTTGATAGGTGATACCAGTGCAAAAGTTTAGGACATCACCAAGGTAACTTAAATTGGTGTGATTTATTTTTTTTTGGTATTTCTAACGTTTTGATTTACTGTTTATTGGTGCATTGATTCATTTGTAATCCTTTGCAGATCTCCCGTCATCTCAATTTGAGCAATTAAACGTAGTTTTGTTAATCACTATCGGTGTTTTAATTACTAGCAGTGGTTAAAAAGTTTTCCATCAGCTATTTGACTTAACAATAGTTTGCGTTATTTATTCTAAATTCATCAGTTTTTGTAGGTAAACTGAAGTTTCCACCAATAGGCACTGCCCAGCTAAGTTTCCTACAATGACAGTGGTTATAACAAGTTAATATGGCACATCACTGATCTGCCTAACAAGTGTTGGATATAAGGATGGTTGTACATAAAGTTTGATGAACATCATCCACTGTTCAATTATGAAGAACCACTGATCAAGACCAAAGTCCAGACAAGCACCGATCAACTAAATGTGAAACACTCTCCAACAACAGTGGTTCCTCATCAACAAAACATCTTCTATGTTTGTTTATGTTAACAGTGTTTATTCTATCTTTGTTTATGTTAATAGTGTTTATATGTAACAGAATTTATACTATCACTTCAGTGTTTTGATCTGTACTATTAATTGAACAGTTGTTTCATCTTTGTACTAATAAAATTCCTATACACTTGGATGAATATTAAGCACCTCATCTTGATTGTTTGAGTATAGTATTCTTGAAATTGGTTCAAACATTTGATTGTTCAAAATATTCCACTGTTGAAATACAACCACAGTTTCTTCAATCTCCATGTTGACCAAACATCAGTGTTTTGAAAACTGGTTGGTATCCACTGATCGGAAAAAATCCACCAACTTTATTCTCATCAAAAAATTTAAAGTTAGATTAAAAAAAATTCTTGATGACAATTTGTTTCAAACAAATCACTATTTTAATGCTGATTTCTTGATCTTTTGACATTTGATTAAGCAAAATTTGTATTTCAAATTGACGGTTATTATATGTTGATTAAAGTTAAAATAAAATTTAAAAAAGTCATTATGGCATTTGCTATCAAATCAAGTCAGTAGTTACTGACAATATCAGTAATTTTGAAATTCAAAATATGTAAAATGGTAATTTAAAAGACTTTGTTTATATATAACAGTGTTTTCCGCATCAATGTTTTAAAGACTGTTAGGTTGTTAGATGTCATCACCTCAGTGTTTTATATGAAACCATTTTTATGGCATCAGTGTTTATATGTAACAGGGTTTAGTACTTTTGTTTATATGTAACACTATTTATCACATCAGTTCAGTGGTTTGATCTGTATTATTAATTGAACAGTTGTTTCATCTTTATACTAATAAAATTCATATACACTTTGATGAATATTAAGCTTCTCATCTTGATTGTTTGGGTATAGTATTCTTGAAATTGGTTCAAACATTTGATTGTTCAAAATATTCCACTGTTGAAATACAACCTCTGTTTCTTCAATCTCCATGTTGACCACTGATTGACCGAACATCAGTGTTTCGAAAACTGGTTGGTATCCACTGATCGGAAAAAATAGTCACTGCTCACTTTTACATTGTTGACAACCAATTACATAAGAGTTCCACCAACAATATTTTCATCAAAAAATTTAAAGTTAAATTAAAAAATAAAAATAAATTCTTGATGACTATTTGTTTCAAATCAAATCAGTAATTAATGCTGATTTCTTGAGCTTTGGACATTTGATTAAGCAAAATTTGAATTACAAATTGACGGTTATTATATGTTGATTAAAGTTAAAATAAAATTTAAAAAAGTCATTATGGCATTTGCTTTCAAATCAAGTCAGTAGTTACTGACAATATCAGTAATTTTGAAATTCAAAATATGCAAAATGGTAATTTAAAAGACTGTGTTTATATGTAACACTATTTATCACTTCAATTTAGTGGTTTGATCTGTATTATTAATTGAACAGTTGTTTCATCTTTATACTAATAAAATTCATATAAACTTTGATGAATATTAAGCTTCTCATCTTGATTGTTTGGGTATAGTATTCTTGAAATTGGTTCAAACATTTGATTGTTCAAGTATTCCACTGCGGATACACAACCTGTGTTTCTTCAATCTCCATGTTGACCACTGATTGACTGAACATCAGTGTTTCGAAAACTGGTTGGTATCCACTGATCGGAAAAAATAGCCACTGCTCACTTTTACATTGTTGACATTCACTGATATTGACCATCAGCGGTTTCCCTAAAAAATAGTCAGTGCTCACGTTTTTATTTTTGATGTTGTTAATTAGTGATACATTGAAATTATCAAATGAAAACTAGAATTACAATCAAATTAACATTTTACCTAATCTTTACATTCCAATTACATAAGAGTTCCACCAACATTATTTTCATGATAAAATTTAAAGTTAAATTAAAAAATAAAAAAAAATTCTTGATGACTATTTGTTTCAAATCAAATCAGTAATTAATGCTGATTTCTTGAGCTTTGGACATTTGATTAACCAAATTTTGAATTTCAAATTGACGGTTATTATATGTTGATTAAAGTTAAAATAAAATTTAAAAAAGTCATTATGGCATTTGCTTTCATATCAAGTCAGTAGTTACTGACAATATTAGTAGTTTTGAAATTCAAAATATGCAAAATGGTAAGTTAAATTTTTCGTTCTCTCTCTCTCTTTTTTTTTTTTCCTACAGTGCATATCAGTTCTAATATTTAATTATTTTATTAAAGCAGCATATAAGAATATACACTACTTTTACCTTTGAAATTAAATCTGAAATTTATGACGTCCAATAACAGTGTCAAACCATAACAGTGGTTCAGCATCAACTTTAGTTATTCTATGTTTCTTTTTATTTGTTTATGTTAACAGTGTTTATATGTAACAGTGTTTTCCGCATCAGTGTTTTATAGACTGTTAGGTTGTTAGATGTCATCACCTCAGTGTTTTATATGTAACCATTTTTATGGCATCAGTGTTTATATGTAACAGTGTTTAGGAACAGTTTTGTATTTCACATCACTTCAGTGGTTTGATCTCTACTATTAATTGAACAGTTGTTTCATCTTTATTTTAATAAAATAAAATTCCTATACACTTGGATGTTAAGAGTGTTTAAGTGTTTATATTTAACAGTGTTTTTCGCATCAGTGTTTATAGTCTGTTAGGTTGTTAGATGTCATCACCTCAGTGTTTTATATGTAACCGGTTTTATGGCATCATTGTTTATATGTAACAGTGTTTATCACCACAGTGGTTTATATGTAAGAGTATTTATCACATCACTTTAGTGGTTTGATCTGTACTATTAATTGAACAGTTTTGTAACAACTCTCATCAAAAGTACTATTTAATATATTAATTAGTCCAAAAGGAAACCCTAATTGAGAGACCCAAGTGATTCTGAACCAACCCTAAAATTTTCATAATTTTCAGAATCAGGATTAGGGCCCCTAAAACTCAGGGGGGGTAAACCCCATTCGGTAATATCTAAACAGTTTGTTGTCAAAAACTTAAAAATTTACGAAACCAACTCAGCTAAGCTACTGTGACACGAAGCTACCCTAGTGTAGACTAGGTCCTGTCGCGCCACGCGACAGGAATAGGTGAACCCCTCGCGTGGCGCGACGGGGGCATTTTTCAAGTATAAATAGATTTGTCTGTTTGATGCAATTCTGCGTTGATGCGACGTTTCAATTCCAAATTCACTTCGAGTTATTATAGAAATAGTCTGATAACACACACGGGTATCGAAATTCTGCTACAAAACAGGGTATTAACACAATCACTGCTACGATTCAATTATCCGACGATCAAGATATCCAATGCATGTTTAAATGCCGCCCACATTAGGGTTATACTTTATCGTTCGTCATTAATTTGACGGATTGTCGTTAATTCGATAGGTAAAGTATTATACTTTATCGTTCGTTGTTAATTCAACGGATCATCGTTAATTCGATGGGTAAAGTATTATACCTTGTCGTTCATTGTTAATTCAATGGATCATCGTTAATTCGATGGACAAAGTATTGCATTTTGACATTCATTGTGAGAGTTTGATCTCGTAAATTATCGTAATTGCTGGATTGATTACTAACCCAGTTTTGTGTGCATTGTTATTTATATTAGGTTAACAAGGCTAAATCATAAATTAGACTCTGACCATATTAAATCAGCAATGTGAGTCATTCTCTCTTTTTATCAAATCTATTTACAAAATCATGTTATTTTCAAAGTTATAATTACGGGGATTAAGTCTTTGTAATCACCAAATTACAGCCGGTATGTGGGGTTTTGTATACATTACTTGATAATCGTCACCATTGGGGCAGCCAATGGGGGATATGACCATAGTCACAGACACCATTGGACGAATGGGCCAATGGGTCGAGTGACAAGTACTGTGGGTAGTTGGCTTGATATCAGAAACATTGTAATCGCTCTTAATACTGTAAATTATAACAAATGTGTCATTTTAGTAAATAGAATGATTCACTCAGTATTTCCCGCTGACAAAATTTTTTTCAAACATGTTTCAGGTGATCTGTTGTAATTCAGGAAAAGTGCTGAGGAGCATTTCAAGCTTAAGATAGTGGCTCAATATAAAATAAAGAAATAAATTTTGTAATATCACGCTTTTATAGTAAAAACATAATATTGTAAATTATCAGGGTTTTATCCCGAATTGTGAAATAAAATAATCGGGGAAAAATTTTAGCTTTAAGCGATCCTGTTTCCGCTGTTAAACTCAAATTAAATCAATACCGCAGTATTTCTGTCCCGCGGCTCCTGAAACGGGTCAAACCGGGTCGGGGGTCGTGACAGAAAAAGGTGGTATCAGAGCCACTGGGTTAAGCTAATTAAGTATTTAGAAATACTTAATTTTTCCTGATTACTATTATGTGATTATTTGTATTATTAACTGATTATTTGATTATTTGTTAGTTACAGTATGGGTAAGAAAAAGCTGTCAAGCATCTATCTTAAATTAGATAGATCATCCAGTGAAAAGGGAAGTTCATCCCGAACCAAATCCTCGAATCAGACTGAAATTCCTGAAGAAGGAATATTCGTGCGAAAGGCACAATACGAGGAATCACTTTCTCCTCGAAGGAGGGAAATGATTATTAAGAAAAGTAAAGAGAAAATCCGAGAAAAGAGGATTAAACGAGAAACTCAGGAATTAATTGATAAATCACCTTGGGAAGATAAACTAGATGATAAATGGGCAAACTTATATATGCTAGCTACTGTAGCAGAAAATATAAATCTTTAAAGTTTAGCACCCTACTCTCATAAATCTAGAAACCTTGTGTGATAAATAAAATTTGAAAAACCTGAGTGTATTTATTAGTTATCTTTGTAATCAACTAGTACACTGTGTGTAATAAATTACAAAATTATTTGTAAATTTTAACTCAGTATTTTATGCATTTTGCATATATGCTACATCAGCATGAGTGAGATATCCGAAGATTTTCAGAACCTTAATCTTTATCCTGTAACTATCGAAGCTTCCAAAGAATATATTAGCTACTATCCCGATGTTGAACAACCAGTAGAATTCAAGGTTCCACCTTTGAGCAAACCAAAACAAAAGAAAAGAACTTATGTAGGATGGAGGAAAATCTGTAAGAAGAAGCCAGCTAAGAAACTGCCCAAAATAAATAATCATTTGAAAAAGGGAAAAGAAGTCATAACCAGAGAGAATTTCAAACCACAAGAAATGGAAACTGGAGACAAAAAGAAGGATAAGGAGGTAGAAATACAGATGGAGGAAATTACTAAAGAAGTAATAATGGAAGTTGGGCAAGGGTCTATACCAGCTCAGAGAGAAATCGGAGAGAGTTCCAATCCAAACCAGGAAAGAACTTTTCAAGATGAGATAGATTTTCTGTTAGAAAACTGTGAGACGATTCAGCCTGTTCAGACAAATCTTTTTACCTATCCTATTGAAAACCAACTCCCTATGAATTGGGAAACCACAATTCCAGATCCAATAGTTCACTCCCAACCCATAGGAATGGACGAATGGTGGATGAACGATTGGCAATTTCAAAATATTGTCAACGATCCTTACACTTTTCTTCCACAATTCGATCCAGAACCATTACCTAATCCACCCATGAGTACTGAAAACATGGCTGAACTTCGCCACTTTGGCGAAGAGTTATTTGATATGGTGAATAGAATGAGGGAGATAGGTGGACAGATTGCTTGGAAGTACGACGAAAGGGAAATGCGTTTTTAACAGCAAGTAACGAAAGTTAGAACGATGATAAAATGGTAGTTGTAAAATAGTACTAATAAAGTTAGTCTGTAAATAACCAATAAAACTCTGTATGATATCTGTGAGTAATGATGCATATTATAATAGATATATATAAATGAAATCGAGAAATCGACTGTTTTGATTATATCTGTATTATAAAATTTTCTGATTATTTGTATATAATTATTATTTATCAGTTACTAATAAAATTTATATATATACATTATCAGATGGCAAACAGTGGTAATGAACCTATTAATGAAGTTAATCATTCTGAACAACATTCAAGAGATCAATATATGACTCGGCAAGATATCGAAAACATTGTTGCTCAAGGGATAGCCAATGCTATTCCAGCATTCGTTGCTGCTATAAAGAATCCGATCGAACCGCAACAGATTGTCCCTAGTAAACAAATTACTGAAGATAACTTCAGTAATAGTATAAATGGAGGCAATAACCATAATAAGGAACCACATCAAGCTCCATTACCCAAGAAAATGAAAACTGCAACGCCTGGTTGCACTTTCAAAGAATTCATTGCTTGTAAACCCACTGAATTTGCAGGCAATGAAGGAGCAACTGCATCACTACGTTGGTTAGAGAAAACCGAAGCAGTCATTGCAATAAGTAAATGTGGTAAAGATGACCAGGTCATGTATTCATCCAATCTGTTCAAAGAAGGAGCACTCGAGTGGTGGAATACTGTGTTACAATCAAAAGGAAGAGTAATAGCTTATGCTATGACTTAGGAAGAATTTAAGGGTTTGGTGGAAAGAAAATTCTGTCCTGAGTATGAAAAGGAACAGATGGCGAATAAATTTTTAAATCATCGGATGATGAGTGTGGACTGTCGCGGTTATACCTCGACATTCTTCGAATATGCAAGAGTGGTACCAACATTGGCTTCGCCAGAACCGGTACTTATTTCTCGCTATATTTGGGGGCTAATTAGCGAAATCCGCAATATTGTTAAAGCTGCGAGACCTCGCACTATTGATGATGCGGTAGAATTAGCCAACACTCTGACCGATGAATTGGTGCGCACAAGAGATGAAGATAGGAAAAAGGCATTAGCTCAGAAAATTACCCAAGGATTTCGTATGGGTAATAATAACAGCTTCAAGAGAAAAGGAACAGGGCAATCTCCAACTCCGTCATTTTGCAGGAAATGCAAAAAGAAGCATTATGGAAGATGCGATATTACTTGCAATTTTTGCAAAGCTGTAGGACATCGTGAAGAAAACTGCAAAAAGAAAACAGTAATCTGTTTTAATTTTGGTGAAGCAGGGCATTATAAAACAGAATGTCCTAAATTGGTCAAACCAGTAGATAACAAACCCAAGGCGACCGAAGGAACTACTAAGAAGAATGCCAGGGCATTTCAGCTGACCACTCAAGAAGTAGAACTTATTCCAGATGTGATAGCGGGTACGTTCTTAGTTCACAAAGTCTACGCAAAAGTATTATTTGACTCTGGTGCAAACCAAAGTTTTATAAATACTTCATTCTGTCAAGCTCTTAGTTTACCTTTAACCAATATTAGGCAGATTTTTACCGTTGAAACAGCAGACGGAAATTCAGTTAAAATAGATAAAGTGTTGCAAGAAGGAAACATAGAACTTTTAGGACATAAATTCTCTGCAAGACTATTGCCGATGTATTTAGCTGAATTTGATGTTGTATTAGGAATGGATTGGTTAGTAGCCAACCATGCTAGAATCTTTTGTGATCAGAATTCCATAGAAATTCAATCACCTACCGGAGAAGTGATTAGGATTATAGGAGATAAACCACGAAAACCCATGAAGTTCATATCAGTAATGAAAGTTGCTAATTATGAACGAAAACAAGGAATAGTGTATATGATTTCAGTAATCATTAGCACTAAAGGAAAAGATCTTAAGGAAATACCAGTAGTATCAGAATATTCTGATATATTTCCAGAAGATTTACCAGGATTACCTCTAGATAGGGAAGTAGAATTTAGGATTCATCTAATTCCAGGAACTACACCGATAGCCAAGGTACCTTATCGGTTAGCACCTACAGAAATGTTAGAATTGAAAAAACAATTAGATGAATTACTAAGTAAAGGATTCATACAACCTAGCTCATCCCCTTGGGGAGCGCCAGTGTTGTTTGTAAAGAAAAAGGATGGTTCAATGAGAATGTGTATCGATTATAGGGAATTGAATAAGGTTACAATTAAAAATCGATATCCATTACCTAGGATTGATGATCTTTTTGATCAACTACAGGGGGCTAGATATTTTTCTAAGATAGATTTACACTCTGGATATCATCAATTGAAGGTACAAGAAGAAGACATACCTAAGACTGCTTTCAGAACTAGGTATGGTCATTACGAGTTTACAGTCATGCCCTTCGGGTTAACGAATGCACCTGCAGCATTCATGGACATGATGAATAGGATCTGTAAACCGTACTTGGATAAATTTGTAATTGTCTTCATAGACGATATACTTATTTATTCCAAAAGTCAGACCGAGCATTGTGAACATCTTCATGCACTCTTAACTTTGTTAAGAAAAGAAAAGTTGTACGCCAAATTCTCGAAATGCGAATTTTGGCTAAAGGAAGTGCAATTCTTAGGACACATGGTAAATCATGAAGGTATTCACGTAGATCCTGCTAAGATAGAGGCAATTACCAAGTGGAAGGTTCCACAAACAGCAATGGAAATTAGAAGTTTTATAGGTTTAGCTGGGTATTATAGACGGTTTATTAAGGATTTTTCCAAGATAGCCGTACCATTAACTAAGTTAACCTGTAAAGCCACTAAGTTTGAATGGGGACCTAAACAGGAAGAAGCCTTTAGGATTTTGAAGCAGAAACTAACCCATGCACCAATCTTAGCCTTACCAGAAGGAACTGAAAATTTTGAAGTATATTGTGATGCTTCAAAATTAGGATATGGATGTGTGCTTATGCAACGCAAGAAGGTAATTGCGTATGCATCAAGGCAGTTGAAAAAGCACGAAGAGAATTACACGACTCATGATTTAGAATTAGGAGCCGTAATTTTTGCCCTTAAGATTTGGAGACACTATCTTTACGGAAGTAAATTTACTGTCTACACCGACCACAAAAGTTTAAAATACATATTTGGGCAAAAAGAGTTAAACATGAGACAAAGGAGATGGATGGAAATCCTAAGTGACTACGACTGTGATATTCAATATCATGAAGGAAAGGCGAATGTAGTTGCAGATGCCTTAAGTCGTAAGTATTATGAGAAACAACGAAGGGTTCGTGCTCTTAGATTAAATCTACAAATAGATTTAATGGAACAATTGAAGAATGTTCAAACAACAGCAATCAAGGATGAGGCTGAAGAAATGAAAGGAAGAATCAAGGAATTAGAACAAGGAGCAGATGGAATTTGGAGATTCCATAAGAGTAGAATTTGGGTACCTAAGCAGGGAGGCTTAAGACCTAAGATTTTAGAAGAAGCTCATAAATCTAGATACACTATGCACCCAGGAAACAATAAGATGTACCAAGATTTAAGGAAGAACTTCTGGTGGATAGGAATGAAAAGGGACATAGCCAGCTATGTTTCTAAATGTCTTACTTGTTCACAAGTTAAAGCAGAACATCAGAAACCTTCAGGATTACTACAACAATTAGAGATGCCAGTATGGAAATGGGAACTTATAACAATGGATTTTGTTACTAAGTTACCCAAAACCAGAAAAGGTAATGATGCGATTTGGGTAATTGTGGATCGATTAACCAAATCAGCTCACTTTCTACCTATGAAAGAAACCTTTAGCATGGAAAGACTGGCTAAATTGTATGTAGATGAAGTTGTATCCTTACATGGAGTTCCACTCTCCATTGTTTCGGATAGAGATAGTCGTTTTACATCCCATTTCTGGAAAAGTTTCCAGCAAGCTATGGGAACTCGACTAAACCTGAGCACTGCATATCATCCACAAACAGACGGACAAAGTGAAAGGACGATCCAAACTCTAGAAGACATGCTCCGAGCATGTGTGATAGACTTTGGTGGAAGTTGGGATGATCACTTACCATTAATTGAATTCTCCTATAACAATAGTTATCACTCAAGCATTGAAACTGCTCCATTCGAGGCACTATATGGAAGAAAGTGTAGAACCCCAGTTTGCTGGGCAGAAATAGGAGAAAGTCAGTTATCAGGACCTGAAATAGTGCAAGAAACAACTGATAAGATTACTCAAATCAAGGAAAGGATGAAGACGGCACGAGATCGTCAGAAGAGTTATGCAGACAATAGAAGCAAGCCGTTAGAATTCCAAATTGGAGACAGAGTACTGTTGAAAGTTTCTCCTTGGAAAGGAGTAGTCAGATTTGGAAAGAAAGGAAAACTAAGTCCAAGGTACGTAGGACCATTTTCAGTGATCCAACGTATAGGACCAGTAGCTTATCGTTTACAATTACCAGAAGAATTATCTGGAGTACATAATGTATTTCATGTATCCAATCTCAAGAAATGCTTATCAGATGAATCTCTGGTAGTACCTCTTCGAGATATAGAAGTAAACGAAAAGTTGAAATTTGTTGAGAAACCTCTTCAAATTGAAGATTGAAAAATCAAATTTCTCAAACACAAACGCCTAGTTTTAGTCAAAGTAAAGTGGGATTCAAAGAGAGGAGCTGAATACACTTGGGAACTGGAATCAGAAATGAAGAAAAAGTATCCATACTTATTCCAGTAAATCTCGAGGACGAGATTTTTCTTAAGGTGGGTAGAATGTAACAACTCTCATCAAAAGTACTATTTAATATATTAATTAGTCCAAAAGGAAACCCTAATTGAGAGACCCAAGTGATTCTGAACCAACCCTAAAATTTTCATAATTTTCAGAATCAGGATTAGGGCCCCTAAAACTCAGGGGGGGTAAACCCCATTCGGTAATATCTAAACAGTTTGTTGTCAAAAACTTAAAAATTTACGAAACCAACTCAGCTAAGCTACTGTGACACGAAGCTACCCTAGTGTAGACTAGGTCCTGTCGCGCCACGCGACAGGAATAGGTGAACCCCTCGCGTGGCGCGAGGGGGGCATTTTTCAAGTATAAATAGATTTGTCTGTTTGATGCAATTCTGCGTTGATGCGACGTTTCAATTCCAAATTCACTTCGAGTTATTATAGAAATAGTCTGATAACACACACGGGTATCGAAATTCTGCTACAAAACAGGGTATTAACACAATCACTGCTACGATTCAATTATCCGACGATCAAGATATCCAATGCATGTTTAAATGCCGCCCACATTAGGGTTATACTATATCGTTCGTCATTAATTTGACGGATTGTCGTTAATTCGATAGGTAAAGTATTATACTTTATCGTTCGTTGTTAATTCAACGGATCATCGTTAATTCGATGGACAAAGTATTGCATTTTGACATTCATTGTGAGAGTTTGATCTCGTAAATTATCGTAATTGCTGGATTGATTACTAACCCAGTTTTGTGTGCATTGTTATTTATATTAGGTTAACAAGGCTAAATCATAAATTAGACTCTGACCATATTAAATCAGCAATGTGAGTCATTCTCTCTTTTTATCAAATCTATTTACAAAATCATGTTATTTTCAAAGTTATAATTACGGGGATTAAGTCTTTGTAATCACCAAATTACAGCCGGTATGTGGGGTTTTGTATACATTACTTGATAATCGTCACCATTGGGGCAGCCAATGGGGGATATGACCATAGTCACAGACACCATTGGACGAATGGGCCAATGGGTCGAGTGACAAGTATTGTGGGTAGTTGGCTTGATATCAGAAACATTGTAATCGCTCTTAATACTGTAAATTATAACAAATGTGTCATTTTAGTAAATAGAATGATTCACTCAGTATTTCCCGCTGACAAAATTTTTTTCAAACATGTTTCAGGTGATCTGTTGTAATTCAGGAAAATTGCTGAGGAGCATTTCAAGCTTAAGATAGTGGCTCAATATAAAATAAAGAAATAAATTTTGTAATATCACGCTTTTATAGTAAAAACATAATATTGTAAATTATCAGGGTTTTATCCCGAATTGTGAAATAAAATAATCGGGGAAAAATTTTAGCTTTAAGCGATCCTGTTTCCGCTGTTAAACTCAAATTAAATCAATACCGCAGTATTTCTGTCCCGCGGCTCCTGAAACGGGTCAAACCGGGTCGGGGGTCGTGACAAGTTTCATCTTTATACTAATAAATAAGGTAACACAAAATACACTTGGATGATTATTAAGTTCCTCATCTTGATTGTTTGGGTATTGTATTATTGAAAGTGGTTCAAACATTTGATTGTTAATGACTATTTGTTGCAAATCAAATTAGTAATTAATGCTAATTTCATGAGCTTTGGACATTTGAGTTAAGCAAAATGTGAATTTCAAATTGACGGTTATTGTTTCTTAATTAAATTTAAAATAAAATATAGAAAAGTCATTATGAAAATTGCTTTGAAATCAAGTCAGTAATTTTGAAATAGTGAAATTCTTAATATACAAAATGGTAATTTAAAATTGACGTTCTTTCTCTTTTTTTGCCTACTTTGCATATCATTTCTAATATTTTATTACTTTAATAAAGCAGCATATAAAGATATACACTCCCTACATTTGAAATTACATTTGCCACTGCATTCAGTTAAAATTTTTATTGGATAATCGGTAAGCTTGAATTTCAACCTTGATATTTTTTTTAAGAACATCCATGCTTATTGTATTATCATATTACGTTTAGCAATACTTATATTTTGCTTATTTTTTTTTTATGTACAGTCTTCAAATGGAGGTTGCAAAGGTTAGCATGCTTAACGATCTTAATACATTCTCAAACAACTATTCGATTAGAGTGAAGATTGTTAGCATTTCGAGGAAGATGATGAATGATAACAAAAATGAAATATATCGTCTTGATATGATCTTCATGGATGAGATGGTACCGTATATAGTTGTGTTATAATTTTTTTGGACATATGAATATCCAAATGAATATAACACCTTTTTTATTTAATCGGATGTTTCATATTCTTAGGGAACTATGATACAAGCCAGTTGTTTGCATAAGATGCTAGGAAAATTCAAACACTTTCTTCAGTTGGATGAATGTCTTCTTATCACCAAACCTTCTCTTGCTACTAATAAGTCCTCTGCTAAGTATACCAAGAGAAATGACAAAATATCACTTTATTTCTATACTTCTGTTGAGAAATGCTTTGACTGGTCTAGACCGAAATACCGTTTTAATTTCGTTAACCTCAAGGATGTTGTTAAAAATAAATTTGAAGTTAATACAGTTATTGGTATGTAAATCACTACATGATATATATCTATTGTTTTGTCTTATTGTTTTTTTTATTCTTATCACTTCTTAATGCTGTTTTCTTTTCACAATATATTTTTGTTTATAGATTGGATTGGTTATGTGGATGTATGTTTCAATCTAGAGGATACGTCAAAGAAGGATGGGAGCAAGGGCAAGAGACTTAATCTTAGACTTGAAGACCTTGAGTGCGTTCTTTTTATTAAGTTGTTGCATTTTGACGTTTAAACCATTATAAGGTTGCTTGATGTTATTATGTTTTATGTTAATATTTTAGAGGCCAAAAGTGTCCGGTTACTTTGTGGGATGGTTTTGCTATTGACATGTTTGCTTACATGAATGATAAGAAACGAGAGAAATATGTTGTTATCCTTTGTCATTTTGGTATGGACAACCTTTACAAAGGTACAATTTTAACTTAATTAGTTTAATTTTTTTATTGTTATAGATTTATCTTTAGATTTACTTATATGTTTTAAATTTGACACTATTTATATTGATCTACATTTGGTTTTAATTTTAAATTCAGGCAAGCGTGGCGTTGCAAACGGCTTTGAGCTAAGCAGACTTTTTATTGACACTGACATTGAAGAGATATCCTCTTTTAGGAAGAGGTATAGTTAGTATGCATATAAACATTGAACAGTATTATTTTGTACCTACATTTATTTTTTACGTTTTAATTTGATCACATGAATCTGTTTAGATATGTAGAGAAAATTTCTGCTTCATCTTCATCAAATGACATGTTGGTTCAAACGTCATCTCAAGTGTTGAAGATGAGTTTCTTAATAACCCTGATTTCATGCTTATTGGTTTCCTGGGAACCATATCAACGGTGTGTATTTTCTTATAAGTACTCTACATGCTGAGTTTTTTAAAAGTCTTTTCTAAGTGTTATTATTTTTGTTTGATGTTGATAGACAAAGAAGGTTTTGGTTGTTGGCACAATCACAGCTATATGCACTGATAAACTTTGGTATTACAATGGTTGTAACCACTGTAAGTCAGGTGTGGAGGAAAGATTTGTAACGAAAGAAAATCCGGATGGTTTATCTGGTGTTGATCATGAAAAATCGTTGGTGTGTACAAATGATAAATGTGAAGGAGTCGACATCTATTCTATTCCGCGGTTTGAGATTACAGTTTTATTTCCTTATACTAAATACTAATATGAACGACACTTTTGTTTTTAGTAATACTAATGTTTTCATTTGTTTTTAACTTTGATAGGTTCAAGATACCTATTAGGGTGCAAGACTCTTCCGGTACTGTGTCTTTGACACTGTTTGATTTTGAAGCTTACAAGATTCTTAAGAAAACTGCCAAAGACTTAGTTTCAATTCAAGATCAGGTAACAAATACATGCATTCAGTTATTTGGCCATGTACTATATATAATTTAAAATTAATTTTTATAAAATTGTATGTTGAAATTATGGAATCATTCTGCTCATTGTAATTTATATTAATTTTTATAAAATTATAGGTTGTTAATTCTGGAGAGATACCGAACCCATATCCTGAGATCTTTGACACATTGATTGGAAAGAGGTATGCTTTCATCATAAGTGTTAAAGACTATAACATTGAGCATCAGGTTGAAAACTATGGTATTCCAATGGCCACTAACGATGATGAGATCCTTGCCGCGCTCTGCGCCAAATTCAATCTTAACCAGGTCTAAATCTTCATTATGTCATTCTTTTAATTTGATATACATATCCTTTTAAAATATATATACACCATTGTGTGTATTTTATGTTATTATGTATTATGTACTTAAAGCATGAGCAGTCCGAATCGTTGGATGTTCCAGAATCCTGCAGTTTGTCTACTCCTGTTGACCTTATGAAGGTAATATGAGAATTTCCTTATTTGTAGTAAATTTTTTTAAACGTTAGTACTTATTGTCTTTTTATATCAGGATGAGTTGTCATACTGCGGTGAGAATGTTACACCTGCATCCCAAGCACTTGTAGGCACTAAGAATCCGTCTTCTGATGAAACAAAACGTAATATTCGTGAAGTGTTCGATGTGGATGATGCATTAGGTTGCTCATCGACAAAGCGCCGCATCAGTGATGAACTCTCTCAGGATGAAGATGATGGTGTTTCGACGCTTTTGATTCCAAAGATTGAGAAATAGTGTCTTCTGTATTTTCAAATACATTTATGTGTTGATTTCATATGCTGTTGCCATGTTGAACTTATGGTTTTCGTTTTGTTGCTTTTGGGTGTTTGGTGGGTTATGTTTTGGACTGATTATGTGGTTTTGAATTCCTAAAAACTTATCTGCTTATTATAATGTATATTGTTAAATAAATATTGAGATGTTCAATAGTCAATATTTATGTTTAAAACTTATGTGTATGAATAGTAGCAACAATTTATAATATATATTGTATATACCCAATTAACAACTTTTTTATCTACAAACATTTCTAATCTTTAAGCAATTTTAATGTTATTATTTTATCTCATAATTTATATAGGATTATCCGTGGATGTGGTTGTTCTTTATTGGTTTTTACCGTTATCCCTGCCCACTAAGATTTAGTAAGTATCCGTCATATGTTACAGTTTAAAAAAAATATCTAATTTGTGCCTGTTTCTCCCATTACTTATTTAAGTAATCTCATTCAATAGGTTTTTTATATACTTCAAATTTTCTCTAAGTCATTCAAAGAATGTTGTTCAGAAAAATCGTAACCAAATATGAAGCGTAAATTCAAACCCATTTTATTTGGTTTTTTGTTTGCTTTATTGATCCATGTTTTATTTTATTTTTTTTCTTTGGTTTATTTGGATAACTGAAGAAAATACCGTTTAACTTAAATAGTTATTAAATAAAGATAGTAATATTTTATTTTAAAAATCATATACAAATAAACCATAAACCTAACCGATGAACATCCAATTTACATTCCACAAAGATTACAAAATTTGTTGTTAAGTTTTTTTATCAATGTAATACATTATTTGGAATAATTAATTCAATAATATGAAACAATTTTATTTTACTTTTCATGAAATGATTTTTAATTACAAAATGATAAAATGCAATATTATAATTTATTGAGGTTATGTTTAATCCTTAGGTATTATATATTGTAATTCAAAATTTAAAAACCACTGTTTTCTTCTATTGTTTTACTGTTCCTGATCTTAATACTCTTTCTTCTTTTGAAAGCTTCTCCTTCTTTCAGAATTAACAATGTCAAAGAATTCACGTTCATTTTCTACAACAGCTAATTCATCTCAACGAAATTTACATAGTAAGTGAAATTATAACTTCTTAACTCATCATTTCCGAAATCAAAATCAGCTTTAAGATTCAAATCATAATTCTACTTGGTTTTTTTGTAGGTCCTCTTATGAGAACTCCTGTTTCAAATATCTCTAACAGATCTCCTCTTTCAGATATCACAAATGGTAATAGCTCTTGAATTTGATTATAAGTATTCTTTTTTCCGTTTTATGTTTCTAAGTGGACTGATTCTTGTGTTTTGAACATATTATACTTTCTATGTTTTTTAGTTATTTCACCGAATGAAAGGCGTAAGCTTCAAAAATTAATACTTGATAATAAGAAATTAAAGAATGCGTGGTCATCATCAGCTGCTAATTCATCTCAACGAAATTTACGTAGTAAGTGTAATTATAACTTCTTAACTCATCATTTCCCAAATCAAAATCAGGTTTCAGATTGAAATCATAATTCTACTTGCTTTTTTTGTAGGTCCTCTTACGAGAACTCCTGTTTCAGATATCTCTAACAGATCTCCACTTTCAGATATCACAAATTGTAATACCTCTTGAATTTGATTATAAGTATACTTTTTTCCGTTTTATGTTTCTAAGGGGATTGATTGTTGTGTTTCGTACATATTATACTTTCTCTGTTATTTAGTTACTCCACCTAATGAAAGGCGTAAGCTTCGAAAATTAATACTTGATAATAAGAAATTGTTAAATGCATTGTCATCATCAACGAATGTTTGTAGCATCTTTTCTGAGAATGCAAATATGGTTGAATGTTCTGATTCTACGGATCAACATATGTACTCCATTGCGTGTCGAGCAGTTAGAAATGCTACTGGTTCTTTAATTTCAACTACACCAGGTTTGTATTTTGTTTCTTTATTATTTGTTTTGATAAACACATTACTAAACCACATACCGGTCTTAACATCAATGTTTTAATATTGGATGTTCATATAATGGCATTAACATAGGTACACCAGCAGATAGCAACCGTCGATATTCCATTACTTCTAGCATTATTAGCAGCAACAATCAGCCGATATTGGGTAGTAACTCTACGCTTACACGGTTGTCTTCTGGTAAACGTAACCTTGAGCGCAAGAAGCGTGATAATACTCCTGTACGTATGCTCTCTTTGGATTCCGATCAAGAAAATGTGTTCTTGTGCACTGATGAAGATCCTTATAAAGGGATATCTAAAGGTTTTAATCTATTTTATTCATTTAGGACATTTGTTGTGTTCTACCTGTAATATAACTCTCAATCATTTGTTAACAGATTATTTGGACCATGGTGACCAAGTGCTTACATGTCAGCTTTGTAGTGCAAAGTTATGGGCATCGGAAGGTGGAAAAGGTCGTTTAACTGTAAATAAGCTATGTTATGGTATGTGTTGTGGGTATGGTAAAGTTCAGCTACCGCCTTTAAAGGATGCACATCCGTCTTATCAAAATTTGTTTTCTTCCTCAAATCCAAAAAGCAACTTCTTCCTAAAGAACATAAGGCGATACAACTCTATGTTCTCTTTTACATCTATGGGTGGAAAGCTTGATTCTAATATCAACAAGGGCAATGCTCCATTTATATATCGTATCAGTGGCCAAAACTATCATTGCATGGGGAGTCTCAAACCTCCAGCTGGAAATGAAGCTAAGTTTTGTCAGCTATACATACATGATACTGAAAATGAAATAACAAACAGACAGGCATTATTCAGGTACGAGTGATTTCTAAGTTCCATTTTTATTCTATTAAAGAACATCTAGAAATTTAACTATTTGTAGTTCAATATTAGTTGTTAAGTACCATCACTTAATCCTTAATCACTGATTCTCTATCCAGAGATTGCTACAACAGCAGTTGTTAACCATCAGTGTTTTAATCACCAGCAGTGCTTAAAAGTTTTTTTCATCAGCTGTTTGACTTAACAGTAGTTTGCGTTATTAATTCTAAATTCATCAGCTGTTGTAGGTAAACTGAAGTTTCCTACAATAAGCTCTGCCCAGTTAAGTTTCCTACAATGACATTGATTATAACAATTTAATAAGGCAAAACACTGTTGGATATAATTACATTTGTACACAAAGTCTAACTAACCCCATCCAATGTTCAAGACCAAACCACTCATGCCTACCAAACCACTGTTTAAGACCAAACCACTGAAATGTTACTTTTCTCAACATATTCTAAAAGTTTTGAGTTGTATCAACAGTTGTTTACAACTGTTCTTCCTTAAAACTTAATTATTAATCACTGATTCTCTATCCACTGCTTATTACAATAGCAGTTGTTAATCTTATGTAGTTCACTATCAGTTGTTAAGTATCATCAGTGTTTTAATTACTATCAGTGCTTACAAGTTTTACATCAGCTGTTTGACTTAGTACTAATATGTTTTTCCTTAACACTTAATTACTAATAACTGATTCTCTATCCACTGCTTATTAAAATAGTTATGTTATGTTAACGTTTTGTTGTTTTTTTTTCTTTTAACAGCAAAAGAACCAAACCTTCATCGCCTGCTGATAACGAACTTGATGTTGAAATGATAAAGTATTTGAGCTTTATTAGATTCACAAAATATGTTGGTTAAGACATATAGGATGGTCAGAAACCATTTTCACCAATCTCCAGATGCCAACCTTAGTCTGCGACTAATTTATAGAAGAGAAAAAGACGGCAGGACATATAACTTACCCACCACATCTGAAGTTGCTGCTTTGGTTGTCGGAGACATAGATAAAGCTATAGACCATCGTGATATTGTTGTCCAGACGCAGTCGGGAATGCTGCATCGTATTAGCGAATTACACCCATCGTATCTTGCTCTGCAATATCTGTTACTTTTTCCATATGGTGATGATGGTTATAGAGTTGATATTCCTCATAGAGATTTTATGTCCACACAAAAGAAAATAAAACCAAAGTGCACAATGAGAGAATTTTTTTCATATAGGATCCAAGATAGAACTTATGGCTTTTCCTTAATTTTAAATGGGCGAAGGTTGTTACAACAGTTTTTGGTTGATGCGTACACAATGATTGAGAGCGAAAGATTAAAGTACATTCGTAGGCAACAAGCGAACCTTCGCTCTGAAACATTTGAGAATCTTCAAAAGTATAAATTGAAAGGTAAGGAAGTTTTAACAGATACTGGAAAGCCTGTTATACTTCCTTCTTCATTTACTGGTGGTGCAAGATTCATGCAACAAAATTACCTCGATGCAATGGCCTTATGTAAGTGGTATGGGTACCCTGATTTCTTCATAACTATAACATGTAATCCTAAGTGGCCTGAAGTAAAAAGATTTCTAAAAGATTCAACCATCAAAGCCGAAGACAGGCCTGACATATTGTGTCGATTGTTTAAAAGGAAGCTTGATTCGTTAATCAAAGATTTTAAGGATTCCAAGTATTTTGGTGAGATTAACGCTGGTGTGTTATTTTTTTTCACATCTTATCCTCTGATGTATATTTTTTAATCAAGGTTATTAACTAATAAATTTTGTTTATTTTTCCTTTTTATTTAGTTGTTTATACAGTAGAATTTCAAAAGCGTGGTCTTCCTCATGCACATATATGCTTATTCATGAAGGTCGATCACAAACTTCCAACCATAGATCACATAGATCCATTTATTTCTGCTGAGATTCCCGATAAAAAAGAAGATCCTGAACTTTATTCTCTTGTGACTGATTATATGATTCATGGTCCGTATGGGAATGCTAATTTGAATTGTCCTTGCATGGTTGATAAAAGATGTTCAAAAAACTTTCCGAAGAAATTCACACCACATACAAGTATTGATTCAAATGGTTTTCCTGTATACAGAAGAAGAGATTCAGGTCATACAGTTATAAAATCTGGTGTTAGATTAGACAACAGAAATGTTGTTCCTTATAACAAAAGGCTTTTGAAAAGATATCAAGCACACATTAATGTTGAATGGTGTAATCAAGCCGGTTCAGTGAAATATTTGTTCAAGTACATCAACAAAGGTCCTGATATGGCTACTGCGGTAGTTTCTGGTGATACAAGTTCAACCATCAAAGAATAGCCAAAAGATGAGATCAAGGAGTATTATGATTGTAGATATATTTCAGCTTGTGAGGCATCCTGGAGAATATTCTCTAATGAGGTTCATTATAGGTATCCTGCTGTTATGAGGCTTCCCTTTCATTTGCCTGGCCAACAGAATGTTGTGTATGGTGCTGATGACGATATTGATAATGTTTTAAGCAAGCCTTCTGTTGCTTCTTCAATATTTATGCAATGGATGAAGTTGAACGAGTCAAATAAAGATGCTAGAAAGCTGACTTATGTTGAGTTTCCTTCCAAATTTGTTTGGATACTTAAAGATAGATGTTGGCAGGTACGTAAGTCATACCAGTGTGTTGGCCGGATTCATTCTGTATCTCCTGCTTTGGGCGAACCTTATTTTTTGAGGATACTACTGAATAAAGTTAAAGGACCTAGATCATTTGAGGAGATACGTACAGTTAACGGTCAATTATTCCCGACTTTTAGAGATGCTTGCTATGCGATGGGACTTTTAGATGATGACAATGAATACGTTGAGGCCATTAAAGAAGCAAGTTTTGAAGGACATGCTGGGTATCTTCGAGCGTTATTTGCTACCCTGCTTTTATCAAATACTCTATCTCGGCCAGAATTTGTTTGGGAGAATACGTGGAAATACTTAGCTGATGATATTGTTTATAGACGTCAAAAAGAAACAAATATTTCAGGTTCTGATCTATTTTCTTTTATTTTACATACTACATTTTGATTTTTTATTTAATAATTTATTTGCTAGGTTTAGTGCTTCCTGAACATCAGATTAAGAACCTTACTTTGTTGAAAATTGAAAACTATTTAATTTCCAATGGTTCATCATTACGAAGGTTTGCCACTATGCCGTACCCTGATGACGATTCCTTACGTGATGCTTCTAATCGTCTGATCAATGAAGAGCTGTCACATGACCTAGATGAAGAACAAGCTGAGTTTAACAGGTTGCATCAATCTCTTACAGATGAACAACGAGCGGTTTTTGACGAAATAATGGAAGCAGTTGTAGGGCGTAAAGGAGGCCTTTTTTTTGTCTATGGTTATGGTGGAACTGGAAAAACCTTTTTATGGAAGACTTTGGCTTCAGCTGTTCGATGCAGAAATGGAATAGTTTTAAATGTGGCTTCAAGTGGTATTGCTTCGTTATTACTTTCCCGTGGAAGGACAGCTCATTCTCGGTTCCATATTCCCATTAATCTAACAGAAGATTCAATGTGCAATATTAAGCCAAATAGTGATATTGCGAGATTATTAAAGGAAACCCAATTAATCATATGGGACGAAGCACCGATGGTACACAAACATGCCTTTGAAGCTTTAGATAGGACCATGACCGACGTATTTTCGGAAGGTAGGAGTATTCGTTCGGATATTCCTTTTGGTGGTAAAGTTATTGTATTTGGTGGTGACTTTAGACAAATACTACCTGTTATTCCTAATGGTACTAGACAAGAAATTGTTAGTGCATCTTTAAGCTCTTCATACATATGGGCAAAATGCAGACTCTTACGGCTGACTAAAAACATGCGTCTAACTATTGGAGCTGAAAGTTCGAATACGAAGTCTATCAGAGAATTTGCAAAATGGCTTATTGATATTGGTGAAGGAAACGTTGGAGATGATAATGATGGTGACGCCATTATAGAGATACCAGATGATTTACTGATCACCGATATTTGTGACCCAATACAAAGTTTAATTGACTTTGTATATCCTTCAATTATTCAAAAATTTAGGATTGCTGGATTTTTTTCTGAGCGAGCAATTCTAGCACCCAAAAATGAGGTAGTTCATGAAATTAATGATCGATTGCTTTCGTTATTTCCTGGTGATGCGAAAGAGTATCTGAGTTCTGATAGTATATGTCAAACCGAACAAATTCTTGATTCTTTTCAAGAAAGCTTATACTCAACAGAAAATTTGAATGCTCTTAAGATTTCTGGCTTGCCTAATCACAGATTAGTTCTTAAAGTTGGTGTTCCTGTGATGCTTCTTCGAAACATTGATCAACAGAAAGGGTTATGTAACGGTACAAGGCTTCAAATTACTTTTCTTGGTAAACGAGTTATAGAAGCTGAAGTTATATCTGGTGGGAACATTGGCACAAGAGTTTATATTCCAAGGATTAATATGATCCCGTTTGACAAAAAAATACCTTTTCAATTTCAACGAAGACAATTTCCGTTATCTGTTTGTTTTGCTATGACAATTAACAAGAGTCAAGGACAATCGTTATCAAAGGTTGGTCTTTATTTGAAAGATCCTGTCTTCACTCATGGTCAGTTGTATGTTGCATTATCAAGGGTCAAGACCAGAGAAGGCATTAAAATACTAATATTCGATGCTGATGGAAAACCAACAAATAAGACTTCTAATGTTGTTTACAAAGAAGTTTTTACTAGCTTGTAATCATTGTGAGGAATGTTAAAACGCTGTTTGATCAAAGTCAGACTACTTATGTTAAAAGCTAATTATAATAGATAAAACACTATTTGAGCAATGTTAAAACGTTGTTTGACTAAAGTCTGTTTGACCAAAGTCAAACTACTTTTGTTAAAAGCTACTTGATAAAACACTGTTTGACTAAAGCCTTATGTTAAAAGGTACATATAATAGATAAAACTAAATTTTCCCTCGACATTGCTTCTTGAGGTCATGAAACTTACTTATGTTAAAACCTAATTACTATTAATACATGATTCAAAGCATTCAAATTTTATGTTATGTTAATGGTTTTGCTATATGAAAAATTATTTTTCTTTGTTAATTTGAATACCAAATCAATTCAACTAATCATGTACTTTACTCTTGTATGTCAATGTAAATGTAAATAACAAATTTAAAAAGGGGTGTATGTGTAAATATTTTTCATCAGTTGAAAATATGGGAAGAGAAAAACACAACCGTCACTATTTCTTCATCATCATTACACATCAAACATCTATCATCTCTTCTTTCAAAAATCTCTTCTCCCCAGTCATTTTCTAGGGTTTCAATTTTCTTTTCCTCCGTCTTCTACACTTCAATCACCTAAGGTTTGATTATTTTTTCTTCAGCAACTGGTATGTACATTCCTATTGTAATGAACTTTATATTGTTTAATCTATGTTAATTTAAATCCTATCTTGCTACTAATACGATTTTAAATGTTTATTGCTATACATTCAAGATTCAAGAAGGGTTTACTTATGTGTTTGAATCATTTGTTGAGAACATGTTAAAATAATTATTATTTGCAGAATAATTTTAACTCATACTCTGTTTCTATGATTAATTTCACTATATACTCTGTTAATACAAAAAGTTAATGTTCATTTTCGAAGCCAGCTTTTTAATTACAGTCTTTTAACATCTTTACTGATTCAGGTTTTATGATGTATACTACATTTGTTAAGTTTCTTCGTAACCCAGAATCTTTGAAACTGGTATGACATGTTTTTACATACATAATTTATTTATATTTAGATATATATTTAACAGTTCTTTTATGGTTTATATTTTCTTACACTATTTAAAAATTATATACAGGATGTACCTATATTCTTTGCTAATCAAAAGTGGGGAGATTGTTGGCAAAAAAGTAGGTTGCAAGTATATCATGAGTCTGGTAAAAAATGGGTTGTTAGGGTCAGAACAGAAAATTCAACGCCGATAATAACTGACGGTTGGGACATTGTTGTTAAAGATCTCAATTTGCCGAGGGATACTTTGTTGGTTTTCAAACCGTTAGGTGATTTTGGACTTGAACTTTCATGTTATGTTAATGGCATGTGTGGGGAATCTTATTTCACCTTTAATCGTTATGCAAGATTTGGTTTTACGGTATGAGTATTGATCTTAACTTCAATTCTTTTGCATCTTTAACGTGTTAACACTTATTCTCATAAGATACATACTTCACGTTTAGTATTCATTATTTTTAATTTTATGCAGGTAATTGAAGACTGCTTCATTGAACAATTTTACGTAAACAGTCCACCGAGTGGGAAATTTCAAATCTGTTACAAAGGTTCCTACTGGAATGTTAAGGTGTCTAAAGTTGATACCCACTTTGTATTTTCTAGAGGATGGCCAGAAATGTGCAACGATGTTGGGATACTTGAGGATGATTTGCTTGTGTTTAGCAGGATTGATGATTTTGTTTTTGAAGTAGTAGTTTATAGAGATGAGATTGAGATTTGCTTTTTGAAGAAACCTGAATCTGATGATGATAGTGTAGTTGAGATATTGAAGGCTGATTATGTTAAAAATGCATTCAAGGTACGTAAGTATTTAGCATTAGCAATAAAAGTTTTAATTTTTTAGCTTTATATTAATTATTTTATTAATGTTGACCAGGACATCTATGAGGATGAAGAAGTTGTTTCTGTAGGTGAAGGTACAACCGTTACTCAGGTACTTGCTAAATTATTAAAATTATTTATTTTTAATTTAACACATATAAGAATTTAATGTTTTTACAACTATTAGTAATGCTGTTTACTGATGTTATATTTATTCAATAATGTATTATTTACAAGAACTTACCAACCAATGCCGAATGCACGTCCAAGAGACGCATGTCTTCACGATTGAACCAAACCCAAGATGTAAGTTTACCATCTTAAAGATTGTTATATTACTATTGTTATTAAATTTACTCTATGACAACAGGTTAAGAAGAAAGCTAAAGTTACTTCTGAGAGAAAGGAGGTCGTCAAGAATAGGACTAAGGGAAATGCTGCCTTACCTGTCGACACAAGTGATCATACTGGATGTTCTTCGTCTGTTCATAAAGTTAAGGTATCTATACTTGCCAGTTAATTAGTATATGTTATATAAACTGTTTTTTTGTGTGCATATATTGATCATTCCTTTAATGCACATGTATATGTTTACTTTTTCATCAAGGGAAAGAGAGCTGCCAACGTTCAAAAAAAGCTTAACCGTAGAAATAAGATTGCAAAGACTGCAAAAAAACATTCTGGACATCCTCTTGACCCTGAGTTCTTTCATTTTGATCGCAAAGGAGACTATAGGCTGGTATACCATTTTTTATAATAAACTAATGATTTACGTTTATTTGTCTGACTATTATTTTTTTCCACACAATACATGTAGCGTCTTCCTGCTGAAGTTGCGAGACGAGCAGGTCTTTTTCTTGATCTTCATCCTTTGAAAGTTCAAAACATGGTTGGAGTTGTGCAGGTTTATGATGTTAAGTTGGAGTTAAATGAATTGAAGCCACGTTATGCGTTGGAAGGTTGGCGAAAGTTTATGACTGACAATAACTTGAGGTTTGGTGATATGTTGCATTTCACATACGTGTCTTCGCAACAGAAGATAGTATTAAATCAAGTTACATCAGTTTAACAAACACATTTTAAGTCTGTTCTGATATCAGATACTAATTATGAATTTTCTGATGGTGATGTTGTAGGTTTTTTTCTTAAATTATTAACTTGATGTTTTTGTTGCTATGTATGGCTAAGATGATAAAACATTGTTATTAGCACTTTATGTTTTATATTTGGCCAATTAGATTATGTGTTAAATTATAGTTCTTTAAGTCATTGTTCCATTTTCTTGAATTCTATCTAATTTTTTAAAGAACTTCAATAACAAATAGTGGTTTGAACATCTGTTTGCCTTTTGGTCAATAGTTAATGGAAACCTATGTTAGGTTCAATAATGTTTTGAAGAGGAAAACTGTGTTAGAAGACAATAGATCTTAACAAGTTAAACATCTGTTAAGGCTTAAACAGATGTTTGCCCTTTAACAGATGTTTGGCCTTTTATATCAAATGTCTGGACTTAAACAGTTGTTTGACCTTAAACACATGTTTGAACCTTAAACAGATGTTTTGCCTTAAACAAATGTTCTTCTTCTATATCAGATATTTGGACTTAAACAGATGTTTGACCTTAAACAGATGTTTCGCCATAAACAGATGTTTGGTCTTAAACCAAACATTTGTTTAAGCTCAACATCTGTTTGACTATTTGTCAATATCTTATTGACTTTTGGTTAACATCTGTTTCAAATTTGGTCAACATCTTATTTTGTAAAAGAGGTACAAAAACAAAGATTTTTTCAAAATCTCAAATCACCCTATCATGTAAGTGCATTGATGTAAAAGTGGAAATGATGTTATTCATATGGTCCTGTTGTGCTTTTGTTTGTCCTCTAATATGAGTTCATGATATAATGCGGTGATTTCAAGACATTTTTGTTGAATCGATTGAGATGGTTGATGTAATGCGGTCGTATTAATAACAAATAGTAATTAATTAATCTAAATAACTTTCCCGAGCCCGGGAAGCAATCCCGGGTAAAAACCTAGTCTATTATATATAATAAATGAAAGTTATTTGGGCCACGTGTCACTTGATTAGGGCATCCTCAGTTCTCTTTTCCCGCCCAACAATGCCATCCCCTTTTCCTTATATAATCTCTCTTCTCACTTCTAATCTTTGTTTACAAACCTTGGGTTCTTTCTCTCTCTATATTCAGGCGATTCAAATTCAAATTTCACAAACCCTGTAAATTATTGAGATAATTCTTTCCATCCAAACCTAATTAATCTTCTTCAGACGCCACCATAAAATCTTCTTTTGTTCATCGATTACTTCATCAAAACGTTTGTTCTTTTTTTTAGTTGAAATACTTTCATGATTTCCTCTTATTTACACTAATCCTAATTTCTACTCGTAATCTAATCATATGGTTCCAGGGTTGTTGTCATCAAAGTTGAAATCCGCTTAGCTGCGAATAGATTTCTGCCATAAGCTGGTATGTTTGAATATGTTTTGAAATTAGCGTTTTTTTCTAGATGGTGATGATATGAGTATAACATCTGTTGATTATTGATGTTTGAGTATGTTCAGCCATTATTCTTTCTGAAATTAGAGTTTCATTTCCAGTTCTCGAGGTATTATCTGTTTGTAACAGCAGTGGTTCAGCATCTACAGTGGATTCAACATCAGGTGTTTGCTATTATTGTTTGATGTTGTTTGCTATTATTGTCTGATGTTGTTTGCTATTGTTGTTTGATGTTGTTTGCTATTGTTGTTTGATGTTGTTTGCTATTGTTGTTTGCAGTTGAAGATATCTTAATTAAGGTAATAATTGTATTACATCCTGTTGAAAATTAGATTTGATAAATTTAGGGAAAGTGAGGTTGAAAGTTAATAACCCAACAGTGGAGCATTTCATTCTACAGGTTCCATAAATTAAGGGTATTCTCATATAATGATGATGATTGTTCCACGGTTGTTTCCAGTATTATTGTTCCAACATCGTTTAAAGTATGTGTTTTTTGCTACTCTGATTTTCAATTTTGAGTTTATTATTTTGAAGTGATATACTCTAATTCTCGGTTTATATTTCAGTCTAATCACAGTTGTTTGAAATTCATACAATCTGCTGCGGGTTATTATAGGTTTGTATTCAAAGAAGCATAAAGTTTAATTAAACACAAAGAAAGATTATTAAATTTATAGTTAAAATAATTTTTGCTTATGTCTAAATGATGATGATGATTATAATTGACTTGTGCAGAAGATGATGATGTAGAACCCACAGTAGTTCCTACTAAACGCAAGAAAGGATCTGCTATTGTTGTAAGATAAGATTTTATGTTACTAGAGAGTCTAGAGTAATGGTGTTTCCCACCTTTTTTGTATTAAAAGAAGCATAAGGTTTGTTTTAAAGGAGCTCTTTATGAACAAAGACTGATGAGGCCTATCCACTGTTGAAGACAAGGTCCTGTTAAAGACAAGCACTTTATGTACCTAGAGTTTGATTAATCAAAGGAAAACGACTGTTTAGTATCAGCAGTGGTTCAACATCTACAACGGATTCAAATTTAGTATTTAATTATCAGTGGTTCTTATGTAACTTTAGTATTTCATTATGAGTTTGTTTCATGTTGTAAGAATCAGTGAATTCTCAGATAATAGATTGCTTTGCCGGATTAGATTATGTGTTAAATTATAGTTCTTTAAGTGATTGTTTCGTTTTCTTGAATTCTATGTAATTTTGTAAAGAAGTACAATAACAAACAGTGGTTTTAACATCTGTTTGCAATTTGGTCAATAGTTAATGGAAACCCCTGTTAGGTTGAACAGTAGATGTTATTAACTTAAACATATGTTTAGGAAAACGACTGTTTGCACTTTATGTACCTAGAGTTTGATTAATCAAAGGAAAACGACTGTTTAGTATCAGCAGTGGTTCAGCATCTACAACGGATTCAAATTTAGTATTTAATTATCAGTGGTTCTTATGTAACTTTAGTATTTCATTATGAGTTTGTTTCATGTTGTAAGAATCAGTGAATTCTTAGATAATAGATTGCTTTGCCCGATTAGATTTTGTGTTAAATTATAGTTCTTTAAGTGTTTGTTTCGTTTTCTTGAATTCTATGTAATTTTGTAAAGAAGTACAATAACAAACAGTGGTTTTAACATCTGTTTGCAATTTGGTCAATAGTTAATGGAAACCCCTGTTAGGTTGAACAGTAGATGTTATTAACTTAAACATCTGTTTAGGGTTAAACAGATGTTTGGGGTTTAACATATGTTTGGCTCTAAACCAAACATCTGTTTAAGGTCAACATCTATTTGAGTATTGGTCCTGTTGTGAAATTTGTTTGACCCAACAGTGGTTTTAAACCACCAGATAAACATCTCTTTATGTGCAAATACCTGTTTATGGTCAAACTTCTGTTTATGGGCAAACTTCTGTTTAAGGCGAAACATATATTTCTTCAAAATCTGTTGACCATTGACTGACCAAACATCAGTGTTTAAAAAACTGTTGGGTATCCACTGATAGGAAAAATAGCCACTGCTCACTTTTTTTTATTGTTGGCATCTATTGATATTGACCATCAGTTGTTTTCCTAAAAAACAGCCACTGCTCACTTTTTTGTTATTGATGGTGTTAATTAGTGATAGATTGAAATTATCAAATAAAAACTAGAATTACAATGAAATTACCATTTTACCTCGTCTTTACATACCAATGAGGTAAGATTTCCTCCATCATTGTTTTGATCATACAATTTAAAAAATTCTTTATAACTATTTGTTGGAAATCAAATCAGTAATTAATGCTAATTTCTTGAGCTTTGGACATTTAAAACATGCAAAATGTGAATTTCAAACTCACGGTTTAAAAATTAGAAAAGTCATCATGACAATGATAGTTGCTTTCAAATCATCATCAGTAATTACTGATAATATCAGTAATTACAGAAAAGTCATAATGACAATTGACGTTCTCTCTCTTTTTTTCCTACTTTGCATAACAATTCAAATTCAAATATTTAATATTTAATATTTTAATAAAGGAGTATATAAGGATATAGGCGCTAATCTCCGATTACACTTCTTTGTTCGAATGCATCTTTCTGTTGACCATTGACTGACCAAACATCAGTGTTTAAAAAACTGTGGGGTATCCACTGATAGGAAAAATAGCCACTGCTCACTTTTTTTATTGTTGAGATCTATTGATATTGACCATCAGTGGTTTTCCTAAAAAACGGCCATTGCTCACTTTTTTGTTATTGATTGTTTTAGTTTAGTGATAGATTGAAATTATCAAATAAAAAGTAGAATTACAATAAAATTACCATTTTACCTCATCTTTACATACCAATGAGGTAAGATTTCAAACAACATTGTTTTGATCATAAAATTTAAAATTAAATTAAAAAATAAAAAAATTTCTTTATAACTATTTGTTGCAAATCAAATCAGTAATTAATGTTAATTTCTTGACAATGACAGTTGCTTTCAAATCATCATCAGTAATTACTGATAATATCAGTAATTACAGAAAAGTCATAATGACAATTGACGTTCTCTCTCTTTTTTTTCCTACTTTGCATAACAATTCAAATTCAAATATTTAATATTTAATATTTAATATTTTAATAAAGGAGTATATAAGGATATAGGCGCTAATCTCCGATTACACTTCTTTGTTCGAATGCATCTTTCTGTTGACCATTGACTGACCAAATATCAGTGTTTAAAAAACTGTGGAGTATCCACTGATAGGAAAAATAGCCACTGCTCACTTTTTTTATTGTTGAGATCTATTGATATTGACCATCAGTGTTTTTTCTAAAAAACGGCCATTGCTCACTTTTTTGTTATTGATTGTTTTAGTTTAGTGATAGATTGAAATTATCAAATAAAAAGTAGAATTACAATAAAATTACCATTTTACCTCATCTTTACATACCAATGAGGTAAGATTTCAAACAACATTGTTTTGATCATAAAATTTAAAATTAAATTAAAAAATAAAAAAATTTCTTTATAACTATTTGTTGCAAATCAAATCAATGTTAATTTCTTGAGCTTTGGACATTTAAAAAATGCAAAATGTGAATTTCAAACTCACGGTTATTATGTTTTTAAAAATTAGAAAAGTCATCATGACAATGACAGTTGCTTTCAAATCATCATCAGTAACTACAGAAAAGTCATCATGAAAATTGACCTTTTCTCTCTCTTTTTTTTTCCTACTTTGCATAACAATTCAAATATTTAATATTTTAATAAAGAGAGGATAAGGATATATACTACTGTGGATTACGTATAAACATCAGTTCCCAATAAACATCAGTTCCCAATAAATAAGACAATTTAATAATTATCAGTTCCCACATTCAAAATTGAAAATTCAAACCGTATATTCTAATCCTATAAATAAGATATAATTATCTACTATGAGATTCAAATCTCGCTCGCTCATATATGTGTGCGTATATCTCTCTCTCAAATGCATCTTTCTCGTGATTTAGGCGCTAATCTCCGATTACACTTCTTTGTTCGAATGTTTGTTGAACATGTTATCGTTCCAGTATCATTGTTCCAACATCGTCGTTTCAATGAAGATTCCCATCACAAGTCAACCTTTCAATATGGATGTTGCAGTATCATTGTTGCAACATCGTGAAAAGTTGCGTTGTTCGATTTTCGTTAAATCGAAAGTCAGGTTTTCTTGTGTCAGGTTTGTCATTGGGATTTCTTCTTTTATAGAAAGTATGGATAGATTCTTGCAATATCTTGAAAACTTAGATGTGCTACAACAGTTGAGAAGAGACCTTTGCATTTTAGGTTTGTTTCTTGTTTGTGTTGTCAGTAATATAGAGTGCGGTGATAGAGACTTGCAGTTCTTGGCGATGCTGAAGTACATACATCTAGAGGTTCAGCAATGGATGGAGTTGAAACTAAAGTTTCTTAATTCTTGCTGTTATTCTTAGATTTGAACTTTAATACTGTTTAGTATGTCATGTAATTATTGGACTTTTAGTTTTAAGGTCATGAATAAATTAATAAATTTTATTTTATGAATCTATGTTGTATTTTTTTTGATTATTTACTGTTTTAGTAAGATTTAAATTATGTTGATGTTGAATTGTGTCTGAACATCTGTTTGGTAAGACAACAGAGGTTTAATAGTGTCAATGCTTCTTCTCAAAGGGTTATGTTGCGGTTATAACAGCTGATCATGCTAAGGACTGTTATAGTTAACAACTGCTCTTTATAAAGACTGATGTTCTTAATGGTTGATGAGGCCTATCCACTGTTGAAGACAAAACCATGTTAAAGACAAGCACTTATGTAGCTAAAGCCTGATCAACCAAAGGAAAACCACTGCTCAGTAGCAGCAGTGCTTCAGCATCTATAGTGGATTCAACTTTAGTATTGATGTACCAGTGTTTCTATGTTGTGTTATATTTTTATTTATTATTTAGTGTTTGAGTACGATTTAAATTATGTTGATGTTGAATTGTGTCTGAACATCTGTTTCATAAGACAACAGAGATTTAATAGTTTCAATGCTTCCTCTCAAAGGGTTATGTTGTGGTTATAACAGCTGATCATGCTAAGGACTGTTATAATTAACCACTGCTCCTTATAAATACTGATGTTCTTAAAGGCTGATGAGGCCTATCCACTGTTGAAGACAAAGCCATGTTAAAGACAAGCACTTATGTACCTAAAGCCTGATCAACGAAAGGAAAACCACTGCTCAGTAACAGCAGTGCTTCAGCATCTATAGTGGATTCAACTTTAGTATTTATGTACCAGTGTTTCTATGTTGTGTTATATTTTTATTTATTATTTAGTGTTTGAGTACGATTTAAATTATGTTGATGTTGAATTGTGTCTGAACATATCCATGTTAAATACTGATGTTCTTAAAGATTGATGAGGCCTATCCACTGTTGAAGACAAAGCCATGTTAAAGACAAGCACTTATGTTCCTAAAGCCTGATCAACGAAAGGAAAAACATTGCTCAGTAGCAGTAGTGCTTCAGCATCTATAGTGGATTCAACATCAGTATTTTATACTCTGTTAGATTGTTAAATTTCATATCATAGGGTTGTTTATATGTAACGGTATTTATCACATCACCCCAGCATGCTAACTGATTATATGTAATACTTTATTTAAAAAATCTCAAAAATCATCTTTAAAATAGTTAAAATGAATTTTTTTTATGAATTATAAGCATTAAAATGTTTTAAGGCTATCCACTGATAACTTAAAGTCTCCCACTGTTTTTCAGTGTAATCATTGCAACCACTGTTATTATTCCATCAGTGTCTTCATAAAACAACTGTGTTCCATTACTCATCAGGGGTTGGCTCATGGACAGTTCATAGCCGTCAGATCTTTTGTAACCGCTGCCATGTCAGCATTCACTTTTCCTGCTATAAAACCCTGATCAAAACCCCCAATCAGGGTTTTAACTGTCGAATCGAATTCATTTTTCCTTTTTCAAAGCAGTTATCCTCCATTTCTCTCAAAATTCCTCATCGTCCTTCTTCCTCAAATGGCAAAATCACGGTCTTCATCAGTTAAAAGGAAATCCAGTCAAAAGGTCATACAAATTCGATACAAAGCTCCCCATAACTACTTGGGTCTCTTGACAAAACCAAGTAACACTGAAACGTTCAATTCCGTCATAGATGCCCTTTCGTCTTCAAAATACAAAACTTTGTTGACTTCTGATGCTCCGACTTACTTGGCAACCCAGAGGGAATTTTGGAAAAATGCAAAACTTGAATATCAAGATAAAACACCCATAGCTATCAATTCCTCGATAAAGGATGTTGATGTTAAAATCACACCACAAACCATTTCTGAGGTGTTTGAACTCAATGATCTTGAAGGTAAGACTTTTTTCCCTAAAATAGAGTATCAAACAGATTTTTTAGAAAGAGGGTATGCAAAGCAAATGAAAAAAAAAACACTTTGCAAAAAGGCAGTTTTCCCCCTGCCCCAAGGTTTTTGTTTCATACCCTCTTAATGTGTGTTTCTAATAAGACCACTGCTTTCAATGAAATTCCATTAAAGATCCAATACCTAGCATATGCTATCTTGCATGGGGAAAACTTTAACTATTCACAGGAGATCTTTAATGACTTGGTAAAAAATGTTGATAGCAAATCATTTTTACTATTTCCAAGGTTCCTAAGCTTTTATTTTCAAAAGAAATTTGGAAAGGATGATGCTCATGTACTCATCCGGGGTGAACCTTTTCAAATAAATGGCCTTACACCGTTAACATTTACAAGGCTATCAAAAGTGTCCAAAACACAAGCACAGGCTCCTGAGCAGACTTTAGCAGCTACCACTGCTCCTCAGGCACCTTCTGCTGAGCCCACTGCTCAAGGTGATCACAGCAGCAAAACAACTGCTGTGAAACCGACACCTAAATCCACCAAAAGACCAAGACAAAAGAAAACACAAAAGCCCCTCAAACCTAAAACAAAGGCAACTCTGGAAGATGAGATCCCAGAGCCACTGCCGGTGAAAATACAAAAGTCACCAGAAACCACTGCTGCTACTTCCTCACAGCAGATGGTGGAAATATCTCAACCTGAGCCTCAAACTCCTCCTTTTTCTTTTCAAAAAGAACAGGTTGTAAGAATAGGGACATCAAATTATGTTGCTTTGGACTCACTTGAATCCATCATCCCCAGCCCACTGCCCGGGGCAAATCCTCTTTCCACTCCCGTACTCACTGTTACAATTCCACCACAAACAAAACTTTTGTTGGATGCAGTTGATATAAATCAGATAGCAATCAGTTCCTCTCAACCCCTATCACTGAGAGCATGCCACAGAAAGTGACTGTGTCTGAGCTCCCTATCATTGCTAACCCACCAACAACACCTGAGGAGGTTACACTGCAGGATGTACAAGTACTTCCTGTCAGTAGTTCAAGTGAAGCAGCTACTACAAGTGTTGAACCCACTGGTTTACACTTGGACAGTAGTTTCATTAATCAGACTTCCTTGAAGGCAATTTCTTCTATGGGAACCTTTCTAAATACTGGTGTGTATCCTGTATACACTGGTGAGCTTAGATTGGTAACCTCTGCTGAGGAAAGAAGTCCCCAGTTCCAAGAAAAAGGGGCAACAGGGGATGACTTTTGGGAAAGTCTCCCTCAGTTAACCACTGTTACAACCACCTCTGGTGGGAAATCAGATGATCCCATTAAATTGGATGATGGTTTAATGTACCGAGAATTGAGGGAGAGGCTTAACAAGCTGGATACATCTATTGCAGAAATCAAAACCATACTGCAACAGTTGTTACAAAAACAGCAGGCACCACCTGCTCCCACTGACCTTTGGGCATTATTTCAACCTCTGCTTCACCAACAAAGAGTAAATTCTGATCAGAAACATGAAATTCAGCTTCAAAATATCAGAAATATAATGGAAGCCAGGTTCAAAGACACTCAGGCAGATATAAAAACCCTGAAGGCTCAATTTATGAACACCACTGGCACTGCTCCTCCCTCTATCATCTTTGTGGACAGCCCACCACCAAATAATGCCAAAAAGGCGGAGAAAATGAGGCAGTTGAAGAAAAAGGGATATGAAGATGGTCTGTACATTGCACCAGATAATTCAACAATGCTTGCACACATCCCTTTGCCAGATGATTCCAAAAAGGTTGATGTAACCTTAAATGCCATTGCTGATGCAAAAGCAAGGGTGAAAAAGGATATGGAGGCAAAGGATAATGGAAGGTTTGAACATGAGAAGAGAGTTTTTATGGATATGAATGAACAGGGTACTTCTAAGCCAAAGGATCAAGAAAATTCTCAGCCCATAAGAAAGTCTACTAGAAAAGTCATACAACCCAAAACCACACCTCCCAAATCCACAAAACAAACTCCCAAACCTTCCAAAAGCTCCACACATCAATCTTCGAAACCAACAGATGTTAAAACACCTGTTGTATCAACAGTTGTTGCTTCTTCAGTAATTTCAACATCTGTTATCCAAACTTTCACCACTACCACTTCAACACACACTACATCCACTGTCTTATCTCCATTACGAAAAATCCCTTCACCACCACCAATACCACCTGCTAAAAGGCAGAAGACAACAGTTGACACATCATCCGTGGTAATGGCAACAGTGGTTGAAACACCAGTTGTTTCAACAGCTGTTAGTCAAACACACACCATCACTACTCAAACACCCCAAACAAAACCATCATCACAAAACTCACCACCTGCCTTAAAGCAAAAGACAACTGTTGATACATCAACAGTGGTTGAGACACCAGTTGTTTCGACAACTGTTAGTCAATTACCTACCACTTTTAACAATCCTTCCCAAGCCATAATTCTGTTTGCTCCAAAACCTCAAATAGAAACACCTCCTCCTGAAAATGTGTATACTAGAAGAAAAAATATTCAAGTGCATGATGATGATATACCAGCACCTGATCCTGTTTCATCTGTACCTTACAAAATCACCAAACCTGAATCTTTCATTCCTCCAAAATTGGTCAATCCAATCAAAGATCCAATAGCTCTTCAAGGATATGAGTCTGCAGATGGTACCCCAGCAGCTGCCAGTTATCCACTGGAACTCCATGCAGTAAAGAATGAAATGAGGCAGTTCTACACAGTTGATGATCCTTCAAAAAGGAAATTCTCTTCTCTGGTTGGTTTTAGAAATCCAAAAAACATGGATGAATATCTAAAACTAAAAGCTAGACAAGCTCAAATAATAGCTAGGGTTGAATGCGAAGGAGAAAATGACAATGTGTATTCAAGTCATTATCAGTTTTTACTCACCAAAGTCAAGCTCATGGAAGACTATGCTAGAGATTTGAGTAAAGAAATGTCAAATTTACCACCAGAACCTGGCCTGCAAAAAGATGTGAGAAAAGACATTTTGGCATTGATCATGAGTGAGAAGTTCTACCCTGCCAAGGAAGAGCAATTCCAAGATTGGCCACTTGTTGGTCTCAAAGCAGAACTCAATAGAATTGAAAGAGTAAAAAGAGATCCAAGCATGAAAAGGTCAGCACCAAATTGGCGTAAATACAAAAAGGCTATTGATGATCTTACCTTGGAGTATAAAAGAAAGAAACAAGAGTTGGTTGATGCAAAGGTTGCAACTGCCAAGGCCATAGCAAAATGGACAAGGCAGTACACTGATGAAGCTTATGAAAGGCTTAGAAAAAAGAGAGAAACAGATCCTAGCCTTCCAAAGAAGCCTGATTACAAAACTATTAACATGTCAAAGAAGCAGCTCCACAATTCTGAACCACTGTTCACATCATCAGATACCTCTGTCATTATGTTAAACCAAAGAAAGAGGCAAAAGTTGACTGATGCAGAAGAGAAAGAGCAAGAAGCTGTATATTTTAAACAGGCTATCAAGACAATGGCATTTGAAGATGACAGCTCAGCAAAGTTTCTACATACATTGGAATCCAACCACTGATGAAGCATAAAAATTGAACCTCAAACTACTGATGGGATCCAAGCATTGTTGAAGATCAAAGCATTGTCATTCAAGCTCTGATCACCCTTTGAAAATAGTACTGATCCTCAACATCAGTACTTAGATTACAACAGTGGAATGAAGAATCAATGTTTATGTATCAGTAGTTTGAATATAATCAGTGTCTGTAGTGTCTGTTGTTATAGATTCAGTGTTTATGTTGAACATCTGATCTGATTTACTTTTGGTCAACATTTGTTTGAATTTTGGTCAACATCTTATTTTGTTAAGAAGTACAAGAACAAACATTTTTACAAAATCCCAAATCACCCGATCATTTAAGTGCATTGAAGTAAAATTGGAAATAATGTTATTCATGTGGTCTTGTTGTTGAATAGATCTAATTCCGTGATTTTAAGACAATGTCGTTGAATAGAATAAGATGGTTGATGTAATGTGGTCGTATTAATAACAAATTGTAATTAATTAATCTAAATAACTTTCCCGAGCCCGGGAAGCAATCCCGGGTAAAAACCTAGTAATGACATAAGAAAAGCCTTGTTGGACATGCTCTCAAGCTGACACATCAGCTTTTCTTATGCACTTGGATTTCTCCTTTTATAGAAAGTATAGATAGATTTACTAAACGTCTCTCTTAAAGTCTCTCATCATCACTGGATTATGAGATTTGCCTCTAAACTATTTTTAAAGTGAACACAGAGTGCATATTTAGGGTTTATACACTTTTAAACCATAAGACAACCATAATCACGAATAGCCGAATTAAAGGTAACAATGGGTAGCAAAGAGACGTGGTGAAAATGCATCAACACAAGCATAACTATTTCTTAACGGGGTTTAATATAAGTAATGGTAAATAATTGTTGTGCTTTACTTTAAATATCAATCTCCGTTTGGGTTTTACTTTCACAACCAAAACAATTCCTCCATGCTCCTTGTGGACACAATAATCATGAACGATTGAGTTTATTTGCAATGACATCGCGACAATCATCAATATATTAGGGAAGAGGGTGAAACTCAAGTTCCAATTAATATGTAGTTTGTGTGTTTGTGTGCCCTCAAGACGTACATCCATGTAAATCTTTTGGCAACGATTATGTATTTATTTTATATTTTGTTGCTAAACCAGGGACAACCTATGACTTTTTGTCAATCATTTTATTCACTTGGGTGTCACATTAATTAGTGGCAACCTTTTTCGTCAGTGTTAGATTAGTGACGGCCTTTTTCATGAATGGGGTGTGTGACATCTCTTGTGTTAGTTTTGGTGTTAAACAAGTGACAACTTTCATTCCTAGTGAAAAGATCTAGTGACTAGACTGTACCCCCTTGATGCGCGGGAACCAGATGGAATCCGTAAACCCTTGCCCCTCGTCAGGTTCGAACCCTGGATTAAAGCCCAGATTCCCCTTCGACCCAGATGTCGGTCGAAAATGACACAAGCAGGAATTGAACCTGCATCTCCACTAGAGAGGACAAACATTTTTACCACTAGACCAAATCACCTTCTAAATACCCTTAACTTCTAATCTCTTTATTTTCTTTTGTTGTGGTTTACATACGTATCAACCAGGGTTCGTTCAAAGATTTTACCATTAAGTTCGTTACCACTTGAGAAAGAAAAAAAAAACATTTTTATAAACATATTTTTTTTATATTCTAAATCTGTTAATATAGTTAACGTTACTACTTAATTATTCATTCCCAAGATAAACTTAATTGATCCATAACCAATGTTTTCAGAACCGGACCGGACAACGAACCGGTTTCTTTACTGGTTCACTGGTCAGACCGGTCGAACCGGATGCAATAACCGGATTACGTCATATAAACATATATCTAATTCAAAACTTTAATAAATATATAACATACATGAAAATTAATTTGTAAACGTTAAACATAAAAAAACCATACAGGAGTTTGAAATTATATTATTATATAAGTAAAATACCTAACATATATCTACAAGTAATATACATAACATATTCAAATTTACTTTAGGTTTATCCGGAAGTTATTTAATTTAAAATAACATAAAATATTTTTTTTAAAAAAATAATAAATACAAGAGTGGCATGAGAAATTGGAGATGCAACAGACATGGGGAAACACAAACAGTTATAATGTTAAATTATGATAGAAGAAAATCAAAAGAACAGAACTCAAATAAAACTGGTGAGAGGAAAGAGCAATCGGAAAACCACAGTTCCTTCTCTCAGCTCTTGTCGCTTTTGTTCCATCGCCGGCGGGATGACTTCATCAACATCACACAAACCCACTTCTCGGTTTCACACTCTTATTTCTTTCTTTATGTTCATCTTCTTCCCTTTTCTCCGGTCGAACCTCTGATCCGGTTCGCCGGTTCGGCCGCCGACCGCGCTTAACCGGCCGGTTCTTTGTAAAATGGCCCAACTACATACAACCGAACCGCTAAGCTCACCGATTCCCGGCCCGACCGGTCGGCCGGTCCGGTTGTGAAAACGTTGTCCATAACCTTATTCAACCAAAAGCTAAAGCATGTCCCTTTGATAAAATGGATCCGTTTTGTTCTAATAAGGATTTGTGATTCTGGCCCAAAGGTTACAAAACCAAAACAAAAACAAAAACATCACATAAGTGGGCTCGGATGGCAAATAGATTAGGCTGTGAACATGGTCTAAGACCTTTTAAGTTTTATCTCTAGTCACACGTTTAACGTTGCAACACCATCTTTTTCAATTGAGAAATATCTCAGTCGTCAGATTTATAGGGTTTTAGATTTTTTTTTACCATTCATGGAACAATTGGACTCGAAATTTGTCAAGTCCCCATATTACTCCTGATCCCTCCTAAAAAAATGGTAAAACTCCTTGATTCCCCCCCCCCCCCCCCCCCCCCCCCCCCCCCCCCCCCCCCCCCCCCCCCCCCCCCCCCCCCCCACCCCACAAGGAAACATAATTCTGGGTCCATCACTGCCTTGACGTTTCGTTGGCCAGCCGAGAAGATAAAAAACATAAACAATTATCGTAAAAAATGCTACGTTATGTGACGATGCTCCTCGGTGGTCCATAGGATGTGTAACGACAAGTTAGATGTGGATGTTGGTTTCGCAGGGTGTTTCAGAAACCTTCTTTTTGTTCATTTGTTTTTTCATTCATCTATTTCAACTTTCTGAAAAAACTTCTTTAGTATATTTTCCTTTATTCAGTTGACATTGCATTATTAAAAAAATTCTAATTAATTTTTACTTTTGGTTATATAACTTCTCCTTTAACATCCATAAAAGCATGTATTTATAGTTTCGTACACCACAATAATATAATTTACAAACTTATTACATTCTCACTCAACTTTTATTCTGGAACAATTATAATTATAAGACTTACTGAAATTATAAACATTTGTTTCTACAATGGAGTTTTGAAACCTAAGTGACCCAATTTGTCACAATCAATCAGTTAGTACGAGATCCAAACCATCAAACTTTTCTTTCGTAATTTGATCCAACATCTGACTCATTTCGGTTGTTAGATGTTTCCTCCAGTCTCCAACTTTTCCTTCCCTAAAGAAAGCATAATTAGGTATACCGATACTTAAAGTCCCATGTTTATTAACTTCGCTTAAGTTATGGAAACTACATAAACTCACAATCTCTTCCACCATACCTTTGGCCTCTTCCTCCTCTGTGAAAGGGTATCCCAAGAACTTTGCGAGGCGCCTCAAATACTTTGGTGTGTCCATTTTCATGTCCTCGTATGTTAAAAACATAATCTTTGTTGGTTGTTCCAAACCGATTTTGTAGTACCCTTTCACATGATCCCAATATGGTCCATTTGGTATAACACCTTTAGTAAACATTTCAAAAGCCTCCTCGAGTGTCATTACATTATGAGATCTTCCTCTCAACTTATTTGCAAAGTGAAACAAAGAGACTAACACATCTTTAGGATTTCTACACATATAAACTATGCGACAACGAGAATCAAGAATGGATTGGGGCAATGAAGTGTAAGGCATATGGGTAGCAAAGAGACGGGGTAAATATGCATCAACATAAGTAGGGCTAGTTTTTAAAACTTCACACTCAACAAAAGGCAAACAATTATGAGGGTTAGAAGTTTGTAGCGGATGAGATGATAGAGGCTTGTTTTTGTACATGTTTCTGTTCACAGTAGCAAACACAAGGGCTTTTAGCCATGTTGTGCCTGATTTCGGCAGTGTGGCTAAGTAGATGTCCGTTGAAAGAGCTTGGAAAGTGTCTTGCGTAGCCATCACAGTTTCAACTGAGACAACGTTTTTCGATTGGTGCCAAAAGCCTTCATACTTGTATAGCTCTTCGGTCATCCAACCTTTCTCTTTTGGGAAAGTTGTGAATTTATCCTTGTATTTATCAAAGATCAGGGCCAGATTGGCCTCTTCTTGATAGTCTTCTAAACCAGGTGTAGTTACAAATGACATTAGCAAGATTTTCTTTACTAAAGGATTGTTGTTTTTTACATCCACGCTAACTACACATATATATAGGAAAAACAATTTCTATATTAAGCTGGAAAATAACATTTACACTAATATATATCGAATCTTTTGATCAAAATTTAACAAATTGATCACAAATCTATAATCCATTGAAGATATCTTATTTTATAATACCTTAAATTGACCACACAACAACCACCAATTGTTTATTTTGATGTAATTGTTATCATGTCTCATTTTAGTGAATATTTTCATTAATGTATTGTCAAATACAAATTGTCTTTAACATATACAAAAAAAGAAATCCGTCCTTCACTTCTCATGTTTTGTATGTAAAGCCATTTTGTACAAATAAGCTTATCATACAAAACATGAGAAGACAAAACTTGAGAAGTGAATGAGTGATTCTTTTTTTGATTTTTTTTCCCGTCTTGTTGAACATGTATTTTAGTCATAAAATATAAAAAATCGTGTACTTACACTAGTAGAGTAATTATGTAATCACTCTAATATAATTGCACATAATTACTCTACTAGAATAAATACATGAAAAAAAAGTTATTTTTTTACATTTTCAACTAAACATCATGCTTAATTAGATGGACAAAAAACTTCGAAAAAAAATCTCCTTTCATATATCATGTTTAATATGTTAAGACCCATTTGTACTTTATATATATATATATATATATATATATATATATATATATATATATAGGGGATGGCTAAAATGAGAACCACCTCCAGTTGTAAGAACCATGAGAACCACTTTCTGGCCTTTAGATCAAAGAGATGGATGGATGAGATTAAAAGTACTTAAAAAATAATATTAAGTATTTTTTGTCTTATTATATCTTTAATATTTTATTGTTAAAGGGTATTTTAGTAAAATTACTTTGTTTTGTCTTTTTATATATATTAGTTTTTAATTACCTATTTTGTCCTATTCATTAATTACATTTTTTATTTAATTGTTTTTTATTTATAAACTGATTTTTTTATTAAACATTTTCTAATTCAGATTTTTATTATATTAGATTTTTATTTTTTAAACTTAGTTTTTTTATTAAACATTTTCAAATTCAGATTTATTTACATATTTTTACGTTTAACGTTTAACGTTTTTACGCCCGGCCTTTTCACGCCTCGTTTTTTGACGCGCCGTTTTTACGCCCGGCTTTCTCACGCCTCGTTTTTTCAACGCGTCGGTTTTTACGTTTTACGCGTCGGTTTTTTACGTTTTACGCGTCGGTTTTTTACGTTTTACGCCCCAGTTTTTTACGTTAACGTTTTTTTTACGTTTTACGCGCCGGTTTTTTACGTTAACGTTATTTACGATTTACGCGCCGGTTTTTTACGTTTTACGGCCCGGTTTTTTACGTTAACGTTTTTTTTACGTTTTACGCGCCGGTTTTTTTTCCTTAACGTTTTTTACTTTTTTTCACGCCGGTTTTTTACGTTTTACGCCCCAGTTTTTTACGTTAACGTTTTTTTACGTTTTACTAAAAAAAATTTACGTTTTACGTAAAACTTTTTACGTTTTGCGGTATAAGTTTTTACTTTTTACTTTTTACGTTTTACGTTTTACGTAGAACTTTTTACTTTTTACGTTTTACGTTTTGCGTTAAAACTTTTTACGTTTTACGTTAAAACTGTTTACGTTTTACATAAAACGTTTTATGTTAAAAAAAGTTTACGGTTTACGTTAAAAAAGTTTACGGTTTAATTTTTTTTTTAATTTTACGTTAAAAAGTTTTACGGTCTACGTTAAAAAGTTTTACGTTTTACGTTTGACGTAAAACTTTTTACGTTTTACGTTTCACGTAAAAACTTTTTACGTTTTACGTTTCACGTTAAACTTTTTGCGTTTTACGTTCTACGTAAAACGTTTTACGTTCTACGTAAAACTTTTTACGTTTTACGTTTTATCTAAAAGTTTTTTACACAAAACGAACGCATCCAGAAAATCGCTACTCGGTAGGTGTCTCAGATAGATTTATCATCATCGACGCCTCAGAAAAAAAAAAAAAACCCAACAAACATCAAAACCAAAGGGTATCTCGAAAAAAAAAACGGGGTTTGGCTCAGATTATCCGATAATCAAGAGGCTGCAAAAGTGGGGTTGCAGGATCAAAAACCCTACCCTCCGCCGTCCTTGCCGCGCCATCGTCATCAAAATCTACGCCTTTTTTTTTTTGCATCATCGCCACCCCATCGATCGTATTCAACATGAACAACATACAAACCCAGATTCAACATGAACACAGAAAGGTCCCATATTCAACATGAACAGAGATTCTCAACTAAACCCAGATTCAACATGAACAGAGATTCTCAACTAAACCCAGATTCAAACATGAACACAGAAAGGTCCCAGATTCAACATGAACACAGAAAATCAACTAAACCCATAAAAAATCATGAACACAGACCAAGAATCACATAATATCAATCAAACCCAGATTCAAACAGCATCAAAAAAGGTCCCAATATTCAAACCCACATTCAAACATATTTCAAACCCAGCAACAATAATGAACATCATTCAACAGAATCAAACCCACCAAGAACATCATCCAAAACATATTTCAAACCCAGATTCAAACATGAAACCCAGATTCAACATCAAACCCATATTCAAACATCAAACCCATATTCAAACCCAGATTCAAACATCAAACCCAGATTCAACATCAAGAACACAGGCCAAAGAAAATCACTAGAAAAATCAAGTAAAACCCAGAAAAATCAAGAACACATACCAAAAATACAAATCGGTATCATCATCATTCATTCAAGAACACATATCAAAAATACCAGCCCCTACCCACTGTTAGAACCACCGCCGCCGACCAACCACCACCGTAACCGTATACCCACCGCGGCCGACCAACCACCGCCGCCGACCAACCACCGCCGACCAACCACCGTAACCGTATACCCACCGCCGCCGACCAACCACCGGCACCACCAACATCACCGGCACCACCGACATCATCATCGCCATTAAACTCTCAGATGAAGAACAAGGCTCATGTGTGGGTTTCCACATCATCATTGCCTTTTAATCTCACAGATGAAGAACAACCAGAAGAACTGGTATTTGAAACCCAGAAAAAACACACACAGAAGCTTGATCTCCGGTGGGGGTGTGCCGGAGGCTGGTACAACCACCGGCGGTGGCGGTGGAGGCATTTGGGGTGACGGTGGCGTCGAGATCAGAGACATTTGGGGTCGAAATCAGAGACATTTGGGGTGGGTTTGATGGTGAGTGAGAGGGTCTGCAACTATAAAATAGGAGAGAGGAGAGATGAGAGAGGAGAGTGCATTAAAGAGAGGAGAGAGGAGAGAGGATATATATGACATATAGGGTAAATGACTAATATACCCTTTTGTTGGCATGTTCTTATTGGTTGAAATGGTTCTCATAGTTCTTACAACTGAGAGTGGTTCTTATTTTAACTCAATCCTATATATATATATATATATATAGGGAGAAGATCCTGCGAGAACCACCTCTTATTGCGAGAACCGCGAGAACCAATGTGAACACAACAAAAAATGCCTAAAAATAGCTAAAAATCACACAATTTTTTTTTTAATATTTTTTATAAAAAAATCGCTACTTTTCGAAGAAAAAAAAAAAAAATTGTTTTTTTAATTTAAAAAAAAATATTTTTTTTTAAATTTTTTTGGCTTCTAAAAGTAGCGATTTTAACATAAAAAATATTAAAAAAAATTTTTTTAGATTTTTTTAGATTTTTTTTAGATTTTTTTAAGGTTTTTTGGGGGTTTAGTTTTTAGCATTTTAGCTTGGGGGGGGGGGGGTGGGGTTTAGGTTTTTGGGGGGTGGGGGAGGGGGGGTTTAGGTTTTTTTTTTTTTTTTTTTTTTTGGGGGGGGGGGGGTTAGGTTTTTTTTAGATTTTTTGGAGGTTTTAGGTTTTAGCATTTAGCTTGGGGGTGGGGGGGTTTAGGTTTTGGGGGGGGGGGGGGGGTTAGGTTTTTTTTAGGTTTTTAGCTATTTTAGGTTGTGTTCACATTGGTTCTCGCGGTTCTCACAATAAAGGTGGTTCTCGCATGAGCTCCTCCTTATATATATATATATATATATATATATATATATATAGGCTAAAGCTAGGTAGAAAACCCTCCATTTTGAGAAAACCCTAGAAAACCCAACCTCCCGACTTTTTTTTTTTTGAAAAAATAACACATGTAATATACATGTTTTTAATAGTTTTGGGCAAAAAAAAACAAAAAAACGCCGAAGGAATGTTTAAAAAAAAAAACAAATTTCAGCAAGTTTCAGCCTTTTTTGCCTAACACATGTTAGTCACCCGGAGTTTGCTGAATTTTGTTTATTTTTTTAAAAAACATCCCTTCGGCGCTTTTTTGTTTTTTTTGGCCAAAACTCTTAAAAACATGTATATTACATGTGTTATTTTTTTCAAAAAAAAAAAAAAATGTCGGGAGGTTGGGTAAAAATGGGGGGAGTTTTGAGTTTTCTAAAAACATAAGGGTTTTCTATATAGCCCTCCCCTATATATATATATATATATATATATATATATAATATATATATATATATATATATATATATATATATATATATATAGGAAGGTTAACTTACATTACGGCTTAACTTACATCACGTACGACAGGTAATTATGCACGTTCATTTTAAAATCACGCACATTATAACTCAAAAATTCAAAATCACGCATGTTGAAACACAATAATCACGCATATTGAAAACATTAATCACGCATGTTATATAACAAATCACACACGTTGTTGTACGTGAAGTGCGTTAAGCCGTAATGTACGATATACTTTTTCTATATATATATATATATATATAGAGAGAGAGAGAGAGAGAGAGAGGGGTATGGTCAAATAAAAATTTGCTTAAATAGGTTAACGAGACATCTTAACATTTTATTTTTTAAATCAATGAATAAGATGAAATATAGGAAAAAAGGAGTGTAATGGTACTTTTAGAATCAATTAAGTTCATTTTTTTAATCCTCTCGTTTTTTAAACATTTATGACTTTTTATATGACACTATTTTAAAAATAAATAAAACTCTACCACAAAATCGAGAGTACTAAATTACCATATAAAAATGACAACTAAAAACCCCAAAAATTGTGTTGTATTTCTTTGTTGTATAACATTGTGTTTTTTGTACTAGATTTTTGTTGTTACATTTTTCGTGCTAGATTTTTTTTTTGTGTTAGAGTTTTTTGTACTATATGTTTTATGTTAGATTTCTTTTTACTAAAATTTTTGGCTAATGTCTTTTGTACAAGATTTTTTTATGTTGTATTTTGAGGAAAACCAAAAAGTGAAAGTTTTTGCTTTAGGATGAAAATACCCTTTTTAAGCCAAGTTATAAGATGTGTGTGAGATAGAGACCCCCATCCACACTCTCGGGTGTGTGTATGTGTGTGAGATAGAGACGGTAAAGATGATATGGATCACCTTTGGAAATAAAAAAATATAAGACCTACAGTAGTGGATCTTAAAAACATAGTTGCGTAACATGCCCACGCTCCCGGGATTTTGCCCCTCCTCTCCCAGTCAAATCAACTTTAAAACGTCTACAAAACGTGTGCATTCTCTCTTCCCACTCGCATATAAGTTTCTTTCACTACGAATCTCTCTACTTCCCTTCATCCCCCCTCTTTAAAAACTCTTAAATCAACTTATGATTCACTTATCATTTAAATGGTTAGTCGCTCAACATATGTTTCAATGGTCTTCTCATTACTAAACAATTTAACGACGTATACACTTCAGTACTATTTTTTATGGAGTAAAAAAAATTAAAAAAATGCCCTCCCATCTATAGTAAAACATAAATATACATCATAGTTTGACATTTTGACTATGGTGTTTTGATCAGAATACTTTCATTAGGTTCTCATTATTAATCATGTTGTGAAAAAAACGACATCTTTATTTATATGATTTTAGAACGAAAACTTTCTTGCATTAGGCTATCGCACTCTTTAAATTGGAGAGCCACGTTGCTCCACTCTAACTAGACTATGTTATCTTAATCGGGCCCATGCTGGTTTCAAAGTTGGCTTGGGCGTTCCTCCGGGAAACCATACCACCGATTGTCATTTGATAGTCGTTGTGCCACCAAAAGAGTTGAACACTCTCTGGCGTAACACACGGTGAGACGAAAACCCAGGTGGGCTCAAGAAAAAAGAACCTGACACCTCTACAAGGACGCTATGTTCTATCTATCATTTTCTAATCTATCAAAGTAACACAAGTGAAGATTGAAGTTAGATCTCTATTAGAGAACGCAAACCTTCCTACCATATTATGCCAAAATGGTGGATATATTTTATTTATATATGAATGACCTTTTCTTTTTAGTGTATTATGTATATATTTATTTTTAATTCGTTCAATAATAGAGAAACCAAACTATATAATATTTTACTATTTGTAGTGTATCTAAAGTAAGTAATAGGTAATCTTATCTCTGTGTTGTTGTTGCAAATCACATCTCTTTAATATAATAATTAAGGATCATTGCTAATTTTCTTTTATCCCTTTAATTAAACAACTATGGTATGAACAAAGATACAACCACAACATAGGATATAGTGATAAAATGTGACCAAAATCGTTTTAACCCAAACCAGAAAACTTTTCACCACAAACTCTAAATCTTGCAACTCTCAGTTCTACAATGAACAAATGTTCAACAAGATCAACTTATTACAATACATCAACATACAAAGGAAACCATGATCTCGCAGGATCAACAATTCTCAACAATTCACTTTTATATCTGCTCCTATCATAAATTACAACCAGAACCTTCATAAAAGCCCATAGATGATCGCATTCCTCATATTCTTTAGACTTGTACACATAAGCCCCTCGGATCCTCATAACTGTCATATTAAACCTCCAACTTATAAGACTCGCAAGTATTTAACTTGCATGTACACTTGTTGAACCTTTTAGTAACACTTAACCAATAAACAACATATTAACATATGAATGTTTTATTATACTATCATTTTAACATCTCCCTTCATTCATATGTCCAAACATATTAACCAACCCTAATTTCTCATAGAATGCCTCATGCTGAGACACACTTAATCCTTTTGTAAAAATATCAACAACCTGATATTTTGTGTCAATTTTCATTAGATTTATAACTCCAGCAGCAACTTTTTCCCTTAAAAAATGCAAATCAATTTCAAAGTATTTTGTTCTTTCATGAAAAACAAGGTTGGATGCTATAGATATAGCAGCACTACTATCACAATACAGATTAACTGGTAAAGAACATGTAATTCCAAGTTCTTTTAACACATTCAAAATCCACATAACTTCACAAGTAGAAGAACACATAGCTCTATATTCTACTTCACCTCTAGACCAAGAAACAGTACTCTATTTCTAACTTTTCCAGGATATCAAAGATGATCCCAGAAAAATACAAAAGCCAGTTACGAATTTCCTGGTTTGTAAACATTTGGCCTAGTCAGAATCCACATATCCAACTAGATCAAATAACTCACTTCTCTTAAACCAAATACCCTTTCCAGAACACATTTTAAGATATCTAAGAAGTCTTAAAGCAACTTGAAGATGAGAATAATTTGGACTATGCATAAATTGACTCAAGAACTGAAAAACATATCGAATATCAAGTCTAGTTAAAGACAGATAAATCAACTTCCTGATTAAGTTTTGATAACCAGTTGCATTATTTAATATTTCCTAATTCTTACCAGTTTTATGTGACACAATAAAACATTATTCTATAGGTGTATTAACAAGCTTACAGCCTAAATAACCAAACTCATTTAACAACTCAAGATAGTATTTCCTTTGATTTAGACACACGCCTCCTGGATCATATAACACTTTAATACCAAGAAAGTATTTAAGAATACCAAAGTCTTTAATTTGGCAATTAGCATTTGAAACTTGTTTAACTCTATCAATTTCTTCTATACTATTACCTGTTATAACTATGTCATCAACATAGACAAGTAGTATAACAACAACATAACTTTTAGATAATACAAACAAGGAATAGTCACATACACTTTGCACAAATCCAATTTTAAGAAAAACATTTGTCAATTTTTCATTCCACTTTCTTGGGGTTTGCTTTAAACCATTTAAAGATTTTACCAACTTACACACCTTTGTTTCATTTTTAGAGTAATAGCCAGGTGGTAAAGACATATAAACATCCTTAGTTATAGAGCCACATAAAAAAGCATTATTTACATCTAATTGGAACAAAGACCAATTATTTGGACTGCCAAACTAATAACACATCTAACAGTAACAATTTTCACAACAGGTGATAATGTTTCACCAAAATCTATGCCCTCTCTTTGGTTATAACCCTTGGCAACTAATCTAGCTTTACATCTTTTAACCTCACCACTTGACTTGTATTTTACTTTATATACCCATTTACACCCAATAGGTTTTTTGACCATGAGGTAAATCTTCAAGAACCCAAGTGTTGTTCCTAAACAAGGCTTCCATTTCAGAGTTCATATCCTTAATCCACACAGGATCCTTTGAAGCCTCATCATAGGAACTTGGTTCCACGGTTTTATTCAGATTACTAACAAAGAAAAGATTCTCAACAGACAAACAAGCATAATTAACAACCTTTTCTACGCCATATTTTACTTTACCATCTAAAACAAACTCATCAATTTTTCAGGAACAAATGTATTTCTAGAAGACCTTCTAAGACCAGCTAAGGTTCCCTCAGATGGGTTGGTCTTAGTACCTGACACTTCTGTGTCTTCATCCGTACCAAGTTCCTCTCTACTACTACTTTCTACACCAGACCCTAAGTTTTGACTAGACCCAGTCTGATCAGGAGTGGCAGATGTAGAGGGAACTGGTTGCTAATCATCACTAGAAGTGTCATGAGATCCAGCAATACCCTCTTCATCATTGGGAGTGAAAGAAACTTCAGGTGTATAAAATCTTTTTCTCATCTAAACTCCACAACTTGTAACCTTTTTTAACATTGGAATAACCAATGATTACACACTTATTAGCATGATAAGCAAACTTATCAGGCTCATTTAACACAGTACTAAAACACACACCCCCAACGTTTCTTAAATGAGATCATGAGGGTTTAAAACCAAACATAACTACATAAGGACTCTTCCCTATTAACACGAAGGATGAATCCCTGTTTATTAAATAAAATAAACAGCAGTTAGAACACAATCACTCCAAAATCTCAGAGGTGGACCACCCTGAAACATCAGAGTCTGACTATATTCAAAAGATGTCTATGCTTCCTTTTAACTACACCATTTTGTTGTGGTGTATATGAACATGAAGTTTGATGTATAATACCTTATTTTTTACTAAAAAAAAACTATCCATTTGGTTATTTACAAACTCACTCCATTTATCACTTCTAAACATCTTAACCTTCCTTTTAACCTGAGTTAATACCAATTCATAAAAGAATTTTAAATTTTCGAAGACCTCCATCTTATTCTTAAGAAAATAACACCACACAAACCTAGAATAATCATCAACCACACTTAAAAATTATTTATAACCCTCATAACTAGTTATTTTATAAGGACCCCACAAGCCGAAGTGTATTAGATCACCAACACTCTTAGTATGACAACTCGAGATTTCAAGGCCTTTCCTTTTGCATATCATTGATCTCGCAATCCTGTTTTATAGTTCGCCTCCCATTGTATCATTTTATTAACTTTGAATGATTAAGAATTTATGTTTAGTGATTTATTGTTTAAAACTTTAAGTTAAGTGTTTAATGGAAACTTAGTGTGACAAATAACCTGAAAAATAACCTTAGACGAAACATGGGCCTTTCACCAAGGGATCTTTCGTCATCATGAGGCCGACGAAACATGTGTTTCGTCGGTGGGCAAGTGTTTCGTCACAAGGGGCTTCGGCCTAGAACCGGTTGTGGCCCAATGGCCTGTTTGAGCTATTTAAACGAGCATGAGGATTACGAAACATCTTCTTATCAAACCCTAACCTATCTCTGGGAGTGCGACGACTGCCTGTTCCTGTTTGAAGCCTTTTCGTGTATCGTTATCTTTCTTTCGCTCTAGTCAATCTACGTGAATGACACTTCCCGGCTAGTCCTTGTTCTTACAATCCAGATTTGATTTTGTAAGGTCCGCTTTTACATAAATAATAAATTACTTACAAGAGTAATTTAAAATCATTAAAAATACCAACTTTGATACATAGCAAATTTTTCTACAAAAATTGGGCATGACCCGTTCGTAAAACGAACATGCCCCCTGTTTTTAACATAGTCAACTAAATAACATTCTACGATCCGTTTGACATAAGACTACCCAAAAGCAAAGGCAACAAGTTTTACAAATGTACGACTACTAACAAAGTTGGACAAAATAACAAGTCATGGACCAAAAAGTTGAATATAAGCTAGTGGAAGCGTTTGGTATAACATGACATGGACACGTGCTCGCTCCGATTCTCCAAATCGCCTAAAGTGAGGATTTACCTACATACAACAACAAAGCTTTAAAAAGTTAGTCATCATACTTGCTAAATCATAATTCCTTCATTTTAGTTTCATCCGTATATGGGCTTGCATCTTTCTTACACTTTCAACTACCCAATTACTTGGGTTTGGCATATACACTCTTAATGAGAGTTAAGCATACACATTTGACCCGTATAGTTGGGTTAATTGCTTTCAACATAATCTTAGTTCGTTCCGGATAACGGATTGAACCTCATACATTCGCTTTACACTTATGGCCACCCGTTCTAGACGAGCGGTACCATTTCATTACTCGACCCGGTTCGACTCGAACCGGTTGGCTTGCTTAGCTTAATATAACCTTTATTAACATAACCAAATCCGCGAAAGATTTGTTGCTTACTTACTAATCAATCACTATTATCATTACATCATGACTATTTATCGAAATAAAAACAAGATTTAATTAAGATTTTTGTATGCAACGGAACATACCTCGATCTTGCGGGCCTTCCGTTTTCTTGGTGCTTGTACCTTCTTCCTTTATGCCTACGTTGCAACATTCAATCTTTCATTTAGTCTATCAACTCATTCTACCATTTTCCATATATATTCATCTTTTAGGCATTTCATCGAACACGTGGTAAGCATAATAATTAAGGTACAAGGTATAAGTTTATAAAGCATATCACTACTAATTCATCATCACACAACCATCACATTCATTCAAATTTTCATAGCTATTTCATTCTACATCAGTTTATCTAGCATTCAAGTGTTACAAATAAGATCACATATCAAACTAACATATAATCATAATCATTATGAGCTTCCTATTCATAACACAATCTTTACAAGGTGGGTTTTCACTACAACTATCATGCAAATCCTAAATCAAGCATGAATCCCGTCCAGAGTAGGCGGTAGTTCTAATCGATATGCAACTTTTCCAACCCAAGCCAAGATTTTGAACGGTCCGATATAACGAGGACCTAACTTACCCCGTTTGCGAAAACGGATTATACCCTTCCATGGGGACACTTTCAGCAGAACCAAGTCTCCGAATTGAAATTCAATAGGACGCCTCCTCTTGTCTGCATAAGCTTTTTGCCGATCCTGGGCTGCTTTCAATCTAGTTCTCATCAATTCAATCTTTTCATTTGCTATTGCTATTAAATCACTTGGCGCAAGCTCTCTTTGTCCTACTTCACCCCAACATACGGGAGTTCTACATTTTCTCCCGTATAGTAGTTCGTAAGGTGCCATTTGAATACCACTATGGTAACTATTATTATAAGAGAATTCCACTAGTGGTAAATGGTCATCCCAATTTCCCCCAAAATCTAAGGCACACGCCCTCAGCATATCAACAAGTGTTTGAATGGTTCTTTCTGACTGGCCGTCAGTTTGAGGGTGGTAGGCGGTACTTATGTGTAATTTCGTACCCACACACTCATGAAACTTTTGCCAGTAACGAGAAGTAAATCTAGTGTCCCGATCCGAGACAATTGACACGGGCACTCCGCGTCGAGATATAATCTCGTTCATGTAAATTTCCGCCATTTTCTCGGAAGAGTAGGCTTCTTTAATGGGCAGAAAATGAGCGCTTTTCGTAAGTCGGTCCACAATTACCCATATTGTATCATGCCCCTTTTTCGTTCTAGGAAGCTTGGTTACCAAATCCATCGTTAATTCCTCCCACTTCCATACCGGTATTTCCAAGGGTTGTAGTTTCCCGTACGGCTTTTGATGCTCGGCTTTCACTTGGGAACATGTTAAGCATTTCGCGACATATTTGACTATATCGCGTTTCATGCCCGGCCACCAATAATTGGCCTTCAAGTCCCGATACATCTTTGTAGCCCCGGGGTGGACCGAGTATCGTGACTTATGTGCCTCGTCGAGTAGAGCGGCCTTGACTTCACAGAATCGGGGTATCCAAATTCGGTCGAATCGCGTCTTGAGTCCGGTCGAATTTTCTTCTAATTTATCGATTACACCTTTTAATCTTTCTTTCTTTAAGTCTTCCGCTCCAAGCGACTTTATTTGAGATTCACGTATCGTTTTAAGTAATCGTGGCGTAACTATCATCTTCATGGATTTTACACGAAGAGGAGACGGATACTCTCTTCGGCTTAACGCATCGGCTACCACGTTTGCTTTTCCCGGGTGATAAATGATATCACAATCATAATCTTTAATAAGTTCCAGCCATCTCCGTTGCCTCATGTTTAAGTCTTTTTGCTCGAAGAAATACTTGAGGCTTTTATGATCTGAGTAAATTGTGCATCTCGTGCCATATAGATAATGCCTCCAAATCTTTAAGGCGAACACTACCGCTGCCAATTCTAGATCGTGAGTTGGGTAGTTTACTTCATGCGGCTTCAATTGTCGTGAAGCATAAGCGACAACCCTTCCCCTTTGCATCAGTATGCAGCCTAATCCCTGGTGTGAAGCGTCTGAATAGACCACCAGGTCTTCAGTCCCATCCGGTAATGTCAAGACCGGGGGACGTGATAGTTTCTCCTTTAATGTTTGAAAGGCCTCCTCCTGTTCTTTACCCCACACAAACTTCTCTTTCTTTCTTGTCAGTTTTGTTAAGGGTAAGGCCATGGTTGCAAAAGTCGCTAGGCGCTCCCTAGTCGGTCGACCGGGGAGTTGAGAGTACTCGGCTTAGGCGGAGAGTACTCGGGGAGTACTCGGACATGTTAAATTATAAAGAAATTAGTTTTTGGAAATTAAATATATGTCAAATAACATAAATTTACTAACATCTATAACAAAATACGTGAAAATAATATTCATTCTTTAATATGATAGGCATAAAAATTATGTTTTATAATTTTTTAAGTCAAACTCGGCCCAAGTTGACCTACGAGATACGATTTTGGCCGAGGTTGACCGTGTTTGACCGATTCCAAGTAATTAGGCGGAGTAAAAGAAAGTCGCCTCGGCAGCCTACCTTATAGCGACTACTCGGAGAGTACTCGGCCTTGGAAACCTAGTTTTACAACCATGGGTAAGGCTATCTTTGAAAAATCCTGTATGAACCGTCTATAGTATCCCGCAAGGCCCAGAAAACTTCTTATTTCGGTCGGGTTCTTCGTGGAAACCCACTTCAATACAGCATCGATCTTTGATGGATCTACTAACACACCCTCCGAGTTGATCACATGCCCCAAGAACTGCACTTCTCTGAGCCAAAAGGCGCATTTTGAGAATTTCGCATAAAGTTTCTCCTTGCGGAGAACTTCAAGCACTTCACGCAAGTGCTTTGCATGCTCAGTTTTTCTTCGCGAATAGACTAAGATATCATCTATGAACACGATTACCGATTTGTCTAACATGGGTCGGCACACCCGGTTCATAAGATCCATAAATGCAGCCGGTGCATTCGTTAATCCGAAAGACATGACTAGAAATTCATAATGCCCATATCGGGTTCGGAATGCGGTCTTTGGAATATCTTCTCCCCGCACTCTAACTTGATGATACCCTGAACGTAGGTCTATCTTGGAGAACCAACTCGCCCCTTGTAATTGATCAAAAAGGTCGTCAATTCTAGGTAAAGGGTAACGGTTCTTTATGGTCAGCTTATTTAGTTCTCTATAGTCGATAAACATACGCATCGATCCGTCTTTCTTCTTAACAAATAAGACAGGTGCTCCCCAAGGCGACATACTCGGGCGTATAAAGCCCTTATCTAAAAGATCTTGTAGTTGAGTCATTAATTCGCGCATTTCGGTGGGAGCCAACCTATAGGGAGTCTTTGGAACCGGCTTCACACCCAGATTCAATTCGATACAAAATTCTATTTCTCGTTCGGGAGGAAGTCCCGGCAATTCCTCCGGAAATACATCCGGAAATTCATTCACTATCTCCACGTCTTCAAGCTTAGGGAAACCTTGTTGGGCATCTACCACGTAAGCTAGGTATGCCCTTCCCCCGTTAAGTGTATACTTCGCGGCTTGAACGAGGGTACAAAGTTTCGCTTCCATCTTTCTCTCGCCTTGTATGGTTAATCGTTTTCCACTTGGGGATTGGATATGTATTGTTTTAGTTTCACAGTTGATCCCCGCTTGGTGTCGGGCCATCCAATCCATGCCCACTATCATTTTGAATTCCCCCAAAACCAAAGGTATGAGGTCGATATTGAATTCTTCATCTTCTATTGTAAACTTGCAATTTCTACAAATCTCGTTTAACATATACGTCTTACTATCGGCTATTTCTACTTCTAAGGGCATCGACATTCGTTCAATCTTAAATGAAGGATGTTGTACGATTTCGTTTGAAATAAAAGACATAGTGGCTCCGGTGTCAAACAAAACATGAACTGGCATAGAATTTAATAGAAAGATACCTGAAACAACATTCGGATGAACCTTAGCCTCCTCGGATGTGATTTGGAACATCCTTCCTTTAGCCCTAGAACCCTCTTGCTTTTTATCTTCCTTTTTCGATTCTTGCTGAAGTTTTGGGCATTCTGACTTGATGTGCCCTTTTTCAAAACAGTTGAAGCAAGTCTTCGGGCTATTTGGACATTGATAAGATGAATGTCCCTCCTTACCACATTTGTAACACCCTTTCTTGCCTAACTAACACTCTCCAGTATGGAGTTTTCCGCACGTCTTGCAAGGGGTTATTCCACTTTTCGACTTATCCTTCCACCCTTGATCTCGAAACTTTCCCTTTTTAGATGGTCTCGAACTTGCACCCTTTTCACTTGGTCTCTTTTCACCACGTTCTTCTTGCCTCTTAATTTCAATTTCCCTGTCCCTTGCCAGATTGATAAGCTCATCAAGGGTCTCGCATTTCGAGGGTGTAATAAACTCCCTAAACTCCGCCTTTAACACCCCGTAAAAGCGATTGATCTTCATCCTTTCAGTCTTCACAAAATCCCCACAGAACTTCATCCTATCCATAAAAGTGTTAGATATTTCGTTGATTGTCTCGCTTCTCTGTCGGAGGCGTAAGAAATCCTCCTGAATCTTATCAATAGCTGACTAAGGGCAATGGTATCTCATAAAGGGCTCCTTGAATTCTTGCCAGGTGATGTCTGTCGTTAGTGACATGCAAAAACCGATATAAACTAGTAGCTAGAGTAAGTCGGATATCGAACCGGAGGAGGATTGTGGAAAGTGTGTAACGTTAAGTATTCACTAACAACTATAAAAAATAAAATAAAAATAAACTGATGATTGTAAAACTTATATGGAATTAAAAACACATGAAACACGTTGCAATTAAGAAAAAGATTGAGTTGTAATAATCAATGATGAGAAAAGGTGATCACTCCGGGATTCAGATTCTGTAATTACTAATAACGTAGTTCTGATTTTATTGGATGCTATTGATTGAATAGTAAATCTGTCACATCTACCAATTACCTATGTAGTTCAAAATCTTAATATTAATTGATCAGATAAATATTAAAACAAGCATACATAGGAATCATTCAATCAACAGAAGCATAATTGGATTCAAAACATAATTATAACTCTGACTGTCACTCAGGATTTGTCTGTCACACAAATAATATAATCATGCAAATAGTCGGCTGTCACCCGACTACAAATCCAAATCTCAATACAAAACAGAAACTAGAATTAAAAGTGTCTCACAAGAATCATTCACCCGAAGTGTCCACAAGAGATTTAGCCGCTCATCTCGGTTGATCTTCGTCTGCCTCCGTTCTCCCCCTTCGTGTCTCCTGTCTGCCGTCAATGATCATGATCTCTATTGTGATGATGTTGTTTTTCCAAACAAAAGTCGGCCCCAAGTGATGTCTCGGCCCAAAAGTGTGCAGCCTCTTTGTTCTCCAAGCCCATGTGCGGCCCACTAAAGACCAAAGATACCGGCCCACACTCTCAAGTTCACGTGGCTCCTCTCTCTTTTCTTGTGTCCCTTCTCGGCCCCACCATGTCTCCATGAGATGATGATGAGTTTTAATGTTGTTGCATGTGCTGTCCAAATTAAATGTCTTCGTGTGCCTCCTTCACGTGCTAATTTCCTCAACTCCCAAATTTCATAGATGCCCCCTTTCAGTTAGTGGATGATTATTGTTATATCCCTCAAAATAATTCCACTTTTTTTCCTTGAATAAACAAATCACATGCGCTGCCATATATGTTCAACCGTAATCTACAGATTAAAACCGTAGGTTACGTTCGAATGTTTCTGCCCACTTGTGTTCATGTTGACCGTACGCTACGGAATTCAACCGTATGCTTCATTCTTTTTATTTCAACTTCCAACTAATGCGTTCTTATACGTCCTTGTGCATTCGATCCATCTCTTGAGTTTCCAAGTTATATTTTTCGACCCGAACAAGTCTCGAATGATGTAATATATCTTGATTTCCATCCACGCTTGTTCCGTTTCATCATCAACCATTCTAACTTCGCCGAATTACGCGTTTAATCTGAAAAATCACAAACTTGCGTAGACAACATATTCAAAGCGTATAATCAACTAAACGGCCATAAACATGTAATACAACACACTTTAACATCCGGGTTTCACACACTCCATCACCAGGTCATCGTTTGGAGTCTATCCTCCCCTATTTCCTTACTATGCGCATCCCACCAATCTTTCGTCTGGAGAGTGAGTTGGCCGGTAGCAAACATTACCTGATCTTCTTTATCTCACCGGCTTCGTATAAATACCGCTTCTATATTCGAAATCCATCATTGACATGCGATAGGATCGATTTTACCATCATACGTTGCGGGATGGCATGCCATGAAGTCTTTATACGTACACCGTCGTTCCTTGCCTTTACTTCTAGACCCCTCAATCAGTTCTTTCAACTCCTCAATCTTGCTAGTCATCATAGCATCTACGACTCCCAAAACCCGGCTTTCTACCTCTTGAGCTAATCGTGGGAGATTGGCTTGCATAACCCCTTCCGCTACTTCAGTGACTTTGCTCTCAAATGCTTCTTGTCTAACCATATCATCGTCATCATCATTATCATCTTTAACATTTCTTATTTCGGCCATCTACAAAAGATGTTTTTATTCAACATTAATCACAAGCTTTCCATATAGTACATACTTCAACTCTTATTTACTACATTCAAAATCGTGAAATTCGTAATCTTGATTATCTAAGTTTTATCATTCGACTCGTGTTATTCACATTGTTACTTTCAGTTCTTATCGAATTCGCTTTCATTGTGATCACAGACTGTGATCCTAAGTATCTTATCATCATGCTTATAAGGACCCTATACTATCATATAATGGTCCTTTGGATCACACGAAACTCCCAAACATGAATACAACAAAAAAAAAGAAGTTTTCTGCGGATCGCATTTGTAAAGGCCGTCGGCGACGGCTGGTCATACCGTCGGCGACGGGTCCTAAATATGGGCCGTCGCCCACTTTGTCCGTAGGAAGGAGGTTTAGGCGTCGGCTGGATGGGGGGCGTCGGCGACGGCCTCCTGAATTGCTGAAACGCTGCTGTGTCATTTTTTTTGTTACCTTGTCTATTTCCTGTGCATATTTCCAGCCATACAGTTCCCGAAATCTCCGTATGGCCTCCCTATCTATTCATCTATAAACTTAGCTTTTATTTTGCATCCGAAACATATTACACATACTATTATTACTACTGAGAACTTGGCGTATTACCTCATTGGCGATCTTGGAGCGAGCACATTAGCACGAGCCATCGGTTTGAGTTCGAGCGCTAAGACTCTTGCCCGAATCCCTCAAACCTCATCTCTGATACCAACTTGTAAGGTCCGCTTTTCCATAAATAATAAATTACTTACAAGGGTAATTTAAAATCATTAAAAATACCAACTTTGATACATAGCAAATTTTTCTACAAAAATTGGGCATGACCCATTCGTAAAATGAACATGCCCCCTGTTTTTAACATAGTCAACTAAATAACATTCTACGATCCGTTTGACATAAGACTACCCAAAAGCAAAGGCAACAAGTTTTACAAATGTACGACTACTAACAAAGTTGGACAAAATAACAAGTCATGGACCAAAAAGTTGAATATAAGCTAGCGGAAGCGTTTGGTATAACATGACATGGACACGTGCTCGCTCCGATTCTCCAAATCGCCTAAAGTGAGGATTTACCTACATACAACAACAAAGCTTTAAAAAGTTAGTCATCATACTTGCTAAATCATAATTCCTTCATTTTAGTTTCATCCGTATATGGGCTTGCATCTTTCTTACACTTTCAACTACCCAATTACTTGGGTTTGGCATATACACTCTTAATGAGAGTTAAGCATACACATTTGACCCGTATAGTTGGGTTAATTGCTTTCAACATAATCTTAGTTCGTTCCGGATAACGGATTGAACCTCATACATTCGCTTTACACTTATGGCCACCCGTTCTAGACGAGCGGTACCATTTCATTACTCGACCCGGTTCGACTCGAACCGGTTGGCTTGCTTAGCTTAATATAACCTTTATTAACATAACCAAATCCGCAAAAGATTTGTTGCTTACTTACTAATCAATCACTATTATCATTACATCATGACTATTTATCGAAATAAAAACAAGATTTAATTAAGATTTTTGTATGCAACGGAACATACCTCGATCTTGCGCGCCTTCCGTTTTCTTGGTGCTTGTACCTTCTTCCTTTATGCCTACGTTACAACATTCAATCTTTCATTAAGTCTATCAACTCATTCTACCATTTTCCATATATATTCATCTTTTAGGCATTTCATCGAACACGTGGTAAGCATCATAATTAAGGTACAAGGTATAAGTTTATAAAGCATATCACTACTAATTCATCATCACACAACCATCACATTCATTCAAATTTTCATAGCTATTTCATTCTACATCAGTTTATCTAGCATTCAAGTGTTACAAATAAGATCACATATCAAACTAACATATAATCATAATCATTATGAGCTTCCTATTCATAACACAATCTTTACAAGGTGGGTTTTCACTACAACTATCATGCAAATCCTAAATCAAGCATGATTCTTGTTCTATAAAGCAATTTCAACTCAGATTTCTCATATTTGATACAAGAAATCGAAAATGGGTTTAACCCCTCATTCTATAAATCACAATTTTAGAAAATTAAACTCACCACTTCACTAATTAGGGTTAGATTTTCAGAAAAGAGGGCTCATGCATCGAATTTTCTTGTGATTTAGGCTTCAATTTCTTGATATCTTGAGTTTAGGGTTTCCCTTCTCTTGCCTTTTCTTGGTCGATCGATCCCCAGGGACTTTTACTACCTTTTTGAGTTTTAATTTGTTTTTAGTAATTAAGTTTAATCATTTTACACTTAATCCCCTTACACTTAATTACTAATTACAATTCTTAATGTTTAACCACATTTAGCTACCGTCTTGCCATACATCCTTAACTATGTTAAGTTTACTATTTACCCTTACTTATTATTTATCATTTTTGGGGTGTTACAGATTTCCTGTGTGATTGATCTTGTTCTATTCGAGGTTTGATGGTATGAATGCTTTTGCAATGACAAACTGAATGGATTCAAACTGTATGGATATAAGTAGGGTTGGTTGTTAATATAAGACTCGATAGGTTGATACTGAATCTGAGGAAATAGGAACATGTATGATGTTAGATGATCTGTGTACGTCTATATTCATTGCGTGGGTTGTTAAATGTGTATGATTAGTTTAATGATTGTTCATATTTATGGTACATGTTCATGGTTAAAAGTATTAGTTGATCTGAATGGAGGAAACCGCCAAACTGTTAGAATCACACGAGTTAGTAACCGGCTGTTAGGGTTAGCGACGAAATATGTTAACTTTCGTCGCATGTCAACTCGACGAAACATGTATACTTTCGTCACTAGATAACTCGACGAAACATGTATACTTTCGTCGCATGTCAACTTGACGAAACACATGGTGTTTCGTCATAAAGGGTGTTTCGCCGGGGAGGTTTTGCATGGACAGCGGGTCACGATGTTTACATAAATTGCAAGTATAATAGTGAATGACTGTGTTAATAAAACCATGGTATCTACTATTAACGATGTTTAATGATGATCAAGTGACATGATTCGGTTGTTACACCTAGTACACTTAACTGTTAAGTATTATTACGGAACACGTTTTGGTCAAAAATTACCGAAGCAATTAAGTGATCAAATTAGTTAAGTGAGGTAGTGTGCTGAAGAAATGTGTTAAAAATATGTTGATTAAGTTGTTTGCAAAAACAGTTTCAGGATACGGCTCAGGATATAGAGCTGTATTTATGATCAAACAATGAGCTAAAATGTAAAGGGTGACACAGGATGTACGAGGAAAGCCCTTGATCAATCTAGATTGCCGGCACAAAACCTAAGGAGCTGACAATCGCAGCTGCCTTCTTCTTCTATTACTTCAATATCTGGATACAGTGCAGGATATGATGCGGATCAACTAAGTGTTACAATTCAATTCGAGTACAAGTGTTAGTGCGTTGTAGAGTTTTCAAGTAGAGAGAAAGAATGTGCGAAAATTGTGTCCCTAATCTGATCCGATCAATCCCCTTTTATAGTAAAAGAAAGCAACTAACTATCCTACTATTCCGGGATCCGGCGAATATTCCACAGATGAACGTTGCAGTCCACGTCTTCCGGGTTCAACGTCTCTTATCTAACTGATTTGCCCGAGTCTTGAGGAGAAGAAGTCCATTTGAACGTTGGAGACTCACACCCTTCAATCTGCATGTGGTTAAATCAGTTATTACCAGGATATTGTATCAAGATGTTACCAATATCCTGATCCGGTATCCTGATCACAAATAAACAATCAAAGCCAGAATATTAGTCAGGATATATGTTCAGAAAACCACCCATAACAATTGTCCCCAAAATATATCTGTTGGAATTCTGAATTCAAACTGATATATTTTAAACTTTGTCACCCGGATCGAGGCAATTAAACCGAAACGACGCTTGATGTGACTTGGTGCAGCTTCCAACGCGGTATTTACTCTTTACCCCTATTCTCAGCCCCTTATATAGCTGGTTCACTCAGCATCATGATCATTACTTTCCAAGCTATTCCTCAGGTATTTCCTTCCTTTCCTTTCCTCTCCTCTGTTTTTCTTTTCTTTGAGTTTTTTGATCGATACTTCTCATGGCATCTCGAACAAGATCACGTTCAAACGAGCCGGTCCCGACCCTTGTGAGTCAAGACCTCATCCGAGAACCGGAAAAGGAGATTTGCACCTTCAATAATGCTGATATCGCCGCCTTAAAAGATTCTGGTGCCTTTCCTGCCGGAGTGGTCATTCGCCCTTTTGATAGGGAGGTCCGATCGGACGCATCATCAAATGAGTGGGTCTGCTTCTTTGCCTATCCCTTTTCCTTGGGACTCCGGTATCCATTCCCACCCTTCATCTCTCGTTTCTTCGAGCTTACTGGCCTCAGTTATGCTTAAACTATGCCAATGGTGTGGCGAGTTTTATTGGTGTTAAACCAGATCAAATCTCGCCATTGCCCTGACCTATGCATCGAAGACCTTCCTATAGAATACCGACTGAGATCCCATGGAAACAACCGCTTTCTTTTGTTGTCCACCTCCAAGGACCCCCTAATTCTCAAGGCCACTAAGAACGAAGATCAGTGGCAACGAAAGTTCTTTTTCGTTAAAAGGGAGTCCATTGACAAGGGTTTTGACCTGCCAGTTAGATGGTTAACCAAGGGTAGGACTTAGGGTTTTAGGAATATCCCCAAATATATCCTTAAACTATATCGTTGACTGATATCCTAATATTTTGTGCAGCGAATTTCAGAGACCTAGCACCCCCAAGCGCATAACCGCTGCCCAGGATCAAAGAGATCTATAGACTTTCTGCCAGTGAAAGAACTTTCTCCCTGTCTCTCACAAACTCAAGTCAAAAATCAAGTTCAGAAATGTCTGGTAAGTATATGATTAGATTGATAATAGAATATAAATGTTAAAAATTAAACATTTCTCCCTTTGTACAGTGCCGGTCATCAACCTCGAAGGCTTCCAACTCGATGAGTTAGACAGTTACTCCAGCCTTGCACCTATCAAGCAAGAATCCAACCCGAAACCAGCTACCACGCCGAAACCTAGTAGTTCGAAGACTGCTACTGCTCCCAAAGCTCCTCTAGCATCCAGGAACCGGGCCTCCAGCTCCCGGAAGAGGAAGGAGGCAGACCATCCTGCTACACCTCATGTGTTCCCATTTGAGAACCACGGGTTTACAGAATCCAGCAAATTCATGACAGGCTTCCTCAACCAGGTTAGTATCCTTGACCTATATCCTGCACCATATGCTAATTACAAATGTTAATTAAGGCTGATGCCTGTTTCCTTATTTTGCAGGGTCTTGAACGCCTGGTGTTCCTCTATGAAGACGCATGTGGCTCGAATGTCATGCTAGAAAGTAAGCTGAAAAAGGCCGAAGCCACCATTGCGGACCAAGCAGCAATTGCCACCGCCAAATCAGAACACTATGAAGCCAAATACAAGGCAATGGTCCAAGAGCATCAGTCTGCCATCCAAAAGATCACCCATGAAGCTCAAGCTAGGTCCGATGCTGCCCAAGTTCAACACGAGCAGGCTATGGCTTCATACCAGGAGAGCATCAAGAATTCTGTTGTCATCTCCCTTCTTTAGGCCAAACTAAAAATGGCCTATGAGGCAATGGCCTTGGGCTTTGAGTGCCCTTCTTGGAACATCAAGGCCTGGGAGGTGAAATTGAAAGATCTTGGGGGTAATCCTGTGGAGCCTCCTGTAAAGTCTGCTGCGGAAGATCCTGCCAAGATGGTCGAGAAGGTGCATGATGCTGGTGTTTCAAAGGATTCTGGTGGTGATGCTAGGACAAATGCTGGAGAGGATGCTGCTGAGGAGGTCATGATGGAGGAGGGAGCTGGCCCTTTAGTGGAGCGATGTGGGCGATGATGGATGTACGTGCCAAGGCCAGAGCCCACTTTTTAAATTTGATGGTCGTGGTCTGTTAAACAATATACTTTCCTGTCTTTGAACAATTTACATTTCCTGCATTAAGACAATATGATGACTGATGTGTGTGTAGTGCTATATATATTAGGTGTATATTTGAAGCCCTTTTTACACTTTTTAGCCAAGCTTTAAATTTATAAAACATGATATTTACTAACACGAAACACACATATGGGCAAGTGCACCCATCGTGGACGTAGTATAGTGTTGGTAAGATACCGAGGTCGTCCAAGGACACAAGAGCTTTTAGTACCGGTTTATCCTCAACGTCTAATCAAATAAAAAAGTTAGAAAAAGGTTTTTAAACTAGAAAAATAAAACTAACTAAAATGCTAAAAAATAAAATAAAAGTAAAAACAGATAGACAAGATGAATCACTTGGATCCGACTCTTGTGTAGTGTAACCTTTGATTATTTCCGCACTTTTGCACATTTTAAGAGATTATCTTAGTTATTGTAGTAGGCCCCTCTTTTGAAGGTGACGTTACCCTCAACCTAGTAGTTTGAGTCAGCAAGGATACAATCCTAAAGGGTCTGATTATTGAAAGATAATTAAGTTATTAATGCATAATGTGGTAGGCCCCTCTTTTGAAGGTGACGTTACCCTCGGCTAAGTAGTCTGAGTCGGTAGGGATACAGTCCTAAGTAGCTGGGTTAAAGTTTTAATAGTAGTTTAACTTATGAGGGGATCAAAGAGTTGGGACCCCCGCCATCCAATACCGGTGGGTATTGAAGGAGGTCCTACTAAATTTGACCCAGGTCCTTTGCAGGATCTATACACTGAATAATGGCAAGACTCTTACCAAACCGTTCCCTTAACCCCCGACCAGGTAGCCAACGTATCTCCATATAGACCGTGGAGATATGAATGGTGAAAATCTTTTATTTTATATAGACAGTAAAATAATGCCAAGACACCACGGACAAACGATAAGGAAGAATCACCTTCAACATAAGAAACTAGTGATTAAAGTCATTAATATATAACCAAATAAAAAGTGCGAAAAGATTAAAATTAAAAAGTATTACACTAAACACTTGTCTTCACCAAGTGATGTAAGAGACTTAGGCAAACATGGCCTTTGATTGTTAAGAACTCTTACGATCAATCTTGGATCCCGAGACGACTCACACACTCTATGATGGACAATGGATGATGGTGGTGGATGATGGTGTTGTGATGGTGGTGGGTGGTGGTGAAGTGTGAGAGAGGTGGTGTGCCAAGGGATGAGTTGCAAGTGATCCAAGCACTCCTATTTATAGGCTGAACAGAAGCTCGGGCACGGCCCCGTGTCCATCCTCCTCTCTTTCTTCATTAATTGCAGTTTGTCTGCATTAGTTTACCACGCCCCCGTGTCAGGTGAGCACGACCCCGAGTGCAGAAGCATATCTGTACCATCAAGATTTGCCTAGATTCTGCGAATCTTATAGTTGACCACGGCCCCGTGTCCGCTGAGCACGGCCCCGTGGTGGGCGATAGAAGCTTCTACAACTTTGTCTTTTCTGCTGACACTTGGGCACGCCCCCGTGCTCACTGAGCACTGGGCGTGTTCAGCCTTATGTTCTCTTTGTTTTGCTTGGGAAGATGTTGTCGGGGGGTCGGGCATGTCACGCTTGTTCCTTTTCTTGTATTTATGCTAGATTTAGATGTCTTTTGGCTTCTTTTGTTTATTTGAGCTCATTTAATCCTGAAAATACAAAAGGAAGACAAAAACACACTTTTTCCAACATTAGTACTAAAAAATGGTTAGTTTTATGTCACAATTGATGTAGTTTATATGTTGCATTTTGTGCATATCAAATACCCCCACACTTGAATCTTTGTTTGTCCTCAAGCAAAACTCTTTATAATGTGGCTTTACACTCCCAAATGGAATGGGTAGAAGAGAAGGTTTTTGGGTTTGTCATAGAGTGTCGGGTTTTCCAAGATTCGTTATTAAGTTTTATTTTTATTTATTTACAATCCTATTCGTCATGATTTATTAAAAACGTTTCATAAGACAAATTACTTATTAGGGCATAACATGCCTTTTTAAAATTCCATTTATATACAAGTTCACATACCTCACGGGGAATCACTCAACACTCGGCCGAATGTGTATTTTTAGTGAATCACTCGAGAGCGGCATGGAACTTACTCCTACCATAGGCTTGCCAAGTAATCAATCCTCCTCCTTTTTAACTATAGAACTTTGTAAATATCAAGAGGACTTTTTGGGGGAAGGGTTAGGCTTGGGCTAAAGGTGGGTGGTTGGGTTAGTGGTTAGTAAAAGGGCGAAAAGCGTAAAAAGCGTCGGTTTTTATAAGACTTGATATTTTTCAAAATTTTTTTATTTTGATGAAACATTTCAAACAAATTTATTTTTGATAAACTTGTTTGTTTATTTCTTTTGGCTTCATCTTCATATATATATATATATATATATATATATATATATATATATATATACATGGGAGAGATAAATCGAAAACCCATGTGAGTTGAGAAAACCCAAATAAACCCTATGTAACATTTTTATTTTTTTCTAAAAAAAATAGGGAATGTAATATAAATGTACACGGACCTATTTACGAAAAAAAATGAAAAAACGCTTATTAATTTTTTTTTTAAAAATGTTGAAAATTTGTATGTTACATTTTTTTGGACATATATATTATGTAACCTGAAATTTGTAACATTTAAAAAAAAAACTACTTGGTGTTTTTGTGTTTTTTTTTTTAAAAATGTTCAAATATATGTATATTACATTTCCTATTTTTTTTAGAAATGTTTCTTGAGTTTACATGAGTTTTTTACAAAGGTTTTCTGAGTTTTCTCAAGTGGGTTTTCGATTTATCCTTCCCCTATATATATATATTTTAAGTCATAAGAAAAACCGAGCTTTGTTACTAAAATAAAGGGTTTAAAAGGAAAAAGGTTTAGGTGGGTAAAAGGGTGTTTGAATTGGGTTAAGAAACGAAAAGGTTTAGGCTCAAAGGGGCTAACTAGGGGGATTTTGGGTAGGTAGTAAAAAAAAAAGAAAAATAATGGTGTATAAATAAAAGGGTTAGTCCTAATGCCTCCATCATTTACTTACTCGGGTTTAAGTTGGTAAGGACCGGGAATGTATCGTCGTGGCAAGTTCTAGAGTTGTAAGAACCAAGCGGCTATTCACACAAGAAACAAAAAATGAGCATTTAGTTTAAAGATATGAATTTGTATGCTCAATAAAGGCTCAAAACTCACTTTTGTGGGAATGGGTTTTTATGTGATCAAGTATATATAATCAAATTTTAACTAAGTTTGTCATGCCGTTTCATAATTTTCTTATGTTGCTTTTGGGTGATTTGTTGATTGTAGTGAAGATGGCTTGAAGTGAAGTGAGGGTAGTGGTGGATGGTGGCTGACTAACAGTTGTTGAAACAACCGGTGTTTCAACCTCTGTTGTCATTACAACTACTGATGTGTCAGTAGATGTCTTCTGCTTTTGAGCAGGGGTTGAAGGTGGTGAAGTTGTTTTTGGTGGTGGTGATGGAGAATCATCATCAGGAATGAAAACCCTTCTCCTTTTTATTGTAGGAGAGGCTGATGATGTCTTGGGTGGATCAGTGGTGGTGGTTTGAGTGGTGGAAGGTGATAAGGCAGTGGTTGTAATATGTGTTGGTGTGATGGTTTTACAACTGCTGAAACTACTGATGTACCAACAGTTGTTGAGACAGCAGGAGTTACATCAGCTGTTTGGGTAGAGGTTTGCTCCTTGGAATGTTTGGGAGATGATTTAGAGACCTATTTTTCTTTTTCTGGTTCAACATGAAGGCCATCCTCTATTCCCTTTTTCTTCCATTTCATAATTCTCTCCCCCTTTTTGGCATTATCTGGGGGAAATTGATCTATAAAGAGAATATTGGAAGGAGCAGCACCAGTGGTATTCAACACCTGGGCTTTTATAGCCTTGATGTCTGCTTGGGTGTTTTTGAACCTTGACTCAATCATATTTTTCAATTCTTACACATATATTGTGTGTTATTGATCTGCCATCTGTCTTTGTTTTTCGAGCAGGGGTTGAAATAGATTCCATAGCTCATTTGTAGCAGGTGCTGGTTGTGCAGATGCTTGAGCTGGAACGGCAGTGGGTTGTGTATTTTGAGCTTTTAACAGCTGTTATACCATACCCTTTATTTCAGCAACAGAAGTTTCAAGGTTTTCGATTCTGCCCGTCAATTCCTGATATTTTGAATCATCACCCAAATTAATGTGATCATCTGATTCCTCACCTGGAGTGGTTATATCAATGTGTGATTTAGGAACAGAATTCCAAAAATCATCCATTGATGCCCCTTGTTCTCGGTACTGGGGACTTCTTTCTTCAACACTTGATAACCCTTTCATTGTACCAGTGGTCAAAACAGCTTCACTAGTGGTTATCAGAGGTGCTATAGAAGAAATTGCCTTCAAGGAAGTCTGACTGATGAAATAACTGTCCAAATGTAAATCTGTTGATCCAACATTTGTAGTTGCTGCTCCACTTGAACTACTGACAGGGGTTACTTGTAACCCCTGTAGTGTAACCTCCTCCAATGTTGCTGGGATAGCAGAGGTATAAGCATCAAACCCAGTCACTTGTGGGAGTGTACTCTCAGTGATAGGTGATAGAGAGGAACTGGTTTGTGTCCGAGCTATATCAACTGCATGCAACAAGGGTATTATGGATTGTGGTAGTGTGAGGGGTGAAGATAAGGGTGTTGAAAGAGACATGTCCTTGGGATCAGGACTGAGGAAGATGGATCCGAGTGGATTCAGAGCTTCATAATGTGGGGTCCCTGTGTTTACAACCTGATCCTTTTGTGAGGATGCAGGAGGAGTTTGAGGTAAGGGTAGAGATCTTTCTACCAACTGTTGTGAGGAAGTAGCAGCAGTGGTTTTTGGTGACATTTGTGTTATCACTGGCAGTTGCTCTGGGATCTCATCTTCCAGAGTTGCCTTTGCTTTGTGTTTGGTGGGTTTTTTGTATGATTTCTTTTTGGTCTTTTTGGTGATGACAGGTGTGGGTTTCATAGTAGTGGTTGTGCTACTATGATCACCTGGAGCAGTGGGCTCAACAGTAGATGCCTGAGGAGCAGTGGTAGCTGCTAAATTCTGCTCAGGCACCTCTGCTTTTGTTTTTGTAGGTGCCATCATTCTAGTGAATGTTTCGGTTGTTAAACCACTTATTTTAAAAGAAGCACCTTGTTTGAGTAAATTTTCATTATCTTTTCCAAATTTTTCTTTGAAATAGTAGCTTAGAAACCTTGGAAAGAGTAAAAATGATTTGCTATCAACATTCTTTACCAAATCATTAAAGATCTCCTGGGAATAGTTATAATTTTCATTATGTAAAATGACATAACCCAGACATTAGATCTTTAATGGTATTTCATTAAAAGCAGTTGTTTTATTTGAAACACACACCAAAAGGGTGTGAAATAAAAACCTAGTTGCAGAAGGGAAGAAACCTTTTTGTAAGGTATCTCTTTTTATTTGTTCTGCATATCCCCTTTCCAGAAAATCAGTTTTCAACTCGTTTTTAAGAAAAGAAGTTTTACCTTGCTGATCATCGAGTTTAAAGACTTCTGAGATGGATTGTGGAGTAATTTGAATCGCTTTACCCTGTATGGAAGAGTTGATGGCAATGACGGTCTCACCTTGTTTTTCAAGGGTAGCATTTTTCCAAAACTCTCTCTGGGTTTGTTGATAAATTAGAGCATCTGCTGTTAGCAAAGTTTTATACTTTGATGCAGTCATGATGTCGATGATGGAATCGAAGGTGTGGTTGTTGGTGGGTTTTGTGAGTAGACCCAAGTAATTGTGAGGGGATTTGTAAGGGATTTCAATAGGTTCAGCCGCCGTTTGAGCGACCTCTTTGGAAGATGATGATGATTTTGACTTTGATTTTGATTTTGATTTTGATGAAGAAAGACGAAGAATGATTTGAAATGGAAGGTTGGAAACTGCTTTGAGAAGAGATTTTTTGGAATTCAATTCGACAGTGTAAAACCCTGTTTGGGGTTTTGATCAGGGTTTTATTTAAGGGAAAAAATGAACGCTGATGTGGCAGCGGTTACAAAGATCTGAAGGCTAAAAACTGACCACGTGTCAACCGCTGATGAAGAGATGAATTATGGAGGACAGTTGTTTAGGAATCCACTGATGAAGCAAGTATCAGTGGTTGCAACGGTCAAAGTGAAGACAGTGAGTGATTTTTTTACTATCAGTGGATAGCATATCAGTGGTTAAAACACTGATTTTGAACAACAGTGATTACCAAATATAATGAAGAAACAGAGGTTGACTTTCAGCAGTGGACAGTGGTTAGGAAACAGACGTTTGAACAACACAGTGTTTAGGGGTAAGGTAATGATAAGGATTTGAAAGGTTAGTATCTCAGCAACTTTTAGTGCAACAGTGGATAAGCTTTTGACAAAAATCTTGATCATCTGTTGTTCAGATGAAAGGAATGATTTTATTTTGTGTAACCACAATATCATGTCCAATCATTTGAAGATGATTATAAAATATCTTCAAGATTTCTGTCCTTAACAAAATACATTTTAGATGCATATCGTCAAGTTCAATATGTTAGCAGCTTTTACAGGAATTTGCATTCAGGGTTTTGCCACATGTCAATTCAAGTCTTGAAAATTTTATAGATTCCTGACAGTGATTTAGTACCCCAGATGATGGAAACTTTTTACTATGGCTACTCATTTTCGTTATAATATTTGAATTAAAACATGAGTACCCAAGTATTTCTAAGATCTGTTTAACAATCAATCTTTGATCAGTGTTCAAGGCAAACCTGAGTAAGACATGACCTTTGACATTTGCACCATTTCCTTTTGATCGATTCATAAGGATAATTTCACCCAAAAAAAATGATGGCTCAACATCATGACAGGAGTTTGAACTTTTGCCAACAAAAACAAGCAAAAGTACAAAATATATCATTCTTAAAAAATAAAGAATGATATACCCTGTTTATTTGAGAAAACATTTTTTTTTAAAATGATTAAAGGTTTTTCTGAAAACAACATCAAAAGGATCTAGTAAATTTCCCAATAAAACACGCAATCACATCATTCTCAAGTTTTATGAAAAATGGTCAATGGTTTGAAATACATTGTAATAACCACTGTTTGAGACATTTTTCTTGTTGATTGATTGACACCAAAAATGAGGACACATGTCACGAATAGGGTGCCATAAGCACCATTAATCATTTACATACCAAGACCGCGGAACAAAATGTTAGATCTAATGGGTTTCAGGCAGCCACACTCTTGGCCACTCTTTTACCAAGTAGTGCTTTTGTGTCTCTAGTCGTAAATCGACAAGTAAAAATGCCTATGGTTTGGATGCTTCCTATGTCGTGTCACATGTTAATGGCCTTGCAAACCATTAGCGATCTTGATTTCCTTATATTTACAGAAATACTTATTTCATACAATTGCATACCATGTTTTCCATAAGGAATGCTTAAATGTTTTTCACAAATCTGCATGAATTCACACCAGCATTATGTTGATGATTTTCCAAAACTCACATGTATTTTAGGTAACTAAGGTGGATGTGCGTGCGGTCTTACTCTTGCTCCAAGATGTCGCTTTCGTTTTAGTCATGTCGTGTCAAGACTCCGATGCCTGTTTTTGTGGGATTTGGTTTCTATATTCCATCTTGTGTGGGAAATAAGAATCAAAACCTTCTTGTTTGTCTTTAAAATAAGGTGTAAACTTCTTAGACAATATGCTGTCTTGTGATGTAAACACTTAACCTATGTTATGTTTTAATTATGTAATGATAATGGCATTTGGAGTTATTTTACGAGCATGTAGTATGTTTACCTTTCGTATGCAATGAGAATCTTTCAGGATCACACCTCGTGCTTCCGCCTTAGAAAGGGGTGTGACAAAACTGATTACGTTTACGCACAAGTTTGCGTATAACTTTCCAGAAAGCGATATAGAGTTTGAAATTGAACAAAAATCAAAACGTGCAAAATGTCAAACATAAATAAACAAATATTGGGAACAAATAACATTGTTTCATTGATAATTGGACTGTTTAGAGTTTATACAATGATTACAAGCACAGATGTCACAGTCTCCCCTACTTTAGGAAATTTCGTCCCGAAATTTATTTTGAGGAAACTTGTGAGAATAGATGTGGATATTTCGCCTTCATTTGATCTTCACGTTCCCAAGTAAATTCTGGTCCACGTTTAGATTCCCAACGAACTTTGACGATTGGAATGCGCTTGCGTTTGAGTTTCTTGACTTCACGGTCCATTATTTCCACAGGCTTCTCAACAAAGTGCATCGTGTCATCAACACGAATTTCATCAAGTGGTATGTGGAGGTTCTCATTAGCTAAACACTTTTTCATATTGGACACGTGGAAGGTTGGATGAACATTTCCAAGTTCAGGAGGTAACTCAAGTCTTTAGGCCACTTTTCCTATTCTTTAAACGATCTTGAATGGTCCAACATATCTAGGTGCAAGTTTTCCTTTCTTTCCAAATCTGATTACACCTTTCCAGGGTGAAACCTTGAGTAGGACGTGATCACCGACTTGGAATTTCAGGGGCTTGCGTCGTCGATCCGCGTAACTCTTTTGATGGCTTCTAGCTGTCTGAAGGTTATCGCGAACTTTCTTAACCTTATATGTAGTCTCTAGAATGAGCTCAGGTCCAATAAGCTGAGCTTCACCGATCTCATTCCAGCAGACTGGTGAATGACATTTTCGACCGTATAAAGCTTTAAAAGGAGCCATGTTGATGCTGGAGTGATAACTATTATTGTAGGAGAATTCAATCAAAAGAAGATACGAATCCCAACTACCACCAAAATCGATCACACAAGCTCTAAGCATATCCTCCAATGTCTGGATTGTTCTTTCAGATTGACCATCTGATTGCGGATGATAAGCTGTGCTCAAATTAAGTTGGGTTCCTGTAGGTCCCCTATTCGTATGGATCTTTCACAGAATTGTCTTTCCAATCAAGAGTGCGGAATCCTCTTGATCAGAATATAACAGAAACAAGTATAAGAACAGCAATCACTTTCAAACCGGGTTTCTATTGATTATCCAAACAAACGTTTTACAATCAATCAAACCCTAACCAACTATCAAATTCGTCCAAGCCTAAGCACTCTCACGAATTTGCTCTCACACACTGTTCTGGCTGATTAACTGATTAACCTAAACCCTAAAGCCTAACCTTGTTTATATAACACAAGGTTTGCTACTTGGGCCAAGGTTAAACATCATGGACTGCGAATTGGACAGGCCCAATTCGCCTCCATCACCCTAATTGGGTTTTGTTTAGCCCAAACTCTATTATCTCACTAATACAAAGCTAAACCCGCTAACCGTTTATCGTTTATCTAATTACAAGATATCCAAAGACCAAATCTAAGCTGTTGTCACAAACATGCACCAACAAACTCCCCCTTGACAATAGCTTCATAAAATAACTTTGTCTTCAGTCATCTTGCAATCTTCATGTAATCGTGCACTGTCTTTGGTCTTTGGATAACTTCAGCTTCCATAGCTTCTGTCAGCAACAGACTCCCCCTAAGCTGATGCATCCAATCACCAAATCTTTAAAAACTTTAGCGTTTGAGTAAACTCCAGTTCAGCATTTGAATAGCAATCTTCAAACTCTTCATCTTTGTCTGCAATATAGAAAGGAGGTTCTACCATGCATCCAATCAAACTCTCATTCTTCACAGCAACTCATCAACTTCTCAGCAACATACCGCTTCAATCTGTATACTATAAAACAAACATCTCGAGAAAACATAAGAATTTTTCAACATAAGTTAAACAAATTATTATTATTCAAGAGATAGTTAAACTGTATCACAGATTAAGCATTCTCAAATTTTCACTACCACGCAAAACTTTTTAATCACACACCCTATAACCCGCATGATTTAAAATTTTGAACTCACTTTCCAACACCGTCTCCCCCTATCAGTAACAATTCCTCCAAGAATAACAGTTTCCGTACGTTAAGAATTTTAAACAGAAAAAGACACTATTTTTGGATTTTTTATATTTTCTGAAAGCAAGTAAATACAAAAGCAATAAACACTCTATTTTTGTGAGAATCACTGGTAAGAAGATCATATCAGCACAATCAAACTATTTCACACTTGCAGTTAATTCTTTATTTATTTTCGTGAAAAGCAGTCCAAGACGATTACCAGTATGTTTTGTCCACTTAAACAAAATGCATGAACATTTCAAGTACCATTACCGTATGATACATTAAGGTAATATTAATTACTGATATACTAGTGTGTCCCACTTCAGGATATACCCCCGCGATCAAGGTATGCACAAAGATTCATCGTAGTAGGTGAGTATACTGAATTCATCCTTTAAGATATCCTGACAGTGTCTAGGTCTGCATATAATCTGTTTTATCATGTTTTGATTACTTAACAATGAACACCCAAATAAATACTAATCAAATCCTGGAAATATAAACAACACACTCTATCATGCAAGTATCTTCCCTACCACATATTTCACAAGTCCAATCCAGATTTCTGAAATCTTAACTGGGAATAGGTTGAGAAGAGAACAGAATAGATCTTTAGGAGAGATGGTATAATATACAGATCAAATCAGTTTTCTCAGTTTGATATAGGTTTATTGGGTTTCATTTGGGCACTAGAGGGCCTCTTTCGGGTGTATTAGATCTATAGCGCGACAACGTACAGCTAGGTCAGCATGTATCTGGATGCAGCAGAAGCTGTCGTTGCCTAGCACCTCCAGGTCAGCATATATCTGGATGCAGCAGAGGAGGTACACGACTTTTTTCAGAGAAGATTTCAGAATCAGATCAAAATTGTGTGTATCGGGACAACATACAGACATTCAAATAGAAATGTGCTAATTTCAAGTGACTTTCTTTCCTGAGGTCATGTACAATTTTAGTTCTGAACAGAAAGACAGTCAAGATATCCCCAGATGAAATAACAGTATAAAGACCCAAAACTTCAGATTTTGGCAATCTATCAACGCAAGATTTAAGGTCATTAAACCATACACCACTGATGTGTTCCCCACTCATACACAGTTTATTTAGGTTTATATCACATTGGTAAGTTGATTATTTCATGCTTTTTGCCTACTGGTACATCATATAATGAAGCTGCTATCACACTTAAGCATTTTAATTTCATTTTCAGTATGACAGTCTAACTTGCCAATGTACTATCATTTCTTCTTTTTCACACAGTGATAACTCATTTTTGTTTTTCTATTTTTTTATGTTTTTGATTTTTCAATTTTTTTTTATTTTTGATTTTTAAGAAAAGCAATAAACTATTTACAAAAATTCTTATGAAAAACCAGTTATTCAGGATTCCTCATCCCGTTGAGTTCGACTAAGTGTTCAAAGCGAGCCCTGTCAAAAGCTTTAGTATAAAGATCTGCCAGGTTATCTAGTGTGTCGAATCAACACTTTGAACTTCAATTTAAATCAATCAATATAAATATCAACAATCTCACACCCCCCTGCATGTGCCTAGAGCAGCCACTATCAACATAAGTTGATAATCCTCCTTAGCAGCTCCTGCACACACCAACCAAGAAATTAGTTAGATTGGCGGACCCAAGCCTTAATGGTCTTGGGTCGTCCAAATTCACCAACCACTGGAACATCCATCCAATATCCATTACTCCTAACTGGAGTCTTGGATCTCAGACCTGTTGATGGAAATTGATTTTGATTTCCACTAGGTCTTTGGTCCTGAGGGTTCCTATATGTATTAGGACTATTTGACCTTTGGAAATATTGATTTTGGTACCTCGAACTTTGATTCCAAGAAGCTTGATTGTTATAATTTCTAAAGCCATTGTTATAAAAATTTCGACAACCATTATTTTGGTATCGATTTTGATATTGACCTTGACTTCTGAAATTATTAGCATTAAAATTGTTCATTCTTGGTGAATTGCTTCTAGGTCTGTCAAATCTACCTGGTGGAGATCTAGGCTGAAATCTAGGTTGATTTCTTTGAAAACGTGGAACTTGTGGAGTTCCTGTTCTAGCCTTATCCACACCAATAGCAACATTCTCTGGTTGCTTAGGAGCAGATTTCTTTTGAGAATTTTCAACTTTCTCCTCACTATCACCTTTCTTCTCTGGTAATTTCCCTCTCTGTTTTTCACTAAGTTGTGCTTCACTCTTTTTGTTAGGACAGCAGCTTGCTACATGTCCCTTGACGTGACATTTGAAGCACAATCTCTTTTTCGAAGACTTCTTAGCTGGAGTCTCTGAGGTAGATCCCTTATCAGATGGTGATGATCCCTTAGATGAACCTTGTTCAGTTTGCTTTATTTCAGATTTTTCTATGCTCTTATTTTTTGCAAACTCTACATTCGATTCATTTTCAATAACAGCAGTTTCATTTTTCATATCACTACCTTGAACAAAATTAATCTTTTTAACAAAAGCTTGATTTTTATTCTTAGGCGGTGAATTTTTCCTTTTCAAATCATCACTCTCAGATACTTGGTGTAGATGCCATAAAGTTTGCTAGCTCATCTTCACTAGGCAGGAATGAATAGTCATGACTAAGAGGAGGTGGAACTTCATTAAAGCCATGGAAGCCCACACTGGTCTTGTCATTACTCTTCTTTAACCCACCCATCATGTGTTTCATTACAAAAGTCGAGTCCCTGAATTGACCTAACTTCTTTTCAAGTTCAACAATTTTGAGTTGTGCATCTGACAACTCTTTGCATTTTTCAGAAATCTCTTTTGTTTTCTCAGCCATCATGTCATGAGCTAAATCTATTACTTGAAGTTTTTCATTTAGTTTGCAAGTTAAAGCTTCAATTTCAGCTTCACAACCTTTTATTTTCTTCAAGTATGACGATTCATTTCTTTTAACAAAAAAATTTGCTTCTTTTATGTTAGACATCTCACTTACTAGACTTTGGTTTTGTGTTGTCAACCTGGCAACCTCACCCTGTAGTTCACGACATCTCAAACATACTGAATTAGATTGTACCTCTTTCTCATGAACTTCTGAGATTTCATCAGCAACAACCTGTTCAGCTTCACTCTCTTTCTCCACTTGAGCTTCAGCATTTTTCACTTCAGATTCAGCATCACTCACAGTAGTTCCAGCCTCATCAACTGGCACTATCTCTGCCATGAATGCCTGAGTGGCACTCTCATTTCCCTGATATTTCTTTCGTAATGCATCCCACATATCCTTTGAATTAGTGTACTTTGTGAAGATATGCTTGATGCTATCAGGTAATGACGTCTTAATTGCAGCCATTGCTCTCTTTTCAGCGTCATACTTCCTTTTATCATCCTCTTTCATGTTCACATAGTCTGTTCTACGTTGTCTGCCCTCAAAATCGTGTGTTGGGTTTATGTACCCATCTTCAATACAGATCCACATGCGTGCATCCTGAGATTCAATGAAAGATTTGAAGTTGGCCTTCCATGTAAGATAATGCTCCACCTTCATCATCTTAGGTGCATTCAATTTTGTCATGTTTGACATTTTAACGCAAACAGACTGGTAAAACCGTACAAAATATCTCCGAAAACAGTGGTTACTAACTTACACCTTTAGAATCGTCTCGAAAAGACGAATCCAATGATATATAATGTCAAAAACCGTATTCGGAATTTTCCAGAGTCTTTTTTTTTTACCCTAAAAATCCAAGGAATTCAACGGTCCAAACGGTTCTGTCTAACGTGCTACGGATCAATTTCTATTTGCAAAACTGTGAAATTTTCTCGACGCTTCCCAACGAAAATTCCACCACTTAATTTCGCTGGTTACTGATTAAATTCGCTGGTTACTGATTAAATTCGCTGGTTATTTTCGCTGGTCAAATTCACTGCTGAATTTCGCTGAAACCGTGATAATTTCGCTGTGGAAAATTATACGGTTACCAAAGTCGCCTTTGGATTTAACTTCGCCAATAACTATGCTGCTCAGTTAATTTCGCAGATCAGTCAAGTTCGCCAGATCAGACAAGTTCGCAGATCAGACAATTTCGCCAACCAGTAATTAAGGAAATTCAATCTTTTTCCAAACTTCTGAGATTTTCAAGATTCTGTCAACACTTTCCTGCAGAATCGAAACACCAAAAATATCAGTAATTTCGAAAATCAGTAAGAAACAGAACGAAGAACTTGAAGAACACGAAGAACAATCTTCGAATCTTCAAGCGTTTTCAGCCAAAATCCTTCAAAACAATCAACCACAACTCTCCTGGAAATCCTAAAACCTGCAAAACAGCAATCAAACAAAGCACAAGGTCAAAACAGCCAAAGAATTCGAAAATTTTTATCAAACCAGTCAAAAAATTCGAAACCCTAATTGTCAGGTTTAACACAGAATTCGAAAATCTTCCAGTTTATGCAGCAAACAATCCTGAACCGAGCCTTCAAGAGCCTAACGCTCTGATACCAATTGTAGGTCCCCTATTCGTATGGATCTTTCACAGAATTGTCTTTCCAATCAAGAGTGCGGAATCCTCTTGATCAGAATATCACAGAAACAAGTAGAAAACTGAAACAACAAATCACTTTCAAACTGGGTTTACTATTGATTATCCAACTTGCAGTTTACAATCAATTAAAACCCTAACCAACACTCAATTTCGTCCAAGCACAAGTCTCTCACGAAATTCTGTCCCTCAAACTCGTGGGTTGGGTTTACGTACCCATCTTCAATACAGATCCACATGCGTGCATCCTGAGATTCAATGAAGGATTTGAAGTTGTCCTTCCATGTAAGATAATTCTCCACCTTCATCATGTTAGGTGCATTCAATTTTGTCATGTTTGACATTTTAACGCAAACAGACTGGTAAAACCGTACAAAATATCTCCGAAAACAGTGGTTACTAACTTACACCTTTAGAATCGTCTCGAAAAGACGAATCCAATGATATATATGTCAAAAACCGTATTCGGGATTTTCCAGAGTTTTTTTTTTTTTACCCTAAAAATCCAAGGAATTCAACGGTCCAAACGGTTCTGTCAAACGAGCTATGGATCAATTTCTATTTGCAAAACACTAAAATTTTATCGACGCTTGCCAACGGAAATTCCACCCGTTAATTTCGCTGGTTCTCCTGTTAATTTCGCTGGTCTCAGTTAAATTCGCTGGTCAGTAATTAATTTTGCTGAGCTGGTTAAATTCGCTGGTTTTTATATTTGCTGATAATTTCGCTGGTAAATCAGTCAAATTCGCTGGTCAAGTATGCTGCTTAATCTCGCTGTTACGACGACCAGTAAATTCGCCGTGAACCGTAATAATTTCACTGTGGATAATTACACGGTTACCAAAGTCGCCTTTGGATTTAACTTCGCCGTTCACCGAGATATCAACACTCAAATTCGCTGATCAGTCTGCGAATCTGTTAAAATCGCCCAGTAACTTTGGAAAGTTGATCTGTTTTATATTCTGAAGATTCTGCAACACAATCTGCAAAATCAAAACAGCAAATCAGCACAATAATGTCAAAAATTATCAAGAACAGATGGAAAACCTCGAAGAACACGAAGAACAATCTTCGAATCTTCAAGCCTTTTCAGCCAAAATTCCTCAAACAATCAACCAAAAACTATCCCGAAAACCCTAAAACCTGCAAAAACAACAATCAAACAAACCAGAAGATCAAAACAGCCAAACAAATTCGAAAATTTTATCAAGCCAACAAGAAATTTCGAAACCCTAATTTTTCAGGTTTCAAAATTTCGAAAATTCTTCCTGTTTATGCAGCAACAATTCTGAACCGAGCCTTCAAGAGCCTAATGCTCTGATACCAATTGTAAGTCCCCTATTCGTATGGATCTTTCACAGAATTGTCTTTCCAATCAAGAGTGCGGAATCCTCTTGATCAGAATATAACAGAAACAAGTATAAGAACAACAATCACTTTCAAACCGGGTTTCTATTGATTATCCAAACAAACGTTTTACAATCAATCAAACCCTAACCAACTATCAAATTCGTCCAAGCCTAAGCACTCTCACGAATTTGCTCTCACACACTGTTCTGGCTGATTAACTGATTAACCTAAACCCTAAAGCCTAACCTTGTTTATATAACACAAGGTTTGCTACTTGGGCCAAGGTTAAACATCATGGACTGCGAATTGGACAGGCCCAATTCGCCTCCATCACCCTAATTGGGTTTTGTTTAGCCCAAACTCTATTATCTCACTAATACAAAGCTAAACCCGCTAACCGTTTATCGTTTATCTAATTACAAGATATCCAAAGACCAAATCTAAGCTGTTGTCACAAACATGCACCAACAGTTCCCATTGAAGATTGCATGGTTCTCCAAAAGTGAGACGAAAATCGAGCATCTCTGTCAGATATAATTTTCAAAGGAACACCATGTCGGGATACAATCTCATCCACATAGATTTTAGCAAATTTATCAGCAGATAGATCCTCACGGATCGGCAAGAAGTGCGCTGATTTTGTAAGACGATCAACAACTACCCAAATGGCGTCATGACCTTTCTTAGTGCGTGGTAACTTGGTAACGAGATCCATAACAATGTTTTCCCATTTCCAAACCGGAATCTCTGGTTGCTCCAATAATCCAGAGGGATGTTGATGTTCAGCCTTAACTTTAAGACAAGTAAGGCATTTGGATACGTACAAGGCGATGTCTTTCTTATACCGGGCCACCAAAACTGGGTTCGAAGATCCTTATACATTTTATCTGCACCAGGATGAATAGAATAACAAGACTTGTGAGCTTCATCCATTAGCAAGGTGCGAAGATTATCTTGACTTGGGACCCACAAACGATCCATGAAATAATACAATCCATTGTCTTTCAGTTCAAGATCAGGCTTAATATGATATGGTAACTCTTTACCCATTAGGTATTGTGAAACACAAGTATGTTGAGCCTGAGAAATGCGGATTTGAATATCAGATCAAACTTGTACACAGTGAAGCTTGACACGCTCTTTATGACTCAATGCGTCAGCCACGACATTCGCCTTACCAGGATGGTAGCGAATTTCGTAATCGTAGTCGTTTAGAAGTTCAACCCAACGTTGTTGCCTCATGTTAAGTTCTTTCTGATTGAAAATATGTTGAAGACTTCTGTGGTCAGTGAAAATCACACATTTAGTACCATACAAGTAGTGTCTCCAGATTTTGAGAGCAAAAACTACGGCACCCACTCAAGATCATGAGTCGTGTAGTTCTTCTCGTGTATCTTCAACTGCCTTGATGCGTAAGCTATGACTTTGTTCCTTTGCAAAAGAACACAGCTAAGACCCAAATTTGATGCATCACAATACACGACAAAATCATCGTTGCCCTCAGGTAAAGATAGAATAGGTGCATCACAAAGTTTCTGTTTCAAGGTCTGAAATGCTTCTTCCTGTTTGGATCCCCATTCAAAGGGTTTATTCTTCTGAGTTAGAGCAGTGAGAGGAACTGCAATCTTGGAGAAGTTTTCGATTGAAGCGGCAGTAATAACTCGCGAGACCAAGAAATGAACGAACTTCAGTAGGAGTAGTAGGTGTATCCCAATCCTTAATCGCACTGATCTTGGCGGGATCTACATGAATACCTTGTTCGTTGACGATATGTCCCAATAATTGAACTTCTTTTAGCCAAAATTCACACTTGGAGAATTTGGCAAAAAGTTGCTCTTTCTTCAGGAGTTCCAGAGTAAGACAAAGATTTTGCTCATGATCGGCTCGAGTCTTAGAATAAATCAAAATGTCATAAATGAAAACGATGATGAACTTGTCCAAATAAGGCTTACAAACCCTATTCATCAAGTCCATAAAAACGCAGGAGCATTATATCTTGTGCGGAATGCAGTCTTGGGAATATCTTCCTCAAGCACTCGAAGCTGATGATACCCAGAACGTAGATCAATCTTTGAAAAAACAAGTAGCACCCAGTAACTGATCAAAGAGATCATCAATACGAGGTAGGGGATATCGATTCTTGATGGTAATCTTGTTAAGCTCACGATAATCGATGCACATCCTGAAAGAGCCATCTTTCTTCTTGACAAAAAGAACGGGAGCACCCTAAGGTGAAAAGCTAGGACGGATAAAACCTTTGTCAGAAAGCTCTTGAAGCTGTTTAGATAACTCTTGCATCTCAGACGGTGCAAGACGATACAGAGATTTAGCAATAGGATTAGCACCAGGAATAAGATCAATACGAAACTCAACTTGGCGTGCTGGGGGTAAACCAGGTAATTCTTCAGGAAACACTTCAGGATAATCCCGAACAACAGGGATATCTTGGGTAGACTTACCTTTGCCTTTATCCACTACAACATGTGCCAAAAAGGCCACATAGTTCCTTCACAGATACTTCTGAGCTTGTGTACATGACATGAGTCTGAGACTGTTAACAGGTTTCTCACCACGAACCTCTAAGATCTTACCAGTCAAAAGTGGCACACAATCAATCTTCTTAAAACAAACTACCTCTGCATGGTATTTGGTTAACCAATCCATTCCCACTGGAATATCGAAGCTTCCAAGTTGCATTGGTATGAGGTCGATAGGGAAAATATGGTTATTAAGGTTCAACTGGCAATTTCGAAGAACAGAATCGAGAACAATGGGTTCACCACTAGCAACTTCTACTGTCAAAGGCTTTCCTAGTTTCGTTCTAGACATGCGAAGCAAAGGTTCAAAAGATAATGACACAAAAATCTTATCGGCACCTGAATAAAAAAGAACAGATGCAGGCTGATTATTAACAAAGAACGTACCATTAACCACCTCGTTGTCTGCTCGCGCCTCATTAGCATTCATGTTAAAGACTCGACCACGAGCCTGAGCCTGATTTTTATTGGCCAACCTTGGACACTAATTTCGATAGTGGGTCAGATCCCCACAATTGTAGAAAGATCTAGGCGGATAGTGAGGTCATGCAGCTTGTGCTTGTTGTTAAGCAGGCAGTTGAGCAGCTTGCTGAGCTGGGTTTTGTGCGGCTTGATTCAGATTAACAGGAAGACGATAAGTGTTGGCAAGATGACCAGATCTCCCACAGTTGGTACAAAAACGACACTGAACTTGTAGCTGATGGTGACTATTACATCTATTGCACAATGGTGCATTCCCAGCATACTATTTCTTTGCTGGTGGTTGCGCGGGCTGATTTGGAGCTGCCTGATTTTCCTGCACTGTAACAGCGAAATTCTGGGAAGCCTTGTGCTTCCTAGACCTCCTTGAAGACCCATCTTTCTTACCCTTCTAATTCTCACTCTTGACAGACTGATTCTGTATCTTGTCACCCTTCCTATAAAGTTTACCTTTTCTGATTTGCGACTCGGTCAAGGTCGCAGCTAGGTCAATGGCTTAACGAACTGTGGTAGGGTTGCTACCAGTGACGATATCTTGCACGGGGTAAGGTAAACCATCGACATACCTCTCGATAGCTTTATCAAGTGGGGTAACCATTGTAGGGCATAACAAACTCAGCTCCTCATATCTGTCGGTATAAGCCTGATGTTCACCACTATCCTGTTTCAGATCATCAAACTCTCTTTCTAACGCCCTTTGCTCATGGCGAGGACAAAATTACCTCATCATAAGAGCCCTAAGCTCTTCCTAAATCTGACCCAAAGCGACATTAGCCCCACGATCTCTCATTAACCCATTCCACCAAGTAAGAGCCCTCTTTTGAAACACACTTGAAGCAAACTCGACTTTGCGATTATCAGGATACTGAGCATGACGAAAAGTGCTCTCAATGCTCTCAAACCACTGTAGGAGCCCAGTTGCTCCCTCAGAACCACTAAACTTGAGCGGTTTAGCCAAATTGAAACTCTTAAAGTTGCATGGAGCATTATGGTTATTGTTGGCTTGGTTAACTTAAGCAATGATGTTTGGGAGTGCAGCAGCCATTTGTTGCGTAATGATAGATGCCATTTCGGCATTAGGTCACTGATTGTCGCGTCGAGGAGGCATTCTAAAAGAGGAAACATGAGAGAAAACGAGTGAGATGATTAAATGGAGAATGGGATAATACAAATATCGACAAAAGCATGGATGGTGGTCATTCGTTCGTACCACAAAGCAAACAAACGACACACAGTGACTAATCAAAGTAAATGGGTCATAATAATGTATCGCGAAGACATGCTTTAGCCTATAAGTGGACACTCACCCCAAGAGTTCCCAGGTAAGAGTGACTGGTCCGATTATGTGGATTTGTACGAACACTCTAGCCTAGACAGAAAACTCGAGATACAGGCATCCACCCTTCCAGATTGCACATTTTCACATTATTTAGACCCAAACTTTGACGAGATTTTGAAAACTTAGAGGGTTCAAAACCTTATAACAAATAATCTAAGAGTAGATGATTGATTTTCAAAATCGTTTTGGAAAATTGTGTTCTTGTTTTGGTAATCACTTAAAGATAGGTGACGTGTATGTTTTAAGATCTAAACACAAGATAACTTGTGTTAGGGTCCTAGAATAGTTATATTCTAGGTCAAAACATTACTAATAACCTAATTCCCTATAACCATTGGCTCTGATACCAACTCTTCTGTCACACCCCGACCGCGTAAAACAACAAACCACGGCGGAAACGTCGGGGAGTGGAGCGACAGAATTATTGTGACACCCGGCTTTTCAGGCCGTACCGTACAATCGTAACACGTGTTGTGAATAGGTACAAGGCTATATTTGTAACAACTCTCATTAAAAAGTCCTAATTATTATTTTAATTGTCCAATAGGAAACCCTAATTGAGAAACCCAAGTGATTCTGAATAAACCCTAAAAATTTTCAGAGTAAACGGAATCAGGATCAGGGCCCCTAAAACTCAAGGGGGGTAAAACCCTATTAATGATTATCTTTATAAAACACTGTCAAAATTTAAAATTCACGCAACGTCGACTCATCAAGGCTAGATAGGTGACGAAGCAGGCCTACCCTACTTTGACACCACAGGCGACACGCGACAGGAACCATGGTGTCCTTCGCGACACGCGGGCGGCTCAAATTTTGGGTATAAATGCAAGGGCTTGGGGCCTGAACTATTTGCTCAGTTCGACGGTCTAAAACGTCGTCCTACTCTTTGTATCTCCGTTTCTTTCTATCAATGCCCTAAAACCTCGAAACTCTGCTCGTTATTAGGGTAATAACTTTAATCACTGGTACGATACTTTATCCGATCGATTGAAACTATCCGATGGATGTTTAAGTGCTGCTCAAACTCGGGTTATACTTTGTCATTCGCCGTGAATTCGATGAATGTTTAAGTATCGCACTTTGTCATTCATTGTGAGGGTTTCTATCTCGTGATTGTCGTTAAAGTTGAATTGAGTTAATACACTAATATGAGTTCCATTGTATCTAGAAATTAGAACTCGTAAGCAGGTAGTTGCTAGAATACTTAAAAAACTAAGCAACTTAATAGTTAAATAAACTTAGCAGTTAAGTTAACTGAGTAGATTAATTAATCTGTTAATCAAGTTAAGTAAGATTAATTAATCAGTTAAGAATGATTAATTAAGTTAAGTATGATTAATTAATCAGTTAAGCAAAATTAATTAAGTTAAGCAAGATTAATTAAGCTAAGCAAGATTATTAAGCTAAGCAAGATTAATTAAGCTAAGTAAGATTTATTAATCACCTAAGTAGATATACATGAAAATAGATATATATGGGGTAAATATTATCTAAGGAATATTTTATCTAAGGAAAGTGTTATCTAGGGAAGATATTATCTAAGGAAAGTGTTATCTAGGGAAGATATTATCTAAGAAAAGTGTTATCTAGGGAAGATATTATCTAAGGAAAGTGTTATTCAGGGAAGGCTTTATCTGGGGAAAACTTATCTAGGGAAAATCTATATAGGGTAAGGCTTATCCTCTTGCCTATAAATAGGAAGCTTAGGAATTCATTTTCCTTTGCTCATTTCTCTTCTTCTTTACTCTATACGTTGGTGTTATAACCAATAATCACCAAAGCGAAGTTCTGTCCGATCAATTCAGGAACCAACGAACGAATGCCAAAGTGTTATACTTTGTGAATTTCGGTAAACGGAATCCAAAATACTGTACTTTGTGAATTTCGGTAAACGGAATCCAAAATACTGTACTTTGTGAATTTCGGTAAACGGAATCCAAAGTGTTATACTTTGTGAATTTTGTTAAGGTTCGAATCTCGTGACTACCGTTAGGTTTGATTTGGGTTTTACACAAATACGTATTCCATTCTGTTAAACTATGTGTTCAACTACCAAGAATACTCCCAACTACACACTTATAATCAAACAAACTATTAAATCATCAGAAGATCCAGAATAATAAAGTGCATGCTTAATTATCGGAAGAAGTAGAATCAAGAAGCTTGTTAACTCAATCCCGTATACTTATAAAGTGAGTCATTCTCTTTTTATCAAAATACTTTCAAAAGCATGTTTTTATCAAAATTATAGTTACAGGGATTAAGTCGTTGTTATCTGAAATAACTGCCAGTATGTGGGGGGATGTGCACATAGCTACTAATTATTTATCACTTGGGGTGAAAGGACCCTACAAGTGATATGTCCACAGTCACAGTCCGGTAAAGTGACAACTGGATCAGTTAATTTAAAAGATGAGGCAATTGTAATCGCTCTTAATACTGTACATTATAATAAACAGGATATTTTACTAAATAGAATGATTCACTCAGTATTTCCCGCTGACAAAACCTTTTTAAAACGCTTTTCAGGTAATTACAGTAGATTGGAGTAAAAGATGGATACGGCACCGAAAGGCATCAAGAAGTGGCTTATTTTATTAATTAAAAATCAAATTAAGAAATATTATTTTATGTAATAAAATTTATCTTTATTTAAGCTACCTTTGTAAAACATGGATTTATTCCATCTATTTAATAAATAAAATCCGGTGTTTTCTAAACTCTGATATTTTCCTAACTCACGGTCCTGATGAAATTTCCGCTGCAACGTTTTCAAAATAATCACCGGTACCACTGGACTGTTCACGACTTCCGATTCCGTCCAGGGTGGATCGGGGGTCGTGACAATATTTGACTGGCTATGATGTTTATATGTGAAATTTAATGAGTTGGTAAAATTAAACTTTGATAAAAATTATGTTGGCAACGGTAAGATAAACGCTTATCGCGTAACGGTTAAAATGTGAAACGAACGTCGGTGACCACCCGATCAGTGTTAAAATCCTAAAAATAGTCTGTTATGATTGGAATAACAATTTTAATCATATTCGTAAGGAAAAAAATAAATTAAAACGCTAAGAAACTCTATTTTTCGAGTTTAAGCGCATACAGCGCGATGCAGCGCGTATACTGTAACACCCCGAAAACGGGTTTGGTAATTAAACCCCGTTAATACTAAAGACGGGGAAAGTACCGTTAGTGGTAAAAGTAAACTGGCAAGTATTAGGAATTAATTGAATAATCCTAATATTTATTTAAAGTGAATAAGGGCTTTCAAGAAAATAGGAAGATAAAAGGCCCGATTTAACGGGACTTAAAGTAAAACAGGTTACGACTTCCCGAACCTACTAAGCTAACTAGGAGTAATTCTAACCTAGTTAGATAGTGACTTATGAGTGGGTTAAAACACTTAAATTATGAACTAAGGAAAATGGAGGGGCCAAAGATGTTAAAATTGAAACTTATGTTGCTAATTCTAATTAAAACAAAAACCAAACACCCCATTTGGGATGTCTGGTCGTACAAGAATAAGCAGGGGCGATCGCCCACTCTCCACAACCCTAAACAACACTAAACTTTCAAATTGAAGGCTCAATCCAAGCTGAAATCGAAATTAAAGCATAGATTATTGATCCTCATCACAAGAGGATTACAAGGTATATAAAATTTGATGAAAACTCTCAACTCGAAATTCTCATGAAATTGGGAATTTCTGAAATTTATGGTTGCATGTTAGTTTTATGATGAAATAAGAACAACACAGTGTCTAGGGACAAACCCTAGACCAATACAAGTTGAATTCATGTGAAAATCTAGTAAAATCCATAAACACCATTGTAGGTGATTAGTGGGTTATGTAGATTTTAATAAACACTAGGAAATTGGGTGATATTCTAGTGTAATTTGACAATTGTGAAGTGACTTCAGGATTATAGAAGCTAACAACTTTGTAAGATGGTTGATTTATGTGAAATTAGGGCTAAGAGATAAGCTAGAGACTTGATAAATAAACATGTAAAATTCTGCCCTTAAAGTGTTTGTTGAAATGCCTCAAAGAAGGCTCGAAATTAGAATTTTTGTAGTTAAAACACCTAATTGTGATGTTTTGGCTATTATGCAAAATGTGATTAAAAAGAGTTTTAAATGTGATAAACGTGGTTAAAACTTTGGTTAAAACGGTGGTCTAAAGATAACACCTACCGGGTAATTAAAGAATGCTAAAACTAGTTGATGAACTCGAATATGCAATTAGTATACTAATGGGCATTTGACTTTTAAAAAGTCAAACTGACCTACGATGTGATGAATGATAATTAGACATAGAAAATAAGTGAGGTGGAATAGTCGTGATTGTTAATGACTAATTTAACCGCCTTGTAAATGATTGACAATAGTTTGACGCGTAACAAGCTAGGTGAGAGCTTGGAGGAGGGAGCGGGTCAAACGGAGCAAATACGGAAAGAAAAGCGTGGCGTGGATGCGAGGTAAGTGTAATTTACACACTTATGTAGAATACCCGTTTATTCAATACGTTGTAAACGTGATAACGATAATATTGGAAATATGGAAATTTGTCAAGTGTCGACTAATGTAAATCAAGGTTAAAAGGATGCCCATGGCGTAAGCCGAAATGGGTTGAATTTGTAAGAAAAGAGTGTAAAAGAAAATGGGTATGGTTATAAAATCCGGGATGGGATGGATGTATGAATTGGAAATCAAAAATGATGTTTTTAATTAAATAGATAAAGTTTTGGGCATATAGTCCAAACGGGTCGAATGGTGGTGATAACACCATTTGACAATATCGACTAATGTGGTTGTCAAGTCTTATGTTAACAGGACCGGTTAGCAAATCAGATAATTGCGTCACCATTGATGGTGTGATAATGAAAACGAGGTATAAATCGGGTCTACTTGTTGATCCGGGCCAGGTACGCATAATTATGTTGTAGTTAAAAATGTTACTTTGGTCGAATAATTTGGGAGAGAGTCCTTCGTCATAAAAGGACTAAAATCAACCAAAACACCCTTGTAGGCTAAATGGAACAAACGACCCTTAAAGGTGGTTTGGAAACGAGTTTTATACCTAGGTAAATACTTAGAATAAGTATAGAAGCTGAAAGAGGTATTGTATTAGCTAAAGGGCACTATTTGAGTTTTTGCCGTAAAATAATGATTCGAGAGGTAAAATTTGGTTTATATTGATCACCACATTAAACCTACCTTAAATACAGTTGGGGTGGGAGATTATAGGATAAGAAATGTGGTAATGGAATGCTAGAAGCAATCGAAAGCTATTTTAGGCTCGAAAGTGCTTAAATACCCTTAACGGGTCAAAATAAGCATACGAGCGAAAATGGGTTTAAATTGTGTAATAAACCTGTGATTAGAACCTAATATGGTATATAACATTTATTTGAAGAAGTGTAGGTGATGTAGGAATCAAACAAATATGTTTGTTTGATAAAATGCATAAACGGGTAAAATTTGATAAAAAGGTAACGAGTCGAAGGCTTGAAAGTCTCAAAATTTATTTATTTTGAATGTTGGATTTTAACTTCATAAGATAGAGAATTAAAGTACGGATGCGTAGGAAAAAGAATCGGGTAAAACGGATCAATAACGAAGAAGTTATAGCCGTTTCCGTGAAATCGGGTTGAGTTGGGAATGTACAGCAACAGCTGAAGGCAACAGTCTGTGAAAACAAGGGCTAGGCGTGACGCCTAGGCCCTTGGCGTCACGCGAAGCCCCTAACTCCGGAAAATTTTTAAATTTTGTCATTTTAACCCCTGTACTTGTTTGAACTTAATATTTGACTATCAAAACTAACTTTTAAGTTGGTTTTGATCATAGGTGATCGCCAAGAGTGCCCGGATGAAGATCAAGCTCGATGAGGAACCGAACACGATAAAATACAAGCCTCCGCGTGGCGTTTCGTCGTATGTTTAAAACGACGAATCCAATTACATTAAGTTGCATTTTTTATAAATGTTGTTAACTAGTGAAAATGTTAGTATGCAAAGTTTTTGTAAAGACACATTTTAGCATTTAAATGTGTATTTTATTAATAAAATCTTGATTTATTTAGCCGGGTGTTACATATACCGACAAAATACTGTCAACACAGCCTGTCAAGGCAACTGATAATCATTTTAGTAATTATTTGATAAGTTTATCACTTTATAATGATAAAAATAAATAAAAACGCTTAAATTCCTATTTTTGCGATTTTAAGCGCGTACCGCGCAGAACAGCGCGCATACTGCCAAATACCAGCAACGTCGCCAGTCCCGGCAAACAAAATATTGTTCAATAATATATTGGTGAGTTTATTTTTATAGAGCGTTAAAAATAAATTAAAACGCACTAAAATGGGATTAAAACGATAGAGAAAATACCCGGTATCCAGTTAAATACCCGTTTTTAACCTATATATGACATATATATGTATTTTATTGCATATGTATGTGTGTATTTCGTGTATGATGGAAGAGGAGCCACCTCTCACACATTGATGCCACTTGTTGGCTTGCATGTAATTCTTGGAACCTTCAAAACTCTCCTATGTCTTTCTTAATCTTACATTTTCCAAGATCACCACTTAAACAAATATCACATCTCTCTCTCTAGATATTCACGGCTAAAAACAGCCCTTATCTCCCTTTGATTTTCGAAAATTCAGCCATCTCTTGAAGATTTAAGGTGTTTCAAGCAAGTTTCAAGCTCTTGTGAAGATCCAAAGGTGATTTGGAGGTGTTTCAAGCAAGAACCAAGCTCCATATCATCACACTTTGTCAAGAAACCCATCAAAATCTTGTAGGTATAAAATTTACCTTAAAAATCATATTCTTGACTCTTGATGATGTTGATGATGATAGAAGTTTCTCGAAGTTCTTGAATAATTCACAAACTTGAAAACTAATAAGAAATGGGTTTTTATGCAAAATAAAAATGGATATATATATATATATATATGTATGTATACATAACCGTATATATGTATGTGTGTATATATATGAGATTGAGTTTGATTTATGATGGATACTTGTTTGGTTAATTTACTAAAATGACATACATGTAGGTTTTGTCATATGTTCATTAATTAAAGATTGTTGTATGAAATTATGTTTAAATGATTAGATGATGAACATATCTTAGATTTTCATGACTTAACTTCAGGTTTGATACATATTATCTTATATGAAATGTTGATAATATGATATATGTGCTTTAAATACTTGTACACAAGCATGCATGATGAAAGATGAACATGAAATGATGATTTGAAGATGATTGATAAAAATAAAGTATGATCAGGATATAAACACTAAAAATATGAATATTTGAAGTGTTAAATGGTATATAACTTTTTCATAATGTTTGCTAGCTTTGCATGTTGTACTTGGTGCATTAAAAGTTGTAAAATACGTGAAATCGCATGATTTATGTGACTTACACAAAAACTGCACTAATCTGATTATAACCACAATTTTAATCAGTAAATAACATGTATTGTGTTAAAATATCAAGTCATTTCGAGTTGGGATGATTATAGTAACGTTTAACGCAAAACTATGCGTTAAAACGGTCAAAAATCGGCTTTTTGAGTGATTTTTATAAAACTGATTTAAATCATTAAATAAACTGATTTTTATAGTTTAAAAACAAGTATTTTAACTAATTTTAAGTTTACTTGGTGTTTGGTTAGTCATACGTGACTTCCGACGCCCGAAAACGTTACCGAATCGCTAAAATACGCATTTTTCGATGAACACTAGTATGGATGAACTTTGAGTGAATCTTATGTGATAAAATGTGTTAGGTGATTTAAACATTTAAATATTATAATATGTTAAGTGTTGATTTGATAGTGGGAAATTTAGACTACGCATGTATGCATGTACGTTTTGGGCGGTAAAAACGGTAAAATTGCGTTAAATGTGTAACTTGTTTGTCGAGCATGAAATTTGGTACATATGAGATGTTTTATGTATAATTGCTTTAAAATGACAAAATAGATAAGTTAGTAAAATTTTGCGCGTTCGGTATTAAATTTTGTGAACGTTTATGTATATACATTACGACGCGTGAATCGTAGATATATTACGTATAAACGGGAAAGTTAACGGATTTATACAATAATGGTCACCAATAAAATATTTCAAGTCACAAAAATCATAAATATATATATGTATATATTAACGTGCCAACATAATAAAAAATGACAACTTTTCGAGAAAATCTAAAAGTAATGTGATAATTCTAAGAAACGGAGAAACTTAGGATTTTTGTGTTAAATATATATATTGATTTAGAATTGTTCCTATATTAGGACGTATATAAAAATCAATCTCTGGGATTGCGGTATTAAAATACGCACCCAAAGGTGAGTGTCACTAAACCCCTCTTTTTACTGTTTAGTATATATTTTGGGGGTGGAACACGCCCTTAAAGGGGTTTAATAATGTTTTCAAAATAAAACATACATTTTAATTTAAAATATATATTTTCGCTGAAAATATATGAATTTGATAAGTTATACGTTTCAAAGTAAAACGTTTTTGATGAATGAATATTGTATGTGCGGTATTTCTTAAGTGAAACGAGACCGTACAGATTGGGGATGAATTCCGGACTGAGTCTCAACATTTGAGTGATAGGGGAATTCGTAAATCGTAGTATATTAAATTGTTATATTAGTAGGATATATATATTGTACGTGAGGCAGACATCATATTGTTCTTCGAGAAACAACCATGCGCCTATGATGTCGTTTAATCGGTTAAGTAATGTACACGAGGAATTGTTGGTAGATCTATCGGGTTGACAACCCCGTCGTGACCGGTCGCCCCGTGTCAATGTCAAACGACGAATTATTATTCTGTTTATTGTCTAGCATTGATTATCCCTGCATGGTTAATATATAGTTCGTATCGTCTAGCTAACATACGAGTCTGAAAATTGACGCAATAATTTAATATACAAAACCTAGGCAGTATTACTGTTGTCGGAGTAATGAACCGACGGAAGGCCCATGGATTTTATTAAGGAAGTAAAATGGACTTTCTAAAACTACATGGATGTTTTCAAATAAACACCTAATCAGAAAGTTTTCCTTGAAATAATATTGATTGTATGTGAATAAGTGAACTCACCTTCCTTTGTGTTGACATTTGATTTTAATGTGTTCTACAGCTACTTGAGTTCGGCTTCAGGAATTATGGCGTATCTTGTGGTTGATGATGCATGTTTTATCACTTATAATGTTGGACCGACTTTTAAATTTTCTGGGATAATGTAATAAGATCCGTAAGGATCAGAGGATAACTTTATTTTGTCATGGTTATGTCATGTTTTGAAACGCTAAGTTTAAAATCTACGTTTTAAATTAAGCAATAATGTCCAACACTATAATGCATCAAACATCAAGATAGAAATGGGCACCAGCTTCCGTCACCACTACGTTTGATATTCCGCTGCGATGTTTTTGGGGTGTGACAGAAGTTGGTATCAGAGCCATTGGTTGTTAGCGAACTAGATGTTTTCGGAGGAGAACACTAGACTTCAACCGGAGAATTTTGAAATATAATGTCCAAAATTCTCAAAGTCAAGATTTTTAAATAAATATGGAAATTTTATCATGTAAGAAAACCCTTATATGTTTATGTGAATACGTGATTTTCTGTTTATTTAGTCCTTATGTGTTACTATTCACGTTGATCAGACACTTACTTTGTACGGTTACGATATGTCACGTCTCGATCTATAAAGTCATCAGTAGTCCTGCTCACTGATACTGTCGAGCCTACACTTGAGATTATTTAGCCCGTTGTTACAGAATCGTTTGTTCTGTTATTCGAGTCACGTGTTATGCTACACCTGTTTTAGTCTACACTCGCCGTAGGAAGAGGACTCGACCCGTTGGAGAGATCGCATTTGACTTCGAGAGTTGAGACAGCGTCCGCTATGAAGAGGCAGAAAGGGGTTTGGGTCAATCGCTCTCACTGTGATCGTCAGTTCACCCCGTTACGCGAAGGCATAGAGACAATGAAGGATTTAGAAGGACAGATGGACTGTTTTGATGAGCTAGAAGAGCTTGCTAGGAAGATGCTGGACTTCCAGTGATTGAAGCGTTAGTTGTTGGTTGTTTCTGCTGTTTGTTTTGTATGTCTCATTTGATGAACCCTAATTATGGCTTGCATGCCAAATTTTCAGATATTTAGGAGGAAATTTCATATAGGCTTGTTGAGGGTGTTGATGTAAACATGCCAAATTTTGATTAGTCTTCGTACTAAAAACAAGCTTTGTAATTTCTTGTATAAATATCAAATGAGTTCCTTTTGGCTTAGAAATAGTTCTCATTAATATGTGGATATTATACTTGAGCCATGTTTGGTCCACTAACGTTTAATGATTAAATTATTTTGGAAAAAAATCGTCTCATGTTGATATTATGTTGTAATAATAGAAACGACGAAATGCTGCCAAAAGCGAGACAGGGTTTTGGATTACCCCTTTACCCCAAAAGAGTTGGCACAACTTGATGTGTGTAAAATGCAACATATAAATTACATCAAATGAGGCATAAAACTAACCCTTTTTTTAGTACTAATATTGGAAAAAGAGTGTTTTTGTCTTCCTTTTGTATTTTCAGGATTAAATGAGCTCAAGAACGCAAAAGAAGCAAAAAGACAGCTAAATCCAACATAAATACAAGAAAAGGAACATTAGTGGACTGCCCGGACCCTCAACGGCACCTTCCAAAGCAAAATAGAGAAAACAGAAGGCTGAACACGCCCCGTGCTCAGCCAGCACGGGGCCGTGCCCAAGAAGCAGCAGAAAAGACAAACCTATAGAAGCTTCTATTGCCCATCACGGGGCCGTGCTCAGCGGACACGGGGGCGTGTCGAAAGTACAGCAGGCGCATTTATTGTAATTGCGAATTACAATTAATGAGGAGAGAGAGTGTCAGACGGACACGGGGCCGTGTCCAGCGGACACGGGGCCGTGTCCAGCTCTCTGTTCAGCCTATAAATAGGAGTGCTTGGATTCATTTCATCTCATCCCTTGGCACACCACCTCTCTCACACTTCATCCACCACCCACCACCATCACAACACCATTATCCACCACCATCATCCATTGTCCATCATAGAGTGTGTGAGTTGTCTCGGGATCCAAGATTGATCGTAAGAGTTCTTGACAATCAAGGCCATGTTTGCCTAAGTCTCTTACATCACTTGGTGAAGACAAAGTGTCTAGTATAATACTTTTTATTTCTAATCTTTTGCACTTTTTATTTGGTTTTGTATTAATGACTTTAATAACTAGTTACTTATGTTGAAGGTGATCTTTCCTTATCGTTTGTCCGTGGTGTCTTGGCATTATTTTACTGTCTATATAAAATAAAGGATTTTCACCATTCATATCTCCACGGTCTATATGGAGGTATGTTGGCTACCTGGTAGGGGGTTAAGGGAACGGTTTGGTAAAGGTCTTGCCATTGTTCAGCGTTTAGAGGTCCTGCAATGGACCTGGGTCAAATTTAGTAGGACCTCCTTCAATACTTCACGGTATTGGATGGCGGGGGTCCAAACTCTTTGATCCCCTCATAAGTTAACTACTATTAATACTATAACCCGGCTATTTAGGACTGTATCCCTGCTGACTCAGACTACTTAGTCGAGGGTAACGTCACCGCCAAAAGCGGGGCCTACCACAATATTGCATTAATAACTTAATTCATTATCTTCCAATAATCCACCCCTTTAGGATTGTATCCCTGCTGACTCAAACTACTGGGGTGAGGGTAACGTCACCTTCAAAATAGGGGCCTACTACAATAACTAAGATAATCTCTTAATCATGTGCAAAAGTGCGGAAAATAATCAATGGTTATACTAGATACGAGTCGGAACCAAGTGATTCATCTTGTCTATCTGTTTTTATTTTATTTTTATTTTCAGCATTTTAGTTAGTTTTATTTTTTTTAGTTTAAAAACATTTTTTCTAAACATTTTTATTTTGGTTAGACGTTGAGGATAAACCGGTACTAAAAGCTCTTGTGTCCTTGGACGACCTCGGTATCTTACCAACGTTATACTACACTCAACGATGGGTGCACTTGCCCATATGTGTGTTTAGTGTTAGTGAAATATCGTGTTTTATAAATTTAAAACTTGGCTAAAATAAGTGTTAAAAAGGGCTTAAAATATATACCTAATATATATAACACTTCGCACGCATCAAGTTTTTGGCGCCGCTGCCAGGGACACAAGGATTTTAAGAAAGTTAGGAATCAACGGCCTAATCATCTTTTGTTTTTCTTTTTATTTTTTTTAGGATTTTCTTAGTTTTTCAGCTTCTGCAGAGCTCAGCACGGGCCGTGCCCGCTGAACACGCCCCCGTGCTCAATCATTGGAACTGGCAATCCTGTTTTACATCAGACAGTAAGCTGAACACGGGGCCGTGTCCACTCAACACGCCCCCGTGCCCAAGTTTCAGTTACTGAAAACAGAACCGTTAGATCCCGACGGTTGGTAATTTCTGACATAAACATGAGTGATAGTAATTATTTTTACTTTCGGCACTCTTATGGTACGTGGTGTCAATTATGTGGTGGCGAACATGAAGAAGTAAAATGCTACTTCCTAAATTATAGGCCCCACTACATGGACCCACCATCTTCTCACAACCTTAAGAGGGGCGAAAGTAAAAATAAGCACTATTTCTCCCTCGAATGCGCCCAGCCAGATATTCTTGGGGAAATGCTCCTTAGCGAGTTATTTCAACTAGAAGAGCTAATTCGGAAATGGATAGAAGAGCTTGGGAAGGATTTTATTGATCCACCCCAAGACGATACCCATGAAGAAATGTTGGAACCGCATTCCGACAACCTCGTTGCTCCCGAAAATACCTTCGTGCCTAGCAAAGACTTGGACGATAGTCGTCCCTGTGTCGATTGTGCCGTGAAGGACTCTCCATCGACTTCGTTCGGTGCATACATAGACCTGAGCGATTCGGCATATACCTTCTTTAACAAGAGCCCGGGAAAGGGTTGGACTTGTCCACCTAGAATGAAAATAGGAATTACCCTCACCGACAACCTCTTGCGTTCTCGCCTTAGTCTAGGACAATTAAGGTATATTAGGCACTTTGGGGTTGTTCCAACCAGTAAGGAACCACCCGATATCGGGGAGATCCTTGAAATAACAAAACTCCAAAAAGCAGCCTCCAGACACGGGGCCGTGTCCAGGTCAACACGCCCCCGTGCTCACTAAAAAAGATTCTCTGCTGATTTGGTCAGAATACGGACAAAATGTGTCAGGATTTCCTCTGAACACGGGGCCGTGTCCAGTCAACACGGGGCCGTGCCCAGGGCGCTGTCGTTTTCTTTAAATGCAGCCTGATTCCTGCTCATTTTGACCACTTCAATTGACAGAGATCCCTGGGATTTTCACTCATACCATCCTAGGTAAGTGTTAAAAGAAGGTTCCAAGGGACCCTCTTGTCCTTTCCACTTTTATTCATTTCCTCCTCTTTCAAATTTTTTCAAAAGTGCCTCCATGGAAGCTTGGAAATCCCTTGATTCCAATCCTCTATGTGAAGTTTGTAAAATTATTTGCTAAAGATTCTGGGCTAAAGTTAGTTGTATAACTTTATTTTTAAATTATCTGAGCTTAAAACCCAGATAGAAATCATAAAAATAATTTAAAACTCCAAGATTCTTTAGCCAAAAATTCTGCAGACAAATGGACACGGGGCCGTGCTCAACGAGCACGGGGCCGTGTCCAGGGGCTCTGTTTTGTTAAAATTCAGCTTTCTTCGGTTTTCTTCGCAGAAAATGGCAAGCAGAACAAGTGGATCATCTTCAAGGAATAACCGACAAGGGAGGAGATCTTCAACGGCAGAAGACTCTCTTGTAAACTATGTTTACGCTCTAAGGGAGGCTATTGATGAAATGACGGGAGTGGAAGAAGCATTGGTAGACCGTATCAACCATCTTACTGTAGGGCTGGAGGGCTGTCTCCATGAAGTAAACCTCTTGCACCAGAGGTTGAACCTTCTCGCCTCCCCACCTTTGGTACCCATAATAACCCAAAGGGCGTGGAACATGGTGCCCGAAGTTGTCATTCCAGCCGAATGGTACGCCATGCACCAAGAGCTTCCGCGAAGAGTGGTGCAAGGAGTCCCGGTGAATGTTCCCCCTCAACCACCAGCAGCAGAGGAAAACGAAGCCGCATTCTTCCTCCCTAGGGAGATCGAAGAATGGCTTTAAACAAAGACTAGGGAAGAATTCGTTCGGCTAAAAGTCCTACTATATCGGGAAATCGTTCTCGAAATTTTCTTAAAATAGTAGAACTCCTTATGATAACCTCGTGTACCTGCTGACCTATCTAGATAAGTTTTAATTTTAGTTTAATTTAGGATTATGTAAGTTCTCTCTATGATGAAATGAAATGATGGTTTTAAGGTTTGGATGGTTTATAATGAGTAAAACACACTCATGATGGTAAAGGATGAAAAGGGGAACGAGAAAAATGATCCCATGCACAAGAACGAGGCAACCCGACAATTTTCTCCATTTCAGAAGGTTCAACACGGGCCGTGCCCAACCAACACGGCCCCGTGTCGAACCACCTGCAGAAAAACGCCCAGTTCAGGTACCTGGACACGGGCCGTGTTCACCCAACACGCCCCCGTGTCCAGCCTTCTGTTTGACTTATTTCAATTTTGTTACTGGCACTTGAACACGGGGCCGTGCCCGGATAACACGGGGCCGTGTTCAGTGCCCAGTAACACAAATTTTTGCTTTTTAAACACTATTTTACACATCTAATCAACCTAAAAATTTATTTTTGGGACACATTGAGGACAATGTGTAATTTAAGTGTGGGGGGGATGCTAAAACCTTGAATTTTGCAAGTCCTAAATACAAGCCTTACACAAAACTCTATTGGAACCGCTAATCACCCCAAATTTTTTCAAAAATTCCATTTTTTTACTTGTCTAGGTTTAACTCGGGAAATTCAAGTTCTCAAAAAGGTTATATTTTTACAAATTTACAACCGATAGCGTAGTGATAAAAAGAACCAACATAAGAAAATTATGAAAAGGCATGACAAACTTATTTAAAATCTGATTATACATACTTGATCACATAAAAACCCATTCCCACAAAAGTGAGTTTTGAGCCTTTATTGAGCACACAATTACATATCATTTGACTAAATGCTCATTTTTCGTTTCTTGTGTGAATAGCTGCTTGGTTCTTACGACTCTAGAACTTGCCATGACAATACATTCCCGGTCCTTATCAACTTAAACCCGAGTAAGTAAATGATGGAGGCATTAGGACTAACCTTTTTCATTTCTACACCATTATTTTTCTTTTTCTTTTACCACCTACCCAAAAATCCCCCTAGTTAGCCCCTTTGAGCCTAAACCTTTTCGTTTCATCACCCAAACAAAAACCTTTTCACCCACCAAAACCTTTTTCATTTTTAAACCCTTTATTTTAGTAACAAGTTCGGTTCTTCGTAAAAAAAAAAAAAAAATTTGATAAATGATGAAGCAAAAAGAAAGTAAACAAACAAAGTAATCAAAAATAACTTTGTTTGAATAAAAGCTTCATCAAAAACAAAAAGTTGCAAAAATACGAAAACCGACACTTGTTACGCTTTTAGCCCTTTTTTCTACTAACCACTTACCCAACCACCTACCTTTAACCCTAGCCAACCCTTAACCCACAAAGTCCTCTTGATATCTACAAAGGTACAAAAGTTAAAAAGGAGGAAGATTGATTTCTTGGCAAGCCTATGGTAGGAATAAGTTCCATGCCGCTCTCGAGTGATTCACTAAAAATACACCTTCGGCCGAGTGTGAGTGAATTCCCCGCGAGGTATGTGAACTTGTATATAAATAGAATTTTAAAAAGGAATGTTATGCCCAAATAAGTAATTTCTTTTATGAACAGTTCTAAATAAATCATTACGAATAGGAGTGTAAATACATAAAAATAAAACCCAAAAAGATCTTGGAAATCCCGACACTCTACGACAAGCCCAAAACCTTCTCTTCTACCTATTCCATTTGGGAGTATAAGCCACATATTAAAGAGTTTTGCTTGAGGACAAGCAAAAGTTCAAGTGTGGGGGTATTTGATGTGTGTAAAATGCAACATATAAATTACATCAAATGAGGCATAAAACTAACCCTTTTTTTAGTACTAATATTGGAAAAAGAGTGTTTTTGTCTTCCTTTTGTATTTTCAGGATTAAATGAGCTCAAGAACGCAAAAGAAGCAAAAAGACAGCTAAATCCAACATAAATACAAGAAAAGGAACATTAGTGGACTGCCCGGACCCTCAACGGCACCTTCCAAAGCAAAATAGAGAAAACAGAAGGCTGAACACGCCCCGTGCTCAGCCAGCACGGGGTCGTGCCCAAGAAGCAGCAGAAAAGACAAACCTATAGAAGCTTCTATTGCCCATCACGGGGCCGTGCTCAGCGGACACGGGGGCGTGTCGAAAGTACAGCAGGCGCATTTATTGTAATTGCGAATTACAATTAATGAGGAGAGAGAGTGTCAGATGGACACGGGGCCGTGTCCAGCGGACACGGGGCCATGTCCAGCTCTCTGTTCAGCCTATAAATAGGAGTGCTTGGATTCATTTCATCTCATCCCTTGGCACACCACCTCTCTCACACTTCATCCACCACCCACCACCATCACAACACCATCATCCACCACCATCATCCATTGTCCATCATAGAGTGTGTGAGTCGTCTCGGGATCCAAGATTGATCGTAAGAGTTCTTGACAATCAAGGCCATGTTTGCCTAAGTCTCTTACATCACTTGGTGAAGACAAAGTGTCTAGTATAATACTTTTTATTTCTAATCTTTTGCACTTTTTATTTGGTTTTGTATTAATGACTTTAATAACTAGTTACTTATGTTGAAGGTGATCTTTCCTTATCGTTTGTCCGTGGTGTCTTGGCATTATTTTACTGTCTATATAAAATAAAGGATTTTCATCATTCATATCTCCACGGTCTATATGGAGGTATGTTGGCTACCTGGTAGGGGGTTAAGGGAACGGTTTGGTAAAGGTCTTGCCATTGTTCAGCGTTTAGAGGTCCTGCAATGGACCTGGGTCAAATTTAGTAGGACCTCCTTCAATACTTCACGGTATTGGATGGCGGGGGTCCAAACTCTTTGATCCCCTCATAAGTTAACTACTATTAATACTATAACCCGGCTATTTAGGACTGTATCCCTGCTGACTCAGACTACTTAGTCGAGGGTAACGTCATCGCCAAAAGCGGGGCCTACCACAATATTGCATTAATAACTTAATTCATTATCTTCCAATAATCCACCCCTTTAGGATTGTATCCCTGCTGACTCAAACTACTGGGGTGAGGGTAACGTCACCTTCAAAATAGGGGCCTACTACAATAACTAAGATAATCTCTTAATCATGTGCAAAAGTGCGGAAAATAATCAAAGGTTATACTAGATACGAGTCGGAACCAAGTGATTCATCTTGTCTATCTGTTTTTATTTTATTTTTATTTTCAGCATTTTAGTTAGTTTTATTTTTTTTAGTTTAAAAACATTTTTTCTAAACATTTTTATTTTGGTTAGACGTTGAGGATAAACCGGTACTAAAAGCTCTTGTGTCCTTGGACGACCTCGGTATCTTACCAACGCTATACTACACTCAACGATGGGTGCACTTGCCCATATGTGTGTTTAGTGTTAGTGAAATATCGTGTTTTATAAATTTAAAACTTGGCTAAAATAAGTGTTAAAAAGGGCTTAAAATATATACCTAATATCTATAACACTTCGCACGCATCACAACTCATAGCCCAACACGTTAATACTGCCATGGAACAGCGCGATGCTAACCAAAATAATGGCCAGGAACGTGGAGTGATGCTCATGGGCATGGTTTTGGTGGGACACAGAATCGGAAACCCTTCAGGTGATATAATGATCGGAAAGTTTTAGTAGTTCCTGTGTTATGATATAATCAGAGCATAATTCTGATTTTTCATTAACTTTGTGAACAGTACATAGATGTACACATAAAACAATCCAGGGTTGTAACCTAAGATCATTTACTGGTACCCTATGCAATGACGTGGCAACGGTATGCGTGATGTCGGGCCGTCTCAGTGGATCGACTATTCAAATAATTCCGCATTCCAAGCCTAGATCTGGGGATTCACGAAAGCAAAAGTCTGAGAGTTCGAGGGAAGGTACCAATGAGAAGCGTGGTGAGAAACGCAGTTCGAGGAAGGCGTATGTAGCCAGTTCTAGCCGTTCTAGAAAGGATAATGCCAGGGATGGCAGGAGTAGTAGTTTTGAGGAGAAGACTCACGAGGATGGGCGGAGAAAGTGCGCCAGATGTGGTCGGACTGGACATATGACTCGCAAGCGCTATGCCAAGAGTACATCAGATGGAGTTACACTCAATGGATGCTACGAGTGTGGTGAGCAAGCACATTTCGAGAGAGATTGTTTGAGAATGAAGGGTCCGGATGCCAGGGGTAGAGCGTTCGAGCTAAACGCGGGGAAAGCATGAGACGATCTTGCTGTTGATACCAGTATGTTTCGAATCAAAAACCAATCTATGTTCATACTTTTAACACCAAAGCTGACTTGAGTTTTGTTCGAGAAACTTTGAACAATTTTTGTGTTCACCAATAAGTAAGCTGGGTATAAAGTGCCCAATAGAACTAGTAATTGGTAAGTTGATAGAAACTAGTAAGACCGTTTGCGATTATAGTATTTAGTTAGGTGATCGTAGTTGTAGACTTGGTTTATTTCCAGTGGAGATAGGGAGCTTTGATAAAGATGCAAGAATGAGTTGATTATCCAAGAGCGAAGTGGGGTCTATCGCTTGAAGAAGCTAGTTAGGATATCTCATCCTGATAACAATAGGAAGGCGGAAGTTGTTCGCAGAGACCGACCGAGTAGAGTGTTGAGTGTTGAGAGTCGTCAGTGTTGTGAGGATGTTCGAGTTGTTGCGAAAAGGCTATCCTGAGTTCTTTGTTAATGTTGTGGATATGAAGGCCAAATGTAGGAATATCGGAGAGATTCCTATTGTTCGCAATTATCCAGAAGTTTTCCTAAAAAGACTTACCTGGATTTCCCCCTGCGAGACATATCGAATTCCGACTCCAACTGGTATTCGGTGCTGCACCCATTTGCACAATCTCCTTGTAGATTAAGCACCGTTTGGAATGAAGGAACTGTCGAATCAGCCTCAACAGCTATTAGACAAGGGTTTCATTCGATCAGGCTTTTCGCTTTGAGGTGCATCTGTTTGTTGAAGAGAAAGAAGGATGGATCCTTCAGGATGTGAGAGGATCTCAGAGAACTGAACAAGTTGACCATCAAGAATCGGTACCCTTTTACCGTGGATTGACGACTTGTTCGATCAAACTACCGGGATCCAGCTGCTACACGAAGATCGATCTACGATCGGGATATTATCAGTTGAAGGTTGCTGACGAAGATACGCTGAGGACTGCTTTTCGAACACGATATGGAAATTACGAGTTATTAGTCATGCCGTTTGACTAAATTAATGCGCCATTTATATTCATAAATCTCATAAACAGGGTATGGAAACCCTAATCGGATAATTCGTGATAATATTCGTCGACGACATGCTTGCCTATTCACGAATCAAAGAGAATCATGAGTAACGTTTGGAGATAACCATGGAGTTAGTGAGGATGAGGAAGGTATGCATGTAGATCCGTCTAAGATTGGAGCAATCAAACATTGAGGAGCGCCAGAGACCCCGTCGGAAGTACGACAATTCATAGGACTTGCTGGATGCTACTGGAGATTTATTAAGAATTTCCCTAAATTTGCAGCCTTTGACACTAATAACCCCAAAAGGAAAAGGGAAATTGATTGGATAGCAAGATAGGAGGAAGCTTTTCAAACCCTTGAAAGAAAAGTTGGGAGCATGTATGATGGACTCCGAAGGAAGTTAGGATACTCACATGCCTTTGGCAGAGTTATCCTACAATAATAGTTACCACGCTAGTATCTAGGTTACTCAGTTTGAAGCCTTGCATGGATGGAAGTGTTGATCGTCACTTTGTTGAGCTAACATGACAAAGGACAATTAACTAGACCTTAGTTTATCTAGGAAACCAGCGACAAGATTTGCCTGGATCGAGGGAAGGTTAAAAGTCGCCAATTGATCAACAGAAGGATTACATGGACAATTAAAGGAAATTATTGCAATTCCAGATTGAAGATTTGGTTCTGTTAAAGAATTATCTTGCAAAGATGCTATTAGGTTTAGCAGAGGAAAGAAAAGCTGAGCCACATTGACTTGGTCCTTTCAAGAGCCCATCTTGAGTTGGATCAGTCGCTTATAGGCTCAAGCTACCATAAGGATGGAGTAGTGTACATGATGCATTGTTTGGGTTCAGTTGAGAAAGTGTATAATGGATAATCCACTGATTTTGTTCTTTATAGAGATTTGTTTGGAAGATAAACGGAAGTTTATCAAAGCACCATAGAAGCAGTACGTATAACTAGAAGAGTTACGCTAATAACCGGACAGGTAATTACAGCATTTTAGTCGTGTATACGATTTATTGATTTGGCAATTTGAGGATATCTGAAATGAATGCTAGAAGGAAGGAAAACGAGTTTATGAGATTTGATTCCTTCGAGAGCTCATCTTGAGTTAGATCAATCAGGTGTAAACTCAGACTATCTTAGGTACGGGGTAATGTATATGTAAATATACGTATGTTAAACCCAAAAGGGTGAAACATTGAATTAATCTTCTTGATTAAGTGCTTGTAAATGTTGAACCTTGGAAAAGTGGAGAGCGTTGAGATGTGAGATTAGGAATTGAGAGTGTATGTAACATAGGTCTACGAAAATTCTTTGTAAGAATCAAAGTTTCTTGCAGAAACTATAAGACTATATTCATTAAACATGTTTTTGCTGTTTCCACCCAGTGCAAAAACAAAACCTGTAAAGTAAAATTTCGGGGACGAAATTTCCTAAACATGGGGAGACTATGACGCCCGGCTTTTCAGGCCGTACTGTACAATCGCAACACGTGTTGTGAATAGGTAACAGGGCTATATTTGACTGGCTATGATGTTTATATGTGAAATTTAATGAGTTGGTAAAATTAAACTTTGATAAAAATTATGTTGGCAACGGTAAGATAAACGCTTATCGCGTAACGGTTAAAATACGAAACGAACGCCGGTGACCACCCGATCAGTGTTAAAATCCTAAAAATAGTCTATTATGATTGGAATAATAATTTTAATCATATTCATAAGGAAAAAAAAAATTAAAACGCTAAGAAACTCTATTTTTCGAGATTAAGCGTATACCGCGCGATGCAACACGTATACTGATAAAATATTGTCAACACAGCCTGTCAAGGCAACTGATAATCATTTTAGTAATAATTTGATGAGTTTATCACTTTAGAATGATAAAAATAAATAAAAACGCTTAAATTCCTATTTTTTGCGATTTTAAGCGCATATCGCACAGCACATCGCGCATACTGCCAAATACCAGCAACGTCGCCAGTCCCGGCAAACAAAATATTGTTCAATAATATATTGGTGAGTTTATTTTTATAGAGCGTTAAAAATAAATTAAAACGCACTAAAACGGGATTAAAACGCTAGATAAAATACCCGGTATCTAGTTAAATACCCGTTTTTAACCTATATATGACATATATATGTATTTTATTGCATATGTATGTGTGTATTTCGTGTATGATGGAAGAGGAGCCACCTCTCACACATTGATGCCACTTGTTGGCTTGCATGTAATTCTTGGAACCTTCAAAACTCTCCTATGTCTTTCTTAATCTTACATTTTCCAAGATCACCACTTAAACAAATATCACATCTCTCTCTCTCTAGATATTCACGGCTGAAAACAGCCCATATCTCCCTTTCATTTTCGAAAATTCAGCCATCTCTTGAAGATTTAAGGTGTTTCAAGCAAGTTTCAAGCTCTTGTGAAGATCCAAAGGTGATTTGGAGGTGTTTCAAGCAAGAACCAAGCTCCATATCATCACACTTTGTCAAGAAACCCATCAAAACCTTGTAGGTATAAAATTTACCTTAAAAATCATATTCTTGACTCTTGATGATGTTGATGATGATAGAAGTTTCTCAAAGTTCTTGAATAATTCGCAAACTTGAAAACTAATAAGAAATTGGTTTTTATGCAAAATAAAAATGGATATATATATATATATATATATATATATATATATATATATATATGTATGTATTCATAACCGTATATATGTATGTGTGTATATATATGAGATTGAGTTTGATTTATGATGGATACTTGTTTGGTTAATTTTCAAAAATTACATACATGTAGGTTTTGTCATATGTTCATTAATGAAAGATTTTTGTATAAATTTTTGTTTAAATGATTAGATGATGAACATATCTTATATTTTCATGACTTAACTTCAGGTTTGATACATATTATCTTATATGAAATGATGATAATATGATATATGTGCTTTAAATACTTGTACACAAGCATGCATGATGAAAGATGAACATGAAATGATGATTTGAAAATGATTGATAAAAATAAAGTATGATCAGAATATAAACACTAAAAATATGAATACTTGAAGTGTTAAATGGTATTAAGTTTGTCATAATGTTTGCTAGCTTTGCATGTTGTACTTGGTGCATTAAAAGTAGTAAAATACGTAAAATCGCATGATTTATGTGACTTACACAAAAACTGCACTAATATGATTATAACCACTATTTTAATCAGTAAATAACATGTATTGTGTTAAAATATCAAGTCATTTCAAGTTGGGATGATTATAGTAACGTTTAACGCAAAACTATGCGTTAAAACGGTTAAAAATCGGCTTTTCGAGTGATTTTTATAAAACTGATTTAAATCAGTAAATAAAGTGATGTTTATAGTTTAAAAACAAGTATTTTAACTAATTGTAAGTTTACTTGGTGTTTGGTTAGTCATACGTGACTTCCGACGCCCGAAAACGTTACCAAATCGCTAAAATACGATTTTTCGATAAACACTAGTATGGGTGAACTTTAGTGAATCTTATGTGATAAAATGTGTTAGGTGATTTAAACATGTAAATGTGATAATATGTTAAGTGTTGATTTGATAGTGCGAAATTTAGACTACGCATGTATGCATGTACGTTTTGGGCGGTAAAAACGGTAAAATTGCGTTAAATGTGTAACTTGTTTGTCGAGCATGAAATTTGGTACATATGAGATGTTTTATGTATAATTGCTTTAAAAATGACAAAATAGATAAGTTAGTAATATTTTGCGTGTTCGGTATTAAATTCTATGAACGTTTATGTATATACATTACGACGCGCGAATCATAGATATATTACGTATAAACGGGAAAGTTAACGGATTTATACAATAATGGTCACCAATAAAATCGTTCCAGTCACAAAAATCATAAATATATATATATATGTGTGTATATGGACTCATATATATATATATATTAACGTGCCAACATAATAAAAAATGACAACTTTTTGAGAAAATCTAAAAGTTATGTGATAATTCTAAGAAACGGAGAAACTTAGGATTTTTGTGTTAAATATATATATTGATTTGGAATTGTTCCTATATTAGGACACTTATAAAAATCAATCTCTTGGATTGCGGTATTAAAATACGCACCCAAAGGTGAGTGTCACTAAACCCCTCTTTTTACTGTTTTGTATATATTTTGGGGGTGGAACACATCCTTAAAGGGGTTTAATAATGTTTTTAAAATAAAACATACCTTTTAATATAAAATATATATTTTCGCTGAAAATATATGAATTTGATAAGTTATACGTTTCGAAGTAAAACGTTTTTGATGAATGAATATTGTATGTGCGGTATTTCTTAAGTGAAACGAGACCGTACAGATTGGGGATGAATTCCAGACTGAGTCTCAACATTTGAGTGACAGGGGAATTCGTAAATCGTAGTATATTAAATTGTCATATTAGTAGGATATATATATTGTACGTGAGGCAGACATCATATTGTTCTTCGAGAAAGAACCCTGCGCCCATGATGTCGTTTAACCAGTTAAGTAATGTACGCGAGGAATTGTTGGTAGATCTATCGGGTTGACAACCCCGTCGTGACTGGTCGCCCCGTGTCAATGTCAAACGACGAATTATTATTCTGTTTATTGTCTAGCATTGATTATCCCTGCATGGTTAATATATAGTTCGTATCGTCTAGCTAGCATACGAGTATGAAAATTGACGCAATAATTTAATATACAAAACCTGGGCAGTATTACTGTTGTCGGAGTAATGAACCGACAGAAGGCCCATGGATTTTTATTAAGGAAGTAAAATGGACTTTCTAAATCTATAAGGATGTTTTCAAATAAACACCTAATCAGAAAGTTTTCCTTGAAATAATATTGATTGTATGTGAATAAGTGAACTCACCTTCCTTTGTGTTGACATTTGATTTTAACGTGTTCTACAGGTACTTGAGTTCGGCTTCGGGAATTATGGTGTATCTTGTGGCTGATGATGCATGTTTTATCACTTATAATGTTGGACCGACTTTTAAATTTTCTGGGACAATGTAATCAGATCCGTAAGGATCAGAGGATAACTTTATTTTTCATGGTTATGTCATGTTTTGAAACGCTAAGTTTAAAATCTACGTTTTAAATTAAGTAATAATGTCCAACACTATAATGCATCAAACATCAAGATAGAAATGGGCACCAGCTTCCGTCACCACTACGTTTGATATTCCGCTGCGACGTTTTTGGGGTGTGACAATTATTGTTCCACAACCATGGTAAATTAAAGTTCGATTTTATTTATTAACATTGATTACATTGTCTTAAAACAACGAAAGCATAACATAAATTAAACTAGTCTTGCATATTTTATTGTCACTAAGGCCTGAGTCGGCCTAAGTGTATCACAATCAACCCTATGCATCAACTCCTGAAAACACATGTGAAAATAGGTACGTCAGCATAAAAATGCCAGTGAGATACATAGGTTTTGTTAATGAAGGATTCATGACTTGTAAGTTAAAAGAATTGTTTAATAAAAGTAGTCATGAACCATATGAAAATGTTTTCTTTTATAAATTATACGAAAATCGATAAGTAATTCAGATGATATAAAAGAATATTGCATGGTTAAATAAATAACCAAGCAACAATGAATTTGTATAAATTATGTCGTTTGTAAAACAATGTCTTGTGAAAATATGTTATTTGTATAAAATGTAACATGTCTTTGTCGAAATGATTTAAATAACGCCACCATATGTAATATCATAAAAGCACTTATATATAGAAAGTATCAGCGACGTATCCACCATGCTTTAATCATATTACACGTCGCCTCATTATGTAAATCACTTATCAAATACCCTCAAAATGTCTTGTTTAAACATATGTCAGAATGTTTATGTGTAAACAATGTCTAATGTAAAATGTAAATCATGTCTTGTATAATCAAATGTTATGTATGGCAAGCAAAAGTATCTACTCAAACCATATGTATAATGTAAATGTGAAATCAAATGTGATGTATGGTGAATAAAAAGTATTTACTCAACCCCATATATAAAATGTACAAAACAATGTCTTTTTAAATCAAAAAGTTATGTTTTGCAAAATTAATTGCTTTATTGATACAAACATTTATGCGGTAATGTTTATCGTATACATTCAATCCTTGCGACTGACGGACAAACCTTCAAACAAATTAAAGGTTTATCAATTATGTATATCGGATTCAGTCATCCCTTACGTCCAAACAAACCTAGGATTCCAGGGATGGGAGTTGTCAATTCCTATGGTACCACTACATACTACCGAGCGGCATGATCAGTGTTAATGAAAGTATTTTAGTTTCGTTAAACAAACCAAATGTTATACCAAATGTAAGCATGTTATATGAAAACAATGTACTAAGTATGCTAAGTAAACATACGAATAAGAAATGTTATGTAAACCAATGTGCTAGCACGCTCAGTAAACATACATAGCAGAAATGTAATGTAAATCAATGTGTCCATATGCTGAGTAAACATATGCAACAAATGTTTATGAAATCAATGTGCTAGCATGCGAAGTCAACATACATAGCAAAGCATAATGGAAATCATGTACTATATGCGTACTAATGAACATAGCAAGTATATGTCATGAAAGCACGAAAAGCACGAAAAGCACGAAAAGCACGAAAGTAACAAGTAGGCACATGTGTTTCACCCCAAATAACGCTAGAAGGATCACGGAATCAATCGGCACCTAATATAGGTAACTACGTTAATAAACCGGACCTAAATCGGAGGATCGGATAAAATGAAGTTTCATAAACCAAATGAGTATTGGAACTCACGTGATATGGTTTAACAAAGCCTACATTCTAAATTGGAACCTATCCTAAGTGCTTACGACCCATTACGACTCGTTAAGGTACTCTACGCTACTTTAACGCGTCGTTCACGTAAAGCGCGTTTGGACCACCTAACTAGTCCTATGACATGTATTATATTCCTTAATAAGTCTAATAATGTTGCCTAATCAGTTTAGATGTCAAAATTTAAGTTACATATGCTTAGAATGAATTTATGCGTAAAAAGGGCATTTTGGTCATTTTCCTAAGGCATATAAACTACCTATCATACAACTAACTAAACGTAGTGACCATGAGGTATAACCTCGGAAGGGTATTCCCTATGCAACTATGGTCACAAAATGTGTTTGGTCGGAACCTAATGATCGACCAAACGGGTCGGGTTCGAAAGTCTAAGCGGTTGTTTAGACCGCTTATCTTACGACCCTATATAAGCACTAGACTAAGAGTGACGAGTTAAACATGTTAAAACATGTTTAACTAAGTTAGAAAACAAGTTTGATATCAAAACGAAGTGTTTTGATACCCAAAGATAGCTTCGTGGCAAAATACGCATAAACACGTATTTTGACCGAAACTATGACTCGCCACTACGGCTAATCAACGTGGTAATCAGTAGGTATAGTCACAAGGGACTATAACCATCGTGATTACGCTCACGTTGCAAAGTTCAAACGAACTTTGTGTTGACCAAAGACTGGTCAAAGCAGAAAGTCAAACACTGTTTGACTTTCGTGCTTAAAAATGAAAAAAAGCATGAAAGAAGCTTGCAAGAGGTCCAAGCAAGGAAGATAGAATAAGAAAACCAGAAGATTGGAGCCTTCAACCAATTAAGGGATAGCTCCAAGGCAGAAATGTGAGAAAAATTCTGATTTGAGCAAGTTGGAATGAATTTGGGGTGGTTATTTATATATTTCATACAACCGTTAGGATCGTTTCTTGGATTTCGAGCTTTGATCTAGACCTTACAAGTGTTGCCCACGGTTTTATATACCATGGGAGCTTGAAAACCAGTCCATAGAGTTGTAAAACCTTGAAGAAAACCCAGAAACCAGCTGCTGTTTGCAGAAAACTGAGTTTTGCAGTTCTTGGGAGCTCTCGCGCCCCGTGTAGGCTTGAGCCTACTCTTACGCGGCCCGCGACCTCCATGGTTCACAGAAACAGTTTCAAAAGTTACATGTTTAGTCCCTGCATGCATATAAGGCCATTTTTGACTCGTTTAAGCCCCGTTAAGCCACTTTCAAGGCTCTACAATGATGCCTAAGTATAGGGAACAAGAAATATGCTTGAAAACATCTCGGATGTCGGTTCGTTTGGTCGTACGATCACGTTATTCGGTTAATTACGACGAATTGCGAACGGATGCGAAAAACGATCCAAATTACGCGACAAATGGAATTTTAGCATGTCAATCACTAAAATAAAATATTTTATTGATTACAAAAATTTTTGGATGTCCGGATATGTTCAGAACGTAAGATATGCGCGAAAATGCAAACTTATGCACTTTTTGATGCTTTTAGTCCCTGTTTGACCAAAAAGTTTATTTTAGCATACCGAACCCCTCAAAGCCAATTTCTAAGCTATGTAAAGTGTTAGGACCGGTTTGACTCCGATACGATTGCTAAACGAACGTGAAATGTGCGGAATCCATACACGAACGTGACCGAAACACACAAGAAGTAATATAATTGTGATTCTATTGATATATCTGAAATGTACAATGAACCTTGAATCACTTGATGACTTTCTCTCTCTAGTTTCTCTCTCTAGAACTAGAGCTCTCCAAAAGTCAAATGTGCAAATGTGTTCTTCAAGCTAAATCTTGATTTAGCTTGAAGCTTATATAGTGTTGAGGTTTAGCTTGAAGCTAAATCATGATTTCCCTTGAACAAGTTCAAGCTAAATCATGATTTCCCTTGAAATGATATGTGACACCTTCAAGCTAAATCATCACTTTCAAGCTAAATAACCTAATGCACTGAACAACCTATTACATGATACGAAGACGAAGTCAATAGACATAGTGCACTAACAGACTCCCCCTTGGATATTGACGCAGTCTTCAGTGACTATTCTTGTAATATGACACCTTCTTCAGTCTTGATCATTCTGCCTTTTCTTTCGTTCAGATTGTAACATTGTACGCATCCATCATTCTCTTCTTCTAACAGCTTCAGGCTCCCCCTTTCATCAAGCTTCCGTGTTTTGGGATCGACACCTAGCTTTTCGTATACAAGCTCCCCCTTGCTTTGAGCTCGTCTTCAGACTCCCCCTTAGACTCAGCTTTCAGGATCGTAGTCTGGACTATCTGCAATCACTCATATGTTTATAAGCAACAACATTTTAGACTATCCAGGAATCGTAATCTGGCAATTTCAATCAAATTCTCTAATCCACTCCCCCTATCAACAAACTGTATAGATTTAGCAATATTAAAGAATCCAACTCCCTCACAGTTAATCATCCAAGTCCAAATTAATGACCTTGGAGATATCACAAACTGTTTTTGAAATTTTTGAATTTAAATCAAGTTTCAATTTAATGAACTTGTTTTATTTTCAGAAACACAATCAGCTTACTTAGATTTTGAAACTCAGCACTCAGACATCAGTTGTCGAAAATAAAGCAAAAATCAAAATCTTTTTGTATTTTCAGAAAATATAAAGCAATAACGAAATATGTACAAACATATTTACAAACCATATTTTTGTTTTGAGTATGCGTCAGAGGATCATATCAGTTTTTTTACAAGTCACAAGTACCGTTGAGCTTAAAATCACATTATGCATTAAACAATTCACTTAGATTGTCGATATATTTGTCCACTTAAATTTTCACACAAAGTTCAACTGATTCAGGATACGAATTAGATGTATTAAGAACTTAGACCTATTCATGTGTCCCACCTCTTGAATATACTCCCGTATCCAGAATCCCAATAATCAGTCTTACAGGTGAGAATACTACAATGATATCTGTATATAAATTAGGTATGCGAGGGCCAAGGGATCTCAGATCGATACTTCCGTATACGCAGAGAGATATCAGCTTCGACTTTAAGGTATGTCCCCTTTAGAGGATCTTTTTGCTTACAACAGCAGCGACTATCAATTTTATTGTTTCATCGGCATGCTGAGGGTTTAATGCTATGTTTCAAGCATCGCAGCAAGTATTAGCCAGGGACTAGGTCAGAACTACCGTTCAGCAAAAGTCCCGGAATAATACCCCAGATATCATAGAGTATAAAGACCTAGTATATCAGATTAAGAGACCTTTCAAACGAGATTTCAGGGGTTACCTATATATCCAAGTAGTGTTCCCCACAAAATAAGTAAGTTTGAATTTAGGTTTATATCCCGAAAAAATTTACTAAATGTATAAAAACCTACCGACACATCCACGGTGAAATCGTTTAACACATTTAAACTTTGCATTTCTTTAGCATACTGTAACTGTCTACTGATGTACTATCATTTCCTCTTTTTACGCAAAAACTCAAATTTTTGAATTTTATCATGTTTTTGTCATTTTCAAATTTTCAAATGTTTTTGTATTTTCTAACAACATTACTCCCCCTAAAATGCAAAATCATATAAAGAAAATTTGACAACCAACACTGATAGCTTTGTCTCGCCGTCCATTTTCTGCTTCTCATGCTCTGTTTTGCAGAAAATATAACATACCCCCATGATTTACAACCCATTAATCTTAACAGTTTGAAAACCGTTTTTCAATCTGATGAAAGTAATCATGTTTGTTCAGCCGTGAGGGTTTCGGCATATTCAATCAACACATATTTTTGTAATTTTTGAATTTTTGACAAAAATTAAAAAAAAAACAAATTTATGGTTTTTCAAATTTTTCAATTTTTAGGGTTTTTGAAATATTGTTTATTTATTTACAGAAAACATATAAACTTCCTGTTTCAACCAACACAGGATCTAGCAGCCTCCTCTCCTCGTTGTGCCAGGCTGCTCCAACCTCCATTCTCACAATCTTCAGATTTGTTGAGCACCTGCACATTCAGCTAACTGAATTACTTGAACAATTTAGCCCAGGTCTGTTGAACCTTAGGCATTTCAACACAATAATTTTCATTCAATGCTGGAAATTCTTTGTCATTTTTCACAAAAACTTTCTCAATTTTAACTCCAACTTTCTCATCTTTTACCAAATCAACATGTTTCTTAACACTCCATGTTTGACCTTTTGGTGTTCCTCGTTTGTAAAAATGTGAATCTTTTTGAACACTTTGATTTTGAACAACAATTTTTGGTTTCCAAAACTCTTGAGGTTTTGTCATATCAACTGTTGTTTTCCAACTTTGTGTTGTTCTGAATCTGGGTGTGTGAGAATTCCAGGTCTGTCTTGAATCGAACCTGTTCTGGTTTGACTTCCAGTTTTGATTCGAAGCAAACTTGTTTGTGTTATACCTCCAAGTTTGTTTTGAGTCAAATCTGGTTGACCTTTTTCTCACATTCTCAGATTTTTGTTTCTCAGCATCAAACTTCTTTTTATCAACATCCACAGGTTTTGGATTAGGACACTTGCGTGCAAGATGTCCTTTTTGATCACATTTGAAACATGTTCTCATGGACACATCTTTGACTTGTGGTTGTTGCTTTTTCTTTTTAGCAAAGAATTCATCATTAGACTGTTTCATTTTAAGTTCTTTTTCTTTTTCTAAACTGCCTCCTTCAACAAAACTCATTTTTGTTTGAAAATTCGGAGTTTCATTTCTTTTCCAACTTTGTTTCTTCTTATAACCCAACCCAGCCTTCATTTTCTTCTTTTTGAACCCAGGTTTGGTATACGAACCTGTATGACTCTTACCAACAAACTTTGAAATCTCAGACTTCTCAATCTCAACCATTTTGAAAACTTTGTCAACCTTTTCTGAAATCACATTCTGAATCGGGAATACAACATCTAAGAACAATTTGTCCGATCCAATCATGGTATAAACCAATCCTTTTGAATCATCATTCAAACTTTTCTCGGATTTTGTGTTTTTCAGATAACCATCATGAAGATTTCCTTCATTTTCATCCTGTGATTCAGATTTACCTGTATCAACCGACTCTTCTTTCAACACACTTTCAACGACTTTACCTACCACCTCTGAATCATGAGAATCATCAGATTTGGAATAGGTTATGTCAATGTTGTCTGGCAATTGATCTACCATGTTGAAAGCTTTTTCGACCTTTTCCTCATCATAAAATGCAAATTTTCCCGGTGGTGGAACTTGATGAAACTCTGAGCCAATGCCTTTCTTGTTCTGCTCAGACTCACCATCATCCGGTTTTATATTGAAAATTCGTTCAAGCACATATGACGACACGCGGTAACTCTTTAACTTGTTGTTATCCTGTTCTAAATCAGCAATCTGTCGCTTTAGCTTAGCAACATCCTCAATATAGGAATTAACAACATCTTGTTTTATAGAATACATTCGTTTAAGCTCTTTGGTTGTTTCAGACATATAATTCATTCTTGATTGAGCATATTTCATTTCATCTTTCACTTTGTCATATGATTCTTTCATAATATCATGTGCTAATTTCATTGAGTCATATTCCTTTTTCATTTCTTGACAAGCAATTTCTTTTTGTTCACATTCATTTGTCATTTTCAAAACATTTTCTTTCAAAACTTCATTTTCTTTCTCTAATTTGTTACATTTTTCTGAAAGTTTTTCATCATTTTCTTTAAAAACTTTTTCTTTTTCTAGCATTTCTTTGCATTTTTCTTTGAAAATATTTTCTATTTTTGTGAACTCAAGATCTCTTGTTCTAAATTGCTCATCTTTTTCAGTACAAGCTCTGCACGGTTCCATGCATTTCTTGCACTTATCAATCTGTTTTAAAATTTCAGAGTTAGAATTTACCTCAGTGATTGGCACTTCGGTGTTTTCAGCAACCTCTGTCTTCTCAGCAACACTAACTTCATCACCAGCATCACCAACTTCCAAAATCTCATTCTTTTCTTCTTTCTCTTCTTTCTTCATCTCTTCTTCAATTTGCTGTTCTTCAATAACAGCTTTCTTATTCTCTTCATTCACAGCAACTTCTTCACATTTCTTCACATCTTCAACTTCAACCTTTTCAGCATCTTTCTTCAGATTGTTCACCATTTCTTCAACATTCTTCTTCATCCTCTCTTCATCCCTTTTTCTCAGACACGATAACATAGCATATCTGATATCCTTTTCATATTGCTTAGCATATTTGTCATCTTTCAATACTCTTCTATAGTATTCAGCTCTTAACGGGACTGCAAGAAGAACATCATCGAAGATTATGTCTTTCCTGGGAACAACTGGTTCTCCTTCTCTGTTATAGTAACATTCTCTCTTTTTATCCCATCGTTTGCTACCAACAGCCATTTCATACTCCTCTTGCATATCATCCATTCTGTTTAAAACGACGTTTCTTTCTCTGTAAGTCTTCTCACTCAAGATCTCTTCCCGAGTTTTCTCTTTGATCTCAACTTTTTCTTCATGGACTTCAGCAATGTCTTTGTCTTTGTTTTCATCTTGAATCTCAGCAACAAGAGCATAATGTTTACTTAATTCTTCCTGTTTGGCTTTAGCTTTGAACTTTTCATCAACAATGTCATCTATTGGAAGAACCTCACTCCAATCATATCCTTCATCCTCGTAAATTACAGCATAAGCTCTTGATTTTTCTCTCGGCTTATCTTCAATCAACTTCGGTTCTTCTCTGCTTCGATGGTAAATCGCCTTTCGATAATAATCATCGTTGAAAGGACGTTCACTTCCTTCACCAACTTCAGAATTTCTGCATTCTCTCTTGAAATGACCCTTTTGCTTGCATTTGAAGCAGGTCACTTTGGATTTGTCGAATCCAAGCTTTGTTGAAGCACCTCCAAGCGATTGTTTCCCGGTAATCTCCATATACCTCTGAGCTCTGCGAATACAACTAGCTAAACACCAACGGATGTCAATGAGCTCCATCTCTTCCGGATCAATCTGGTCGTAGTCTTCTTTTGTCAATTCAGAATTTCCAATTTTTCCAGCTACAAGACCTTCATATGACTCCAAAACAGATGCAAGAAAACTCATTTGCTGCTTCGCTGCATTGATGCTCATTACAGGAGAATTCTTCAGTTTAAGAGCAATGTTGCACAGAATTTCTTCAGAATCATCAGAATTTGTCTTTGAAGATGAAGATGAATGATATCCAGAATGATGACTTGTTGATGTTGTTTGTGGTTCTTTCATCTTTTCACCACTGAATGCTGTTTTTGGTGAACCAACGCCTTTGTCAGAAAACACACTACTTTTGTAGTACAAGCCAACGTTCTGTTGATGTGAAGAATCAGTCATCTTGTTTTGCTTTTGTAGCTCCAGATCATGACTTTCAATCTTTTCAAACAAAGCATCAAGAGTAATATTATCATACACAGCATCATTTTTCAAAATAAAAACAAACGTTTGCCACTGATCAGCTCGTGGTAACGCTTCAATCACTTTGTCAATAAGTTCCTCTCTTGATTTGTTTATCTCTAATCTTTCCAATTCAATTTTAAGATGACAGAATCTCTCAATCATTTGCCTCACCGACTCTCCTTTTATGTTATCAAACAGATCAAATTCTTTCTTTAATAAAGCGATTTTGTTCTTTTTAATCTGTTTACCCCCTTCAGCTTTAACACGTAAAGCTTCCCATACAGACTTAGATGACCCGTCATGAGTTAGTAAAGCAAATATATCGTTTCTGATTGCAGACTGGATCAATGCTATCATTCTCTGTTCAGCTCCAAATTCAGCTTTATCTTCTCTAGTAAACTTCTTGAATACAAGATCTTCGCCTTTTTCATCTTTCGGTTTTTCATATCCATATTCCAGACAAAACCAGCTTTCATGAGCATACGCCTTTGCCCAGTTGATAAAGCGTTCCTTCCACCATGTATAATCATCAATACTTTCAAGAGTTGGTGGCTTTGAGTGAGTTCCGTAAAAGTTATCATTCTTGATATTTTCATTTAGCACTTTAGAAATGGTTTTTGGTGTAATATTTGAAGCCTCAGACGATTCGGTTGCGAACGCGTTGTAAAACGTGTTGAAAAATTCCTCAGCCATTATGCAAACCTTGAATCACCTGAATCACAAACAAATAAACACAATCAGTACAATCAATATCAAATAAACTGAAAATAAACTGACACTCGGTATCTGTGAAATGTTCTCGACACGAAATTTCACTTTTCAAGCGAAATCAGCTAATCAACATCTTTCAAGCGAAATCAATCAGTTCAACAACTTTCAAGCGAAATCAAGTATATGTTGTTTCAAGCGAAATCTGATCTATGCTGTTTTCAAGCGAAATCAAGTAATAATCAATTTGAAGCGAAATCAAACAGTTCAGTCTTGAAGCGAAATCAAGTGTTCTGTCTTGAAGCGAAATCAATGACTAATTTCCTGAAGCGAAATCAGCTATTTGGGCTTGAAGCGAAATCAAACAGTTTCTGTTGAAGCGAAATCTACTAGTCTGAAGCGAAATCAACTAGTCTGAAGCGAAATTAACTAGTCTGATTAAGGATTTCGCTTGAACTTCAAGCGAAATAGTGTTGTTTCAAGCGACACCCTGCTGAAAGTTACGAACTTGGACACAAAAATTCAGATTTCTCCTAAACGACACCGAATTTGAGTCTGAAACTTTGTAGGATTGATAATCAACTATTTTCGCATAACATACTAAAAAATCATCCAATTCGGACCATGAAATCCCGTTCAATTCGTCGAAAATCCATCAAAAACGTGAAAGAAATGAGTAGATGAAGAAGAAAAATTGCGATTCAGATCTGAAAACGTTGAAATCTGGTACGAATCTTGTTGTTTGATCAAAGCAATCGAACTCCTTGCTCTGATACCACTTGTTAGGACCGGTTTGACTCCGATACGATTGCTAAACGAACGTGAAATGTGCGGAATCCCTACACGAACGTGACCGAAACACACAAGAAGTAATATAATTGTGATTCTATTGATATATCTGAAATGTACAATGAACCTTGAATCACTTGATGACTTTCTCTCTCTAGTTTCTCTCTCTAGAACTAGAGCTCTCCAAAAGTCAAATGTGCAAATGTGTTCTTCAAGCTAAATCTTGATTTAGCTTGAAGCTTATATAGTGTTGAGGTTTAGCTTGAAGCTAAATCATGATTTCCCTTGAACAAGTTCAAGCTAAATCATGATTTCCCTTGAAATGATATGTGACACCTTCAAGCTAAATCATCACTTTCAAGCTAAATAACCTAATGCACTGAACAACCTATTACATGATACGAAGACGAAGTCAATAGACATAGTGCACTAACATAAAGGATATTTAGGGTATGTTTAGCTCATGATCAAGTTTCGGAATGTTCGTTACTATACGAATCGACATAGATTCGCAGTTTGTCGAAAATAGTCCCTACGATCGAATAAACTTGATTTTTGCCATACCAAACCCTTTAAAACTTATTTCTAAGTTATTTAAAGGTTAGTTTAGGTATGTTAATAATATAACTTTCCAGAAAGCGATAACTTTCCAGAAAGCGATATAGAGTTTGAAATTGAACAAAAATCAAAACATGCAAAATGTCAAACATAAATAAACAAATATTGGGAACAAATAACATTGTTTCATTGATAATTGGACTGTTTAGAGTTTATACAATGATTACAAGCACAAATGTCACAACCATGATCCTCTACAAACTAACTACAAGGGCCATTTGTGCCTAAAATGAAAGTTCTAAAAGTTATAAAGGACCAGGGACTGAAACTGCCAAACTTAAAACAATTTTCACGTGAACTTAAGGTTGTCGCGGGGCATGTAGACCAGACCCCATATCCTACGCGGGCCGCGAGAGAAGGCCCAGTGTAGAAAAACACTGCCAACTGCAGGTTTCTGCACATAACCGCCTCAAACACATGAAATTCGATACCAGGTGCTTGTTGATGGTTTTAGATTACCACTAGGACACCTGGGATGATCCTAAACATCCCCATAACACCTGTGATGATCTTGAATCATGGTCTTCAGGTATAAATAGGCCCTTGTGTTGCACTAGTTCATTGCACAAATCATTTTTATCACTTCTTCTCTCATTTCTGGGATTCCTGATCATAAGGAAGCTCATTCTAAGTTGAAAAGATTGCTAGGACCCTTTGTAAGTGTCTTAGCCCCCTCTTTAGTTCAGTTTTGTTATTTAAAAACCAAAAAGTCAAAGTTACGTAAAATGGCTTTGACTCTCGGTTTAAACTCAAATGGTCCAGCCATTGTTCGAGGCGAATATGGCTATGTGACCATAATTAGGTAGGTGTTAATCCCTTAAAAGGGAACCTCCTAATTTTCTCGTTTGCTTAGTTAATTGTCAGGTCAAACTATTTAATTAAAAAGTATAACGGGTCAGATTTGTAAATAATAATCAAAATTAATAATGCAGAAGGTATAAACCATATTTTATCACTTAAATAACTTGGTAAATAATATTAGAACATGTCTAAAGATGTTCAACCCGACAATTCTGAGTTTAGGGTCGGTTAGTAACCGAAAGTCGCAAAAACATGACTTTTGCTTGACTTTCAGTTCGGACCCGATTGAACTTAATTCTTCTATGTTTTAAGCTTCCATTTGGATCATATTATGCTGTAGTATAACCCTCTTAGGTTATATTACCTGGTCATTAGTATTCTGAATTATATGCTAGTTTCGGTTATTATGCTTATAAATGCCCATTATGCCCTTTTTATCTAAAATTGAGATTTTTGTATATGTGAGCATACATATAGGTTAAGTACTGATATATAACCATGTCAAAATCATTTTGACATAAATTTCTGGTCTCAAATTAAAAATATGTAAGATATCGTAAATTTAAACTTTTATTAATTAAACTACGCTATTATGCATAATGCATGTTTAAACATGGATTTTGACCCAAAACTCATTATCTACTGTTATGATATTATTTTTAGGGATTTTTGGAATATTGGGTCAAGTTATAAACTGACCATATCATTGAGTTCTTGTATAAATTCCTTAATTGACGATAATGCCCTTTTAGCTAATAAAATGTGATTTACATGTGATTAACATGCCAAACCTTTTTCTACTGACTTAATATGGAAAATTAAATATTTTAAGCATTCAAGGCTGATCAAAACCTCAGAATCACATAAACATCTCAAATATAGTCAATTATCGATTTTTACGCTAATTAGGTGCATAGTATGGTTTAAAATTATAACTAACACCTAAGATTTGTTACCTAGTGAAATTATAAATAAATTTTAATATTTTTATTGTAGGTATCAGTCATGAACTTAGACTTCCAATTATGTCCTTAAAAGCATATGTGAAATGACCAAAATACCCTTTCGGGGCATAGTTTGGTCAAAAATAGTAAATCTCACATATGAATGATATCCTACTATTTTAATACCATAAAATAAGTATTTTTACTGAATACTTTAGACCAGGATATTAGTTTACTTTAAAACCTCTTTTATAAATATTAAAATGACCAAAATGCCCCTACGAGACTTAAATTGGTTTTAAATACTTTTTGAGCATATATGTTAACATCCTACTGATGTATAAACATATTATAAGCATAATAACATATGAGACTTATATATAGTTCTTTTGGTTGCCCGTTATGCATTTACGCGTTCGGTTCGGTTTATGTAACTAGTTTACATGAATTAGCCGAAATGGGTTTAACCTTATCATTAAATCTTCAAAATCCAGAATGTGTTTAGTTTACCCATGTTATACAAGTATCCAAACTTGTCGGGTCTAAATCACATTCCATTCCAGTCTCCGCTTAATCTAGCGTTTCAAACCGTAAAGTATCTTTCAAACTAACCGGTCTAAGTCTTTGACTTAAATAAAGACCCGTTAGTATCCTAATAGGTTAATAAACCTTCTATACAGATTGAGTAGCTTCGGTAGAAGGTATTTACATAAGGCTTTAGGAAACATACGGCTGAGTTACATCCTTACACATCTAGCTCAGGTAAATACTTTTAACTTATTTTCCCTTATACGGGCTTGGGATACGGTATTATAATAATACCGTTTGGTCGGGTATGGAATCATTTACTCGGATTGTGATTAATATAATACATAACCTGTTTTAATCTGTTTTGTTTGATAACATAAACATTGGGGGTTAATACGACCGTGTCCTGGATATCCTCGGCTCATTTCATTTGTAAAAGGCCACGACCTATGCACGGGGTGTAGGCATACACCTGACAGATGCAAATGCTAAATAACCCACATGTTGGGGATAACTCCTTTGTGAGTTTTATAGTGTTGAGTCGGTTAATCATGACCGGCTTCCAAACCGGCCCCATATGTATGACAAACATGTAAATCTGTATACAAGATTTTATATAAAAATTGTCCCAAGTTATAAATGGATTTGTGCCTTGTGCGCCTAAATCAATTTTCATAAACTCTTTTCAAATGAGTCGATTAATTGTATTTACTAGTGAAAACTGACGTATTTTCCAAAGATTAAGTAACAGGTACCTCTCGAAATTAGGCTGGAGCTACTTGGTGTCAAATAAGAGGATCTTGCAAATCCTTAGATGCCTGAAGTCTGTTATTTCAGTTTCTTGTATTTTGTTTTTATGATCCGCCTGTGGATCTCTATTACAACCACTCTGTATATTCTTTTATTTCGAACACTCGGATACTATGGTTTGTAATAGTAATTATCTACCAAGCCTTCCGTTGTGCTATAATATTGTGTTAATTGACTATGATGATATCTACTACGTCACGATACTCCCCACCGAGCCCACCGGTAATATGTGGGAATATCGGGGTGTGACAGGTTGGTATCAGAGCCAACATTGAGTGAATTAAACACTGGCCTTTTGTGTTTAATCTCAATGACACAATAGCAAATTCCTTAGACTTCCGAGTCTAGGCAAATGACCTAGGATTTATTCTTAACTTTCCTTTTGTCGTTTACATGTTGTTTTATTGTTTTGACAGGTCTTATATAATGCCGCCACGCGTTCGAGGAAAAGGAAAAGGTCCTATGAGGGGAGGACCATCTAGCAATACTGGACCCTCACACAGACACACGCCATCAACTTCTTTTACCAACTCTGATTCACGAGACAATTGGAGACAACAATTCGAGCCTGCGAGACACTCAGTTTCGTTAGGTTCTTCACCCTCATATCACCCTTCTTTTGGGGTGCCTATACAAGACGAGCCCCAACATTCTCACCATTCCAAACATTCTCACCATTCACATCATTCATATCACTCTCTACACTCTCATTCATTTCATCATTTTGATTCTCACCATTCTTATTCCCCGGGCCATTTTAACCCTAACGATTACGAACCACTGGGTTATAACCCTCTAGGACCCGAGGACCATTTCTCCCAAGATATGGAGATGGACGATGATCCAGATCCAGAGATGCTACCAACTGGGACGCCAACACATCCCATCAGTATCTCTAGCGGTTCTTCCTACGCAGGATCGCCATATCAAGGCCCCGACTCATGGGCCGAAAGATGGAACACATACAAGTGGGAATTTACCCCTTCTTTTCACAACTCTCATCCACAACCTCCATTGGAGGAACCGTATCTTCAGGTGGTTACTCCACCGCCATTGCCCGTTGAGGAACCACCTCAACAACCACCACAACCACCTCCTGAGCCACCAAGGTAGAGGAGGAATGCACGAATGTCCGTGCGAGGGGGACCGAGGTTTAGTTCCCCACAAGCTTCAAGTATTTACCCCCCATTCCCCGAAGATCCACAAATGGGTGGACCTTCTCACGCGGTGCCGGAAAATGACCCCCCGCCAGTTACTTTTGCGCCACCGTCACCGCCAATGGGTTATGAAAACCCAATACCTACTTACCCAGGTTCATCTGGGTATAACCCGTTTGAATATCAAGCTCCTACAGATTATGAATATCATGCGCCTGCCCAAGATCCATATCTCGAGGCAGCTCAATTTAATGCACTTTATCCCTCACCATTTCCTCCAGTATACCCAACTGGGTATCCCGTGGAAGGGTATCAATACCCTCCTTATCAGCAGCAACCTCCACCTACATAATTGAAAACGCAACAAATCCTACATAGGTTGGATCAAGTTGAACAAAAAGTGGAGGAACGCGATAAAAAGCACAACAAATTTCTTAAAGGTCTCGCGAACTTCATAAAGGGCAAGAAGAAGTAGAAGTTTATTTTATTTTATTTTATTTTGTAATTTCAATTAAGTCCCTACGTGGACATTTCATTTCTGTATTTAGTCCCTGCGTGGACTTGTGTCTTTCCAGTAGTCCCTGCGAGGACAATTTGTTATTTTCCAAGACCCGTTTAGGGCATTTCTTGTAATCGTTTAGTATTTTAATGGAATTTCTTTTAAAATTTATATATGTGTATTTTATTACATCATCTTGCAAATATCATTTCAAATTTTAAATTGATCTGCCAAAGAAATTTCAAAAGATGTTCTTAAAGGTATAACCTAGCCAATGTTAATGGCTATGATGGTACAACCCTCTTAAGACAATGATTCCCTGTTAACATCTGAAAATATGTTAACACTCTTAGCAGTGTGACTTGAGAGACCACACTAGCTTCCAAAAGTACTTGGATCTTCCAAGCCACCCTCATGGCCTATATGATCAATATGAGTCATGGCTATTAACATCAAATATGATGTCTCATTTAAAACATCAATTTGAGGTGTTCTGCCTACGGGCTAATGTGTATTCATGACAAAGAAAGTTATGTTTTAAAACTTCTTATCAAAAAGGCTATGAACTATGTTCGAACCTTAAAAATCACAGATCCAAAAGATCATTGATAATACTCGAATTGTCTTAGTGACAAGGCCTTTTACGCCATCTAAATGTTCTTCGAGACGAGCCCTTGTGCTATATTAAAATGTATTTTAGACATTGATAGTTGTAACTTGTGTTCCCTGTCTGATAAATATAAAGGATTATATCCTACTTGATTGCCAATAATGGTTGTTAGTGCATTAATGTCTGTCAACTTCGTCTGGTATCGAGTCTTGTGTCTAGATAGGATAAACTAGCACACAACAGGATCAGAAATTAGGGTTAGTTTATGTTAAAGTGGGTAATTTCGTTTGAATGTGACAATGACCATTTCAAACGAAATTAACAAGTTTAATTCCGCTTGAAATGGCCAGTGCCATGTTCAAACGGAATTACCTCCACTATATATAGGTGTGCTGGTTCATCATTTGAAACGAAATTAGACCATAGTTTCTGAGTCGAGGTGCTGTCCGTTTGTCATTTGAATCTGTAAAAGCTCATAATCAATCAATAAGAAGATAATTAGAGGAAAACGAGCTGTGTTACATCAATTACATTGATTCCGCCTTTGTTTTTGATGTTGAACTCTTCATATTGACTCGTTAGGGTTACACGACGATCCAACAAGTGGTATCAGAACTCAGGACGAGGAGTTCACACCAATTCAGCTTGATTTCATCGGATTCTCTCACTTCTACTCTTTCTTTTCTGATTTGAACAAGATTTAACGGTTGAAATGGCTTAAAACTCACATATATCACGTAAAACAGAGTTTTTACTAATCCTTGAAAGTATTGGACCTTAAATCGAACAAATTCTGATAAAAATTGCTAATTCCGTTTGAAAATCTGTTCGAACAAAATGACGTCATCTTAATTCTGCTTGAATTTGCACGTGTAATTTCAAACGAAATTATCTTTTGTGACTAATTCCGTTTGAAACTGCTGTTGATTTCAAACGAAATCACTTATTCCGTTTGAAATTTCACACGAAATCACTAATTCCGTTTGAAAGTCACTAATTCCGTTTGAAAGTGACTTAATCCTGTTTGGTAATTCTGTTTGAAAAACCTTGATTTTGTTTGAAAGGGGTAATTTCGTTTGAATTGTTATTCCGTGTGAAGTAGTATTCCATTTGAAAAGTTTATTTTGCTTGAAACAGCTAATTTCGTTTGTAAAGCTGTTTTCGCTTGAACTGATTCCGTTTGAACTATTTCATATCAAATCATATTCTTTAAAGTTTGGTAAAAATGTTTGATGAAAAAGAAAATTTTAAACTTGAAAGATTAAACAATTGGTATAGTAGTTATAATGATGTGAAAAAGGAAGTTTGGGTTGAAAGATTTGAATATTTTGTGTGTAAGAAATATGAAAAGTTTAATGATTGGGAAAAGCGATATGATGAATTACTTGATAATTTGAAAAGGTATGGGATTAAGATGTCAGATGCTGAAAAGATATCAAAATTGCAGATGCTCTACCTTTGGAATGGGATGAATTTTTTAGTAAACTGAAAAAGGATTCTAGGTTATCTAAGTTTAGTCCAAATGATTTCATCGGAGAGCTTAGAACACACAATTATGAGAATGAGAAGAAAAAGAAAGAGTTGATGAGATAATTAGAAAATAACTTAGAATATATAAGTTTGGATGTGATTCTTGAAATAATGAGAAGAATCAGAATAGGTCTTAGTTCAAGAAATAAGATGAAATATGATTTCAAGAGAGGTTGTTTTTTAGATGAAGATTTGAATCCTGCTGATATTGTTCAAAATTTTCTTGCAGGAACATACAAGAAGGAGACAGAGGAAATGGCAAAGAAAGAAGAATCGGAGAAAAATGAAAGTTCAAAATGTGTAGTTGTGTGCTCAAAGTGTGATAAATTTGAAACAGACAATGTCAAACTCTTGAAGGATGTGGAGAGTTTGACATTGGAAAACAAAAATCAGAAAGAAAATGAAAAGAAGTTCAAGATAAAGTGACATTTGTTGAAAATGAAAAATTAAAAAGTGAAAAAGATTTTCAAAACCAAATAAAAATTTTAGAAAATGAAAAATCTATTTTTGGTAAAAATAATATTGAAAAACAAAAGGAAATAAATTCTCATCTTGAGAAAATCATTCAACTTGAAAAAGTAGTTGAATGTGATAAAAATAAAATTGATGTTTTAGAAAAGAAATTGAACGGTTTTGAGACTTTGTCATCAATACCAGATCTTGTATGTCCAAAACCGATCAATTCAGTTCCAATAAGTGACAATGTCACAAATTTTGACAAAGTCAAAATTGAAGATTGTGATGATAAAACTAATGATGAAAATGAGAAAAATGGGAAAAGAAAAATATTTTTGGAATTAAAAGAAAAATTTAAAAACATTGTTTTACAATCTACTAAAATAGGTGAATGCTCAAAGCAAAAACCTGTTAAGAAAATTGTAGAACAAAAACAAAGTGTTAAAAATTCAGAAAATGTTCAAAACAAAAATAAAATCTCATTAGTTCGATCATCCAATCATGATAAAAAAACCACAAAAATTGAAAAATCAAAACTCACAAAAAGTTGTTAATAAGTGGTGCAGGTTTGACCACAGGTCTCAAATGCCAAATCAAGGATACAAGAAAGGACATGATTACCACAAGGCAAATCAATGTTATGATCTAAGTGTGTGGTATGAAAGAGAGGAAAGGTATGATAACAGAGTGTGTTACACATGTGGTTATTAGGGACACATTGCTGTTAACTGCCAAACTCAAAGATTTGATTCAAGAAGATGCTATGACTGTGGAATCAAAGGTCATATTGCCAGAGAATGCCCAATGTGATCAAAGGGAAGATCGAGGGCTGAATCTCAGAAAATGGTGAAGAACTCAGTCAAAATCGAGGAAAAGCCCAAAAGAGAGAAAGTAAATAAACAAAAGGTGAAGTTATCAAAAGGGCAGAAAGACAGATTGAGAAAGAAAAGGAAGAAAGCAAGAGAGTATCTCGAAAAGATTTTGTCCTCGGGTACAACTGATAATCCGAGAAAAAGTTCTGATGAATCGATTTGCTCCACTAACAAGGATCAATTAAGCAAAACGAACTCATCAGATACAAATCTGAGGACAAAAGGGTTGATAAAGAAAGAAAAATTAACTAATCAAACTGATGAACAATCAAAGAAAGTTAATTTTTCAGACAAAGCCTTTATCAAAGTTTTTAAGTATAAAAATGACAATGAAAAATTGTGCATGTCACAGGTTGACAAATTTGGAAAGGTTAAACATTGTAAGGATTGGGTTCTAATAGAGAATGGTGATGAATTTGTTTCTGAGAAAACAAAAGAGCCACATTCTGGCAATGATTCTGACTTGTCAAAGTCAGAGAAGCCACAATCAGGCAATGAAACTGACTCGACAAAGTCAGAGGAGCCAAGTTTTGACGTAAAAAACTGTCAAAACCAAGGCTGGTCAGGCTTGGGTGAATCTGTTTAAATGAAAATCCTGACTTGCCGGAGCTTCCAGGTTGGTAAGTGTGGAGCAGGTATCGGCATCTTTCTTGAGAAATTCACTTAGGTGATATTTCGAATTACAGAAGGTTAATCAAGGACATTAAGTTGTACTTGATTTATCTTTTCTACAAGTGTTTGTTGTTGATGAGAGTCTAAAATTGTTAAATGTTTCAAATGATTGAAGAAAACAAGGTGATGAAACCCCAAATTTGTGAAATAACACACAAAGCTTATTTTTCGGAAAAACCATTTTGATTAAAACAAACTTAAATGTTTTGAAATAATAATGGGAAAATAGTTTGTTGTCAGGGGGAGTTCTGATTGTTTAAGCCAAGTGAATGGAGAATTGAAGTAATTCTCATCATGTTGTCACTTTACCTTGTATAGTTTGTTTTCAAATTTTCCCAGAAAATCAAAATTGAGACATATTTTATTTTAGGGGGAGAAAAATTAAAAAAAAAATAGAAAATTTGAAAATGCCAAAAACATTGAAAAAGCAAAAATGAGTTTTGTTGTGAATAAGAGGAAATGATAGTAAATCAGTGGACTATCACAGCGTGCTAAAGAAATGAAATGTCAAATGTGATAAACGGTTTCACTAAGGATGTGACGATAGGCTCAGCTAGACTAGTAGATTTGCGATAACGATACAAACTTAAATGAAAAAGCCTAGTTCTAGTGGGAAACATGGTTGAAAGCATAGTACTTAGTTTTGTCCTTCGTGATTATGTACCTACTCAGTAATCGCTGAATGCTAAAAGAGCATAAAAACCGGTTAAGTTTGTGAGCTTTCACAACTTTGCTGAAAAGTCACTGTGGTTGTGCATTTCATTTTGCAAAGATTTAAACTTGTTTTATTTCTTTATTTTGTTTAAGCTTTGGACATCCTCTGCGTATACGTGAGTATCGACTTGGATGTTATTGCCTAAATGTTCTGCTTTATTTTCTTTGGTGTTTCGTTTAAGTTTTGGATCACCTCTGCGTATACGGGAGTATCGAACTGGTGGTTAAAGCCTAAACAATTTCAACTTGTTTTTGTTTCTTATTTTGTTTAAACATTGGACTTTCTCTGCGTATCGAAAGATCGACCTGATTGTTAATGTTTAAACATTCTGCTTTATTTTGCACATATCACAGTTGATGAAAGTTTAAAAGCATTACTTGAGTCAGTGTATTGCATGATGAGGGGATATGCTGAGATCGTGGGGTCCATAAGAATTTAGTGCAAAATTAATATACCTTAACGTATCCGTAAGCATTTCGAAAGTTTTTAGATTGAGTTTAAGAGGACAACTATATCGTCAATCTATGTGAATCGTTTAGAACTAAAAATGTTTAAAGCTTAATGGTGCTAGTGATTTGTCTCAGGAACTGATATGATCCTCTTACACAAACTCACAAAAATATTGTCTGTATATATTTCTTTACTGCATTTCTCTAAAAACAAAAACCCAAAAAGTTTGTGTTTTAGTATAGATATTTTGAAAAATTCAAAAAGATTTTCGACAACTGATGTTGAAAAGCGGTTTTTCAAAATTCTAAGTGCTAAACATGATGAACTATATTGGTTTGGGAGAGGTTGTTGAAAAACTTTGAATGTCATATACAAATGTTTTAAAAGATTGTATGTTTAGTTAATCAAGGTCATTCAGTTGAACTTGATGTAACTATAACAGATTGATGAATAAATGATTTCTACTAGTAAGTTTTATTTTAATGTCATAAATTTGTGAAATTTACCTTGAGGTAGAAGATGTCCAGGTTAATTGAGATAGAACAGCTTAAATGGGAGATAACAAGCAAAGAAAGAACTTCATGGCAAAGATAGTGTAAAGTTTGAACCAGAAAATAAATTCCAGCTTATCGAAAGGGGGAGTTTACATTCTGGATCAACAATCAAATTGAAGCTTGAAGAATGAAGCTGATAGAGGTTAAAGGTGCTTTACAGTGATAGACATTTTGGTTGGGCACAAAGACTGATGAAGACTGAAGACTTTGAAGACTCGACACTGCAGACTTCGTCGACATCCAAGGGGGAGTCTGTTAGTGCATTAATGTCTGTCAACTTCGTCTGGTATCGAGTCTTGTGTCTAGATAGGATAAACTAGCACACAGCAGGATCAGAGATTAGGGTTAGTTTATGTTAAAGTGGGTAATTTCGTTTGAATGTGACAATGACCATTTCAAACGAAATTAACAGGTTTAATTCCGCTTGAAATGGCCAGTGCCATGTTCAAAGGGAATTACCTCCACTACATATAGGTGTGCTGGTTCATCATTTGAAACGAAATTAGACCATAGTTTCTGAGTCGAGGTGCTGTTCGTTTGTCATTTGAATCTGTAAAAGCTCAGAATCGATCAATAAGAAGATAATTAGAGGAAAACAAGTTGTGTTACATCAATTACATTGATTCCGCCTTTGTTTTTGATGTTGAACTCTTCATATTGACTCGTTAGGGTCACACGACGATCCAACAATGGTTCATTTGTAGCCTAGGCAAATTATGATCAAATAGATTTTTACTTGTTATCTAAAATGCTCTATATGGTTTATTAATACCATAACCATTTAATCATCAGATGCGATGATTCTTTATATAATCTAAATAAATCATCATTGTTTGATCTTAGTACTCAAATCATGGCTGGCTCCGATGAAGCTAATAGTCATCATGTGGAAGGAAACAATAATGATACCAGGATAAATGTTACTGGTGCTGAATTACAAGCAATGATTAACACAACAGTTACTCAAGCTGTGGACAAAATGTTCAAAGAACCGAGTAATGTTCGGTCTAAAACTCATACAAAGTCCCTATCACATTCGCATACATCGAAAAAGGATGATTCTCAACACTCGTCCAATCAAAAGAGCGAACCTCAGGGGCAAATTGTCGTTAATCAGGCTCCAAAGTACAACAAAGGTTGTACTTACAAATATTTCGTCTCTTGTAAACCAAGAGATTTCATGGGAGAGAAGGGAGCTATCGATTGTATGAAGTGGTTGGATGAAATGGAAACTATTATTTATATCAGCGGGTGTGCGAAGGAGGATATCGTTAAGTTTGTGTCTCAGTCCTTCAAAGGCGACGCCTTAACTTGCTGGAAAGCTTTGGTGCAGTCCACAGGAAAGGTTCCTCTGTATAACCTTTCCTGGAATCAATTTGTTGATCTTGTGAAGGACACTTATTGTCCGCAGCATGAGGTAGAAAGGGTGGAGACTGACTTCCTCACTTTGGTGATGAAAGATTTGGATTGCAGGTCTTATGTGACCAGTTTTAATTCGATGTCGAGACTCGTCCCATATCTGGTCACCCCAGAACCCAAACGCATTGCACGTTTTATAGGTGGTTTAGCCCCTAAGATTAAGGGAAATGTCAAGGCTTCTAAGCCTGCTACATATAGATCGGCTGTAGATCTATCATTATCACTTACTCTTGATGTTGTAAGGAGTAAGTCAAAGAAAACCACCGAAGAAGGGAAGAGGAAGAGGGAGGATGACCAGTCCCACCATTCGAATAAAAAGAAGAAAGGAAACTCTGGCTTCAAGAAAGGGCAGTCGGGTGACAAGCCCAGATGTAAAACTTGTGATAAGAGGCACTTTGGGAAGTGCAATCAGGATCCACAAGCTAAACCTTGTGGAATCTGCAAAAAGAAAGGGCACAAAACTGTGGAGTGCCGAAACATCAAGGATGCAACCTGCTATGGTTGCAATGAAAAGGGGCACATCAAGACTAATTGCCCTAAAAATGCTAAGAAGCCGGATGAGGCAAAGAAAACCACTGCTAGGGTTTTTCAGATGAACGCCAGGGAGGCGGTGAATGACGAGAACGTTATAACAGGTACCTTCCTCATTAATAATATGTGTGCTAGAGTTTTATTTGATTCAGGTGCTGATAAGTCTTTTGTAGACCATAAGTTTAGTAAATTACTGAATCTACCTTGTAAAACTCTAGACATAAAATATGAGGTAGAGCTCGCAGATGGTACCTTAGAAACCGCTTCAACGCTTCTTGATGGATGCTTTATATCCATTAAGAATCATTCTTTACCGCTATCTCTATTGCCAATGAAATTGGCTGGGTTTGATGTAGTTTTAGGCATGGATTGGTTATCGCGTAACCAAGCCCAAATTGCCTCCGATAAGAAACTAGTAAACATCAAAACCCCCAGGTGAATCAGTCACTATTCATGGAGATACATATTATGGTTTGCTCGATAATGTGTCTATACTCAAAGCATCCAAGTGTCTAAAGAACGGGATGTGTCATCTACATGGCACAAGTGATAGTGAATGACCTGAAACCCTAGATTGAAGATATCCCAATTATTTCTGAATACCCTGATGTCTTTCCTGATGAGCTACATGGATTACCTCCTGAGAGGCAAGTCGAATTCATGATAGACATTCTGCCAGGATCAGCACCAATTGCACGAGCTCCTTACCGTCTAGCGCCTATAGAAATGAAAGAGTTAAGGACCCAATTGGATGATTTACTGGAAAAGGGTTTTATACAACCCAGCTCATCGCCTTGGGGAGCACCCATACTATTTGTAAATAAAAAGGATGGTTCAATGTGTCTATGCATTGATTATCGCGAGTTAAATAAGGTAAGGATCAAGAATCGTTATCCATTGCCCAGGATCGACGACTTGTTCGACCAACTCCAAGGGGTAAGCTTCTTCTCAAAGATCAATTTAAGATCTGGGTATCATCAACTCAAGGTTAGAACTGAAGATTTACCTAAGACAACATTCAGAACGAGATATGGCCACTATGAGTTCTTAGTGATGCCTTTCGGGCTCACTAACGCACCTGCAACATTCATGGATCTCATGAATCGAGTCTGCAAGCCATACTTAGATAAGTTTGTCATTGTCTTTATAGACGACATACTTATTTATTCTCGTAGTCAAGCTGACCACGAGAAAAACCTTTGGTGTATCTTAGGATTGCAACAAAAGGAGAAGTTGTATGCTAAATTTTCCAAGTGTGAGTTCTGGCTTCGCGAAGTTCAATTTCTTGGACATGTTGTGAGTGAGCGTGGTATCCAAGTGGATCCCGCTAAAATAGAAGCAATTATGAACTGGGAAGCACCTAAGACACCTACAGAGATTCGTAGCTTTTTGGGATTAGTTGGTTATTACAGAAGATTCATTGAGAACTTCTCAAGGATAGCTGCACCATTGACTACTTTGACCCGTAAGAATGTAAAGTTTGATTGGGGTCCTAAACAACAAGAGTCTTTTGAGATTCTTAAGCAGAAATTGAGCAATGCTCCTGTATTGACATTGCCTGAAGGGATAGAAGAGTTTATCGTGTACTGTGATGCTTCACACACAGGTATCGGTTGTGTGCTTATGCAGAGAGGCAAGGTGATTGCCTATGCATCACGACAACTAAAGGTGCATGAAAAGAATTACACCACCTACGATTTGGAGTTGGGTGCCATTGTATTTGCACTTAAATTGTGGAGACATTACTTATATGGAACAAAATGTGTGATATATTCAGATCACAAAAGTCTCCAACACTTATTCAATCAAAAAGATCTTAATATGAGGCAACGCTGTTGGATGGAAACTCTAAATGATTATGATTGCGAAATTCGTTATCATCATGGCAAAGCGAATGTAGCCGCTGATGCTCTAAGTCGAAAGGAAAGAGTCAAACCTATAAAGATTAATGCCAAGAGCATTGAACTTAAGAACAACTTGAATGAAAGATTGTTAGCTGCTCAAAAGGAAGCTACATTAGAAACTAACTTTCCAAGTGAAAAGTTAGGTGTAATAGCTGACCAGTTGTTACCTGGCAAGGATGGAATCCTCAGATTGAATGGTAGAATCTGGGTTCCTATCCATGGAGGACTTAGAGATATAATCATCCAGGAAGTCACAATTCCAGATACTCAGTTCACCCTGGAGGTGACAAAATGTATCAAGATTTGAAAGCCAACTATTGGTGGATAGGTTTGAAGAAATCTATAGCCACACATGTAGCTAAATGTCTGACATACGCTCAGATTAAAGCTGAACATCAAAAGCCATCAGGTTTGCTACAACAACCAGAACTTCCCACATGGAAGTGGGAGATGGTAACCATGGATTTTATAACCAAGTTACCTAAAACAAGGCATGGAAATGATACCATATGGGTAATAGTTGACAGACTGACTAAGCAAGCACAGTTGTATGTGGATAAGATTATATCTCTCCACGGAGTGCCGGTATCTATTATATCCGATAGAGATACTAGATACACCTCTCACTTTTGGAAAAGTTTCCAAAAATCATTAGGCACTCGTTTAAATTTTAGTATTGCTTACCATCCCCAAACAGATGGACAAAGTGAACGTACAATTCAAACTTTGGAAGATATGCTTCGTGCATGTGTTATTGATTTGGGTGGTAGTTGGGATGAAAACCTACCATTGATCGAGTTCTCTTATAATGATAGTTACCATACTAGCATACAGGCTGCGCCTTTTGAGGCATTGTATGGGAGGAAATGCAGAACGCCTGTTTGCTGGACAGAAGTGGGAGAAGCTTAGTTATCAGGACCTGATATAGTCCTTGAAACAACAGACAAAATTGTCCAAATTTGTGATCGCCTAAAGGCTGCCAGGGATAGGCAGAAAAGTTATGCTGATAAGAGGCGAAAACCTCTAAATTTTGAGGCAGGCTACAAAGTCTTACTAAAAGTATCACCCTGGAAAGGTGTGATGCATTTTGGTAAGAAGGGCAAGCTAAGTCCTAGGTATATCAGACCATTCGAGATCGTCGAATGTGTAGGCAGTGTAGCTTACAAGCTAAACTTGCCTGAAGAGCCTAGTGGAATTCACAATGTGTTCCACATCTGTAACTTAAAGAAATGTCTAGCTGATGAATCACTAGCAATGTCTCATAAAGACGTACAAATTGATGAAAGGCTGAGGTTTGTTGAAAAACCTATATCGATCGAGGATCGACAGGTTAAAAAGCTCCGAAGGAAGCACGTGCCTATAGTGAAAGTTAAATGGGATGCCTGTAGAGGCCCTGAATATACATGGGAGGTTGAGTCCTCTATGCGGCAAAAGTACCCTCACTTATTTCAGTAAATCTCAGGGTCGAGATTGTTTTTAAGGGGGTGAGGATGTAACACCTTGTAAAAACGTGTCCAATTATGTAAAGACACGTGTCCTAAACTCTAAACATGTGAACGTTTGAGTTCGAAGGGATTAAAAGTGTCAACATGCCAAACTTGTGCCTCCGGATGACCACACATAAAGAATATATTCTTAAACGAGTAATTATTCGAATATAAGAAGTCGTTTGTGATAGTAATCGAAAGATTATAAACTACAGGGGTTAAACGTATCAACATGTTAAATATTACCTCTGAGTGACCTTTTAACAAACCCGGGGCTTCGTAATGTTCAAATCTACTCTCAAGAATAAGTGATATCAGATTCACGTGATTTCGAGATCGTTATGTATTATTTATGTAAGTTTTCAAGAATAAGGGTTAAAAGCGTCAACGAGCAGAAACTTGTGATTTCGGTGATCGTTTAACGAAACCGTACCTAACGGAGTTTGGTTACACTCCCATGATCCTCTACAAACTAACTACAAGGGCCATTTGTGCCTAAAATGAAGGTTATAAAAGTTATAAAGGACCAGGGACTGAACCTGCCAAACTTAAAACAATTTTCACCTGAACTTAAGGTTGTCGACGGGCCAAGTAGACCAGACCCCATATCCTACACGGGCCGCGAGAGAAGGCCCAGTGCAGAAAAACACTGCCAGCTGCAGGTTTCTGCACATAACCGACTCAAACACATGAAATTCGATACTAGGAGCTTGTTGATGGTTTTAGATTACCACTAGGACACCTGGGATGATCCTAAACATCCCCATAACACCTGTGATGATCTTGAATCATGGTCTTCAAGTATAAATAGGCCCTTGTGTTGCACTAGTTCATTGCACAAATCATTTTTATCACTTCTTCTCTCATTTCTGGGATTCCTGATCATAAGGAAGCTCATTCTATGTTGAAAATATTGTTAGGACCCTTTGTAAGTGTCTTAGCCCCCTCTTTAGTTAAGTTTTATTGTTTAAAAACCCAAAAGTCAAAGTTACGTAAAATGGCTTTGACTCTCGGTTTAAACTCAAATGGTCCAACCATTGTTCGAGGCGAATATGGCTATGTGACCATAATTAGGTAGGTGTTAATCTCTTAAAAGGGCACCTCCTAATTTTCTCGTTTGCTTAGTTATTTGTCGGGTCAAACTATTTAATTAAAAAGTCAAAAGGGAGATTTGTAAATAATAATCAAAACTAATAATGCAGAAGGTATAAACCATATGTTATCACTTAAATAACTTGGTAAATAATATTAGAACATGTCTAAGCATGTTCAACCAGACAGTTCTGAGTTTAGGGTCAGTTCGTAACCGAAAGTCGCAAAAACTTGACTTTTCCTTTGACTTTCAGTTCTGACCCGATTGAGCTTAATTCTTCTATGTTTTAAGCTTCCATTAGGACCATATTATGCTGTAGTATAACCCTCTGAGGTTATATTACCTGGTCATTAGTATTCTGAATTATATGCTAGTTTAAGTTATTATGCTTATAAATGCCCATTTTGCCCTTTTGATCTAAAAATGAGATTTTGTATATGTGAGCATACATATAGGTTAAGTACTGATATCTAACCATGTCAAAATCATTTTGACATAAATTTCTGGTCTCAAATTAAAAATATGTAAGATATCGTAAATTTGAACTTTTATTAATTAGACTACGCTATTATGCATAATGCATGTTTAAACATGGATTTTGACCCAAAACTCATTACCTACTGTTATGATATTATTTTTAGGGATTTTTGGAATATTAGGTCAATTATAAACCGACCATATCATTGAGTTCTTGTATAAATTCCTTAATTGACGATAATGTCCTTTTGGCTAATAAAATGTGATTTACATGTGATTAACATGCCAAACCTTTTTCTACTGACTAAATATGAAAAATAAAATATTTTAAGCATTCAAGGCTGATCAAAACCTCAGAATCACATAAACATCTCAAATATAGTCAATTATCGATTTTTACGCTAATTAGGTGAATAGTATGGTTTAAAACTATAACTAACTAACACCTAAGACTTGTTACCTACTGAAATTATAAATAAATTTTAATATTTTTACAGTAGGTATAAGTCATGAACTCAGACTTCCAATTATGTCCTTAAAAGCATATGTGAAATGACCAAAATACCCTTTCGGGGCATAGTTTGGTCAAAAATAGTAAATCTCACATATGAATGATATCCTACTGTTTTAATACCATAAAATAAATATTTTTACTGAATACTTTAAACCAAAATATCAGTTTACTTTAAAACCTCTTTTATAAATATTAAAATGACTAAAATGCCCCTACGGGACTTAAATTGGTTTTAAATACTTTTTGGGCATATATGTTAACATCCTACTGATGTATTAACATATTATAAGCATAATAACATATGAGACTTGTATATAGTTCTTTTGGTTGCACGTTATGCATTTACGTGTTCGGTTCGTTTTATGTAACTAGTTTACATGAATTAGCCGAAATGGGTTTAACCTTATCATTAAATCTTCAAAATCCAGAATGTGTTTAGTTTACCCATATTATACAAGTATCCAAACTTTTCGGGTCTAAATCACATTACATTCCGGTCTCCGCTTAATCTAGCGTTTCGAACCGTAGAGTATCTTTAAACTAACCGGTCTAAGTCTTTGACTTAAATAAAGACCCGTTAGTATCCTAATAGGTTAATAAACCTTCCATACAGATTGAGTAGCTTTGGTAGAAGGTATTTACATAACTATTTAGGAAACATACGGTTGAGTTACATCCTTACACATCTAGCTCAGGTAAATACTTTTAGCTTATTTTCCCTTATACGGGCTTGGGATATGGTTTAATAATAATACCGCTTGGTCGGGTATGGAATTATTTAATCGGATTGTGATTAATAAATTACATAACCCGTTTTAATTTGTTTTGTTTGATAACATGAACATTGGGGGTTAATACGACCGTGTCCTGGATATCCTCGGCTCATTTCATTTGTAAATGGCTATGACCTATGCACGGGGTGTAGGCATACATCTGACAGATGCAAATGCTAAATAACCCACATGTTGGGGATAACTCCTTTGTGGGTTTTATAGTGGTGAGTCGGTTAATCATGACCGGCTTCCAAACCGGCCCCATATGTATGACAAACATGTAAATCTGTATACAAGATTTTATATAAAAATTGTCCCAAGTTATAAATGGATTTGTGCCTTGTGCGCCTAAATCAATTTTCATAAACTCTTTTCAAATGAGTCGGTTAATTGTATTTACCAGTAAAAACTGACGTATTTTCCAAAGACTAAGTGACAGGTACCTCTCGAAATTAGGCTGGAGCTACTTGGTGTCAAATAAGAGGATCTTGCAAATCCTTAGATGCCTGAAGTCTGTTATTTCAGTTTCTTGTATTTTGTTTTTATGATCCGCCTGTGGATCTCTATTACAACCAGTCTGTATATTCTTTTATTTCGAACACTCGGACACTATGGTTTGTAATAGTAATTATCTACCAAGCCTTCCGATGTGTTATAATATTGTGTTAATTGAATATGAAAATATTAACTACGTCACGATACTCCCCAACGAGCCCACCGGTAATATGTGGGAATATCAGGGTGTGGCACTTAGACGCCTTAAGTTTTAATATGATGTATCAATTTTGCATTTCTTTGTTGTATTGTCTTCTTGTATTAAACACGTTGTACTTCAAGTTCCATGTATTGTAACATGTTGTTATGAATGAAAACAACTTATTTCTTCAATCTATTGTCACAATTAGCGTTATGTGTGATGAGCAATCTTTTTTCGTCCCACTCCGATAATTCGGTCATTGGTTGGGGTGTGACAATACATACATACGTACGTACGTACGTACGTACATACATACATACATACATACACATATTGTACACATACATACATGCGTATTATTGTTTCTTTGACTTTAAAAGTCAAATTCTAAATTGTTGACCTAAAAAGTCAAATTATGAATTATTGACTTAAAAAGTCAAATTCTGAATTGTTGCTCGTTTGGATATTGGTGGGAAATTGAAATTGGAATAAAGGTTGTTACAATTTTATGGCCACAGGGGGTCATATTGGGGGTCATATTGAAAAGTCAAAGGGTAGGTTGGTCTTTTCATAGGTTTTTAAATGCAAACAAATGGTACTCTAACGGCAAGGAGGCAAATTGTACTCTAACGGCAAGGAGGCAAATTGCAACATATGGAAAACACGGAGAGGTTGTACAAAAAGTTTTTGAATCTAGAAGGCAAGTTGTAAAATGCCTCAAAACACAGGGAGACAAATTGTAATTAACTCTTAATTAGTTATTTTGATCTCATCCTCCACCAATTATCAAGGACGTGATTTGATGGATAGTGTTATTTTTTAAGGTTTCTATTTTGTTCTTATATGTTTGACACAATAGACCTACTTAGATTTAGTTGAGTTAATTGCCATTTTAGTCCCTGTGGTTTTGGCGATTTTGCCAGTTTAGTCCAAAGGTTTCATTTTTAACATCTGGATCCAAAAAGGTTTCATCGTTGCCATTTTAGTCCAACTGATTTAACTCCATCCATATGTGTTAAGTATGCCAAGGGCATTTTAGTCATTTCATAAATATATAAAAGATACACATTGACTTAGAAGGGTTGGATCGTCTTCTAGCAAATGACCCAGATGATGCACTGAACATCATCATATCAAAGATACACAAAATCTTATTCAATGTCGTTGCATCTGCCACTGAAACAAATAAGCTGATTGACTCATTAAATCTGAACAAGAAATCATACATGTGAGCATCTAGCTCTAACCTTACAAACTTCTGCAGCCCAGATCGAAAGTTGGAAAGATTAGTTCATACTGCTATTCTAGAAGTATGGAGACCTGACCCTAGTAAGTTGACTACACTTGCAATAGAGGATCCCAACACACATCTCTCTCTCTCTCTCTCTACACCTGCAGCATCTACAACGATATTGAACATCAACACCAACAACAGCAAGAAGACAGACTCAGCTCCATTGTTTCCTTCAACTATCTTCCTAACAACCTCCACAAATGCCCACTTAAATTACCCCCAATTTCTTCCAAACATCACCACAATGCAAACCCACCAAACCCATTTCTCAATTCCTCCAAAATTGCTCAAAGTTCTGGTCTAGTTACTGTTCATGGTCGCCTTGCGGTAGTAGTGGTGGTGGTGTACAGTTGAGACAGTGAAGATGGGAGATTTTAACAAAGATCAAACAATGGTTCAGATCTGTTACGGTGGTGATTGGGGTTTAGAGACAGAGATGGGTTAAATATGCTACGACGGCGGTGAGGGTCGCTAGCGGCGGCAGCGGTGGTTGCTGTTTTGGTCAGAAAATCTGATGATGATAATGCAACCAAACTCTTTGTATAGGGGAATGATGCTTAAAATGTGTAACAACAATGAGGATCACTTCAATGTAGAATGCCCAAACAACACAAGGATTTATACGGGGAAAAAGTCCTTGATCAAGAGTTGATCTCCGGCACAAAAAACCCCGGGTGATGGAAACTACCGATCACCAAGATCAAATAAATGAATAAGCGTTTACAACTTCGGATAGTAACGAGCTAGGTACAAGGATCACTACGGTGAAATGTGTAAAAAGTGTAAGTAATTGCTAAGTGTTTGAACGAGAGCTTGAATGAGAGCGTTTTCGAGTGTGTGAAACTGCCAAAAATGACTAAGTGTCACTAACTAGCTCGTTACCCCTTTCAAATAAGAAAAATATCTAGTTAACAAACTCTCCGACTTTCGGGCCAAGCCTCCACGTTCTCCATAACGTCTAGTTTTGATCTAGCACGTGCAGAATACTTCAGGAATATTCTCCAGGAATGTCGCTAAGACTTGGTCAAGCTTGATATACCTGCGAGACATTTCAAAAACACAAGTAAACAATCGTCAGTAAGAGGATCCTTAAAGTGATCCATGATCCTGATCCTGAAGCTCTTCTGAGGATCACCACCTGTCACAGAAGTAAGGATCACTAGTTAGGATAACGAATAAGGATCACTAATTGTTAGAAAATCCTCCCCTAACAATTGCCCCCAAAATGTAAGGAGTAATTTGTAACATTTAACGAGTTATATTTTCTTGATCTTATCCGTAACAAACTAACGGATATATAGCCGTTAATTTTGAACTAGCCGTTGCGATGATGATGTCACGGAAGTGACAACCTGCAAGATCATGATTATAAATAGAGATATAGATAGGATCAAATGCATTTAAATTTTCAGAGATACTCCCTTTATAATCCACATTCCGAAGACGTTCAGGTATTCTCTGTCTCTATCCTTTTCCCTCTCTTGCTCTGTTTTCACCTTTCCATCAAATATGTTGCTCCGAAGTTCTCCGGGCAAAGATCACAAGAAAGATAGCCCTTTGAAAAGTCAGAAAATCATCAAGGACTCCGCAAATGAAAAGTGTTGCTTTAACGATGCACAGATAGACAGAATCCGTTGCTGTTTTCCGGCGAATGCCTTTATCAGACCCTTTGATCCTACTACCCTTAGCGACTATGTTTCAGAAACATGGGTTGCATTTCCAGCCACTCCATTCACCATAGGATACACCTATCCTTTCCCGGAGTTCACACAATCCTTCTTTTCCCTTACCGGCATCTCTTATATCCAAGCCATGCCGATGATTTGGAGGGTCTTGTATACCCTGGAGAGGATCATCGAACAGGAAGGCATTCCTTTGGGCATGTCGGAATTGGCGGAGCTGTATGATCTTACTACCTTTGGTTCCCATCGTTATTTGCTTAAGCGAAAACCCGGTGCAGATCACCCTCTTCTCAAAGTTACCAAAAACGACAAAGATTGGAAACGTCGCTTCTTCTTTGTAAGAAGGGATACTATTTCAGATGGAGAGCATTTACCAAGAACATGGTCCACCCATGGTAGGCCGGAGGATCCTGGGAAGGATCATCAGATGGTCATGTTTTTGTAATAGGATCACTAACCCCTTTTTTGTCTTGTGTCATGCAGCCATCTCTGTTTCACATCTCATCACAACACCTGCGACCAGGGAAAGACTTGCTACTTTCTGGGGACTTGACCCTGAAACTAGAACTTTCAAGACAACAACCCAAGACTCACAGGAGGTATCCTCGGGCTCTGTCACAATGTCGAGTAAGTATCCTTGTTTATAATTAAATAAATAGTTAAATGTATATTAAGAAAAGATACTTATCTTATTTTGGTTGCGTAGGCGCTGGAAAATCTGCCAAAGCTGCTTCAAGGTTCAGTGTCACCGATCTCACCACTGTCAAATCCTCCAAAAGAAAGGTCCCTACTAGCCCGACAGCCTCAATCCCTAAGGCACCCCTCAAAGGGAAGGGAATCAAGAAGAGAAAGACTTCCGACGCTGAGGATTTGCAGGGCCTGCCCTTAATTCGCCACCAGTTCCTTGAGTACTTCAATGATGTAAGGATCACTATCTCCACTTGTATATCCTGTTGATCTAAGGATCACTTGCTCTTGAACTGCTTTATCCTTTTCTTTTGCAGAAATTTGCTGAAATCGAGGATTACGTCGGCCATGTTGAGGATCAAGATAAGAAGATTGCCGACCTCCAGCAGACTGCTGTGCTTAAGGATCTTGCACTTGCTGATCTTCAAAAGGAACTCAAGGATACCAAGCAGAAAATGGCCAAGGTGCTGGTTAACTTTGATTATGAAAGGCAAGAGATCATGGATGATGCTAAAGTTTCTGCCGCCATAGCAATGTACAAAACCAAACTCCAAATGGCCTTGGAAGCTCAGGATCCTGCCTTCGACAAAGGCAACTGGGAGATTGAAGAATGGAAGGCAAGGCTGGCTGAATTGGGTGATGAAGAAGAGGCTGAGGAGATTCTGGCAATTGAGGCTAGTGGCAGCGGGTTGAAGGATAAAGCTGAGGATGCAGCGGCTGGTGGTGATGATGCAGCGAAGGTGTAGGCTGCACAATTGGGCGATGATGGATATATGTGCTGAGGCCGGAGCCCAATTTTTAGTTTGATGGTTGTTTTTGTGGTTGTGATGTTTAAGACAATTTCATGGGTTGTACTCTGAACAATAGGTTTTTAGGATTAAGGATCATGTATGATCCTTTGGACAATAGGCAGGATTGCAATTGGTGGAGGGATCCTCTGTTTGGGGGATGAAGCCATTGTGATCCTGCTGCCTTTATATTCCTGCACTACTTTTGAACTCATTATCATGGACACCCTTTACCTACCCCAGCGGACGGGCCACGTTTTGCTGGTAGAAGCTCGGGTAGGTAATTTTGACAACCTTTAAAGGGTTAGTCTTATGTTAATAAATAAAAACTTAACCTTTTGTCGCTTATCTTGTGTTGTTATCCTTTTTAGTATGTTATTTTCCAACTGTTATAATGTTCAATTTGTTTATACTTATCAAGCCTTGAAAAACTAGGAAAGATATCCAAAAAGTTTAGGATATGAACAAGGATCACATATCCCATAACAGATAAATTTTAAAAAATGACATGATTTAAAATTTATAAGTTCAGTTGTCAAGTATAAGGGTCATTTAAAAGAATAATAAATAAAATCCAAAGAGTTAAGGATCATACCTGAGGACCCAAGTTAGAATTCTAACCATAATAAGGATAACTATAAGATAAACCTTAGAGTGAAATAAGGATGAAGGATCCCTAACTGCCTACCTTCAAGGACCTGAAATAGAGCATAACTTGGGACTAAGCCAATATAAGAAAAGAGTTAGCAACTGGGGACAAGCCCAAGGATAACTGGGGACAAGCCCAAGGATAACTGGGGACAAGCCCAAGGATAACTGGGGACGAGCCCAAGGATCGTATGTAAACTGGAGTATGGCCCTAACTGGCGACTATCCAAACTTAGTGACATGAAGATGCCAAAACCTTAGCTAACGTGAAAACGTTAGAAACCTTATGAACGGATGTATGGTACGTCTACCATTATACGTAGGATCCTAAGCATAGCCAGAACAATGGAATTATCAGCCCCTATAATGAGTACTGGTCCCAAAGCCTTGAACTATACCAGGATCATCGTGCGCTGCAGGCGGAATCTGGGGACAAGCCCAAATAACTGGGGTTAAACCCAAAGGACGGATTGCTTCTGTGGATAACCAATGTTGTGCTGAAGATACCTGAGCTTTCAAAACTTGAACTCACGTGAGAGATGGATAAAGGATACATGATCCTTATCCTTATATGAGAAAATAAAGAAATGAAATAGTTCAAGTTTAGGATATTACCTAAGTAAGGATCACCGATACTTTGAGGATCCTTTAAGGATATCCCTATCCTGAGGATCATCTGTGCCATGAGGATCCTGCTCACATGAAATATTTCTTCAAGTGGACAGCATTCCAAGCTCTTGGTAGCAAATCACCTTCCATGTTTAGCAATCTATATGCCCCCTTTCCTGCTTCAGCTTCAATCAAATAAGGGCCTTCCCATTTTGGAGCCAATTTTCCATCAGCAGGATTGGTGGTATTCTGAAATGCTTTCCTTAATACCATATCTCCGACTTGAAACCTCCTGATCCTGACATTTTTGTTGTAAGCACCAGCCATTCTTTGTTGATAACTGGCCATCCTGATCCTAGCCATATCCCTGATTTCTTCAATAGTATCCAAGTCTTGAGCCAGGTTTTCATCATTTTCCTCAGGATCACGGGTACTTGTTCTAGCAGTAGGAACCACCATTTCTGTTGGGATCACTGATTCTGCCCCAAACACCAAAGAGAATGGTGTTTGACCAGTAGCATTCTTAGGGGTTGTCCTGTCAGCCCAGAGCACATAGGGTAGCTCTTCTGCCCATTTTCCTTTCTTGGATCCAAGCTTTTTCTTCAAGTTGTTGATGATGATCTTGTTGGATGATTCTGCTTGACCATTAGCTTGTGGGTGGACTGGTGTTGATGTTATCATCTTAATCCCCCAGCTGTCACAAAAGTTAGTGGTTCTGCCCCCAATAAATTGGGAACCATTATCACATATAATCTCAGAAGGAATTCCAAATCTAGTTATAATATTTCTTTTAATGAAGGATATAACTTCCTTTTCTCTGACTTGGGCAAAAGCTTCAGCCTCTATCCACTTGGAGAAGTAATCAGTCATAGCTAACATGAATACTTTCCCACCAGGTGCCTTAGGGAGCTTACCAACTATATCCATACCCCATCTCATAAATGGCCAAGAGGAGGATATAGGATGCAATAATTCAGCTGGTTGATGAAGGATATTGCTGTGTCTCTGGCAAGGATCACATCTTCTGGCATATTCCACAGCATCTTTCTTCATGGTTGGCCAATAATATCCTGTCCTCAGGATCCTTGAAAATAAAGCCCTGCCCCCAGTGTGGTTTCCACAATCTCCTTCATGGAAGTCTTTTAAAACTTCCTGAACTTCAGGATCCTCAATGCATCTCAAGTATGGTCCTGCAAGAGATCGTCTATACAACATATTATTCATAATTGTGAATTGAGATACCTTAGATTTGAAAGCCCTAGGGTTTTCTCCTGTAGGAATCTCTCCATGTTGTAAGTATCTCATAATTGGTGAGATCCATGATCCGGATCCTGAATAGGATTGAGTATCCTCAGTGGGGATCATTGCAGAATTATTCCCTATCTCCATAGCCACATGATCCTCAATAGCTGGGGTTAGGATATGGATAATAGGGATCTTGATATCCTCTGGGATCTTCAAAGATGATCCTAAGTTAGCCAATGCATCAGCTTCTGTATTTTCTTCCCTTGGTACCTGTGACAAACTAAAGGAAACAAAAGAGAGTGCCAAACTTTTGACTATCTCCAAATATTTGGTTAGCTTTTCACCTTTAACAGCATATGATCCATTAAAGTGATTTGTAATTAACAAAGAATCTACATGTACCTCAAGATACCTGATCCCCATATGCTTTGCAATTTGCAAACCAGCAATTAAGGCTTCATATTCAGCCTCATTATTAGTGGTTTGGAACTCACAAGCTATAGAATGGGGTATTATGTCCCCCTGTGGCGATTTTAGTAGTATTCCAAGCCCTGTGCCTTTGACATTTGAGGATCCATCAGTGTGGAGTATCCAAGGATCCTTGGTCTCTTCTAGCTGCTGGACTTCTAACTCAGCTTCTTCTTGTAAATCACTACTGAAATCAGCCACAAAGTCAGCTAATGCTTGGGATTTGATAGCTGTCCTAGGCTCATATCTTATATCATAGGCACTCAGCTTTACTGCCCACTTAGCCATCCTTCCGGACATCTCTGGTTTCCTGAGGACATTCTTAATTGGAAAATTAGTTTTGACAATAATAACATGAGTTTCAAAATAATGTCTTAACTTGGTAGATGCCATTATTAATGCAAGGATAAGTTTTTCAAGGTGTGAGTACCTGGATTCGGTATCAAGTAAACTTTTACTTACATAATAAACGGGATGTTGTGTACCTTGATGATCCTTAACAAGGACCGCACTTACTGCTTTTGAGGATACTGCGAGATACAAGGATAACACTTCACCTTTTTCTGGTTTCATTAAAGCCGGGGCCGAGGATAGGTAATCTTTGAGGGCTTTTAAAGCATTTTCATGCTTCTCCGTCCACTCAAATTTCTTGTTCTTCCTTAGGATATCATAGAATTCTTTACATTTCTCGGAGGACTTGGATATGAATCTGTTCAAGGCTGCTATCCTTCCTGTTAATCTTTGAACATCCTTAGCATTGGCCGGAGATTTGATGTTCACTATTGCTTTGATTTGTTCCGGGCTAGCTTCGATGCCTCTCTTAGTCACCATGTATCCTAAGAATTTACCTGCTTTGACACCAAAATGACATTTTGAAGGATTAAGCTTCATATTATAGTTGTCAAGGATATCAAATGCTTCCTCCAAGTCTCGCAGGTGATCCTCAGCTTTTAAGGATTTCACCACCATATCGTCTATGTAGACCTCCATAGTTTGTCCAATCTGATCCTTGAACATCATATTCACCAGCCTTTGGTACGTTGCACCTGCATTTCTCAATCCAAACGGCATAGCAATATAGCAATATATACCAGTTGGAGTCATGAAGGCTGTATCCTCTTGGTCGGATGGTTCCATTTGGATTTGTTGAAATCCAGATGAAGCATCCATGAAAGTTAATAGTTCATGACCCGCAGTTGCATCCACCATGGAGTCAATGTGGGGTAAAGGGAAAGGATCCTTGGGACATGCCTTATTTAAATCGGTAAAATCGACACATACCCTCCACTTTCCGTTTTTCTTTTGAACAACAACCACATTGGCCAACCATCTTGGATACTTGACCTCTCTAATCATACCTGCCCGGAGCAATTTTTCTACCTCTTCCTGGATAATGGCATTCCTTTCTGGTGCAAACTTCCTTCTTCTTTGATGTATTGGTTTGAAGGATCTGTCGATGCCGAGTTTATGGGTGATAACATCTTTGGATATACCAGTCATGTCTTCATGTTTCCATGCAAAGGTAGTCTTTCTCCTTTTGAGGAAGGATATGAGGTCTTCTTTCCTTTCGCCAAGGATCCCTGATCCGATATAGATTTTGGATTCAGGATCATCAGGATCCATGAGGATTTCTACCACATCCTGCTCTCTGGCCTCCAGGACATTCCTTGGAGGATACCTTGATTGCTATTGCTCCCTTGATTTCGAAGCTGGTTTCATCGATGAAGTGTAGCAATTCTTAGCTTCCTGCTGATCACTATCGATCTTTACTATTCCCCAAGGACTAGGAAGCTTCACACATTGATGGTAAGTAGATGGGACTGCTTTCATATCGTGTATCCAGGGTCTGCCAAGGATAACATTACAACAAGATAAACAGTCAATAACACAAAATTTTTGATAAGAGTGTAAGCCTTCAATATATATTGGGAGCTTAATGTCCCCCAGGGTGTTCTTAGTTTCGCCACTAAATCCCACGAGCACGGAGGATCTTGGTATGATCTCTGATTCGGGGATACCCATCTTCTTTAGAACGTCAAGTTGGATAATGTTCACTGAACTTCCTCCGTCTATTAGGATCCTGCGGACAAAACAGTTAGATATAAAAAGAGTAATAACTAAACCATCGTGATGAGGATCCTGGATATCAGTACGATCCTCTTCATCAAAGGTTATGACTTTTCCTTCGGAGACACTCGATGTTCGAACTGGCCTTTCTCCGTTATCCATTTTAGTTTCCTTCGCATGCCTCTTAGCTGCTGAAAAGGATGTGCCACAAATGTCGGATCCCCCAGAGATAAAATTTATCACTTGTGCGTCTGCTGGAGGGGCTGGAGCCTTCTCAGGGATCCTTTCAGGATCCTGAGTCCTTGACTTTTTCCTACCCAACAACTCTTTTAGATGCCCTTTGCTCAACAAGTACCCAATCTCCTTTCTTAGTGCAATGCATTCTTCTGTGAGGTGCCCAAAATCTTCATGATATGCACACCACTTTGATTTATCCTTATTTGCAGCTGGCCTTTCATTCTTTCTTGGCCATCTAGCTTTATCACCTAGGTTCTGCAAGGCAAGGATTAGTTCATTGTTATCAACACTAAAGCAATATTCAGAGATTGGAGGATAATCCTCATCGTCCTCTTCTTGATCAATAGAATGCACGTTCTGATTATCAGATTTGTTGTAGGATCTGAACTTGTTGTTTCTGAATGAGGATCCTTGCTTATCCTGCTTTGAGGATCCTGTTATCCTCTCCTGAATCCTCTTATCATCCTCTAGCCGGATGAACCTGAGGGCCCGGGTTCTTACCTCATCTAGGTTCCTGCACGGTGTCATAACAAGATCATCATAAAATAAGGAATCCCTAAGTAATCCCATTTTGAAGGCCTCAACAGCCGTAGCTATATCTAAGTTGGGAATGTCTAAGGATTCTTTACTAAATTTGGTAATGTAATCCCTTAATGATTCATTATGACCCTGGGTTATCCTATATAAATCACTAGTTAATCGTTCAAATTTTCTACTCCAAGAAAACTGAGTATTAAACAAGTTAACTAGGTTTGCAAATGAGGTAATAGAATAGGGAGGAAGACTTAGCAGCCACTTGAGTGCTGATCCAGTAAGAGTGGATCCGAATCCTTTGCATAGGCATGCTTCCTTCAACTTTTCTGGGATTGGATTGATCTCCATCCTCTCCCTGTATTGTGCTATGTGTTCTTCAGGATCCGTCGAACCATCATACAATTTCATTGTAGGCACATGGAACCTCTTGGGTATCTCAGCATCACAGATTGGTGGTGCGAAGCGAGATATCTTGTGGCTCCCATCTGCAATCTCTGGAATAGGTTTGACTACCCCCGGGACACTCGAGATCATATCCTTTAGCTTTTGCAATTCTCTGGCCATGGCATGATTGATACCTGGATCCTGCATAAAACCATGGTTAATAGTATGAGGATTATTAAAAGTGTTACCTCCCATTGGATTCAAGTTAGGAAATATGGAGGTTAATCCATATTGTTGAGATTCTGGAATGATCGAAGGTCCAGCAGAGGCATTGGTCTGCATTGGGATAAAATCTCCTTGATGAACATCTGAACTTCCTGTTTGCAGACTCCTCAAGGATCCTGGCATCTGGAAGGATCCCTGAAACTGGGATGATCCTGGAACAAAGGAGGATCCTTGAACCTGGGATGATCCTGGAACAAAGGAGGATCCTTGAACCTGGGATGATCCTGGAACGAAGGAGGATCCTTGAACCTGGGATGATCCTGGAACGAAGGAGGATCCTTGAACCTGGGATGATCCTGGAACGAAGGAGGATCCTTGAACCTGGGATGATCCTGGAACGAAGGAGGATCCTTGAACCTGGGATGATCCTGAAACGAAGGAGGATCCTTGAACCTGCTGCATTCCTGAATATCCTCCTGTACTCGTGAGGGATCCCATATGCTGGGGATAGGATCCTGCTGGCTGGAAATATGAACCTAGTGCCTGGGTCATAGCTGTTGTTCCGTAGTGCACTCCCTTTGGTCCACCCGCATATTGAATGTTTGGAACCACTGACGGCTGAGAAGTAACCACCGGAGTGTCAAAATTCAAAGATCTGGGCATCAGTGGAGAATGATCCTCTGCCGTTTTCTTGTGTTTCTTAATTTCATCAATCTCCCGGAGGATCCTTTCGTTGGTCTTATCCTGCTCTTGTGCATGATTCCTCATCTGCAAAATCAAGGTATAGAGATCATTAGTAGTAGGATTAGTTGAAACAGAAGGAGAAGGTGGTTTTGAGAAAATGGGAGTCGGTTTCTTCGCAGCATTTTCTGTATTCTTCTGGGATCCAGAGGGTGGTGGAGGCAAAGGAGGAACGCCTTGTGAGGAAGTGAATGAGGGCATCAAGTTTGAAGCATTCTTCGCCGAGGAAGCCATTTGCTTGATTGTAGTGAACCGGAATGAGCACAGAAATGCGAATTCTTCTAAGGCAAAGCACCAATTGCCCCACGGTGGGCGCCAAACTGTTTTGGTCAGAAAATCTGATGATGATAATGCAACCAAACTCTTTGTATAGGGGAATGATGCTTAAAATGTGTAACAACAATGAGGATCACTTCAATGTAGAATGCCCAAACAACACAAGGATTTATACGGGGAAAAAGCCCTTGATCAAGAGTTGATCTCCGGCACAAAAAACCCCGGGTGATGGAAACTACCGATCACCAAGATCAAATAAATGAATAAGCGTTTACAACTTCGGATAGTAACGAGCTAGGTACAAGGATCACTACGGTGAAATGTGTAAAAAGTGTAAGTAATTGCTAAGTGTTTGAACGAGAGCTTGAATGAGAGCGTTTTCGAGTGTGTGAAACTGCCAAAAATGACTAAGTGTCACTAACTAGCTCGTTACCCCTTTCAAATAAGAAAAATATCTAGTTAACAAACTCTCCGACTTTCGGGCCAAGCCTCCACGTTCTCCATAACGTCTAGTTTTGATCTAGCACGTGCAGAATACTTCAGGAATATTCTCCAGGAATGTCGCTAAGACTTGGTCAAGCTTGATATACCTGCGAGACATTTCAAAAACACAAGTAAACAATCGTCAGTAAGAGGATCCTTAAAGTGATCCATGATCCTGATCCTGAAGCTCTTCTGAGGATCACCACCTGTCACAGAAGTAAGGATCACTAGTTAGGATAACGAATAAGGATCACTAATTGTTAGAAAATCCTCCCCTAACAGTTGCTGCCGGTGTCAAGTTGGTGGGGACGGTGGCTGTTGGTGGTGAGGTTGTTGATGGTGATGTCATCTGGTGGTGATTGGTTATGGAGAATAAAGAGAGAGTGCGTAGATAGAGAGAGGACCATATGTGTGTGTGGGCGGTGGTGGCTGATAGTGGTGGGCGGTGGTGACTGGTGGGGGGCGGTAGCTGGTAGTATCGGGAGAAAGAGAGAGAGGTAGAGAGAGATAGATATAGAGATGGGTAAGATATATATTACTTTTTTAAAATATGGTGGATTTAATAAACACTTTAAATAAAATAAAAGGAAAAAGACCAAGTTGCCCCTGACTTAACTGAGGTCCATGGATGGAGTTAAGCCAGTTGGACTAAAATGGCAACGATGAAACCTTTTTGGATCCAGATGTTAAAAATGAAACCTTTGGACTAAACTAGCAAAATCGCCCAAACCACAGGGACTAAAATGGCAATTAACTCGATTTAGTTATTAGAATTCATATGATTTTAATGATAAAAACAATATAATAAAGTATCAACTTGCAAGGAATCATCTCTGCTATAAGATAAAAAAATGCTAATTGAATGATAGCGCCAGACGATGAAAAGAAGAAAACATCTATCTGTTTTGTATTCGTAAAAAAGCCCTTGTTTTTATAGTTTAGAAATACCTTGGGTATCACTTTGAATTGTGTATAAATTTACTTTTAGATTAGAGTATTTTGACTGTACTCTACGAAATTTTAACCAGATAATTCAAAGAAAAAACAAAAATGGGTATGCTTTTCTATTCTAAAACCGTAGAAGATTTTTTTTTTTGTAAAACAAACCAAAGACCGTCTTATATAGGCAGTAAACCATCACAACATTTAAGTTGAGACATCACAACTTTTCGTTAAAAAGTATATTAGTTGGTGGTTGACACTCTTAACAATATTCAGTTATATTAGCAGTATTTTAGTTACTACTCACTATTGATTGATGATTGGTTGTCAGTATATATGTAGATAACCATCACAACGTTTAAGTTAAAACAACACAACCCTTTGTAAAAAAAAAAGTATGTTAGTTTGCAATTACAACCGCGCTGACTGTTTGTAAGAAACTCATTTATCATGCAACTTTATTAATCACACAAATTTAAAAAAAAAATTGCAATTACTTTAACAAAGTAATATAGATTTTTTCTACGCGTCTCTACTAAGGCTCTGCCCTTTGGGACTGACTAGGGTGTTACCCTGGACTCGGCCAAGCGTGTGAAGAACCATGCAAGGGTGATAATAGTTGAGAATTCACCAAAAATAGACGAGGATTTTGAAAAGGTCGGAGAAAAAAAAAAGAAAAACTTCGAGGGGATAGCAAAACGGCTTGAGCTTGTTTATAAGGTTAGTTATGAGTGACTTTTGCACCTAGTACTTTTTTTTGTTTTCAGGGGCGCAAGATATATAGAAGGGGCCCGGGGGGACCCATCGAACTTTTCGTTCAGTAGTGTTCGGTACGTAGTTTTCGTGTAGAATCTTTTAGGTATATACGTTTTCGACTCCCAGGTTTTATAAGTTTTTTTAGATATATACGTTTTCGACCCCCAATCGGAAATCTCAAGCTTCGCCACTGTGACATATAGTTAAACTTAGTACTTGAAATTTTTAAAATAAAAGTAATTTGTCACTAATGCTTATGGATTATTGTTTAAGAAAAGGTCTCAAATTTAGTATAGCTTTAGACCCCGACTTTTAAATCGGGTTGAGACTATGAATTACGAGGGACTGGTGTATATTCCTCTAACTTAAACCATTAATATATCATTTTCATCAATTTATTGGGCCAAGCCAATATACTTTCAAGTAAACCTATACAGTATACAACAGTACTTTACACATAAGCCCCATTTGTTTAGCCCAAAACTACAACAAATAACCAGACTATTGACCGAATGGCATAGAGCAATAGACAAACAATATATTTTAACTTGATGTGATGAACTTGTACTAAAAAAAAAAAGATCTCATGATCACTGAAGCCTACATCAAGCTATTAGCTTTACTTGGATGCGTATGCATAACTGTCTCCATTTAAGCACTTAATAAATTGGGTTGTTCCAAGTGATATCCAACCCATAAAACTTTTCCTTGGTGATTTCATCTAAAATAGAACTCATTTCATCGGTTAGATGGTTGGTCCAATCTCCAACTCTACCTTCCCTAAAGAACACGTCATTCGGTATATCCTCGCGTAAGTTCCCATGCTTATTAACCTTGCTTAAATTCTCGAAACTACAAAGTTTAACAATTCCGTCAACTGCGCCTTTAGCCTCTTCCTCTTCCGTGAAGGGGTAGCCCAAGTACCTTGCAAGTCGCTTCACATTGTTCACGGTGTCTATTTTCATATTTTCGTATGTTAGAAATAAAACTTTTTCCGGGTGTTCTAAACTGGCCTTATGGTACCCTTTCACATGGTCCCAATAAGGTCCGGTCGGCATGATACCTTTACTAAATAACTCAAACGTCTCTTCAAATGTTAGTAGACCACGCGATTTGTCTCTCAACTTATTTGCAAAATGAAACATAGAGACCAAAACATCTTTAGGGTTTCTGCATAAGTAAACTAGACGACAACCAGAATCAAGAATGGATCGAGGCAATGAAGTGTAAGGTATGTGGGTAGCAAAGAGGCGTGGCGAATGTGAATCTACATATGTAGGCGTGTTTCTAAAAATTTCGGTTTCAATGAAAGGTAAACAATTATGGGGGCTAGAGACAAGGAGAGGGTGAGTTGAAAAACGGTCGTCTTTATAGCGGTTTCTATTTACCAAAGCAAACACAAGCGCCTTGAGCCATGTTGTGCCGGATTTTGGCAGTGTGGCCAAGTAGATATCAGTTGAATGAGCTTTGAAAGTGTCCTGTAAGGCCATCACGGTTTCAACTGATATTCTACGAATCGACTGATGCCAAAAGCCTTGGTACATATATAGGTTTTCGGTTATCCAGCCTTTCTCCTTCGGAAGCCTTGCAAGCCTATCTTTGTATTGATCGAAAATGAGGGCCATATTTGTTGTTTCGTGTTTACCCTCGTTGCTACATTTAGGTATAGAAGGAAGAGAGAAAGCATGGGAAGCTATAGGCATCGACATTATAGGTTATTTGCAATTTTGCATGGAATAAAACGACTTTTTTCATATTTATACACCGAAAATATTTTATTTTACTCTACTTTTCTGAATATAAAAATGTTCATACATGGATGACATAGACGTTTAAGGAATATTAAATCTTATAAAATCAAGGAGAATGATTATATGTGATTAGAATACATGTACCAAGAAATCTTAAATTTGATCGCAAGTTTCGTTTTTTCGCATGGGGAATGAAAGAGTGGCGGTATTCAACGTATGGTTGCTACGTCAGTGCATGTTAAAAAAGTGGCATGGTGCAAAAAAGGAGTGGAAGCGACGTGTTTAGTGGCGTTTTTTATGAAATAGTAGTAGTAGTAATAATAATAATAATAATAATAATAATAATAATAATAATAATAATAATAATAATAATAATAATAAACAAGAACCAATCAAAATCCACCAACCAATGAAAAATCTCCACATCATCAAACCTAAGCACCCCACGACGATGGAGAATCCTCCGCCCTCACCACCACGCCGCCCTCCACGTCATGTCCAGGATGGTATTCCTAGTTAAGATTTGAAAACAAAATGCAAGTTTTCTACCTAGTTAACCCAACGGTGGGTCCAGTAATTTTCGTACGCATTTCTAAAAGAAAGTTCGGTAAAACGATTACTAATAAAATTAAACAAAATTTGTGATACAGATACATAATTACATAAATCTCTAACGTATTATAGCAAAATTTCATTTTTCTAAGTTAAAGTGGGTCAAATTCTTAGGCTATGGGGTGTGGGATAAAGCCCTTAGGGGCTTTATCACGCCACGTCAGATCCACGTCAACCAGAGGGCTTTATCACCCCTTTCCTTAACTTGCAGGGTGTGGGATAAAGCCCCCCTTCAAACTATAACGCCCCCACCTGCAACCAATCACCCCTCGATCCTGCCAAATCTTCTTCATTACCATATTGGCGAAACCACCATGGCGCCCCCTCTTAAATCGGTGGGTATGGAAGGTGGCGCCCCACCGGCGCTATCGTTGGTGAGGTGGAAGGGATGACGCCCTCCACACCATCGGTTCTTAGAATAAATCCTAAAGAGCCATAAAGTTTGGTTCTTCTTTAGTGTCTCAAGATTCTTGAGATGGAAGATTTGTGATTCCCTATAATATTTACATGTAAATCTATATTAAATAATTAAAATATAGTTCTCCTCCTCTAAAACAAAACGCAATTATACTGATATGCTCAATTAAAAAATGGAATTATGCATATTTGATATCTAACATAAAACCTATGGAAAATTAAGACAAATTTCTATGCTATCCAAAAAGCCAATATGCATAGCTGGCGACGGATTCATAAAATTTGTTGAACGAATTTTTTTCCAATTTCTATATAAACTATATATGATATAACAGACAAACCAATTTCATACAAAACAATGTCATAAGTTTCACAACTACGTTGATATTAAACTTAAGTGTTATTATTAGTATTATTTATTGTATGTAATGTAATTAGATACATTAGTTAATGACCGTTAATAGGTTTAAAGTCGTTAACATGGGCGGCCCTGGGGGTGGGCGGGGAGGACCACCGGCCAAGGCCCGATATTTCGAAGGGCACGTTATTTAAAAAAAACCCGATATGTATATGCAAAAAAATATAATAGTGTATACCCATATAAAAACCAACATACCATACAAAACTATTTTTATGGTTTAAATTAGTTATTAGCTCATTGACATTAGGTTTAGACCTTTAGTGAACCTAATACTCAATTTCTCAGGGCCGGCCCTGGTCGTTAACAATTATGAAGTTATTTATCGTTATTTAGTCGTTAAACGGTTGATTAGCCGTAATTATGTATGTATTTAAACACTATTGTTATTGTAATCAAACTACCAAGTTAGTCCATGTCTTCCTTAATCGTTTACCCGCATGATACCTAATATCCAACAAATTGGTATAAGAGCAAATCCAAGAGACGAACGTAATAATCTAAACACACAACACACAGCATGATGCAAGGGAAGCGGGTGTAGACTCAAAACTATTACTATTACCAAGAATATGGACATTTAATTGCAGCGCGACGAAGCATCATCGGTGATCTGGGAAATAATGGATGTAGGGACTCAAGATTGTAGCGATCAAACATCCTGTAGAAACCGTTCGCGTAATTTAAATAAAATAAAACAAATTTTATTAATACAATTACAAACAGAAATAAGAAAGCTGATATACAAATACTATTACAACTGAAAAATCAAAATGCAAGAAAGGTGTAGAAGCAGAGTTGGACTGAGGCACGTGTTCAACACGCTTCCCTTAAAACAAATTCCGAGTCTCCCAAGAGTACTCGTTTTGTTTCCCAGGGTACAACAGCCCGGAGCAGTAGTACTGCCGAAGTAGACCTACAACCCGAAGGTTACCTTGAACTTTGTAAGAAAACGATGAGAAAGTTGAAGAGAGAAAGTTGAGTATGCTGTTGTAGCTGGTGTTCTCTTCTGCTGGGTATGGAGCTGTATTTATACAGCTCCCGGTTTGAAACTGCCAAAAATGAATTAAATGAGAGGTTTAAATTGCATTAAACGTCTTCAATGCAATTTAATACGTCAGTTAATTCTCAGTCAAAGCCTGTTAACTCGTCAGTTACAAAGCTGGACTGAAACTGCACTGTCATTCAATGCTGGAAGCTTCTACGCGTGCGCGCGCGCCCAGGTGTGCACGCCATGCGCGGTGCGTCCTCTTGGCTCACACCCATGCACGCGTGCGCCTCACTGACTCAGGTCCATGCGCGCGTGCGCCACGTCACCTGTGAGCCTCTACGAGCACGCCACACAGTCGCGCCGTTTTGGCTCACTTTGGTGCGCCGCGCACGACACCTACAGACCCATGCACCATGCGCAACCGCGCGCCTTCGTGCCACGTATACCCGCGCGCGGACTGCCACGTCACGCGCTTCGAACCTGCACTCCACTTGGTCCCTGCAGCCCATGAGATCCACCATGCGCACGTGGTCAAAAATACAAAGGCGGCTCTCAAGCGGCTCGCGGCGATGCGAGTGTGCGAAGTGCAAAGTGCGCCATCAAAGCGCCGCATTGCGCCTCATCGCCCACGCCACGCGCGCGCGAGCGTGTGCGAGTTAGGGTGCTCCGCACCCTTCGCGAGTACACTAGTGAGTGCTCCCATGAAACAATAAGGATGGAGAGTTCCCACTTAAATACCCCTTTAAGTTCCATCTCTCATCCGATGTGGGACAAGGTGCTACTTTCCCTTTTGTTTCAGCATTGAATGGTCCAAATACCCAACTTTGAGCATCGATATCTCATTCATCTTAGCTCCGTTTTGGACGCGGTTTAGTTCGTTGCGAAGCTCTCCCAACATAGAACACAAACCCACAAATAAATATATAAAACCCGCTCATTTTATTATATTTATTTATAGTCCAAAATAGGAAAAATCATTTTCCTATATTTGTGAAAAATGTTATTTTCACCTATTTTTCCAACAATCCCCCACATGAAAAATGCTATTTTCATCAAATTTCCAACAATCCCCCACATGTATGGAAATGGATCTTTTCCTTACACTTTCCAACGATAAACTTCGACAGTTGAGTATTGCAAGATAGGTAGGTTGTCACCTTTGAACCTTCTTTTGTGAAGCGCACTTAGCTTACTAGCGGTGTGTAGACGCGATGTCCTTGAACATACCCCCATTTGTGTAAACGACAATACACTTCACACAATACTCTCCCTGGTTTGGCCAACTCCTCATTGTCGTGTCCTATTATGGTCCTGGAACACTAGCCTGGTTCTGCGAGAGCTCTAGGATTTGCGCACCCCACAAATCCATTTGAAGCGACCCCACTTCTCTCTAACATAGGTGATTCCCCTGAATCATTAAAAGCATCATGGTTATTTGATTTCCCGAAATCGTTAACCTTAATATGCTTAGCCTCACACCAATGTCACTGATTGGAATGGACTAGGAAGTTTTTTTAACTCCCTTTTAGTTTGTTTGGGGTTCTCCCCCACAGTGACTCCGTTTTGGTAATATGATTAAGTTGTCCTATTGAACTTAGATCTTGGGATCTCCAGTCAACTAAGTTAGGTTTCCCTCATATTCCCATTTACCACGGGCTTTAGTCCCATTCCTCTTGACGACGTTTCTACTAACTCTCTACTTAAGCCTTTTGTAAACGGGTCCGCAATGTTATCCGTTGATCTCACATAATCAATTGTGATAACACCCGTTGAGAGTAGTTGTCGTATCGTGTTATGTCTACGTCGCATATGCCTTGATCTGCCATTGTACATCAAGCTTTGAGCTCTACCAATCGCTATTTGGCTATCACAATGTACACATATGGCTGGCAAAGGCTTTGGCCATCTTGGAATATCTTCCACGAATTGACGTAGCCATTCCGCCTCCTCGCCTGACTTATCCAAGGCGATAAATTCAGATTCCATTGTGGATCTCGCTATGACCGTTTGCTTAGAAGACTTCCAAGCAATAGCAGCTCCTCCAAGTGTAAATACGTAACCACTTGTTGATTTGGAATCTTTATTATCCGATATCCAGTTTGCATCAGTGTATCCTTCGATCACTGCTGGTTGTCGGGTATAATGTAGTCCATAATCTCTTGTGTATCTTATGTATCTAAGCACCCTCGTGATAGCTTTCCAATGATCCGCGCACGGATTACTGGTGTATCTACTTAGCCTACTCACCGCGTAAGCCAAGTCGGGTCTAGTACATGTCATTAGATACATGAGACTGCCAATAATTCTTGAATACTCTAACTGAGCAACTCCATCTCCTTTATTTTTCTTGAGATGTTGAGAGGTATCAACTGGAGTTCGAGCTACACTCTTATCTTCCGAGTTGAATTTTTCAAGAATTTATCCACATAGTGAGATTGACTTAACACAAGACCATCTTGGGTTCTTATGATCTTTACCCCAAGAATCACATCCGCTAAACCCATGTCTTTCATGTCGAATCTCGCTTTCAACATGCTTTTAGTAGCTTTGATAATTTTATCATTACTCCCAATGATAAGCATATCGTCTACATAAAGGCATAAAATCACATAACCTTCATTTGTGTCTTTGAAATAAACACATTTGTCGCACTCATTTATTTTGAATCCATTGTCAATCATGACATGATCAAACTTTTGGTGCCATTGTTTTGGTGCTTGCTTCAAGCCATACAAAGACTTGACAAGTTTACATACTTTGCCCTCTTGACCTGGGGCGGAGAAACCTTCAGGTTGCTCCATGTAAATCTCTTCTTCTAAATCGCCATTTAGAAATGCGGTTTTAACATCCATTTGGTGAACTTCCAAATTTCTTAAAGCCGCTATAGCAAGAACCAATCTAATCGAGGTTATGCGCGTCACAGGCGAGTAGGTATCAAAGTAATCTAGACCTTCCTTTTGTCTAAATCCTTTAATCACCAACCTAGCCTTGTATTTATCAATACTTCCATCAGTTTTCATCTTCCTTTTGAATATCCAACGATATCCAAGTGGTTTGCAACCAGGTGGAAGATCTACTAACTCCCAAGTATGATTTTGCAATATAGAATCTATTTCATTTCTTATTGCTTCTTTCCATTGAGGTCCTTCTGAAGAAGAAACCGCTTCGCGATATGTATTGGGCTCGCCCTCAACCATATAGCTAACGAAGTCTGGACCGAAGGATTTTTCAACCCTTGGCCTTTTGCTTCGCCTACGGTCACTTTCTTCAACCTCAGGTTGTTCATGTGTCTTATCATGAACTACCTCATCAACTCGTCTAGATGAGCTTTCACCTACTTCAAAATTAGGTGTTGATGACGTTGCATGTGTTTGTCTTCTCAAAGGAAACACATTTTCAAAGTAAGACACAACGTTAGGATTCACCTCCATGATTGTGTTTACGTGTACATCAGGATTCTTGGACTCATGTACAAGAAAGCGATGTGCACTACTTTGATGCGCATACCCAATAAATATGCAATTAACAGTTTTGGGTCCTATCCTAAGAGCCTTAGGAGGTGGTACAATCACCTTTGCTAGGCACCCCCACACTTTCAAGTATTTATATGAAGGCTTTTTCTTTTTCCATAACTCATATGGAGTCTCGTCTCTCTTTTTCAATGGTATCTTGTTCAAAAGATAATTGGCCGAGAGAATGGCCTCCCCCCACATTTCCTGGCTCACCCCAGAACTTATCAACATGGCGTTCATCATTTCTTTCAATGTGCGGTTCTTTCGTTCCGCCACGCCATTTGATTGTGGAGAATAAGGAGGTGTACACTCATGTACAATGCCACTTTTTGCGCATAAATCGGCAAAAGGTGCAACATATTCGCCTCCTCGGTCGCTTCGCAAAGCTTTTATCTTCTTTTGAAGTTGATTCTCAACTTCATTCTTATACAAGATAAATTTACTTATTGCTTCATCTTTACTTTTTAGTAAATATACATAGCAATATTTAGTACTATCATCAATAAACGTGATGAAGTACTTATTTCCACCTCTTGTGGGTACCGCTTTTAAATCACAAATATCGGTGTGAATTAAATCAAGGGGTTCGGTTATTCGTTCAACCGATTTGGATGATGTTCTTGTAAGTTTGGATTCAACGCATGTTTCACATTTATAGTGTGAATCAATATGGAATGTTGGTATGCAATTTAAATTGATTAAACGGCGTATAGAATTAAAATTAACGTGACCTAATCTACCATGCCATTTATTCGAATCAGAAAACTCAAGCATATAAGTAGAAGTAGTAGCAATTTTATTCATGTTCTTTTTCACAGCCATTACATTTAATTTGAACATACCATTTTGGGAATAGCCCTTGCCTACATACATTCCTCGTTTAGTTAGTACAAATTGATCGCTCTCAAAAACTAAATGAAATCCAAACTTATTAAGCAACCATCCCGAGACTAGGCTCTTGCGCAAGTCTGGGACATATAACACGTTGCTTAAAGTGAGCTCCTTCCCTGAAGTCCACTTCAAAATCACCGTTCCTTCACCCTTGATGTCCGCGGTGGCTGCATTTCCCATGTACGGCTTCTCATCTCCCGCAAGCTCCTTGAAGGTGGTAAAGAGGCTCCTGTCTGGGCACACATGACGGGTCGCTCCCGTATCAATCCACCACCCTTTTGGAGTGTTGGTCACAGCATTGACCTCATCCAACATTGCGGTTTTGTCGGAAATCATTGCCACCAAAGGCATTCCGTCTTCATCCACCATGTGCGCGCGCTCACACTTTGGTTTCTTGCATTGGTTAGCCCGATGCCCCGGCTCGTCACAGTTGTAACAAGTCCCTTGGAACGTTGGAGGTTTCTTTTTCACAACCCCTTTCTTCGGTCCAAGTTTGCTAGCCTTTGCTTTCTCCTTGTCCTTCTTCCCCTTACCCTTTGCGCCCTTAGAGGATTGCCCATGCTCAACCAAATTTGCGCTAGCAGAAGTTTGCGCTTGGCTGCCTTTTAGGGCAATTCTATTGCCCTCTTCAATCCGAAGACGAACAATAAGGTCCTCTAAAGTCATCTCCTTTCGTTTGTGTTTAAGATAATTCTTAAAATCCAACCAACCAGGAGGTAACTTTTCAATCATCGCTGCCACTTGAAATGTCTCGCTAAGTGTCATGCCTTCCGCAAAGATGTCATGTAGTATAATTTGGAATTCTTGGACTTGATTCATAACACTTTTAGAATCAACCATTTTGAAATCCAAAAAACGGGCTACCACAAATTTCTTTGTGCCAGCATCCTCCGTTTTGTACTTCTTGTCCAAGGCATCCCAAAGTTCTTTGGAAGTCTTGACGTTGTAGTACACATTATACAACGCATCCGACAGGCCGTTTAACACATAGCCACGGCATATGAAATCCGAATGCTTCCACGCATCTACCGCGCAGTGTCTTTGTACGTCGGTCTCCCCTTCCACAGGTTGGGGAGCGGTTTCCGTCAAGAACCTCGCAAGGTTCATGGTGGTCAGGTAGAAGAACATCTTCTGCTGCCACCTCTTGAAGTGTAGACCCGAGAACTTCTCGGTCCGTTCAGCGTGATTAGCCACTGTGGACGCTCCCAACGTGGTGGCGTTAAGGGGGGTTCCCGTCACAACATTTGTGGTGTTGTTGACGTTGACGTTTTCGTTCGACATGCTGGGGAAAAAAATTAAAATTTTTAGTCAAAAATTCTGATTTACGCACAAACCAGAAGGAAAGTACTAAATTTTAATTTTACCACAAATTGACTGTTTAGGCTTCTAAGTCCAACTTTGAAGACCAAGAACAGAAAATTTTTAATAGATTTAGAACTTACTGATTGGCTTCTAAGTCCAACTTTGAAGACCAAGTCAGAAAGTTTTAACAAGTTTAGGACAAGTTCTGAAGTAATCAAAAAATGTTTTCAACCAAAGTCGCTCCTTTGAAGATGAAAACAAAAAAAATCTGTTTTTAAAACGCAAACTAAGTGAAAACAAAACTGGTTTGAATCACAAACAGAATGGTTTTGATTACACGAACGGTTTTAAAAATTTGTTTTAAGATTGTAGGAACCGTTCGCGTAATTTAAATAAAATAAAACAAATTTTATTAATACAATTACAAACAGAAATAAGAAAGCTGATATACAAATACTATTACAACTGAAAAATCAAAATGCAAGAAAGGTGTAGAAGCAGAGTTGGACTGAGGCACGTGTTCAACACGCTTCCCTTAAAACAAATTCCGAGTCTCCCAAGAGTACTCGTTTTGTTTCCCAGGGTACAACAGCCCGGAGCAGTAGTACTGCCGGAGTAGACCTACAACCCGAAGGTTACCTTGAACTTTGTAAGAAAACGATGAGAAAGTTGAAGAGAGAAAGTTGAGTATGCTGTTGTAGCTAGTGTTCTCTTCTGCTGGGTATGGAGCTGTATTTATACAGCTCCCGGTTTGAAACTGCCAAAAACGAATTAAATGAGAGGTTTAAATTGCATTAAACGTCTTCAATGCAATTTAATACGTCAGTTAATTCTCAGTCAAAACCTGTTAACTCGTCAGTTACGAAGCTGGACTGAAACTGCACTGTCATTCAATGCTGGAAGCTTCTACGCGTGCGCGCGCACCCAGGTGTGCACGCCATGCGCGGTGCGTCCTCTTGGCTCACACCCATGCGCGCCGTTTTGGTTCAAAGTGAGCCATCAAAGCGCCGCATTGCGCCTCATCGCCCACGCCACGCGCGCGCGCGCGAGCGAGCGTGTGCGAGTGCGGGTTAGGGTGCTCCGCACCCTTCGCGAGTACACTAGTGAGTGCTCCCATGAAACAATAAGGATGGAGAGTTCCCACTTAAATACCCCTTTAAGTTCCATCTCTCATCCGATGTGGGGCAAGGTGCTACTTTCCCTTTTGTTTCAGCATTGAATGTTCCAAACACCCAACTTTGAGCATCGATATCTCATTCATCTTAGCTCCGTTTTGGACGCGGTTTAGTTCGTTGCGAAGCTCTCCCAACATAGAACACAAACCCACAAATAAATATATAAAACCCGCTCATTTTATTATATTTATTTATAGTCCAAAATAGGAAAAATCATTTTCCTATATTTGTGAAAAATGCTATTTTCACCTATTTTTCCAACACATCCCACACTTGTTAAAGTTCTTCCAATTCATAAACCTCATCAAGATAGTTTACGATGAACACGAATCACACAATCACATATAATTGAATAACACAACGAAGCATCCCTTCCACAACGATTATAACCACATAACTGCTGCAACACACCCTTTCCTATTTGACCAACTTCTAACCTTCGACAATGTATGGGCTCAACATTCACGACCCATTCATAAGAACCCAATACAAATACTAAACGTGTTTTGACCCACATAAATACATATATTATCTTGACCCATAACAATAAAACATTAGTTTAAATGAAGCCCAAACTAAAATGATTAAACGATTAAACTTCCAATACTCCCCATTAATCCTTTAATTTGTTGCATGTTTGCTTCTTGTCTTCAAACTTCAATGAACTCAAATGAATCAGTATCATTCGAGTTCCCAACACTTGCCACTTCGGTAGGTTCTTCTTCATCTTATTCGCTCTTGATGATCCACCCATTTCCATCCTTGCTTCTACTAGGCACGCAATCAATAGGTTCATATTTGAGGGCATATTCATTGAAAACGGGTATGCAACCGGGAGGATAATCTTGAACATGTGTAACAATCCTCACATAACCCGACACCCTCATAATATTTCCGGCATCCTAGTATATCTTAAAATACCCTTATATGTCTTTAAATACACCCCGTATGTGAAAACCGAGCCCGAAATACATTAAATAGTAATTAAAATAATTAAAAATCTAGAAATATTAAGTTGAGGCGGGCCGCGTAGACCCACCCCAACCCTTACGCGAGCGGTATAAAGGCTAAAGCCTGATTTCGTTGATTTTCTTAATTTAAGCGGGCCGCGTAAGACCCTCGTTTAGTTAACGCGGGCCGCGAGAGATCAAGATAGTGGCGCAGCCCGGTGATGACACATGTCATCATCGTTGCAAAGCTAGGCGATGACCCGGATCACCTAAACCCTACCCGGGCTAGTACGCGGGCCGCGTAAGCCCCTGCGTACATCTACGCGGGCCGCGTGAGTGTCAAGTTCAGCAACTATATAAAGGAGGCCTCGGGCTTCAACTCAATTCGCTCACAAACGTTTCTGTATCTCAAATTCTGAAATATTAGGCATAGAAAGCTGGTATTATACCCCCTAATTAGCAAGGTTCTGCTCCGTTGTAAGTATTATAACCCCAGTTTCGTAATAGATACGCTGTCCGATTGATTTAGGGTTCCGTAACAACTGTCGTGGTTATGCCCGACGGAGTTGTTGGAATACCGTCTCGGGGAGGGTATCATTAATATTTTGAAAGGGTTATGATACTAACCTATGTACATTTGTGTAAAATATAGATTATTCCCAGGAAACCCTTACGCGAAGTCTAAGATAGCAATGTGAGTTTATTCAATTTTGTTACCTTTTTGTAATATTTTACAAAACCTTAATTGTTTTATAATATGATTAAGCGGTGATTGAGTCTTTGTAGTTTTTCAATTACAGCCGGTATGTTGGGGTTTTATATACAAAATTTACTACTGCGAGTAGTAAGTCGGGACGACAGTATGTTACCATGTAACACCCTTATTATTATTTAAAGGTTTTCGTATAATTTACGAAAACAAACGAGTAATTATGATTTCAAATACATTGAAAATACGGGTTCATTAAACTTTATTTACAGAATTAAAAACTATACAACATATTACGGGTGAGTTCGTCATTTTACATAACAACGACACAAAGTGCGGAAGCTTATTTCTTGATCGTGTTCGGTTCTTCGTTGTGCTTGATCGTCCTCCGGTGCTAAAATTATACCTGAAACTCATAAAACATGAGTTGGATTAGTCATACGTAACTTAAAACGTATTTAAACGAGTCTGGGAAGCGAAACTGATTAAAATAAAAAATTTTCGCCAAAACAGGGTTTTTCGCGCCACGCGAAGGAACCCAGTTGCTCCCTCGCGCCACGCGAGGGAGACCGTTTTCCAGCAGGTCTGCAGCTCAGTTCAGCTATGCCAGTTTTTACGGAAACGGCCATAACTTCTTCGTTATTGATCCGTTTTACCCGATTCTTTTTTCCTACGCATCCGTAATTTAATCCTCCATCTTATGGAGTTGAAACCCAACATCCAACAAAATAAATTTTTAGACTTTTAAGCCTTCGACTCATCACCTTTTTACCGAATTTTAACCCGTTTATGCATTTTATCAAACAAACATGATTGTTTGATCCCGATTTCACATGAACCTTATAATTTCAATGTTGTCTATCATATTAGGTTCAATTCACAAGTTTATGTATAATCTTAAACTCGTTTATACTTAAATGATTATTTTGACCCGTTAAGGGTATTTAAGCACTTTTCCGCATACATCATACTCGTCTATTTCTAGCATCTTATTTCCACAATATTTATCAAATAATCTTCCACCACAACTATATGTGTGGTGAATTTAATGTAATGTTCTATGTAATTCGAGTTTTATTTCCTCGGATTGTTATTCTACGGTAAGACCCATATAGAGTCGTTTAACCAAAGTCCTACATCTTTCTCCTTCTTGTACCTATTGTAAGCATTTAATGAAGCATAAAACTCATTTCCAAACTACCGTTAAAGGCCATTTGTTCAATTTAGCTTACAAGGGCGTAACGGTCCATTTTACCTTTCATTTATGATGAAGGACCTTCACTACTTATTTGCCCAAATTTGTACGTTAGCTATAATCATATTTATACGTACCTGGCTCGGGACAACAAATAGACCCGGTTTTGTACCTTGCTTTAATTGTCACTCAATCTATGGCGACGCATTTATCCGATTCGCCAATTGATCCTGGTAACATAAGACTTGACCACCGCATTAGTCGGTATTGTCAAATGGTGTTATCCCCACCATTTGACCCATTTGGACTATATACCCAACGTTATCTATTTAAATCAAAAACATGGTTTTTGATGTCCAATTCATACATCCATCCCATCCCGGATTATATTACCAAATCCTTTATCTCTTAAACTCTTTTCTTACTAATTCAACCCATTTCGGCTTACGCCATGGGCACGCTTTTAACCTTAATTACATTAGTCGACTTTTGACCAATTTCCATTTTCACCATTTTTCCTCATCATTAGATTACACCACAAAGTAATCTTAACAAAAATCCATATTTCAATATTATCGTTATCGCGATTATTTCGTATAGAATAAACGAGTAATCTACATAAGTGCGAAAATTACACTTACCTCTCATCGGGTTTACGCCTTTCTTCACGCGCTTGATTTGTTTAACCGCTTCTTTCTCAAGCCTCCACCTAGCTCGTTAAGCGTCAAACTATTGCCAACATTTACAAGGTGGTTAGACTAGTCATTTAAAAATCACGACCATTCCACCTTACTTATTCTCTATGTCGAAGCTACTATCCGACTTCAAGATTAGTTAACTTAGTTTATTAAAGCTAACTACTTTCAATCACATGATTTACAACATTAAGTTCAAATCAACATGATGATTATAACTCTTCTTGTTTCATATTTCATTTAACTAGCCATATTATTCAAATACGCGTTTCGTTCTAAATTTCAATATTTAGCTTTCTCTTAGGCGTTTTATCAAACACCTAGTGAGCATACATTTATAAAATTAACAATCAAACTCCATGATTACATATCTTGCCAATTTCAACATCTTTTTACTAAATAATCGTCTAACTCATGGTTAAATGTCAAGATTAACTTCATAGAGTTCAAATAACACTAGTTTGATAATCATGATTCTAGTGTTCATCATGTTTCTACAAAACCCATTAAACACCTAGATAGTGATCATGAGTTTTACTAACATGCACTCAAATCCCTTAGTTTATTAGCTAGGGTTTATTTCAAATCATGCATACATCCTATTTTCACCCAAATAACCATCATTCAAGATCAATTTTCGAACTTCTAGGGTTCATCAAGAATCTGAGATGGAACAAAATACTGAAATTCGACATACCTTATGATCCTATAAGCTTGGTGATTGTTTTTATGTGTTCATCCATACGATTTGGCTCTGATTCACCCTTCAATTTGGTGAATTTCTTGAAGTTTAGGGTTGAGTTTTAAGAGCTCCTAATGGCTCTGATGAAATCGCAGACACCACATACGTATGTGTGGTTTGTGTTTTTTTTTTATTAAACTTCATTACATTTGCCCATGTTTAGTCCCTCAAGTTTAGAGATTCATATATGAAACTATAACTCATAGTTTATTATCTAATTACCCATTACTAACTAGGTTAATTTTTACCTAGTTAACTTAGTGGGTTCCGGGAGTTAAAAACCCGTTTTATTTTAAGTCCCGTTGACTCGGGCTCTTATAAACTAGATTCCTTAATTCTTTGATTCACTCGTATTTAATTATTAGGATTTCTTATTTAAATCCAATTATTTACCGGGTTATTTTTACTGCTAACGGTACTTTACCCGTCTTTTAGCATTAACAGAGTTTGATTACCAAACCCGTTTTCGGGGTGTTACAAGTCTACCCCCCTTAAAGAGGTTTCGTCCTCGAAACCTTTCTTACATAGTTCATCGAGTTCTAAACTCGATGCGTTTGACCTGAGTAATCTTTTAAGCATTACTCATACTTTAACCAATTGTTAGTATTACCAGAAGAATTATGGTAATATCTCTTTGGTTACAGAACATCTACGTACCTCATACGACATAATGTAACTTGAAATAACGCAATTCCGTTATTTCTACTAGTTTAGTTAACTTAGCGATATCCATCGCTTTTATATATTATCGAACTCTTTGTGAATCCGTTACCTTGACCCGTTTAAAGGTCTTTAGTGAAATCTTTCACTTTTAGCAACTATTTCTTTTGTTTTCAAATTCATTTATTCGGTTCAGTTACTCCGAATCCTCCGCTTACGAGCAAAACAAATTTATCGATTTGAATTGCTGACCTTCACCGGTCTCACTAACTAGACTTATTAGTGCAGTTACTTTTTACCGCTCCCTTGGTTATAATGTGATTCTATTTCATATTGCATTTCCTAACCGTGATCGCGTCACATCATGTTTAATTTATACCAACCTTTCATTTTCGAAAATATCACTTTTCGAATATATCGTCTTGCGCCTATAAGTGTCAAGACTTGAATCTTCCATGCTTACTATTCAAATTCCAATCAGAATTTATATTTGTAAAAACGTTATTTCTTACTAAAACCGAAGTTTTAGTTTAGGATCTTATCTAAACCTTTGTCAATTATCCATACCAGGATATTGACAGTCCATAATTTATTCCTTTATAGTCTTAGTTTTATGCGGGGATTCTCAACTGATTCCCTCGCTTTATCTAATTAATCGCGTTAGTCTGTCAACATGTTTATTTCGCGCTTGTCTTATATTTAACAAGTGCTTTGTATCTATTATGATAATATCTTGACTTCAAATAGTTTTACCGGCTAGACTAATCAGTCGCCGTCACTTTATACCCCGTCACCCGGGTATACTATTTTGCCACCTCCGGCCTTATGTGTGTATAAGATTTTCTAAATCACTTCATACCACTATGTTTTGTTAAAACGTTGTTTTTGACTAAAAACCGAATTTTTAGTTTTACGTTTCCTCTTTGTCTCACTAGTTTGCGTTTTTCCTGTATATATTCCTTTATGACCCATCACGTAGGTTCATTAATGTTTCGCGCTTCCATTATTCAGTTTGCGCTTACTTGCACTACTTAGTTTTTATACCTTATTTATCTCGTTTGACTTGTTCGTGTGAAATTTCATCACTTGTGAACATCAAACTCCATTCTTTATTCGACCCGTTCAACCTTAAAATAGTTGAGCGTAGTTACTAACATTTCTGTTTGCAAATTTTCATTGTCTTTTAGTCATGACTCATATTCCGAGTCTTTTGACTTTCTATTTCGCGTTCCCGTCTCTCGGTTTACGCATTCTTTCCAAATCCTACCCATTCATCGGGTATCTTTACCGTAATCATTTTCAAGTAACCATTCTTATATGGTTTTAGACGTTATTTTAATTTATTTGGTCGTCTTAGCGAGATCCATCGCTTTTATTCTAATTAATCCTTTATTCTTTATTCAATTCGTTTGACTTGTCCATGTGAATTTCATCACTTGTGACAGTCAAACTTTTATCCCTATGCCTTAGCATTCCTATTGGTCGGTCTGTATTTTTCTTTTTACTTGATCCTTGTCCCTTCTCTCGGGCTCGTTATCCTTACGTAATACGTTTCCGTCATCCGACTTACGTTTACGTTTACTATCAAATATCTTACTTATTTGATTCATTTGGGTACCATTTAAATTAGTCCCATTCACCCCACCCTTACTACATCGGACATAAATGTGTCCATCATAAGAAGTTCATGGTACCACGTGTTCACTACTTACTTGGCCAGAGTAAGCGATCAACACTTGGTATACATGACCTTTTTATAATTTTCACATTACACCCCATGTAAGTAATGCCTCTATTTGTTTCTCTTGGAAACAATATCCCGAATACATTTTCTATTCGGGTTTTTCCAAGTTTTTAATCTACATATGCAACTTTCAATTTCTACATATTTGTTGCATATTACTATTTATGCAATTAAATTTAAAAATGTGCACCTGGTAATGTTTGCCCTAACGGGCTTCTCTTGCCATTAACTTTGTTCGCGGTCGTTACGCGATTTAGTCCTTGGTGAGCATGCTCCACTTGTCATACTTCGGACCGTTCTTCTATCATATCCGTAATTTGTTAAACTCTCGCTATCCTCATCTGTGAGTGTCGTTCAACTAAAACATATACAACACTTAGTAATTTCAACATTAAAGCATGCCTGTATTATAATACAAGGCTTTTCTACTATACGCATCAACGCGTGTAATTTCGTTGACTATATCTATTCTATATCGTTTTTATTGGTGTAACGTGTATTACACGATAACCATATGCGTTGTTCTCAACACTTTAATCATACTAAACCTTTGATATACATGTACTTACCGGATTTGCGATCAAGCCTCGAACCGAACACATTTGTCAACAACCTTGAGCTATGATTACCAACTTGTAACACCCTTATTATTATTATTTAAAGGTTTTCGTATAATTTACGAAAACAAACGAGTAATTATGATTTCAAATACATTGAAAATACGGGTTCATTAAACTTTATTTACAGAATTAAAAACTATACAACATATTATGGGTGAGTTCGTCATTTTACATAACAACGATACAAAGTGCGGAAGCTTATTTCTTGATCGTGTTCGGTTCTTCGTTGTGCTTGATCGTCCCCCGGTGCTAAAATTATACCTGAAACTCATAAAACATGAGTTGGATTAGTCATACGTAACTTAAAACGTATTTAAACGAGTCTGGGAAGCGAAACTGATTAAAATAAATTTTTTTTGCCAAAACAGGGTTTTTCGCGCCACGCGAAGGAACCCAGTTGCTCCCTCGCGCCACGCGAGGGAGACCGTTTTCCAGCAGGTCTGCAGCTCAGTTCAGCTATGCCAGTTTTTACGGAAACGGCCATAACTTCTTCGTTATTGATCCGTTTTACCCGATTCTTTTTTCCTACGCGTCCGTAATTTAATCCTCCATCTTATGGAGTTGAAACCCAACATCCAACAAAATAAATTTTTAGACTTTTAAGCCTTCGACTCATCACCTTTTTACCGAATTTTAACCCGTTTATGCATTTTATCAAACAAACATGATTGTTTGATCCCGATTTCACATGAAACTTATAATTTCAATGTTGTCTATCATATTAGGTTCAATTCACAAGTTTATGTATAATCTTAAACTCGTTTATACTTAAATGATTATTTTGACCCGTTAAGGGTATTTAAGCACTTTTCCGCATACATCATACTCGTCTATTTCTAGCATCTTATTTCCACAATATTTATCAAATAATCTTCCACCACAACTATATGTGTGGTGAATTTAATGTAATGTTCTATGTAATCCGAGTTTTATTTCCTCGGATTGTTATTCTACGGTAAGACCCATATAGAGTCGTTTAACCAAAGTCCTACATCTTTCTCCTTCTTGTACCTATTGTAAGCATTTAATGAAGCATAAAACTCATTTCCAAACTACCGTTAAAGGCCATTTGTTCAATTTAGCTTACAAGGGCGTAATGGTCCATTTTACCTTTCATTTATGATGAAGGACCTTCACTACTTATTTGCCCAAATTTGTACGTTAGCTATAATCATATTTATACGTACCTGGCTCGGGACAACAAATAGACCCGGTTTTGTACCTTGCTTTAATTGTCACTCAATCTATGGCGACACATTTATCCGATTCGCCAATTGATCCTGTTAACATAAGACTTGACCACCGCATTAGTCGGTATTGTCAAATGGTGTTATCACCACCATTTGACCCATTTGGACTATATACCCAACATTATCTATTTAAATCAAAAACATGGTTTTTGATGTCCAATTCATACATCCATCCCATCCCGGATTATATTACCAAATCCTTTATCTCTTAAACTCTTTTCTTACTAATTCAACCCATTTCGGCTTACGCCATGGGCACGCTTTTAACCTTAATTACATTAGTCGACTTTTGACCAATTTCCATTTTCACCATTTTTCCTCATCATTAGATTACACCACAAAGTAATCTTAACAAAAATCCATATTTCAATATTATCGTTATCGCGATTATTTCGTATAGAATAAACGAGTAATCTACATAAGTGCGAAAATTACACTTACCTCTCATCGGGTTTACGCCTTTCTTCACGCGCTTGATTCGTTTAACCGCTTCTTTCTCAAGCCTCCACCTAGCTCGTTAAGCGTCAAACTATTGCCAACATTTACAAGGTGGTTAGACTAATCATTTAAAAATCACGACCATTCCACCTTACTTATTCTCTATGTCGAAGCTATTATCCGACTTCAAGATTAGTTAACTTAGTTTATTAAAGCTAACTACTTTCAATCACATGATTTACAACATTAAGTTCAAATCAACATGATGATTATAAATCTTCTTGTTTCATATTTCATTTAACTAGCCATATTATTCAAATACGCGTTTCGTTCTAAATTTCAATATTTAGCTTTCTCTTAGGCGTTTTATCAAACACCTAGTGAGCATACTTTTATAAAATTAACAATCAAACTCCATGATTACATATCTTGCCAATTTCAACATCTTTTTACTAAATAATCGTCTAACTCATGGTTAAATGTCAAGATTAACTTCATAGAGTTCAAATAACACTAGTTTGATAATCATGATTCTAGTGTTCATCATGTTTCTACAAAACCCATTAAACACCTAGATAGTGATCATGAGTTTTACCAACATGCACTCAAATCCCTTAGTTTATTAGCTAGGGTTTATTTCAAATCATGCATACATCCTATTTTCACCCAAATAACCATCATTCAAGATCAATTTTCGAACTTCTAGTTCATCAAGAATCCGAGATGGAACGAAATACTGAAATTCGACATACCTTATGATCCCATAAGCTTGGTGATTGTTTTTATGTGTTCATGCATACGATTTGGCTCTGATTCACCCTTCAATTTGGTGAATTTCTTGAAGTTTAGGGTTGAGTTTTGAGAGCTCCTTGTGGCTCTGATGAAATCGCAGACACCACATACCTATGTGTGGTTTGTGTTTTTTTTATTAAACTTCATTACATTTGCCCATGTTTAGTCCCTCAAGTTTAGAGATTCATAAATAAAACTATAACTCATAGTTTATTATCTAATTACCCATTACTAACTAGGTTAATTTTTACCTAGTTAACTTAGTGGGTTCCGGGAGTTAAAAACCCGTTTTATTTTAAGTCCCGTTGACTCGGGCTCTTATAAACTAGATTCCTTAATTCTTTGATTCGCTCGTATTTAATTATTAGGATTTCTTATTTAAATCCAATTATTTACCGGGTTATTTTTACCGCTAACGGTACTTTACCCGTCTTTTAGCATTAACAGAGTTTGATTACCAAACCCGTTTTCGGGGTGTTACATACCATTGGACGAAGAGTTAGCCAATGTGTAATATGACCCGCAAGTCAGGATTGACAGTACTGAATGAGTAATTGTGTAGAAATAAACAATGTGATCGCTCTCAATACTGTTTTAATTGATAAAATGTTTCTTGATTAAACTTGGATTCACTCACCAGTATTTCCCACTGACAAATGTTTTTAAAACGTGTTTCAGGTAACACAATGTGACAGCCAATTAGTAAAAAGCCAGCTGGAGAGCACTGAAGGCTTGGGAAAAATGTGGCTATAAAATTTACCTAAAAGACGATGTTTTAAATTCAATAAAATAGGATTTATTCCTATAAACGTATTGTAATAAGAAACTTGGGTTTTACCCATGTGATTATTAATATCAAATATGGTGGTTTTACTCTGATAAACATTTCCTAACTACGGTCCTGAAGTAATTTCCGCTGCCAAATTAACCAACTGATACCACCGAAAATCTGAGTTCGCGTCCGCCCGTTCCCGGGACAGATAAGGGATTGGGGGTTGCGACAACATGACTTCTCTTCTTGATTGGTAACGGCTTGACACTTTTTTCATCAACACTAGTTTCCAAAATACAATCTTCTATCCCTTGCATCTCGTATTCTTTGTGTAAACCTGTTTTAGTGATTGTCTTGTAAATACCATTCTATCCTATCAAGATACTTAGAGTACACAAAGTGAAGATCATTATCCTTATCGATATTGAAGACCCATGAGATTGCAATTTCTGTCCATTTTTGTTGTTGTGTGACCTTTCTAAAGCCACCAATGCTTTGAACAGAAAGGTACAATTCTAAGAGATCGACTTCCTTCTCGTGATCAATCTTGGGAGGGAATTCCTTATCTTTGGAGTTTAAAATTATTTTATGAACCATTCAACCATAACTGAAAAAATCGATCTTCACAGTATCCTTATGTTTTAGAACCAAGTTGTAAACGTGTAGGATGTTCAAAAGCATAACATAACTTTCCCAGTTAGTGAAAGTTGTAGACTTGCCCACATTCTTGTACATAAAATAGTCTTGCATTCTATTGGTTTCCTCTTGTTAGAGGTTTAGGGCATCCAAAGTAAAGTTGCTAACATTTTCTTCATAGAACACTTATTTTTCAACATCGTCTTCTTTTCCCTTCCTATATTCACTTCCCATTCAACTCATGAAAGGTCCCGAACTTGCATTGGTTTTAAACATCTTTGTAATTATGCAAGTTTCCCCTTCAATCTTAACTTCAAATCCTTGATAGAATAATTGTTTCTTGCTTTAAATATTCTTTGTCAATTTAGGAACATATTTTATGTCAGGGATTGTTATATACTTCCCATTTATAAAGGTCTTTGTTGTTCACAGACCATGAGACAACAAAAGTTCTTTCTCACTAAAGGATGTTTCAATAATAGAAATGTTCTTAAGATTATGAAACAAACCATTAATTCCCGCCATCTGCTTTTTAAAACTTAAATAAAGATATCATTTATCATCCCAATGACCATGATCAGACCCCTTTGCAACATAATCAATCTGACTTTTGTTAACAGTTTCAATGGGACTGTTATTTGGGCAAAGAAAAAGCATAGTGGCCTAACAACTTACAATTGTAACCCTTGATTCTTGAAGAATTTTGCTGAAAGCTTGAGATTGGTTCTCCATCTTCATTGACATACGAATCCATGTGCAACCCACTACCACTTCTTATACTCCTTCGCATATGCCAACCCTTTACCATTTCAACGATTCTGTTTGCAATCGTAGTCGCAAACTTCCAATGACTCCGCTTAAACTTCCTTTCCGCCAGGCCTTCTCCCAACATTAGATTCAACATTGCAGAAGACAGTCCCCACCTTGAAGAATTCTTGCCTCTATAGACTGAATCCCACATACCATGGGGATGAGTTTGGATCAGGTTGAGTCTTTAGCTATTATACCACTATAGCAATCAAACATCCTACGCTTATTGAAGTTCTTCCGATTCACAAGTCTCATCAAGATAGTTAACGATTGAACACGAATCACACAATCACTTATGATTAAATAACGCAACGAATGAATCAAGAATAATAGAAACAAATTTCTGAATATGTCTTGAATCGGAAAACATATACATACATGTGTGCTCGACAGTTTTCGATGTGTTTATATGTGGAACAAAACGTTGCATCCCTTCCACAATAATTTCAACCACATAAGTGCTGCAACACATTGTTTCCTGTTTGACACACTTCTAACCTACGACAATGTATGGGATGAACATTTAAGGATTAAATCATAAGTTTCAATAAAGATTAAATATATCAAATCCATAACTCAGATATCTACATCGTGGCATGAATTAACACCAGAAAATGGAATGAAAACTGGTACATAAACTTCAAATATAAAGATTACTTTACCGGATCAAAATCATTTTTCCATAAATTGGAACCATCATTGGAGTGGAAACACGTACAAATGAGAACAACATTTTTGTTTATTAGAGGAATTGGCGAGATTAAACTAGAAACTTTTAACAAATATTTCTTGATTCAAAGGGTGTTTACACACCTGATTTCGATGATTATGAATTTTTCGATCCAGATCGGGTTGGTAACATAACAAACATATATTAACAATTAAACCCATAAATTAATACATAATAAAGTTACATTGTCATTGCAATCGTCTTCTACGGGTTTCTTGTTTTGAAAATGATCCATCACATCTTTAAGACACATTTCTAAGCAACTTTTTTATGAAGCTTATACAACCGTCGTTCATATATTCATCATCAATCTGATTAAGTAAACCGGACTTCATGTACCTTATTTAAAAAATTATCTCTCAACACTTGTTGTTGCGACCGTCAAACTCATTTCATATCAAGCAAATATCTGATCAGGCATATTCAAGAGATAATTAAGATGGTTTATTATATCAACAAGAAAAATAAATCACTTTTAACAACATTGCATTTAAAAGCATATCACATAAGCATAGACATATCTAGTATTTCGGATTAGGGAAAGGTTAGGAGTGGCTAGTATTTCAGATAAGATAAGGGATGGAAGATTGATATGGTTTAGACATATGAAGAGGAGGCAGACGGCAACACTAGTTAGGGTAGTGGAAACACTCACTGTAGAGGGGAGAAGGAGTAGAGGTAGACCCAAATTGTCTTGGGAAGAGTGTATTAGGTAGGATATACTGGAGTTGCACCTCTCTGAGGACATGGTCCAGGATAGGAGGTCTTGGAGGCATATGATTAAGGTTAATGACTTTTAGGTGAGGGTATTGGCGTGTCTTAGTTTTTTTGTTTGGGACCTAGTTGTCCACGCACTTTAGGTGGTCTTTGCATGTGTATGTGTTGTGTATCAGGTTATATTTGTTTTGACTTTTACTATGTTACTTTTTTCTATTCCTTTTTTTATTGGTAGTTTTTCCGTTTCCGTATATTTAGTTTGGTTGTTTATTTGTCTACTATCTATTTGGAGCTGGGGGCCTCTCTGGAAGCGGTCTTTCTATCCTAAGGATGGAGGTAAGGTTTACTTAGCCTATATCTCACCCTTCCCAGACCCTACAATGGCTTTGCTATCTATGAGATTTTAGTGTGTATGGTTATTGTTGTTATAGATATATCACTTGATTTGTCAACTATTAAAGAAAACACATCTACACCAACATTTTTAAAATCTGTTTAAGTAATTCTTATGTATAACACAAACCAAGAAATCTCAAAATTGATCAAAAGGGAGACTTACAAGACAAATTTAATTTAAAATTTGATCAAAAGGGAGAATCACAAGACAAATTTAATTTAACATGTGAAAAAACATAAGGGAAAGTAAAGGGAAAAGATCAAATAGGAAGTTTATTTTGGCTAGGAAGTGTAGGAAGCAATAGGATTAGACATGTGGCAACATTTAAAATAAAGAAAAAGGGTATTTTAGTCAATTCAGCCCTTTCTTCTTCCTTTTCAAAACCCAGTAACTTCAAAACCCACCATTTTCAAATCCCACCATCTTCAACCATTTCTTCACTTTCTATCTCAATAATCACTACATTATAGTGCGATTTTCATCACCAATCAATGATTCAAACACCCAATCAACGTGTTCTTCAGCTTTTTTGAAGAAAACCCAGTTTAATTTCATACAAAATCTCGTTTTTTCCGGTGATTTTGAAGATAATCACTCGATCTGTTCGATTCGAGCGCTGATAAGTGTTTCAATCATTCAAAATTCGTTAATTGTCGAAGAAATCACTTCGATCCATGTAATAAATTCTTTAATTTCATTTTTACGATCTGGGTTTTTGATTTAGTCATTGCGTTTTACGATCTTGGCGGGGGTCCGGGGGCAGCGCCCCTAGTAGCGGGGTCCAAGGGGCGGAACCCCCGTGCGGGGTCCAAGGGACAGAGCCCCTGGCTGGGGATCAGCTCGGAAAATTTTTTTTCGATTAAATTGCTGTAATAAAAATGCATCAGAAAAATTATTTTTTTGTAAATTGCCTCTGGAAACTGCATTCGTAAACTGCATTGGTTCAGACAGTTCACAGCACAGACAATTCACAGCATAGACAAAACTATTGTTGTAGGATCGTTGTATGACCCGAACTAGTCAATCAGAAGAGTTTTAGATCCGAATCAAAGGCGGAATCAATGAAACGGACGTGGAAACAGCTTGATTTACTATAATATGTCTCTGTTATTGATATAATAGAGTTACAGCACCTCGAGACAATTTTGCAGCACTTCGGTACCAAATCAGAAGAATGTTCCAAATGAAACGGAATCAAGGCTATTTATAAGAGAGTAATTCCGTGTGGAATTAACCAGGTTCAGTTCAAGCGGAATTAGCTAAAGCTAATTCCGTGCGGAATTAACCTTGTTAATCTCAAGCGGAATTAACTCTACAAGCGGAATTACCTACATCTCGAACTACGAGCCCTGATCTATTAATTCTATTACATGACATGATACAAGACGAAGTCAACAGACATAGTGCACTAACAGACTCCCCCTTGGATGTTGACGAAGTCTTCATCGTCTAATCTTTTGCATGACTCATCTTCAGTCTTGATCAGTCTTCATACTCTTTCCAAATTGTCTAACACAGTATCTGTCTCTGACTCTAACATTAACAGCTTCTTCAGGCTCCCCCTTTTTTCAAGCTTCCGTGCTTTAGGGATCGACACCTTGCTTTTCCTGTTACAAGCTCCCCCTAGCTTTGAGCTCGTCTTCAGACTCCCCCTTAGACTCAGCTACCGGGATCGTAGTCTGGTACAGTATCTGCAACACTCATACGTTTATAAGTAACAACATTTTAAACTTCAGTTATCCAGGAATTGTAACCTGGCTCTCTTAAACATTCTAAACAAACACTTTTTAACAAATTTCATGATTTGGCAGTTTCAGCGAACAAAATCATAAACTGGCTCTTATTTCATAGATTTTAACAATATAAGCATCCAAATCCCTCACAGTCAATCATCCACGTCCAACTTAATGACCTTGGAGATATCACAAACTGTTTTTGATTTTTGTTAAAAATTCAAGTTTCAAATTAATGCACTTGTTTTATTTTCAGAAACACAATCAGCTTACTTAGATTTTGACACTCAGCATCTCAGATATCAGTTGTCGAAAATAAAGCAGAATCAAAAATCTTTTTGTATTTTCTGAAATATAAAGCAATAAAGAAATATTTACAAACATATTTACATACAATATTTTTGTTTGAGTTTGCGTTAGAGGATCATATCATTTTTTGACAAGTCACAAGTACCGTTGAGCTTAGTTACACATTAAGAATTAAACAATTCACTTAGATTGTCGATATACTGATCCACTTAAATTTTCACACAAATTTCAACTGATTCAGGATACGAATTAGGTGTATTAAGAACTTAAACTCAATCATGTGTCCCACCTCTTGAATATACTCCCGTATCCAGATCCCAATATTCAGTCTTACAAGTGAGTATACCTAGATGATATCTGTAAGGGGTTAAATTGCGAGGACCGTGAGAGCTCAGGTCAGAACTTCCGTTCAGCAAAGAGATGACGGCTTCGACTTTTGGTGTGTCCCCTTTAAAGGATCTTTTCTTCAACAGAACATGATTAGCATTTTTCAATGTTTCATCATTTTTTATGCTGAGGGTAGTGCTATATTTCAAGCAAGCGTAAAGTATTCTCCGGGGACTAGGCCATTGCTTCCGCAAAATCAGAAGTCCCGGGATAATACCCCAGATATCAATAAGCATAAAGACCTAGTATCTCAGAAAGAGGGGTCCTTCAAACGTGATTTCAGGGGTTACCTATATATCCAAGTAGTGTTCCCCACGAAATAAGCAAGTTTGAATTTAGATTTATATCCCGAAAAATTTTACTAAATGTATAAAAACCTATCGGCATATCATCAGTAGACCATTTAACGCTATAAAATCATTACATTTCTTTAGCATACTGTAACTGTCTACTGATGTACTATCATTTCCTCTTTTTACACAAAAACTCAATTTTTCAAATTTTATCATGTTTTTTGGCTTTTTCAAATTTTCAAATGTTTTTGTATTTTCTGACAATATTACTCCCCCTAAAATGCAAAATCATTTAAAGAAATTTTTGACAACCAATACTGAAAGCTTTGTCTCGCCATCCATTTTCTGCTAATGTGCTCTGATTTGCAGAAAATCTAATATAAAAAGCAGAAATTAACCCCATGATTTACAACACATTGATTTTTACAGTTTGAAAACCGTTTTTCAATTTTGTGAAATTAATCATGTTTGTTCAGCCGTGAGGGTTTCGGCGTATTCAATCAACATATTTTTTTTATTTTCAAATATTTGACAAATTTAAAAACATATTTTTGGTTTTTTAAATTTTTCAATTTTTAGGGTTTTTGAAATATTGTTTATTTATATATAGAAAACAAACAAACTCTCTGTTTCAACCAACACAGGGTTCAGCAGCCTCCTCTCCTCGTTGTACCAGGCTGCTCCAACTTCCAATCTCACAATCTTCGGTTTTCTTGAGCACCTGCACATTCAAAGTATTCAATTACTTGAACAATTTAGCCCAGGTCTGTTGAACCTTAAGCATTTCAACAGAATATGAATCATTTAACTTCGGAAAATCTTTGTCATTCTGAACAAAGACTTTTTCATCTTTAACTTCAATTTTCTCATCTTTTACCGAAGTCACTTGTTTTTTAACACTCCATGTTTGACCTTTCGGAGTACCTCTTTTGTAAAAATTTGAATCTTTTTGAACATTTTGTTTTTGAACAACAACTTTTGGTTTCCAAAACTCTTGGGGTTTTGTCATATCGACAGTTGTTTTCCAACTTTGAGTTGTTCTCACTCTGGGTGTGTGAGAATTCCAGGTCTGTCTTGAATCAAATTTATTCGGGTTTGATTTCCAAGTTTGGTTCGAAACAAACTTGTTTGTGTTATACCTCCAAGTTTGTTTTGAATCAAATCTGGTTGACCTTTGTTTCACATCCTCATATTTTTGTTTTTCAACATTTTCAGACTTCTTTTTGTCAACATCCACAGGTTTCAGATTCGGACATTTTCGTGCAAGATGTCCTATCTGATCACACTTGAAACATGTTCTTTTGGACACATCTTTGACCTGTGGTTATTGCTTTTTCTTTTGAGCATAGAACTCTTCATTAGACTGACGCCTAAATTTTAGTTCTTTCTCTTCTTCTGAACTTGTTCCGTGAACAAAATTCATCTTTGTCTGATAATTTGACGGTTCATTTTTATTTCGATTTTGTTTCTTTTTATAACCCAACCCAGCCTTCATGTTTTTCTTCTTGTAACCAGGTTTGTTATAAAAAGCTTTATGACCTTTACCAGCAAACTTTGAAATATCAGATTTTTCAATCTCAACCATTTTGAAAACTTTATCAACCTTTTCTGAAATCACATTCTGAATCGGGAATACAACATCTAAGAATAATTTGTCCGATCCAATCATGGTATAAACCAATCCTTTTGAATCTTCATTCAAATTTTTCTCGGATTTTGAGTTTTTCAGATATCCATCATGAAAATTACCTTCATTTTCATCCTGTGATTCAGATTTACATGTATCAATCGACTCTTCTTTCAACACACTTTCAACGACTTTACCTACCACCTCTGAATCACTAGAATCATCAGATTTGGAATAGGTTACGTCAATATTGTCTGGCAATTGATCTACCAAGTTGAAAGCTTTTTCGACCTTTTCATCGTCATAAAATATAAACTTTTCCGGTGGTGGAACTTGATGAAACTCTGAGCCAATGCCTTTCTTGTTTTGCTCAGACTCACCATCTCCCGATTTTATATTGAAAATACATTCAAGCACATATGACGACACGTGATAACTTTTTAACTTGTTGTTATCCTGTTCTAAATCAGCAATCTGACGCTTTAGCTTAACAACATCCTCAATGTAAGAATTAACAACATGTTGCTTTATTTCATACATTCGTTTTAACTCCTTTGATGTTTCAGAACACTAATTTAATCTTGATTGAACAAATTTCATTTCACCCTTTACTTTTTCATATGACTCTTTTGTAATGTGATATGCCAATTTCATTGAATCATATTCTTTCTTCATTTCTTGACAAACATTTTCTTTTTGATCACATTCTTCTGTCTTTTTCAACACATTTTCTTTCAAAACTTCATTTTCTTTTTCTATTTTTTTATATTTTTCTGAAAGTGTTTCATTATTTTCTTTTAAAACTTTTTCGTTTTCTAACATTTCTTTGCATTTACTTTTGAAAACTTCTTCAACTTTTGTGAATTCAAGATTTCTTGTTCTGAACTTTTCATCTTTTTCAGTACAAGCACTGCACATTTCCATGCATTTCTTGCACTGTTCAACAATTTTTAAGATTTCAGAATCAGAAATTACCTCAGTGATTGGCACTTCGGTGTTTTCTGGTGCATCTGTCTGATCAGCATCTTCTTTCTTTTCTTCAACACCAACTTCATCACCAACATCACCAGCAACTTTCGAATTCTCATCCTTTACTTCAGCCACACTTTCAATTTTCTTCTCTTCTTCTACAACCCGCTGTTCTTCAGTAACAGCTTTCTCAACCTCTTCATTCACCTCAACTTTTTCTTCAATCTTTTCTTTCTCAACAGCCTTCAAATCTTCCTCTTTAACAACTTCGACTTCCTTCACAACCTCAACTTCAACAGCTTCAGCTTTAACCTCTTCAGCAGTTTTCTTCAGATTGTTTACCATTTCTTCAACATTCTTCTTCATTCTCTCTTCATCCCTCTTCCTTAAAAACGATGTCATCTTTTAATACATTTCTATAGTATTCAGCAGATCGAGGAATTATGAGAAGAACATCTTCAAAAATTATATCTTTCTTCGGAACAACATGTTCACCTTCTCTGTTGAAAAAGCACTCTCTCTTCTTATCCCATCTCTTGTTGATGACAACACTCTCATACTCTTCTTGCATTTCATCCATTCTATTCAAAGCAATGCTTCTTTCTCGGTATGTTTTCTCGCTCAGAATTTCTTTTCTGGTTTTCTATTTGATTACAGCTGTGTCTTTTTCTTCTTTGTTTTCCTCTTGAATTTCAGCGACAAAAACATAATGTTGACTTTTTGATGTTTTTCTGCCATGAGCTGTAACTATATTTTCCAAACGATCTTCTTCTGGACAAATCTGACTCCAATCATATCCTTCATCATCATGGATCACAGCACAAGCTCTTGACTTATCTCTGGGTTTATCTTCAATCATCTTTGGCTCTTCTCTGCTACGGTGGTAAATCGCCTTTCGATAATAATCATCATTGAACGGATGTTCATTTCCACCAACCGCAGAATTGTTGCATTCTCTCTTGAAATGACCTTTTTGCTTACATTTGAAACAGGTCACTTTGGATTTGTCAAATCCAAGTTTTGTTGAAGCCCCGTGATTGTTTCCCAGTAATCTCCATATATCTCTGAGCTCTTCAGATGCAACTTGCCAAGCACCAGCGGATGTCAATGAGTTCCATCTCTTCCGGATCAATCTGGTCGTAGTCTTCTTTGGTTAACTCTGAGTTTCCAATTTTGCCTGCAACAAGACCTTCATACGATTCCAGAACTGATGCAAGAAAGCTCATTTGCTGTTTAGCTGCATTGATGCTCATTGCCAGAGAATTTTTCAACTTAAGAGCAATGTTACACAGTATTTCCTCTGTTTCTTCAGAACTAGCTTTTGAAGCGGATGAATGATAACCCGGATTGTAGCTTGATGAGCTTGTCCGAGGTTCTTTTGTTCTTTCACCACTAAATGCTGTCTTTGGTGAACTATCAGCTTTCACCGAAGGTAAATTACCTTTGTAATACAAGCCAACATTCTGTTGATGTGAAGAACTGCTCATCTTGCTTTGTTTCTGCAATTCAAGCTCATGAGTTTCAATCTTTTCAATTAATGCATCAAGAGAAATTGTTTCATACAAAACATCATTTTTCAGAATGAACACACACGTTTGCCACTGATCTGCTCGTGGTAATGCTTCTATGATTTTGTCTATTATTTCTTCTCTTGTTTTTTCAATCTTAAATCTTTCCAGTTCGATTTTTAGATGACAAAAACGTTCAATCATTTGTCGAACCGATTCACCGTTAAGACTATCAAACAAATCAAATTCCTTTTTTAATAAAGAAATTTTGTTTTTCCTGATTTGTTTACCCCCCCTCTGCCTTAATCCGTAAAGCTTCCCAAATAGATTGTGAAGATCCATCATGTTGTAACAAAGTAAACATGTCATTTCTGATGGATGATTGAATTAAGGCAATCATTCTTTGTTCAGCTGCAAATTCGGATTTGTCTTCTTTGGATAATTTCTTGAGTGGAAGATCTTCTCCTTTATCATCTTTTGGTCTTTCATATCCAAATCCATACAGAACCAGCTCTCGTGTGCATAGGCTTTTGCCCAGTTGATGAAACGCTCTTTCCACCATGTATAGTCTTCAATACTTTCAAGAGTTGGTGGCTTCGAGTGTGTTCCGTAGAAGTTATCATGCTTAATGTTCTCATTTATCGCTTTTGTAATGGTTTTTGGTGTGACAGTTGTAATTTCGGATGATTCGGATGTGAATGCATTGTAGAATGTGTTGTAGAATTCTTCAGCCATGAAGTGAAATTCTTGAATTACCTCGAGACAATAACAATCAAACAAACTCAATCAGTTTAATCAATATCAAACAACTTGAAATAAACTGACACTCGGTTGACGTGAAATGATCTTGGTACGAAATATCCACTTTCAAACGAAATTAAGTTTTGGTGCGAAATAACAGTTCAAACGGGATTGTATTTCACACGGAATTAGAACTTTTCAAACGAAAATAGTAATTTCGCGTGGAATTAACTTTCACTCAAGCGAAATTAGACTATTTGAAACGGAATTATTATTTCGTTTGAAATGATTCAAACGGAATTAAATTCCAAGCGAGATTAGCTGTAAATTCAAGCGAAATTAACCCAATGTTGCTAATTCCGTGCGGAATTAATAACCAATTTCAAACGGAATTATGATGACATCAGCATGTTCGATCTGTTTTTCAAGTGGAATTACAAGTTTTTATCAATTTTAGATCGAATTTTAGTCCAATTCTTTTAAGGATTAGTTAAAACACTCTTTCGCATGATATATGTGAATTTCAATCCATTTTGACCGTGAAATCTTGTTCAATTTAGAAAAGAAGGTGTAGAAGTAAGAAAGTCTGATGAAATCAAGCTGAATTTGGTAGAACTCCTCCTCCTGTGCTCTGATACCACTTGTAGGATCGTTGTATGACCCGAACTAGTCAATCAGAAGAGTTTTAGATCCGAATCAAAGGCGGAATCAATGAAACGGACGTGGAAACAACTTGATTTACTATAATATGTCTCTGTTATTGATATAATAGAGTTACAGCACCTCGAGACAATTTTGCAGCACTTCGGTACCAAATCAGAAGAATGTTCCAAATGAAACGGAATCAAGGCTATTTATAGGAGAGTAATTCCGTGTGGAATTAACCAGGTTCAGTTTAAGCGGAATTAACTCTACAAGCTGAATTACCTATATATCGAACTACGAGCCCTGATCTATCAATTCTATTACATGACATGATACAAGACGAAGTCAACAGACATAGTGCACTAACAATTGTCATGGTTCAATGCGTTTTAGAGAGAACACTTTCTTTGGTGTTTTTAGGCAATTGCGTTTTAGAACTAAAGCATTTTTATGTGTTTTCTGGCCATTGCGTTTTAGAAAAACACATTCTTGAAGTGTTTTTGGTGCATTGCGTTTTAGGTAAAACACTTTTTAGGTGTTTTTAGTCCATTGCGTTTTACAGAGAACAATTTCTTTTGTTTTTTAGTCAATTGCGTTTTAGAATGAGTATTTTTTAAGTGTTTTCTGGCCATTGCGTTTTACAAATAAGACATTTCTTTTTGTTTTTTGTGCATTGCGTTTTAGGTAAAACACTTTTTTTATGTGTTTTCAGTCCATTGCGTTTTAGAAAACAGACATTTTAAGTGTTTTCTGGCAATTGCGTTTTAGAAATAAGACATTTGTTTGTGTTTTTGGTGCATTGCGTTTAGGTAAAACACATTTTTATGTGTTTTTAGTCCATTGCGTTTTAGAAGGTATATTTTCTTTTGAGTTTTTAGGCTATTGCGTTTTACAAATAAGACATTTCTTTGTGTTTTCTGGCCATTACGTTTTACATAAAAGACATTTCTTTGTGTTTTTGGTGCATTGCGTTTTAGAAAAATGTCATTTTTTAGGTTTTTTTTTTTAATTGCGTTTTACGTAACTGGGGGTTTTTCTATTGCGTTTTACGCAACTGGGTTTTTAAATTTTTTTTTTTGAAAATATAGCAATAGTATACTCGTTTTAAAGATAAAAAAACGCTCGTTTTTTTGGTGCAATTTTTATAAAAAAAAATAATGTCGTATGAAAGAGTTATTAACGTTTAAAAAATCGGGGGGAATTGGAGGAGAGAGAAACTATTGGCTTGGATTGACTAGAATGCCCCTAAACAAACTCGCGCGTCTCTTTTCTTTCCTTCAATTTCCATCAATTAATCTTAGCCCTTGATTAACTAAATGGATGGTCAAGATCACTTCCTAGCCTTCCTAGCCAAATAAACTTCCTATTGTATCTCAACTCGGAAAGTAAATACTTTAACCTTTATGATATCTACTCGTTACATGATCCATCAATTGGGCAGTGATATAAAAAAGAAAAAACATGTTATAGTATCATCTATAGTAGTGGATGGGTGGGGGTTTTATGTGAGCGATAATGAATCCTGAATTTTATGTAATTCTTGCGCGATTTGGTAAAACAATTACTAATACTTTAAAGCCTGCTATAACTACATAAACTTACAAAGTATTATTTTGAAAATATTGAAACCTTTTCCAAAGTTAAGTCAGGCCAAATTGCTAGAAATAATCTCAAAGAGCCATAAAGTTTGCTTCTTGTTTCATGTGTCTCCAAGATTTTGTGGGCCATGAAGTATATTCGAACAAAAACCGAGCTATAAAATATAGTTCAATGAAAGGTTTCAAACCAGATTCGACTGGATCGAACTAGAACACGTTTTGAGAAGAAAAAAATCTTGAACCCAAAAAATAATCATCCGTTCAAAGTTTAAAGTTTAAACATTAATCATCGAAAATATAAAACAAATTTTAAAAAAAAATCATCTAAAAAAACCAAAAATGACGAAACATAGAAAAAAGAGTAAATTGCCATTTTAGTCCCTGAGTTTTGTCTAAATTTGTCATTTTAGTCTAAATAGTTTTTTTTTTTTGCCTCTGGGTGGGTCCCTGACTTTTACATTTTTTTGCCATTTTAATCATTTTTTTTCGAACCGAACCGTTTCGAACCCGTACCGTATCGAACCGTTGGCTGAACATTCAGTTCCTTTACAACCCTAGTCATGAACAACAAGTCAATGACACCAAATCAGATGATGTAATTCACAAATTAATTAATTGTTTCCCAATTAAGGCATAAGTCCACTGAAGTTACAATCAAACCTAAATTATAAATCATATATTCGAAATTAACCAAAACAAACAAACAAACAAACAAAAAGCATATGAATAATAAAACAAGAAGTCAATCAAGTGAGTAAAACATTACGTAGAGGGCGTTCAAGTGGACGAACAGAAATGGATTCAGTCCGACGAGCAACAAATCGAGCTTTTGGCGCAGATGACAAACCAGCTGAAACAGAAAATGAGGGTTTCCACGAATCATCTGACGCTGATGATGATGTCAACCATAAGAAAGCGTTACGGGGATTATTTATAGAAACATAATTTGTAGGGATTTTGCTGAATTGTGTTGAACCGTTCGTGTCGAAACGGTACGGGTCGAAACGGTTCGGTTCGAAACGGTTCGCGTCGAAACGGTACGGTTCGATACGGTACGGGTTCGAAACAGTTCGCGTCGAAACGGTTCGGTTCGATACGGTACGGGTTCGAAACGGTTCGCGTCGAAACGGTACGGGTCGAAACGCTTCGCGTCGAAACGGTTCGGCTCGAAACGGTTCAAAACGGTTCGCGTCGAAACGGTTCGGTTCGAAACGGTTCGCGTCGATACGGTACGGGTTCGAAACGGTTCGCGTCGAAACGGTTCGTGCCGAAACATTTAATGATTTTTGGATTTTTTTAGAATTTTTTTGATTTTTTAGAATTTTTTGGAATTTTTTTGATTTTTTGGAATTTTTTTGATTTTTTGGAATTGGATCAAAATGGCAACTGAAAACATTTTTTAAGGAAATCCCCAAAATACCCCTGTTACAAACTGGGTTTTTGGATGGAGTTAGACAAAATGATCAAAATGGCAACAAAATGTAAAAGTCAGGGACCCAGAGGCAAAAAAAAAACTATTTGGACTAAAATGGCAAATTTAGACAAAACTCAGGGACTAAAATGACAATTTACTCTAGAAAAAATATATACACAATATATATGTCAAATAAACAAAATCAGTTAGTTGGGTCAAATGGATAGATTAGCGTGGTAAAAATTTGTTTCGCCATAGTTTGTCGCTAACCTTTGCAACACATATTCACATTGCTAGTTTTTATTTAATTTTTTGAAACATATTTTATTTTGCGATGGTAATTAGCGACCAAATTTTCGATACTGAATTTTGAAAAGAGTTTTGCTACCAAAGTCATTCGCAACGCATGTGCACGGTAAAGTTTTGCAACGGTTTTACAACATAACTATTACGAACATGAAGAGCACAGAGTTCCAATCTCCAACTTTACCTTCTCTAAAGAATGCATTATTAGCGCATATCATAGCGTAAATTGCCATGTTTATTAACTTCACTTAGACTTTCAAAACTACAGAGACGATATCTTGTACCACACCTTCCACCTCTTCCTCCTCAGTGAAGGGGATACCTAAGAACTTTACAAGTCGCTTCACATTATTCCTTGTATCAGTTGTCATGTTCTCGTACGTTAATAACAAAACATTTTTTTGGTGTTCTGAACTGGCCTTATGGTACCCTTTCACATGGTCCCAATAAGACCCGTTTGGCGTGATACCTTTACTAAACAACTTAAACGTCTCTTCGAATGTCATTGGACCACGCGATTTGTCTCTCATTTTATTTGCTAAATGAAACAGAGACACCAAAACATCTTTGGGGTTTCTATATAAATAAACAAAACGACATCCGGAATCAAGAATGGATTGAGGCAATAAAGTGTAGGGTATATGGGTAGCTAAGAGACGTGGCGAATGTGGATCTACATAAGTAAGTGTTTTTCTAAAAATTTCGACTTCAATGAAGGGTAAACATTTATGGGGATTAGAGATAAGAAGAGGGTGTTTTAAGAGACCGTTATTTTTAAACTTGTTTCTGTTTACCAAAGCAAACACGAGGGCCTTGAGCCATGTTGTGCCAGATTTAGGCAGTGTGGCCAAGTAGATATCAGTTGGACGAGCTTTGAAAGTGTCTTGTAATGCCATCACAGTTTCTATCGAGATTCTATGCATCGACTGAAACCAAAAGCCTTGATACATGTATAAGTTTTTAGTCATCCAACCTTTCTCCTTTGGAAGACGAGCAAGCTTATTAATGACGGGGGTAGCCCAAGACTAAATAAAATGACTAAATATGTAAACGCTCAAAGGGTTAAATGGTTCAATGGTTGAAAAGCTGTGAGGTGGGGAAAAGCAATGCGGAAACAGTAGCCAGTCACATCCAGGGATTGCTTCACCAACCCACAGCCGCAAAAGCAATGCAGGTCTGCAGAGCACACGCTATTATCCAGGGGTCAAAAGGCTTCAACCCCCGAAAGGGCAAGCCCCTCGCTGCAAGCAAGGACACTAGTCAAATGAATGCCTCTTTGGGAGATGTCTTCTCCTATATAATTGACACTTCATTTACTGAGTTGGGACATTCTTGGCCAGGCCTGTTTCCTTAAACTCTGGTCATTCATATCGAGTACTTGCTTTATGCGAGTTACTCACTTTCACATCCAACACACACATTCCGTTTGCTCCCACATCCGAATCTGAAGATCCTGAGGACCATCTTCAGATCTTTACCGGTGCAGTAAGGATAGAGAAATGGTCAAACGCTGAATGTTGCCTAATGTTCATGCAAACCCTTGTTGGATCAGCCAGAATCTGGTTCAACGACTTACCTGCTCGAAGCGTTCGAAGCTTTGACGACCTCAGCAAGGGTTTTCTGGCCAATTTCTCCCAACAAAGGCGATATGTTAAAGACGCAACAGTAATCTTCCAGATAAAACAACGTGAGGACGAAAGTCTTAGAGCGTTCATTGAACGATACAAAAAGGAAGGTCTAACTTATGTAGGGGCAGATGAGAAAATGAGAGTGGCTGGTTTCATGAATGCCATCACCTCTAAATATCTCACAAGAGATTTCAACAAGTCCCTGCCCAAGACCTTGGAAGAAGCTCTCGAAAGGGCTGAAGCCCACATCCGGGGAGAAGAGGTGGTAGACATTAAAGAACAAAGGAAAAGGGGATCCGGCTGGCTAAGCAATAGTCCAGCTAGAAAAGGGGGAAACTTCAACTCCTATGACAGGCGGTCAAAGGGTTCAGACCCTCGAAGGTCTGAAGGCCGGAACCCTTCAAACAAGGAGAAAGGCATAAGTTTCACACCCCTCACGAAGACCCCTCAAGAAATCCTCGCAACGGAAGAAGTCAAGCAAAGCTTTCGGCCTCCTAGGCCTCTCCCCAAAAGCAGGAAAAATGAGAACTCCACACAATATTGTGAGTTTCATGAAGAAAAAGGTCACCACACCAATGATTGCTTCCAGCTCAAGAAAATGATTGAAGAGGCTGTTAAGTCCGGAGAACTCGCTCATTTGGTAAAGGGAGTCTGGGACAAGATGGCTGAAGGAAAAGGCAAGGAAGTCAATATGGTGGATTTTGATGGAAGGGTTCCTCATAAAAGACAGCGGTTGGAAGCTTAGGAGCTTCAGTGTGTCTGTTTCCCCCCAACGGAGAAAGACCCTCTCTCTAGCCCTCTTGTGGTAGAAGCTACTGTAGGAACGTTGCAAACACACAAGGCATACATAGACACTGGGGCAGCTACTGAAATCATGTTCGAAAAATTCTTTAACCGTTTGAGTAATGAAGAACGTTCAAGGCTTCAACCCTCTGGAACCTCCATAAAAGGTATTGCCGATATACCCCTCAAGCCTTTAGGGCAACTGACACTTAATGTTCGTTTCAGCGAAGGTCAGAAGGAAAGAATTCAACCACTCACCTTTGTGGTTATCAACATACCGTCAAGCTATGATGTAATCATTGGGAGGCCAGGGCAATGTGCATTCTACATGGCCGTGTCTGTTGGCCATGGCACGGTTAAATTTCCCACCGAGAGGGGTATAGCAACCCTTCAACCCTCTCAAGAAGCATACCTGGTTGAAGGTGAAAGTTCCAAAAGTGAAGAAGACAAGCAAAGGCTAATCATAAATCCTGAGTACCCTGAACAGAGAATAAGGGTCAATCCAAGCCTTTCACAAGAAACTCTCTCGTATCTTGAAAAATTGCTAACACATTACAGTGATGTCTTCGCTTGGTGCCCCGAGGACATGACAGGCATTCCTCGGAACATTGCTGAACATGAGTTAAGAATACCACCGGATGTCAAGCCCGTGGTCCAAAAGAAAAGAAGTTTAGCACCTTAGAGAAGCATGGCCGCTTGCCAAGAAGTTGAAAAGCTTGTGTCAGCCGGCATTCTCCGAGAAGTCAAGTACCAATCATGGGTTGCAAACCCGGTCATGGTTAAGAAACTAGACAACTCTTGGAGGATGTGCATAGATTTCAAGGATCTTAATAAGGCTTGCCCTAAGGATTTCTATCCTCTACCAGAAATCGACCTCAAGGTTGACTCCCTCACTGGTTATCCTTTCAAATGCTTTCTTGATGCTTACAAAGGGTATCACCAGATACTCATGAAAGAAGAAGATGTAGAGAAGACAGCGTTCCACACTGATAAGGGAATCTCTTGTTACCAAAAGATGCCTTTTGGACTCAAAAACGCTGGAGCAACCTACCAAAGTCTAGTAGACAAAGCCTTTACAAGCCAAATTGGTAAAAACATGGAGGCATACGTCGATGACTTGGTAATCAAAAGCAAGACGGAGTATCAAATGCTCGACGACATTCAAGAAACTTTCAAGAATCTCAGAAAGGTTAACATGAAGCTCAACCCTAAAAAATGCTCATTTGGGTTTGAAGAAGGAAAGTTCTTGAGTCACATTGTTGGGAAGCAAAGCATCAAGGCAAACCCAAACAAGGTGAAAGCAGTTCTTGAAACCAAACCACCAAAAACCAAGAAGGAGGTTGAAAGCTTAAACGGGAAGCTTGCAGCCTTGAAGCATTTTACCTCCATGTTGGTTGAGAGATCTCTACCCTTCTACAAAACGCTCAAGAATTGCTCTGATAAGAAGAACTTCAAATGGACCGATGAGGCTGAAGAAGCCTTCAACCTGATGAAACAACATCTCGCTTCCTTACCAGACATCGCAGCTCCTGAAACGGGGGAACTAATTTCAGTCTATTTATCAATTGCTGAAGAGGCCATAAGTGCATTCCTTGTTATCAAACGGGACAAAGCTCAGGTACCCGTCTATTTCTTCAGCAAAACTCTAAAATTGGCTGAAACTAAATACCCTCCCCTTGAAAAGCTTGCCTTAGCCCTAGTTCAAACAGCTAGAAGGCTTCGAAGGTATTTCCAAGCACATCCTATACAAGTGGTCACTGACCAACCTATTAAGAATGTGCTTGAAAAACCAGAGAATTCGGGAAGACTGGCCAAATGGGCAGTGGAACTAGGTGAACATAACATCACCTACGTCCCACGAAAAGCTATCAAAGCCCAAGTCTTGGCCGATTTCATCGTGGAAATCCCGAACCAAGCAATTACTGAAGTAAACACTACCACCACTGAACCCTCCAACCCTGAAGCCTGGAAGCTTTTTACCGATGGGGCTTCAAGTATTGAAGGGTCAGGGGCGGGGCTAGTTTTGATCAACCCAGAAGGGTTGGAATTCACATATGCTCTCCGTTTTGATTTTCAGACCACCAATAACGAGGCTGAATACGAGGCACTAATAGCTGGCTTAAGGCTAGCTAAAGAAATGATGGTTGAAAAGCTTGAAGTGTTCACAGATTCGTTGCTGGTCTCAAGTCAAGTAAATGATAGCTACATAGCTAAAGAGCTCAACATGAAAAAATACAGAGAAAAATCCAAGGAGCTGATGAGTACCTTCCAAGCATGCAACATCAAACAGATCCCCAGATCTCAAAACAAAAAGGCTGATGCCCTAAGTAAGCTTGCATCTCTTACTTTCGCCCACCTTACCAAGAAGGTGCTGGTAGAAGTGTTGAAGGCTCCATCAATTGATGAATTGGAAGTTCAAGACGTAGTTACCGAGGAAGATCCAAACTGGATGACCCCCATCAAAAAGTTCCTTAAAAATGGTGAATTACCCAATGATCAAGTAGAAGCTAAAAGGGTTGAAATCAAGGCAAGGCAATATGGACTACAAGGAGAAACCCTTTACAAAAAGGGTTACCTTGCTCCCTTGCTAAGATGTGTGGGTCCTGAACAAAGTAAGTATTTGATCAAATAAATTCACGAAGGTATATGCGGAGCTCACTTTGGAGCTAGGTCGGTGGTTGCAAAGCTCATGAACCTTGGGTATTTCTGGCCCTCAATGCATCGTGATACAGCCGAACAGTTAAAGAAATGTGATGCTTGCCAGATTCATGCACCAATCCCAAAAAGTCCCAAGCATGACTTGGTCCCAATAACCTCGGCATGGCCATTCCATAAATGGGGAATGGACATTGTTGGCCCATTTCCCCCCGAGCAAAGGAGGAGTAAAATTCTTGCTGGTAGCAATAGATTATTTCACCAAATGGCCGAAGTCAAACCACTTGCTAAGATTACTGGAATGCAGGTCATTGACTTTGTTTGGGAAAACATCATTTGCCGTTATGGATTGCCAGGAGTACTTGTCACTGACAACGGAAGGCAATTTGCTGAGAAGCCTTTCAGCGTTTGGTGCAAGGAATACAGAATCGACCAGGTTTTTAGCTCAGTGGCTTATCCGCAATCAAACGGTCAGGTTGAAAGGACGAATAGAAGCATAGTGGAAGGTATCAAGACAAGACTGGGAAGATACGAAAGCAACTGGCTTGAAGAATTGCCTAGTGTCCTATGGGCAATTAGAACAACCGAAAAAACAAGCCATAAGAAAACACCCTATAGCTTGGTATTTGGGTCCGAGGCTGTGATCCCCGCTGAGATAGGAGTTGTAACCCAGCGAATCGTCAACATGGATCCCGAAATAAACCAAAAAGAGACCATGTTGAATTTACAACTCCTAGAGGAAGCACGAGATCAAGCCGCAATCCAAGAAGCCAAATACAAGCAAAAAATGGAAGCCTACTACAACAAGAAAGTCAAGAATGAACGATTCAAGCCAGGGGACCTGGTCCTCAGAAACAATGAAGCTAGCAAAAAGGAAAATCAAGGAAAGCTTGGCCCAAAATGGGAGGGTCCATATACCAGCCTCGAAGCACACAAGGGTGGATCCTACAAGCTAGCAGATTCAGAAGGCAAAAGGCTTCCAAGGCATTGGAATGGCAAAACCCTGAAAAGGTTCCATGTTTAGACAGGAAAGTTTGGTTTGTATCAAAATGTATTTCGAACAACAATATGAACACCTTTTGTAAAAATAAAGTATTGCTTGAATGAATGAAGTTGTTTTATCAAACTCGTCTTGCTATCCTAAGATCAGGTTGAGAACCTAGCAAAAAGCTCCTTCGCAGGGGCCATGTAAGGGGATGAGCTCCCAGGCCACCTCGCTCAATAGGTTCAAGGGTTGAATGAACCTATATAAGGGGTGAGTTCCTAAATCAATACAACTCCATGAGACTTGTTAAGAAAAAAAAAATTGTCTCATAGACAGGTTTGAACAGCCTACACCAAATGTTCCCTAAGCCTTAAAATTTATTCAACAAACAGGCTTATAAAGTGAAGTGAAGAACAAGGAAATGATAAAAAGGATAGGTGCTATGTCTTCTTGTTAAAAATACCAAGGCTAAGTGACTGCAGCACTGAACCCTTTAAGGTATAAAAAACATAAGGACAACACAAACTCGACAAAGACAGAGTTACAAAAAGACAAAGAAAATCTAAAAGAACAATACAACTTAGACAAAAAATTATAAAGATACAAACCAAGTCAGATCACAAAACTAAGAAGCATTCAAGGCTTCAAACCCTCCCGCATAACAACTCGAAACCTCAAAGGCTTCAACCTACTAACAGACAGCCAAAAGGCTTGGAAGGTTAAAGCCAAACAGTCTGCCTTAACAAAACAGGCACAAAAACATAACACAAAGAAAATAGTTAAACATCATACCATATCAAAGAAAGCCCTAAAAGACTTTCAAACACAAGTTAAGGCAAGTCCTAGTAACTTGCAAGTTTAACTATTGTTCAAACGGCCATACAGGCCTTAAACACAACCAACAGGAACCTTAAGGGTTCCTGAAAACCTAATATTGTTCAAGTTAACATTACAAACCATAAATTGTTTTTCAGTGCTAGAAAGCTACGAATTAAGCATCAGCAGAGGACTTGGAAACCCCGGAACCTTCACCTTTGACCCTTTTTGTTTTCTTCAGCTTCTTAGCCTTCACACCCCCATCACCACTACCGCTGAAGCCTCCAAGGTTGCATCGTTTGGAGCATCCGGTTGACCCGAAAGGGTGTCATCACTATCTCCCGAGTCGGATCTCTTTTTTGAAAGAGAACCCAAGATCTCAGCACAGACCTTCTCATTAAGGCCTTCCGGTTTTAAGTCCTACAACACAGTAAGAGGCTTACCAAAACAAGTAGAAACTTGGTGGATATAAGGGTAGGTTAGTTTCTCCATTTGCTCAACGGAGCCTTTAAAGATATCGGAAGCATCAGGACGAAACAGGGGAGATTTTTCCAAAGGATGACCGGATTCATGAAGCTTATAGCTAGCAATGAGGCCTTGGTGCTTCCCCAGGTTGAGCAGCTTAGTATAAACTTCACCAAGGGCAGAGTTGAATTCCTTGGAATGTAGAAGGTAAGTAACAACCTGCTGGAAACCTTGCTCAACTAACCACTGATTGTCAGCGGTAGAACGAGCAACTGAAGCTTTCAACCCCTCATTCTCCTTACCAAAAGCCTGCTGTTGAACAAATAAAGCTTCCCGGTCAGCCTTAAGCTTCAACCGATCGGCCTCAAAGCTCTTTTTCAAGTCACTCATCTCAATTTCATGCATCCTAGTCAAATCACTAACCTTCTTGTCCCACGCTGCATCTTTCTCACCAAACCCAGCTATCTCCTTTTTCATCACAGCAATTGAAGATTTCATCTTATCTTTCTTCTTGGAAAACTCTTCATATTCTTGCATCCTCTAACGAAAACGAGCAATCCCTTGAGGAAGCATAGCAGGAAGGTTACAAGTGCTCAAAATCATGCGGGACAACATCAAGTCATCATCCATCCCAGCAATGGTCTTGTGAACTGAAGGAGGAGCAATGTGACTCAAAGCATCTTCACAAACAGTAGCATCCTTAAAGCTGTCATCATTCTTCACCAACCAATTAGGCACATAAACCTCTTCCGGATCCAACCCTTCAACGTCCCTGCTTGAAGAACCTTGAACAGGGGTAGCAACAACCTTTTTGCCTGAAACCTTCTTACCATGAACAACCAATTCCTTCTCCTTCTCAGCACCCGCCTCACCACCTTGATCTTCCGAAGCTTCAATATCACCACTCAAATCCACTGGTTCAGTAGAAGTGGATTGAGGACCAGCCTTCAGCAACCGACGGGAAGATCGACGGGTTGAAGACTTGGGAGCATGGGACTTAGAGAAACCTTTGACATTGGAAGTGCTAATATAACCCGAGCCCTCAAACCTTTGCTCAACAGTCCTAACCACAACATTCTCACCAGGAACAGACGGAACATCCCCAAACACAACATCAAAAGTGTCGTCACTCTTAATGAAATCCAAAGCTGACATGACTGCAAATAACAAAACAAAAACACATAAGGCATAAGTCAAGAAAAATGCAAAAAGGGCAAAAAAGGAAAATGCATACCCATGCCACTCCTCATAAGAACCGGATCCCGATCAACATTTCCCCAAATTTTACTAACCCCTAAAAGAACTAGTAAATGTTCAGGAAAGGGACGAACCCTCGAAGGGCATTCCCGGATGGCTTTAAGAAAAACATCATTCAACTCAGATTCAGAAGGCTCCGGATCATTAAGAACGGCATCCGGTTGCCTCCACACCATCTTGAATGGGACAATAGTATCGGAAACCCAGAAAAAGCGATCCTTCCAAGTACCAAGTGTTGTAACCATAGACGAAATAAGGCAAGAATCAACCTTGGATGTTTCAAAGGTGAAGCAATTGCCCATTTTTGGCCAAACAAAAAAACCGGCGAAAAAGTAACAATGAGGGATCATATCCAAGGGCACGGCACAAAACCTCAAAATGCAAAACCCTAGCCATACCCTTCGGATGAACTTGCCCAAAGGAAACCCGATAATATTCTAACAAATTCAAAACAAAGAAAGAAAAGGGACAACGAAGATTCGAAAACTCAAAGTGACGGCAGTAAAGAGCAATCGAACCAGGGGTCGGTTTATCAACAGAAACACCACAAGCAGGAGCAGTTGGGTTAAACTTCTTATCAATACCATATTCCACACAAAATAAGTCTACCTCCTCTTGTGTTAATCGGGAAAAGGATTTTGCTAAATCCTTACGAGCACCCATTTTTGAAAAAATGAAGAATGTAAGGAAAATACAAAGGAAACCGAAACTAACCTTGGAAGAGGAAAGAAAGGGCAGGAGAAGAACTTGATGGAATTATGTAGAAAGTGAATAAGAAATGCAAATATAAAAGAAATTAACCTAAAATAGGGGTAATAATGGCAAACAGTAACTTCTGCAAAACCGCCACCCTATGAACTGCCATACATCAATCAAATCGGTTGTCAGTTATTTAAAATTCAAATAATAACTGCCTACAACCCTTCAAGCCTTCAAGCAACGAACCCTTGAAACCTTTGGGCAATAAAATACACACATAAAAGTCAGAAGTCTTTGAGCTCATTCCCCAAAAACCTCTGACTTGGGGGGCTGATGACGGGGGTAGCCCAAGACTAAATAAAATGACTAAATATGTAAACGCTCAAAGGGTTAAATGGTTCAATGGTTGAAAAGCTGTGAGGTGGGGAAAAGCAATGCGGAAACAGTAGCCAGTCACATCCAGGGATTGCTTCACCAACCCATAGCCGCAAAAGCAATGCAGGTCTGCAGAGCACACGCTATTATCCAGGGGTCAAAAGGCTTCAACCCCCGAAAGGGCAAGCCCCTCGCTGCAAGCAAGGACACTAGTCAAATGAATGCCTCTTTGGGAGATGCCTCTTTGGGAGTTGGGACATTCTTGGCCAGGCCTGTTTCCTTAAACTCTGGTCATTCATATCGAGTACTTTCTTTATGCGAGTTACTCACTTTCACATCCAACACACACATTCCGTTTGCTCCCACATCCGAATCTGAACATACTTCAGAGGAGGATCTTCAGCAAACGACAACAATAAACTAGTGAACCTCCTTCCACGTCTTGCAAACGTGGGGGGACCCCACGACCTGCGTTAGGTAAAGTTGAACCCTTCAACCCTTTTGCCTAACCAGCCCAGCTACCATCCTTGGTCTCTTATTTGTTGCCTCAACACTTATCTTCTTATTTATAAAAAATAAGGGCCATGTTTTCCCTTTCTTGTCTATGTTCATCACTACATTTAGCTACAAGGAAGAGAGAAAGCATGAGAAGCTATGGGCATCATCGACAGTTGAAGGTTGTTTGTACGGAATCAAACGATTTTTTTTCCTTATTCATAGACCAATTAGTTCTTATTGATTTTACTTTCTTTAATATTAAACTAGTTTTTTTTTACATCGCGCGTTGCGGTGAAACCACGCAAATGATAATGTAAAACAAACATGATTTAAAAATAAAGTATGTTGTTTAGAACGCCAAACCATTAAAACAGTTTAGTTTGTCATCGTATCATATTATGACACCAAATAAATACTTTATTTAGTGTACAACTTCGTTTTTAACAAAACTTATAACAGAATGTCGGGGAAAAACCAAGCACAACTACGTACCTAAGTGTTTAGAAAAAAATTATAAACGTAAATTATTAAAGAAGTATCAAATTAATCGATAAATTAAAATATGTTCTAAAAAAGGAAAAAGAACTATTAAAAAATGATATAAGAAATATATGGTTTAAAAAAAAGAAAAATTTAAAATATGTTATTAAAAGTAAATATAATAATAAACTATTATAATATATTAAATAAAAAAAAATAAATTATATATTATTATAAAAATAATTTTAGTATTTATCGTCCTTCGTCAACAATAATTATATATTATATATTATATAAATTGTTCATAGATTAGATAACTTTAATATATAATAATATAATTGTTCATACATTAGATAACTTAAAAAGTCAAGGAATTAAATAACTTAAAAAATCAAGGAGAAAGATTATTTGTGATTTAGATTACAAGATTCAAGAACCTAGAGATTTGGTTTTAGAATACACGATCCAAGAAATCTAGAGATTTGGTGAAGGAAGACAATTACTTTTTTTTCTAACTAGGGTTAAGACCCGCCCGCGTTGCGGCGCGGGTACATTGTAAATATTGAATGGATTAGTCCAAACGTTATATGATGCATTAACCATATGAAAACACATATTTCGACGTATCCAGTTGAACTCAGTGTAACCTGTATAAGCATTGTGATTGGATCAAACGTAAAGAAAATGGAATTCATATCGAACAATCATAACGTATTATATGTGACCCAACTCATACATAGAAAACGTAACAGGTATGAAGGAAAATATGCACATGTAATCGAAGGGGATTAATTAGAGCTTTCGAAAGAAAGGAGAAAAAGAAACCATAATTTGACTCCACTCGGTTCGAAACATACTTTACGAAACATACATAAAATAAACACGAAAACATATTATATTTGACCTAAATCATTTCCGAAAAAAGTTTACATCAAAACGTAGAACAACTTGAATTTATACCAAAACGTACGTAAAAATATGCACGTAAAAATAGTTTCTTTAAATGAAAACGTATTATATTTGACCTGACTCATCTATAAAAAAGTTTACATCGGAATATAGAACAAATCATATTTATACATACCCGTACATAAAATATGCACATAAAAATAGTTTTTAAGTAAAGGAAGAATAGGGGTAAACCGAAAGAAAATATTAGTAAAAAATTTAATAGGTTAAAAACGTTCGTAAAACCGTGCTAAGTAGCACCAATGCCACAACGACATCGACTCTCAACATCGTAAAAATAAAATAGATAAAATGGTAAAAATTACACAGAACGAAAAGGAGACTAAAATCGTTGAACCGTGCACACCCGTTACAGTGTCTTAATGCGAAGAAATTAAGCAGAAACGTAAAACGTAGAAAATAATAACTTATTTGATCTACGACCCACCCGTTACGACGAACTTTTCAAAAGGGGAAAAATGGACGCATTGCTACAGGTCTGTCAAATATGAAAAAATAGAGCAAAATGTTGAACCTCACATGCACGCTACGACATGTTAACTAAAAAAAAATTAGAACGAAACGTAAAACGAAAAAGTTGCAAAAGATAAAAAGTATGGGGACCAAAGTTGTAAATAACAAAGTGTTGTGTTAAATTATAAAAGATGGAAAACTTAGAGTTAAAAGTAAAAAAAATTAAAAGAGGTTAAAATGTAAAAGATAAAACTTTTAGGTTAAAAGTGGAAAATTAAGTTTTTTTTTTTTTTTTGGAAATTAGAGTTAAAAGTAAAAAAAATTAAAAGAGGTTAAAATGTAAAAGATAAAACTTTTAGGTTGAAAGTGGAAAATTAAGTTTTTTTTTTTTTTTTTGGAAATTAGAGTTAAAAGTAAAAAAAATTAAAAGAGGTTAAAATGTAAAAGATAAAACTTTTAGGTTGAAAGTGAAAAATTAAGTTTTTTTTTTTTTTTTTGAAAAACTCCCCAAGCACAAGTTACAAGTGCTAATGCATAAAAAACTTACTAATTTATAGATGGAATAATACTAGCCGATGTGGTTCAGGTGAGCATCGGGATTCATCCTGTAATATTGTTTCATTTGGCGTTTACTAGATGCTGACCAAACACTGATTAAAGTCATTGCTGAAGCCTCAAGACCTTGTTGTAGTCCAGATGAGCAGTGGCTTCAGAGGCTTTTTTTATTATTTTATTTTATGTTTATTATTTCTAAATTGAGTAAATTACTGTTTTGGCCCTTGTGGTTTAGCCACTATAACCCTTTCAGCACAAAAAGGAATCTTTTAACGTATCCAAGCTCGAGGTTGCATATTATAACGGTTTTGACTCCTGACACTATGTTACACCCCGATATTTCCACGTATTACCGGTGGGCCCGGTGGGGGTATCGTGACGTAGTTGATATCATCATGGTCAAACATACACAGAATAGCACAGCGGAAGTTTTGGAATATAAAATATTATTACAAACCCAAATGTCTGAAAATATCAAAGTATTTATCATAGACGAGCCTGTAATATCAAATCCACAAATGGATCTTTACAGAATGTAGAAAATGAAGTTTAGAAGACTTTAAGACATCTTTAAGGATTTGCAAGATCCTCTATTTCGACACCGAGCAACTCCCAGCCTATTACGAGTAGTACCTGTCACTTAGTCTTTTGAAAATACGTCAGTTTTCACTGGTAAATACAATTAACAGACTCTTTTGAAAAGAGTTTATGAATATTGATTTAAGCGCATAAGGCACATTCCTTTTATAACTTGGGACAATCTTTAATAAAATCTTGTATACAGTTTTACATGTTTGTCATACATATGGGACCGGTTTGGAAGCCGGTCATGATTAACCGACTCACCAGTTATAAAACCCACAAAGGAGTTATCCCCAACATGTGGGTTATTTAGCATTTGCATCTGTCAGGTGTATGCCTACACCCCGTGCATAGGTCGTGGCCATTTTCAAATGAAATGAGCCGAGGATATCCAGGACACGATCGTATTAACCCCAATGTTTATGTTATCAAACAAAACAGATTAAAACGGGTTATGCAAATTTATTAATCACAATCTGATTAAATGATTTCATACCCGACCAAGCGGTATTATTATAATACCGTATCCCAAGCCCGTATAAGGGAAAATAAGTTAAAAATATTTACCAGTGAAAACTGACGTATTTTCAAAAGACTAAGTGACAGGTACTACTCGTAATAGGCTGGGAGTTGCTCGGTGTCGAAATAGTGGATCTTGCAAATCCTTAAAGATGCCTTAAAGTTTGCTAAACTTCATTTTCTACATTCTGTAAAGATCCACCTGTGGATTTGATATTACAGGCTCGTCTATGATAAATACTTTGATATTTTCAGACATTTGGGTTTGTAATAATATTTTATATTCCAAGACTTCCGCTGTGCTATTCTGTGTATGTTTGACCATGATGATATCAACTACGTCACGATACCCCCACCGGTAATACGTGGAAATATCGGGGTGTGACAAGTTGGTATCAGAGCCAACGTTTGAGTGAATTAAACACTAGCCCTTAGTGTTTAATCTCAAATGACACAGTAGCATATTCCTTAGACCTTTTAAGTCTAGACTTAACATAGGAATGCTCTCATCCTTATTAAGTAAACATTGTTTTCGATTTTATGTAATTTGAATATGTCGCCAAGCAAAGAAGCCGTTGATGGAAATTATCCTCATCCGAAGTCAAGGAATGTCAAGCTTTGTATCACGGCTATGATAAGTGTGCGACCGCTTGGAGGAAAGACCTTTATGGACCTACTCCCAAAACCAAACTGATTGAAAATTTTAATCAGACTTCCGAGTCCATACCGGAGGTCCTTGAGGCTCAAAATTTTGAAGTTTGTATCAGTGGAGTCCATACCAGGTGGTCCCTGAGGCTCCCGTATTGAAAATAATATCAGAAGATCCTAATGATCCCTAATTCTTACCTCCAAGTTCTGGAATCTCAAGACTTGGATTATATCAGTCAAAACCCAATCTGTGATCCATATCATTCCTTAACCATAGAATCCTTGAATTCTACTTATATAATGGATCCTGATTGGAATACTTACCTTATTCACTGAGGTCTTCAGTATCTTTACCGTATACGATAAGCAAAGAAGAGAAACAATCGAAATGAAGCAAGGAAGGCGTTAGAGAATCCTTCTTCCATAATATTCATTGTCTTTTAAGTCCCTATAAGGACCTATCTCTTCTCTATAGTCCCTGTGTGGACATACCTCTCAACTTAAGACCCTGTTTGGGCATTTGCTATTTAGTCCCTTCATGGACATTACATTTCAATAAAGTCCCTCGGTGGGCATGCTATTTCAAAATAAGTCCTTTCATAGACATTATATTCCATCGTAGTCATTTCATGGGCATATTATTTCATTAAAATCTTTTTGTAGATATATTATTTTATCAAAGTCCCTTGGCGGACATAATATTCATTATAGTCCTTTCAAGGACATATTATTTCATCGTAGTCCCTTCGTGGACATGCTGATTCATCAAAGTCCCTTTATGGACATATTATTCCATTAAAATCCCTTGTGGACATGATATTTTATTATAGTCTTTTCAAGGACATATTGTTTCATTAATAAGTCCCAATGAGGACGTATCTTTCGACATAAAGTCCCTACAAGGATAATTGTTTATTAACGTCCCTTCGTGGACATGTTATATCATAATAATCCCAATGCGGACATATCTTATAGTTCCTATACGGACTTATATTTCCTTTTAGTCCCTGCGTGGACTAGAGTTGCTTAAAGTCCCTGTGAGGACATCTGTACAGCAAAGCTCCTTTTGTGTGCATGTTGTACCAATATAGTCCTTTTATGGACATTTTATTTCATTAAAATCCCTTTTGGGGATACGCTATTTCGAAATAGTTCCTTTGAGGACATGATATTTCGTTATAACCCCTTTTCAGACATGACATTTCATTATAGTCCCTATATGGACTTATAATATTTTATAGTCCTTATACGGACTTATATTTTTCTCTTAGTCCTCTGTGGACAAATAAGATGCTAAAAGTCCTGATAAAGGCACTATTGTAGATTTCCTAAAGATTTATGGAAAATTTTGAAAATTTTAAATAGGTATTCATTTCGTCCTTTATCCAACGATAGTTTCGAATTTACTCAAACTTTATCGATCAGCTGAAAATTTCAAATGATCCTCTTAACGGTATAACCTAGCCTATATGTCTATGAACATGGCTATGATGGTAAAACCCTCTTAAGACAATTAATCCTTGTTAACATCTAAGAACATGTTAACACTCCTGGCAGTGTGGCTTGAGAAACCACACTAGCCGTCAAGGTATTGGATTACGTCCAGGCCTTAAAGCCTATATGATCAAAGTAGATCATGGCAAGTATCGTCAGTGTGACGATCATATTATATAACATCCTAGTGATGTTTTACCTACTGGCTATAACATATTGCCCATTTGAGACATTGACATTGTGATCTTTATGATTCCTTGTCTAAGCTGGTGAGCTATGCTCAAGCCTAATAGTCTATATGATCAATGCGATCATGACTAATATCATCTAATATGATGATCATCTTATAAACATCCATTAGTGATGAAGTGCCTACGGGCTATGCTTGTTGTCCCATAAGACAACGACAGTTGTGCTCTATGACCCCCTGTCTAAAGATGTTGGACTATATCCAAGCATCATAGTCTATACGATCAATATAATCATGACTAATATCATCTAATATGATGATCATACTTAACATCCTTAATGATGTTTCACCTACGGGCCAAATTATAATGTCCAATTGTGATAAAGACAGTGGTGATCTTTTATGATTCCATGTCCAAGGTAATGAGCTATGCTCAAATCTCATAGTCTATATGATTATTACGATCCTGACTAATATCATCAGTATGATGATCATAATCTTAACATCCCTAGTGATGAAATGCCTATGGGCTATACTTTACTCTATTGTCGATAAGACAAAGATAGTGGTGGTCTTTGTGATCCCCTGTTCAAAGTGATGGGTTATACCCAAACCTACTGGTCTATATGATCCATGCGATCATGACTAATCTTATCAACATCTTAATCATACTAAAAATTCCTAGTAATGTCTCGTCTACGGGCAACATTCTATCATCCATGTGAGACAATGACAGTTGTGACCATTATGGTTCCCTGTCTAAAGTGGAAAGTTATGCCCAAGTTTCGCAGTCTATATGATCATTGTGATCATGACTAATATCATCAAATACGATGATTATATATAAACATCCATTAGTAATGTCAATTGGTTTACCTTTGTGCCAAATGAATCGTCTTTCAAAACGATGAGAGTTATAGTCTATGACTCCCTGTCCAATGGTGAAGAACTATGTTCAAACCTTGAAGCCCCTAATCCAATAAGATTGCGGCTTATAAATAAATGTCCTTCGTGACAAACAAACTAGTTACATTTTTAAAGTCATTCATGACAAGCCAATGTGCTATAATTTTGTAGTTCGTGACAAGTTAACATACTAAATGTTAACATCCTTTGTAACAGGCCTTTTGTGCCAAATTTGATAAATGTCCTCCGTGACAGGCCTTGGAGCCATATCTTATGACATCCTGATGACGAGGCCATTTATGCCATATCTAAACGTCCTTTGCGACAAGGCCTTATGCCGTATAATCATTATGTCCTTCATGACTAGGATCTACGCCATATCATTTTATGTCCCTAGTGACGGGCCTCTGTGCCATATATATATATATATATATATTTATATATATATATATATTAAAAGTCCTTAAGGCTAGCCTTCGAGCTATTCATAATCGTCTATATGACAAAGACAGTTGTGACATTGTGGTCCCCTGTCAAAAAGGTTATGGACTTGATCCAAACCTTAATTGCCAATGATGGTTCTCTTGTGACCTAGGCTAAATGAAACTAATATTCCTTCAAATAACATTCATTAGGAATGTTTGGAACATAATAGCCTATACGGTTTATTGATGCCGTGGCTAATCTACATCATGTCGTCGGGAAGATGACTAACAATTGTTTAAATTGGTGATTAGTACCAAGCTTCGAGTATGGCAAACTCGGATGAGGTAGACAACAGTCGCGATACTAATGATGCGACAAAAGCTAATAATGCTACAAACATAAACCTCAATATTAATGGAGTTAATCTCCAAACTGTGATTGACGCAGCTGTAGAAAAGGCCATGGTAAAGGTCATGAAACAGTTCAAAGAGTCGAGTGCTACTCGCTCCAAATCCTATTTAAAACCACATTCAGTTGCTCATGAAAGAGCTTTGTTCACACTTCGAATGTGAAGGATGAACCAAAGGAGGAGGATAACTCCCAGAAATCTAAGAAAAAGAAGAAGTACTGGCTTAATAAGAACCAACAAAAGTTCAGTAAGAAGCCTGTATGTAAGAGCTGCTATAAAAGACACTGGGGACAGTGTCGAATAGAACGAAGACCAAAACAGTGTGGCATTTGTAAAAGAACTGGTCATCAATCCCACGAATGTAAGGACATAAAGAATGCAGTCTGTTACGGCTGTGGTGAGAAAGGCCACATCAGAACCAGATGCCATAAAGCTACCAAAGAAGGTGCGGCTAAGCCTGAAAGGCTAAGAAAGGAAATGCCTGAACTCACCTGATGAATGCCAAAAGGCAGTACATAATGTCATCAAGTACATTCCTTATCATTTATCAATGATAATTTCTGCTAAGAGTCCTGTTTTTAATACAGGCAATAATAAGTCTTTCATAGACCACAAGCTTAGCAAACTTTTGATGATACTCATAAGAACTCCAGATACTAAGTAAGGTAAAACCTACCAATGAAACTATAGAAACCATTTCTTCCATTTTCATCAAATAATCCTCATTCATAAAATTCAGGAGTACTCTTTCCCCAGATGGAGTACAACAATACATGTTATTTTAATTATTTTCTCATTGATTTCTATCAACTGCGAGTGCTAACTATGTTTGATAAAAGCGCCATATGAGGATTGGCGTAACCTAGTGTATCCCATAGATTGCTTCCATGCCTGATCAGTATGGAGGTTTAATGCATGGAACCACTAAGATATTCCAATGGTCATATAGTACTAAAGTCAGCTAGTGGTATTCAAAGAAGATATCCATAATAGAAATGCCTAAGTAGGCGTCTCTACTTAAGGCATCCATGCACTCGTAAAACAGATGTGTCAATTGCATCGCCCAAGTGACGAACAACCCTGTTTACCTCCTAAGAGGCAAAGTGGAGTTAGGAATAACATCCTATTAGGAGTTGTATCTGCTATAGAAACTCTATATCGGTTAACACCAACAAAAATGGAAGAACTGAGAGCTAACCAGATGAGTTTATGGAGAAAGGCTTGTACAGCCTAGCTCATCGTCTTAGGAGCTCCGATTAATGTTGATAAAGGAAAACACAATGCAATACACTTATGCATTGATTACTGCAACCTAACTAGGAAACGATTAAGAATCGTTATTAGCTACCCAGGATCGTCGATTTGTCCGACTAACCATGAGGGTAGTTAATTCCTTAACTTTGATTCGGGTAATAGTTGGAATGACTATCTCACCCTAATTAAGTTCTCCTATAACCAATAGCATTATATAAACATCAAGGCTGCTCCATTAGAGACCTTGTATGGGAGAAAGTGTCAACGCCCGTTTGTTGGATTGGAGTTGGGAAATCCCTATTATCAGGATCTGAGACTGTCCTAAAAAACGACGGATAAGATATTATGAATCCATAATCGTCTGAAAGTTGCCAGTAATCGGCAAAAGAGCGATGCGAAAGAAAGGCGCAGATCTCTTAAAGTTCCAAGTAGGGAATAAGACTCTATTGAAAATACCAACATGGAAGGGTACGATATGTTTCAGTATAAAGGGCCAGTCGAGCCCTGGATATTTAGGATCATTCGAGATCATCGAATGTGTCGGCAGTATAGCTCATAAGCTAAACTTGCCTAAGGAGCTTAGTGGAATTCACAACGTGTTCCACATCTTTAACTTAAAGAAATGTCTAGCTGATAAATCACTAGCAATGTCTCATAAAGACGTGCAGATTGATGAAAGCCTGAGGTTTATTGAAAGACCTATATCGATCAAGGATCGACAGGTTAAGAAACTCCGAAAGGAAGCATGTACCAATTGTAAAAGTTAAATGGGATGCCCGTAAAGGCCCCTAATATACTGAGGAAGTTAAGTCCATTATACGACAGAAGTACTTCTATCTTTTTGAGCAAATCTCGGGGTCGAGATTTCTTTTAAGGGGGTGAGGATGTAACACCTCGTAAAATCGTGTCCAAAGATGTGTTGACACGTGTGATAAACCCTAATAAAGTCAAACGTTGACTATAAGGGACTAATTTCATCAAAATCGAAAACCTTGAATATAGAAGGAGTGAAAGTGTCAACATGCTTAAACTAAGCCTCCGAGTGACCTTATACGGTGTCCGTATTCTCAAATGAGCCACTTGTTGGACGAGAGGAGCCGTTTGCATAATTATTTGGAAGTTTGCGCGGCGAAGGGTTAAAAGTTTCAACATGTAAATTCTTACCTCTGAGTGACCTTTTAACAAACCGAAAGCTTCATAATGTTTGATTATATTCTTGGGAATGCCTAATATTGGCCATTCAAGGCTTTTTTGACAATAAGTGAGTTACGCGCAAGTTTGTAAGTTAGAGGGGTTGAAAGCGTCAACATGTTTAATTATACCTCTGAATGACCTTTTAACGAACCCGAAGCATATGATGTGCAATCATACTCTTGAGAATGCTTAATATGGGCTACATAGGGATTTGATGCTATTAAATGATGATACGCACAAGTTTGTGCATTGAAGGGGACCAAAAGCGTCAACGTCTAAAACTACACCTTTGAGTGACCTTTTAAGCGAACTGGAGCATCATAATATTTGAGCATACGCTCGGGAATGCCTAGTATGGGCCTTGGAAGGCTTTGATATCAATAAATGATATTACGCACAACTTTGTGCGTTAAAAGGACTAAAAGCGTTAAACATGCGGAACTACGCTTCGAGTGACCTTTTAAAGGAACCGGGAACTCCACAATGCTTGATCGTACTCCCTGGCGTGCCTAAGACTGTGCACTAATGATATTGTACCTATATTAACAATATATATGTTTATATGAGGTTTGGTGCCAAAAATGACAAGAAAGAAAGTTTAAAGAGGCACTTATAAAACACAGGGACCAAATCTGTCGATCTGCCAAAGTTTTGTGGCTGGGCTGGACCCCCTGGCGGGCTGCGAAGGCCTGGACTGCCCCTTACGCGGGCCGCGAGGCCCATATCTGCAGCAACATATTTTTTTTATTTGTTTATTCTTGCTTGTTCACCACTCCAATCCAATCTTAGCCAATTATAATCGAATCCTTGGGCTCCAAACCAAGTTGGACAGCTGTGGTAACACTTGTACTGATCCTAACAAGTCTCTAACACACTTGTCTTGATCCAATCCACTCTCAAAATCTATAAATAGATGGTGTTCATCCATTCATTCTTGCACCTCCTCTTATTCTTTCTCTATGTATCTCAATTCTGGAGCTTCCTGATCTGAAAAGGGAATTCATTTTAGTAGAAAAGATTGCTAGGACCCTTTGTAAGTGTCTTAGCCCCCTTTTTAGTTCAGTCTTATATTTTAAAAACCGAAAAGTCAAGTTATCATAAATTAGCTTTGACTCTCGGTTTAAACCCAAATGGTCCAGCCACTGTTCGAGATGAATGTGGTCATGTGACCATAATTAGGTAGGTGATTAACCCTTAAAAGGGCACCTCCTAATTATTTCGTTTGCTTAGTTAATTGTCGGGTCAAACTATTTAGTTAAAAAGTCAAACTGGACAGAATTATAAATAATAATTAAAACTAATAATACAGAGGTTATAAATTTTATTTTAACACTCTAATAACTTAGTAATTATTATTAGAACATGTTCAAACAGGTTTAACCCGACAATTCTGAGTTTAGGGTCGGTTCGCAACCGAAAGTCGCAAAAGCTTGACTTTTGCTTTGACTTTCAGTTCTGACCCGATTGAACTTAATTCTTCCATGTTTTAAGCTTCCATTAGGACCACATTATGTTGTAGTATAACCCTCTGAGGTTATATTACCTGGTCATTTATATTTTGAATTATATGTTAGTTTCCGTTATTATGCTTATATTTGACCATATTGCCCTTTTGATCTAAAAAATGAGATTTCTGAATATATGATCACACTAATAGGTTAAGTACTGATATATAAGCATGTCTAAATTAATTTGACATGATTCTATGGTCTCAAAACAATGTTATGCATGATATCGTAAATTAGAACTTTTATTAATTAAATTACGCTATTATGCATAATACATGTTTAAACATGTATTTTGACCCAAAACTCATTACTTACTGTTATGATATCATTTTTAGGAATTTTTGGAATATTGGGTCAGACTTGATACTGACCATAACATAGAGTTCTTGTTTATTGACGATAATGCCTTTTTGACTAATAAAATGTGATTTACATGTGATTAGCATGCCAAACCTTTTCCTACTGATTTGATATGAAAAATAAAATATTTTAAACATACAGGGCTGTTCAAAATCTCATAATCACTTAAACATCTTAAATATAATCAATTATCGACTTTTATGCTTATTAGGTGCATAGTATGGTTTAAAACCATAATTAGCACCCAAGACTTGTTACCTACTGAAATTATAAATAATTTTTTAATACTTTTACAGTAGGTATGAGCCATGAACTCAGACTTCCAATTATGTCCTTAAAATCATATGTGAAATGACCAAAATACCCTTTCGGGACTTAGTTTGGCCATAAATGGTAAACCACACATATGAATGATATCCTATTGTTTTAACATCGTAAAATAAATATTTTTATTGAATGTTTTAGACCAGAATATCAATTTACTTTAAAAACCTCTTTTATAAATATTAAAATGACCAAAATGCCCTTACGGGACTTAATTTGGTTTTAAATACTTTTTGGGCATATATGTTAACATCCTACTAATGTATTAACATATTTTAAGCATAATAACATAAGGGACCTGTATATGGTTCATTTGGTTGCCCGTTACGCATTTACGTGTTCGGATCGGTTTATGTAACTAGTTTACGTAAGTTTGTCGAAACGGGTTTAACCTTATCGTTTTTGCTACAAAATCCAGAATGTACTTAGTTTACCCATATTATACAAGTCTTCATACTTGTTGGGTCTAAATAACATTCTATTCCGGTCATCGCTTAATCTAGCTTATCGTATCGCTTTAGATACTTTAAGCTAGCCGGTCTAAGTCTACGACTTAAATAAGACCGTTAGCATTCTGAATTGGTTATATATTACCATCACTCCAGACTAGAGCCACCCGGTAAAAGCTACATGCATTTAGATAGTGTTATGGGTGGTTTTCTGCTTACATATCCTGAATAGTATTCTGACTATGTTTCTTTTATTGTGATCAGGATGCCGGATCAGGATATTGGTAACATCCTGATATAGTATCCTGGTAGTAACTAATTAATTCACGTGCAGATTAATGAAGCAAGTCTATGACGTTCAAGTGGACCTATTCTCCCAAAGACTCGGGCCAATCTGTTGAAATAGGAACGTTGATCGGATCAGTTAAGAACACACAATCTCTCGAACACTCTTGCTCTCTACTAGCTGCAATCACTCACACTTACACTTGTATTCAAATCACATTGTAACACCTAGTTGATCCGTATCATATCCTGTACTTTATCCTGATATTTGAAGTAATAAGAAGAACAAGGCAGTTGCGATTGTCAGCTCCCGAGGTTTTGTGCTGGAGATCTAGATAGATCAAGGCCTTTCCTCGTACATCCTGTGACACCCTTTACCTTTTTGCTCATTGTTTGATTGTTGATACAGCTCGATATCCTGAGCCGTATCCTGAAAACTGTTTTTTGTCAATAACTTAATCAGCATACATTTTTCAAATACTTCTAGCACACTACCTCACTTAACTAATTTGATCACTTAATTACTTAGGTAATTTTTGACCAAAACAATTTGGCACCCACCGTGGGGCAAGTGGTGTTATTTCTACTAAAAGCTTTTGCAAAATCATTACTTGGTTTTCTATTTTTGAAACTTTTTGCTACACTATTTTTAATGGCCTCAAGATCAAACATGAGCTCTTCTACCGTGTCCGCCACAACCTCTGCAACAATTGGTTCGGTGCTTCCACCACCTCCGAGGATGCAAGCCTCTTCACAGCCTCAGGATCTTTTAGGAGGAACAGAAAATCATGTGTCTCGGGATGTTATCCCCACTCGGAATGCTCAAGGATCTGCTGTCTCAGGGGGTACTCCTATTTTGGCTTCTAATGATGAAATTCTGACTTTGTTTGGCAGTATACAGGATCAGATGAAGCAACAGCAGGAGACCAATCAGATGCTAATGAGAGAGATACAACTCTTGCAATCCAGCTCAAGCAGGCCTGCTGAGGATACCGTCACTCCCTTGCAGCCCAGGGCTTTAAACTTCAGTTCGGCAGTATATACCGAGGATAACAGGGGCAATATTGTGCCTAGTCATACTCAGAATCATACTCCTGAGATACCCTTTTCGGTTAAGGTGTCAACTGTGAGAAGCTCATGATATGCTTCAGGATATGGCCAGAATCCTCAGACTGGTAATGTGTCTAATAATACCAATACTCTTGTTACTAATGGTCTTGGATCTTTGTAGGATGCAGGTATGACATCAGTATTTTCTAGGGAGGTTCAGAAATTGAAGGACATGATATCCAGTGTACATGGGGTGGTCCAACCAATTCCGGAAGTGTCCCAGGACAGCCACAGGATATCCCGCTTTGCACATCCTATCGGTGATGCTGAAATCTCAAAAAGATTTCAAACCCCCAACATGAAGCTCTATGACGGAACTACGGATCCTGAAGAGCATATTGCTCAGTATAATGAAAGGATGGAAATTAATCCTATTCCCCCAGATCTCAAGGAAGCATGCCTCTGCAAGGGTTTTGGTTCTACTTTGACAGGATCAGCCTTAAAATGGATCTTAAATGTTCCACCTCATTCAATTACATCGTTTGCTCATTTAGTCAATTTGTTTAATAGTCAATTTTCTTGCAGTCGAAGTTTTGAAAAACTAACCATTGATCTCTATAGGATAACTCAAGGACCTCAGGAATCCTTGAGGTATTATGTGAACAAGTTTAGCAGGGAATCTCTCGATATCCCACACCTTGATGTTGCAACAACTGTGCAGGCCTTCAAAATGGGATTGCAAAAGGATTCCCAATTTTATCAGGATCTTGTAATGAATCCTTGCAGGAACCTGGATGAGGCTCGAAACAGGGCTTTAAGATATATTCGGTTGGAAGATGACAAAAAGATGCAAGAGAGGATGAATTCATCCTCAACCTATGAATCAACTAACAGGAAGTCAGAATCCTCGTACAAGCCATATCGTTCTAAGCCTTATGGCAGGAATGACAGCAAGAAAGTGAATGTTGTTGAAGACGAGGATCCTGAGTAGTATCCTGAGTTGTCAGAATATTGTTTTTCTATTAATATACCTGAACTAATGTATGCTATGCAGGGTTTGGGAGACAAAGCGAGGTGGCCTCGGAAGAACCAACAAAAAGTTGATTGGAAGGATAAGTCTAAGTGGTGTGCCTTCCATGAGGATTTTGTACATGTTATGGGGATTGCTTTGTTTGAGGAAGGAAATAAGATATCTCCTAAGTAAGGGATATCTGAAGGATCTCCTAGGAAGAAAGAAGAATAAGGGTCAGGATACTGAGAAGGATCCTGAACAAGCAGCATCGCCTCCTGCGGATGCCAAGATAATTAACTTTATTTCAGGAGGATCCGATATCTGTGGAACCTCTTATTCTGCAGCAAAAAGACATGCAAAGGAAGCTAAGGCAGAAAGGGGAGATAAGACGACCAAGACGACAGCCCTCACAACCGATAAAGTGATAACGTTTGACAGTGATGACAGGGATACTGTCCAGGATCCCCATCATGATGGTTTGGTAATAACTTTATATGTTTCTAATCACTTTGTGCGCATGATACTGGTGGATAATGGCAGCTCTGTCAACATTATTCAGCTGGAAACGCTGAAAAGGATGAATGTTTCCCCAATGGATATCACTTCGAAATCTACTGTACTTGTCGGGTTCAGTGGGGAGGCAAGGAATACTGTGGGAGAGATAAAGTTGCCGGTTTATGTTGAAGGAGTCAACTCAATGCAGCGCTTCTGTGTCATGGACTCCCTATCCTGCTATAATATTATATTGGGTAGGCCTTGGATCCATGATATGAAAGTTGTGCCATCTACCTATCATCAGTGCATCAAGATCCCTACCCCTTGGGGGGTTGTCAAGGTGGAAAGAGATCAACAGGAAGCGAAGGAGTGTTATTCTTCTTCAATGAAATCCTCAACAAAGTCTAAAGCAGGATAGAAATTGAAGATGCGAGCCCAGGATATCGTGGAGGCTTCAGAGCAGGATGTTAAGAAAATTATCCTGGATCAGGATAATCCAGATATCTCGGTGCTCGTAAGAACCAATATCCCTCAGGATATTGAGAATCAACTAACTAACTTTTTGAAATGCAGGATGTCAACATTCGCATGGAAACATGAGGATAAGATAGGTATTTCCAAGGATATTATCACTCACAAGCTTGGAATTGACAGGTCATTCAAGCCTGTTCAGCAAAAGAGAAGGAAGTTTGCTCCTGAACGAAATACAATTATTCAAGAGGAAGTCGACAGATTATTGAAGTCCAAGATTGTTTTGGTCAAAAATTACCGAAGCAATTTAGTGATCAAATTAGTTAAGTGAGGTAGTGTGCTAAAATTATGTGTGAAAAATGTGTTAACCAAATTAGTTATGAAAACAGTTTCAGGATACGGCTCAGGATATCGAGCTGTATCTACAATCAAATAATGAGCGAAAATGTAAAGGTTGACACGTGATATACGAGGAAAGCCCTTGATCAATCTAGATCGCCGGCATAAAACCTCGGGAGCTGGCAATCGCAGCTGCCTTGTTCTTGTATTGCTTCAAAAATCAGGATACAGTGCAGGATGTGGTGCGGATCAACTAGGTGTTACAATGTAATTTGATTACAAGTGTTTGTGTGTAGTGATTGTTGAAAGCTAGAAAGCAGAAGTGTTCGAGAGTGTGTGAAAGTTGCGTCGTGCCTTAATCTGATCCGCCCCCATCTATTTATAGTAAAACAAATGTAACTAACTATCCTACATAACCGGGATCCAACGAATATTCCTTAGTCGAACGTTGTAGACCTGGTCTTTCGGGTTCAACGTCTCTCCTTTAACAAATACGCCTGAGTCTTGAGGAGATGGAGTCCATTTGACCGTTGGCAAGCCCCAGTCTTCAACCTGCACGTGATTAATTCGATATGCCTCAGGATATCACCCATGATGTTAGCAATATCCCCGTCCAGTATCCTGATCACAGATAAAAAATTAAAAGCAGGATATAGTTCAAGATATGTATGCTTAGAAAATGACCCATAACAATTGTCCCCAAATATATCGGTTGGTATACCAATCCAACAGATATATTTTAAAAGTTTTATCCATAATTCAAGGCATTTAAAACGAAGCGACGGTCAAGATCACATCATAACCTCCAACGCGCTTTTTGCTCAATGGAGATCCACAATGCCCCTATATCTTCTCTCTTCTTGTTTGGAAAGCCGATATCTCCAACAGAGTCTCCAGGTAATTCCCCATTTCTCATTCACTTTCTATCAATTTTTCTTGGCTTATTCGTAATGGCTGTCGAGACCTTCACCCAGCAGAATCTCCTCAAAAATCCTGAAAAGGAGGTCTGCACTTTCGACAACGCAGACATCGCGGCTTTAAGAGCTTCCGGTGCTTTCCCAGATAACACAGTCTTTAGACCGTTCGATCGGTCAATTCGATCGGATGTTTCTTCCACAGATTGGGTTTGCTTTCCAGCATACCCCTTTTCGCTGGGTCTTCGATATCCCTTTCCTGAATTCATGATGCAATTCTTCCGAACCACTGGCATCTCTTTTGCTCAAACCATGCCCATGGTTTGGAGAGTATTAATCGTACTTAACCAAATCAAAAACCTTCATTGTCCCGACCTCTGCATCTAGGATCTGCCTATTGCTTATCGCCTCCGATCCCACGGCTCTAGCCGGTTCTTGCTTTTCTCGACCTCTAGAAAACCCCTTATCCTTAAAGCCACCAAAAACGAAGACGGATGGCAACGCAAATTTTTCTTTGTCAGACGAGACTCCATTGCTGAGGGTGCCAACCTTCCGGTGGAGTGGTTAACCACCGGTAGGGTCATAAATGTTCTTATGTACCTTTAAGTTTCTATCTTTTACTAATATCCTTCTTTTCGATCCTTATGCAGTGAATTTCAAGGAAGTAGCTCCCCCTACTGCTGAATCAGAGGAAAGAATCAAAACTGTATACCAATTACCTGTAATAGACAGGACTTTCACCACACACGTCCCGAGTTCCAGTCAGTACTCGTCATCTGAAATGTCTGGTAAGGATTACTTTCAAAATAATTAGTTAGTATGAAAAGTAATAATAGTGCAAAACTTTTCCCTTTATGCAGCACCGGCGAAGATCCCTGAAGTCTTTGACCTCGACGAGTTGGGCAGTTATTCTGATCAGGTTCGGGTCAAGAAGGAACCTAGTCCCAAGGCCACAGCCTCTTCCAAACCCGGCAGTTCCAAAGCCATCGTCATTCCCAAACCTTCACCGGCTACTAAGCCCCGGAGTTCAAGTTCCCGTAAAAGGAAAGAGCCTGATACCCCTGTCATTTCTGACACATTTCCCTATGAGAAGCACGGGTTCATTGAAGCTAGCGGGTTTATGACTTCCTTTCTTAACCAAGTTAGTATTCTCAAACCACATCCCGTAGCTTATTTACAAAGATCTATCAATATTAATACCTGTCCTCTTACTTTCGCAGGGTCTTGAGCGTCTGGTTCATCTATATCAAGAATCCTGCGGGCTTAACAAGACGCTTGAATACAAGTTAAAGGAAGCAGAAGTCACGATCTCCGACCAAGGCATGATTGCAGCCGCCAAATCTCGTCATTACGAGGAGAAGTTCAAAGCTATGATTCAAGAACACCAGACTGCTCTCAACCAAGCTACTCTTCAAGCCCAAGCCGATCTTGAAGCTGCCCATGTGCAACATGAACGGGATATGGTCACCTACCGGGAAAGCCTTAAGAGTTCCGTCGTCACTTCTCTCCTCCAAGCCAGGTTGAAGATGGCCCATGAAGCCAAAACATTAGGTTTTGAATGCCCTTCTTGGGATGTTGGTGCCTGGGAGACCAAGCTAAAGAACCTCGGCGGCACTTCTACCAGACCAGCTGCCGAAGAATCTTCCAAAGCAGTTGAAAAAGCAACCGATGCTAAGAAGGATGCTGAGGCGGATCCCAATACGGATGCTGCTGAAATCGTCATGGATGAAGAAGGCACTGCCCCCTAAAGCTTATTTCCTTTAAATTGTTTGAACAATTTTATGTCTTATGAACAATGTTTATTTCTGCATCAAAACAATTTGATAGCCGAAGGTGGATGGGTCCTGGGTTTCAGGATGAAACCTTCGGTTATCAACTTGTATTGCTTATTTCGTCTTTCATTTTTCTTGCTATCACTTTCTGTCTTTCTTATTATAGACCTTAGTTTTGCAAAATATAGTCAGTAATAAATTACCAATACTTTTATTAATTCAATCACCTTTAGAGAAAATTAAAAGATAGTTCATTTTAAAACCTATTATGACGGTACTAACTTAATTAAAGTTTCAAACTAGTACCAGTTTCATATATCTTAATCAAATATCCTGAAAAGTATTTTGAAAATATATTTTGAGAATATATCCCGAGAATTTATCCTAATCAGGATATTTAACCTTTTACCAAACATAGTATTGTCAAAAACTTAAACGATGTTTACAAAGGAAAGATCATACCAGGAATAGGGTATAACCCTATTATCAGACCTCAGTCCCTTTGCAACTTTTCCAATGAAGATGTCCCCTGTCTGAGACACTTAGTGCATTAATCCCAAGCCTTATCCTTTGAGCTTTACATCATTGCCTTAGTAGGAATGTCCCCTGTGTACAATGTCTTCAGATACTTAGAAATCTTCTGGATATCAGCTCCCGTTGTATAGACAATTTTTCATGTTACAGGGGTAAAACCCAAGAATGTTCTGGAAATAAATCCCTTGAATTCTTGGGGAAATCCCAAGTTTTCGTGCGCTACAGGCGGGAGTGTATAAACTCCAAGACTTAGAAAGGTGAAAACCTTTAAACCTTAGAGAGTATGAAAATACCCTTTCGTGAGAGAGGGTGATCAATCCTCATATACCTTTAGGATTCAGGATATAGCCAATAGTGACGAAATTGTCAGCCACTTTTACATGGACTGGTCCCGCCACCTTTAACTATCCCTGAATAACTTGCGCTCCAGGCGGAGTGTTTAAACCCAATTCGGAAGACAGGTGAATACCTTTAAACCTGTGAAGGGATCGGGATCCCTTATACGTGAGAGAGGGGGCCAATCCTCTAATCTTCTGAAGTATCCTGAGTGAGCATCCTGGAGCTATATCCCAAAGCATATACTGCAAAACATCCTTAACTAAGGTGGGTGTTAGCTTGGCTAACACCCCTCCGATGCTTAAGTTAGTATTGGGTTTCAAAGAATAAATTAAACCAAACATATTTAAAAAAGATAGAATTCATACCATCCTGAGTTAGAAATCAAATTCTAAACTCACTTGAAATAAAGCTTAAGGTGTATAGCATTCCAAGATCTCGGTAGCATATCCCCTTCCATATTCTTGAGTCTATATGCTCATTTCCCTGCTTCTGATTCAACTTCATATGGTCCTTCCCATTTTGGAGCTAGCTTGCCATCGGCAGGATTAGTAGTATTCTGAAAAGCCTTTTTTAACACCCAATCTCCAACCTTAAATCTTCTGGTCCTAATATTCTTGTTATATGCTCTGGATATTCTTTGTTGATATGCTGCCATCCTCAGTCTTGCTGCATCTCTTGTCTCATCAATAGTATCCAACTCCTGGCATAGGACTTCAGGATTCTTTTCAGGATCACAGAGGTTGGATCTTGCTGTAGGTACCACCATTTCTGTCGGGATCACTGCTTCTGCTCCAAATACTAAGGAAAACGGGGTTTGGCCTGTTGCATTCTTTATTGTTGTCCTATCAGCCCACAAAACAAAGGGTAATTCTTCTGCCCATCTTCCTTTTTTGGCTCCAAGTCTCTTCTTTAAGTTATTGACAATTATCTTGTTCGAGGATTCTGCTTGTCCATTCGCTTGAGGATGTACCGGAGTAGATGTTATCATTTTGATTCCCCAACTCTTGCAAAAGTCAGTAGTTCTCTTGCTTATAAACTGAGAACCATTGTCACAGATTATCTCGGCTGGTACTCCGAATCTGGTCAGGATATTTCTCTTTATGAAGGATACTACTTCTCGATCCCTGACTTGGACAAATGCCTCGGCTTCAACCCATTTGGAGAAATAATCTGTCATTGCCAACATAAAAACCTTCCCTCCTGGAGCCTTTGGAAGCTTTCCCACTATATCCATACCCCACTTCATAAATGGCCAAGGGGAAACAATAGGATATAATGGTTCAGCAGGCTGATGCAGTATGTTACTATGTCTTTGACATGCATCACATCTTCGAACATATTCTATGGCATCTCTCCTCATTGTCGGCCAATAATATCCTATCCTTAATGCTTTTGAGAATAATGACCTGCCCCCAGTATGGTTACCATAATCCCCTTCATGTATATCCTGAAGTACTTCCTTGGCTTCAAGATCCTCCAAGCACCTCAAATACGGTCCTGCAAGAGATTTCTTGTATAAAACATTATTTATAATAATGAATCGTGATACCTTCATCCTAAATTCCTTAGGATTTTCATTTCTAGGGATGTGTCCTTCTTTGAGATATCTCATGATTGGAGCCGTTCAGGATCTAGGATCCTCTTCAGGATACTCTGCTCCAGGATCCTGAATACCTGCTACTTCTTTATCCCGAGGATTCGTTGCAGGATACAAGACATGTAATATTGGTATTTGGGTTCCTTCTGGTATCCTGATCGATGATCCCAGATTTGCTAAGGCATCTGCTTCAGCATTATCCTCCCTTGGTACCTGTTCAAGTGTAAAAACATCGAAATATCCTGCTAATTTTTTGAGAATATCGAGGTATTCGATTAATTTCTCACCCTTAACTGCATAGGATCCATTAAAATGGTTAGTAATTAACAAGGAGTCAACATATACTTGCAAATTCTTGATACTCATATTCTTAGCCAACTTTAATCCTGCAATTAAAGCTTCATATTCTGCCTCATTATTAGTAGCAGGGAATTCACACCTAATAGCCTGGGGTAATATGTCCCCCTGTGGCAATTTTAGTAGTATTCCCAATCCTACTCCTCTTACATTAGATGCACCATCAGTATATAATGTCCAGGATCCTGAGGATTCTCCTAACTGTTGAACTTCTAGGTCTACCTCATCCTAAATATCACTACTGAAATCAGCCACAAAGTCAGCTAAAGCCTGAGACTTTATGGCATTTCTAGGTTCATATACTAAATCATAAGCACTTAACTTTACTGACCACTTGGCCATCCTGCCTGACATCTCGGGTTTCCTAAGCACAATTTTAACAGGATAGTTGGTTTTAACATGGATCCTATGTGTCTCAAAATAATGTCTAAGCTATGTCGATGCCATGACTAGAGCTAATATCAATTTTTCTAAAGGAGAATACATAGTTTCAGCATCTAACAAACTTTTACTAACATAATAAACAGGATATTGCTGACCATCATGGTCTTTTATAAGAACGGCACTTACAGCATTCCCTGATACAGCGAGGTATAGGTGTTTTGGTCAAAAATTACCGAAGTAATTAAGTGATCAAATTAGTTAAGTGAGGTAGTGTGCTAAAAGTAAGTGTCAAAAATGTGTTAATTAAATTACTTGCAAAAACAGTTTCAGGATACGGCTCGGGATATTGAGCTGTATCAACGATCAAACAATGAGTAAAAAATGAGCAAAAAGTAAAGGAAGTGACACGAGATGTACGAGGAAAGCCCTTGATCAATCTAGATCGCCGACATAAAACCTCGGGAGCTGACAATCGCAGCTGCCTTGTTCTTCAATTGCTTCAAAAATCAGGATACAGTGCAGGATGTGGTACGGATCGACTAAGTGTTACAACGAAAATGAAATACAAGTGTGGTGTTTGCAACTAGCTAGAATGTGATTGTGTTCGAGAGTGTAAGTGTGAAATGATGTGTTCTAAGTTGATCCGACCTCATCTATTTATAGTAAAGATAAAATAACTAACTACCCTAAACTCGCGGGATTCACCGAATATTCCTTCTTGGAACGTTGCAGACCTGGTCTTTCGGGCTCAACGTCTCTTTCTCAACAAATTCGTCCGAGTCTTGAGGAGAAGAAGTCCTTGTGACCGTTAGCAAGCCTCTGCCCTTAACCTGCACGTGGTTAATTCAATAAGCTTCAGGATATCGCCCAAGATGCCAGCAATATCCTCTTCCAGCATCCTGATTACAAATAAACAAACAAAGGCAGGATATTGGTCAGGATACATATGTTAAGAAAATGACCCCTAACAATTGTCCCCAAATATATCAGTTGGGATACCAATCCAACGGATATATTTCAAAAAACCTTATCCCACAACTCAAGGCATTTGAAATGAAGCGACGGTCAAGATTACATCATAACTTCCAACGCGTTTTTTACTCCATGGAGATCCACAATGCCCCTATATCTTCTCTTTTCTTGTTTGAAAAGCAGATATCTTCAACAGACCCTTCAGGTAATTCTCCATTTTTTGACTTTCTTCCTGTCGATTTACTTCAATACAAGTGTGGTGTTTGCAACTAGCTAGAATGTGATTGTGTTCGAGAGTGTAAGTGTGAAATGATGTGTTCTAAGTTGATCCGACCTCATCTATTTATAGTAAAGATAAAATAACTAACTACCCTAAACTCGCGGGATTCACCGAATATTCCTTCTTGGAACGTTGCAGACCTGGTCTTTCGGGCTCAACGTCTCTTTCTCAACAAATTCGTCCGAGTCTTGAGGAGAAGAAGTCCTTGTGACCGTTAGCAAGCCTCTGCCCTTAACCTGCACGTGGTTAATTCAATAAGCTTCAGGATATCGCCCAAGATGCCAGCAATATCCTCTTCCAGCATCCTGATTACAAATAAACAAACAAAGGCAGGATATTGGTCAGGATACATATGTTAAGAAAATGACCCCTAACAATTGTCCCCAAATATATCAGTTGGGATACCAATCCAACGGATATATTTCAAAAACCTTATCCCACAACTCAAGGCATTTGAAATGAAGCGACGGTCAAGATTACATCATAACTTCCAACGCGTTTTTTACTCCATGGAGATCCACAATGCCCCTATATCTTCTCTTTTCTTGTTTGAAAAGCAGATATCTTCAACAGACCCTTCAAGTAATTCTCCATTTTTTGACTTTCTTCCTGTCGATTTACTTCATTTTTTTAGCAATGGCCGCCGAAACCTTCAACCAGCAAAATCTTCTCAAAAATCCCGAGAAGGAGATCTGCGCCTTTGACAACGCAGATATTGCAGCTTTAAGAGCCTCCGGCGCTTTCCCTGACAGCACAGTCTTTAGGCCATTTGATCGGTCAATCCGATCAGATGTTTCTTCTACCGACTGGATTTGTTTTCCAGCATATCCTTTTTCACTAGGCCTTCGATACCCCTTTCCAGAATTCATGATGCAATTCTTTCGTATTACTGGCATCTCTTTTGCTCAAACCATGCCCATGGTTTGGAGAGTACTAATTGTACTCAACCAAATCAAAAACCTCCATTGTTCTGACCTCTGCATCGAGGATCTACCTATTGCTTATCGCCTTCGGTCCCACGGCTCTAGCCGGTTCTTGCTTTTTTCAACCTCCAGCAAACCCCTGATTCTCAAAGCCACCAAAAACGAAGACGGATGGCAACGCAAATTCTTCTTTGTCAAACGAGATTCCATTGCTGAGGGTGCCAACCTTCCGGTGGAGTGGTTAACCACCGGTAGGATCAAAGATATCCTTATATACAATTTAACTGTTATCCCCTATTAATATTCTTCTTTTTGACCTTTATGCAGTGAACTTTAAGGAAGTTGCTCCTCCTACCGCTGAGTCAGAAGAGAGAATCAATACAGTTTACCGGTTACCTGCAATAGACAGGACTTTTACCACACACGTTCCGAGTTCAAGTCAGTACTCGTCATCCGAGATGTCTGGTAAGAATTCCTTTCAGAATAGTTAGTCAAAATAATATAATGATAAAGAATAAAACTTTTCCCTTTATACAGCACCAGCTAAGATCCCTGAAGTCTTTGATCTTGACGAACTGGATAGCTATTCTGACCAGATCCAGGTCAAGAAAGAACCTGGCTCCAAGACCACTGCTACATCCAAACCCAGCAGCTCCAAAGCCATCATCATTCCTAAACCTTCACCGGCTAGCAAACCTCGGAGTTCGAGTTCCCGCAAAAGGAAAGAACCCGATTCCCCTGTCGTTTCTGACACATTTCCTTATGAAAAGCATGGATTCATCGAAGCCAGCAGTTTTATGACTTCTTTTCTCAACCAGGTTAGTATCTTTATACCATATCCTGCAATTTAGACTATTTTCAAAGACTTAATAATAATATTGATCCCTGTCCTTTTACCTTTGCAGGGTCTTGAACGTTTGGTTCACTTGTATCAAGAATCCTGCAAGCTTAACAAAACACTTGAATCCAAGCTAAAGGAAGCAGAAATCACAATTTCAGACCAAGGTATGATCGCGGCGGCCAAGTCTCGTCATTACGAGGAGAAATACAAAGCTATGACCCAGGAACACCAAGTTGCTCTTAACAAGGCTACTCTTCAAGCCCAAGCCGATCTGGAAGCTGCCCATGTGCAGTACGAACGGGATATGGTCAGTTACCGAGAAAGCCTCAAAAGTTCCGTCGTCATTTCTCTCCTCCAGGCTAGGTTGAAGATGGCTCACGAAGCCAAAACATTGGGCTTCGAGTGCCCTTCCTGGGACGTTGGAGCCTGGGAGACCAAGCTGAAGAATCTTGGCGGTACCTCTTCCAAATCAACTGTCGATGATCCTTCTAAAGCAGTTGAAAAGGCAACCGATGCTGACAAGGATGCCGAGGCGGATCCCAAAATGAATGTTGCTGAAACCGCTATGGAGCAAGAAGGCACTACCCCCTAGAGCTTATTTTTATTCGAACAATTTTATGTCTTTATGAACAATTTTCATTTCCATCTCTAAACAATTTGATAACCGAAGGCGGATGGGTCCTGGGTTTCAGGATGAAACCTTCGGTTATCAACCAGTATTGATCGCTTTAAGAATAATTTCATCTTTTGACTTCTCTTTCCATTACTTTGCATTATTTAGTGTAAGTCTTAGCTTTGTAAAAATTTCATACTGTTATTTTACAAAATATTCTGACCAGTATGCTTAAAAACATACTGCAGAAGCCTTTTATTAAATAGATCTTTCAGGCGCTCTTTTAACTTTATAAAAATTTCTTTAGAAAGTAAGAAATAGTTTATCTCTTCAAAACCAGGTTTTGATGATGATCAAAGTTCCAAGCCAATACTAGTTTTAAGCATCCTAATCAAATATCCTTAAAAGGACTTTGAGGATATATGTCAAGATACTTAACATGATGTTACTAAAAATTTAAATGAGGCTCACAAAGGAAAGATCATACCAGACATAGGATATAAACCTATTACCGAACTCCAATCCCTTTGCAACTCTTCCAATGAAGATGTCCCCAGTGCAAGGTACTTAATGCATTAGTCGCAAACTTCATTAGTTTTATAGCACCATCTTGTCAGGGATGTCCCCTGTGTACAATGTCTTCAAGTATCTTAGAAATCTATTTAATGTCAGTTTGCATTGCATAAGCAATATTTTACGTCCCAAGGGCAGAACCCAAGGATGTACTGGAGATAAATCCTTTGTAACCTGGGGAAAATCCCAATTTTTCATGCGCTACAGGCGGGAGTGTATAAACTCCAAGACTTAGAAAGGTGAAAACCTTTAAACCTTAGAGAGTATGAAAATACCCTTTCGTGAGAGAGGGTGATCAATCCTCATATACCGTTAGAATTCAGGATATAGCCAATGGTAACGAAATTGTCAGCCACTTTTACATGGACTGGTCCCGCCACCTTGAACTATCCCTGAATAACTTGCGCTCCAGGCGGGGTGTTTAAACCCAATTCGGAAGAAAGGTGAATACCTTTAAACCTGTGAAGGGATCAGTATCCCTTAAACGTGAGAGAGGGGGCCAATCCTCTAATCTTCTGAGTTATCCGAGTGCATATTCTGGAGCTACATCCTGGAACATATCTTGCAAAACAAATGTAAACTAAGGTGGGTGTTAGCTTGACTAACACCCCTCCGATGCTTAAGTCAGTATTGAGTTCAAAAGAATTAATAATATCAAAACATATTAAAAAGAAGTAAGAATTCATACTATCTTGAGTTAGAAATTAAATTCTAGACTCACTTGAAATAGAGCTTAAGGTGTATAGCATTCCAAGATCTCGGTAGCATATCTCCCTCCATATTCTTGAGTCTATATGCTCATTTCCCTGCTTCTGATTCAACTTCATATGGTCCTTCCCATTTTGGAGCTAACTTGCCATCGGCAGGATTAGTAGTATTTTGGAAAGCCTTTCTTAATACCCAATCTCCAACCTTAAATCTTCTGGTTCTAATATTCTTATTGTATGCCCTGGATATTCTCTGTTGATATGCTGCCATCCTTAGCCTTGCCGCATCTCTCTTTTCATCTATAGTGTCTAAATCCTGACTCAAGGCTTCAGGATTCTTCTCAGGATCACTTAAGATAGATCTTGCAGTAGGTATTGTCATCTCCGTTGGAATCACTGCTTCTGCTCCAAATACCAACGAAAATGGGGTTTGACCTGTTGCATTCTTTACCGTTGTCCTATCAGCCCATAAAACAAAGGGTAATTCTTCTGCCCATCTTCCTTTTTTGGCTCCAAGCCTTTTCTTTAAGTTATTGACAATTATTTTGTTTGAGGATTCTGCTTGTCCATTTGCTTGAGGATGTACCGGAGTAGACGTAATCATTTTGATTCCCCAACTCTTGCAAAAGTCAGTAGTCCTCTTACTTATGAACTGAGAGCCATTGTCACAGATTATCTCAGCTGGTACTCCGAATCTGGTCAGGATATTCCTCTTGATGAAGGATACTACTTCTTGGTCTCTTACTTGAACAAATGCTTCAGCTTCAACCCACTTAGAGAAGTAATCCGTCATTGCTAGCATAAAGACTTTTCCTCCCGGAGCTTTTGGTAGCTTTCCCACTATATCCATACCCCACTTCATAAATGGCCAAGGGGAAACAATAGGATATAATGGTTCAGCCGGTTGATGCAGTATGTTACTATGTCTTTGACATGAGTCACATCTTCGAGCATATTCTGCGGCATCTTTTCTCATTGTTGGCCAATAATATCCCGTCCTTAATATTTTTGAGAATAACGATCTGCCCCCAGCATGGTTACCACAATCCCCTTCATGTATATCCTGAAGGACTTCTTTGGCTTCAAGATCCTCCAAGCATCTCAAATACGGTCCTGCAAGAGATTTCTTGTATAAAATATTATTTATAATAGTGAATCGTGATACCTTCATCCTAAATGCCTTAGGATTTTCATCTCCAGGAATGTGTCCTTCTTTGAGATATTTCATGATTGGAGCCGTCCAGGTTTTAGGATCCTCTTCAGGATATTCTGCCCCAGGATCCTGAATACCAGCTACTTCTTTATCTCGAGGATTCGTTGCAGGATATAAGACATGTACTATTGGTATTTGTGTCCCTTCAGGTATCCTGACCGACGATCCCAGATTTGCTAAGGCATCTGCTTCAGCATTATCTTCCCTTGGTACCTGTTCAAGTATAAAAACATCGAAATATCCTGCTAATTTTTTGAGAATATCGAGATATTCGATTAATTTCTCTCCCTTAACTGCATATGATCCATTAAAATGGTTAGTAATTAACAGAGAGTCAACATATACTTGCAAATTTTTGATACTCATGCTCTTAGCCAACTCTAATCCTGCAATTAAAGCCTCATACTCTGCTTCATTATTAGTAGCAGGAAATTCACACCTAACAGCCTGGGGTAATATGTCCCCCTGTGGCGATTTTAGTAGTATTCCTAATCCTACTCCTCTTACATTAGATGCACCATCAGTATATAATGTCCAGGATCCTGAGGATTCTCCTAGCTGTTGAACTTCTAGATCTACCTCATCCTGAATGTCACTACTAAAGTCAGCCACAAAGTCAGCTAAAGCCTGAGACTTTATGGCATTCCTAGGTTCATATACTAAATCATAAGCACTCAACTTTACTGACCACTTGGCCATCCTGCCTGACATCTCTGGTTTCCTAAGCACATTTTTAATAGGATAGTTTGTTTTAACATGAATCCTATGTGTCTCGAAATAATGCCTAAGTTTCGTTGATGCCATAATTAATGCTAGTATCAATTTTTCTAAATGAGAATACCTAGTTTCAGCATCTAACAAACTTTTACTAACATAATAAACAGGATACTGCTGACCTTCATGGTCTTTTATAAGAACGGCACTTACAGCATTCCCTGATACAGCAAGGTACAGGGATAGTGGTTCACCATTTTCCGGCTTCATCAATAGAGGTGCGGTTGAGAGATACCGTTTCAAATCCTGTAAGGCTGCTTCATGCTTTTCCCCCCATTCGAATCTTTTGTTCTTCTTTAGGATATCATAGAAGTCTTTGCATTTCTCCAAGGATCTTGAGATAAATCTGTTTAGAGCTGCTACTCGGCCTGTTAACCTTTGTACATCCTTCATATTCGAGGGTGATTTTATATCCAGGATAGCTTTAATCTGCTCCGGGCTTGCCTCTATCCCCTTTTTCGTCACCATATACCCAAGAAACTTTCCTGCCCCCACTCCGAAATGGCATTTAGCAGGATTCAGCTTCATGTTGTATTGATCCAGGATATCAAATGCTCCTTTAATATCCTGGAGGTGATCCTTAGCTTTCTTTGATTTTACCACCATATCGTCAATGTACACCTCCATGGTGTCCCCCAGTTTGTCTTTAAACATCATGTTTACCAATCTTTGGTATGTTGCACCTGCATTTTTCAAACCAAAAGGCATAGCTGTATAACAATAAATACATGTTGGCGTCATGAAGGCGGTATCCTCCTGGTCAGAAGGCTCCATTTGTATCTGTTGAAATCCTGAGGATGCGTCCATGAAGGTCAGCATTTCATGCCCAGCAGTGGCATCTACCATTGCATCAATATGGGGAAGAGGAAATGGGTCTTTAGGACAAGCTTTGTTCAAGTCTGTGTAGTCTACACAAACTCTCCATTTCCCATTCTTCTTCTGTACTACAACCACGTTTGCTAGCCACCTTGGGAACTTAACCTCTCTGATCATTCTTGACTTTAATAATCTTTCAACTTCCTCCTGGATAATTGTGTTCCGCTCAGGAGCAAACTTCCTTCTTTTTTGTTGCACAGGCTTGAATGATTTATCAATTCCAAGCTTGTGAGTGATAATATCTTTGGATATGCCTGTCATATCCTCATGCTTCCATGCAAACGTAGACATCCTGCATTTCAAAAAGTTAATTAATTGTTCCTCAATATCCTGAGGGATATTGGTCCCTACGAGCACCGAAATATCGGGGTTATCCTGGTCCAGGATAACCTTCTTCACATCCTGCTCCGGATCCTCCACGATATCCTGTGCCCGTGACTTTAATTGCTATGCTGCGCTAGTTTTGGCTGAGGATTTCATCGAGGAGGAGTAGCACTCTTTCGCCTCCTGCTGATCACTATCAACTTTGACCACTCCCCAAGGGGTAGGTATCTTGATGCATTGGTGATACGTTGATGGCACGGCCTTCATATCGTGAATCCACGGTCTTCCCAATATGATGTTATAGCAGGATAGAGAATCCATCACACAGAAACGTTGTATCGAATTGACTCCTTCAACGTATACTGGCAACTTTATCTCTCCCACTGTGTTTCTAGCCTCTCCACTGAATCCAACAAGCACGGTGGACTTTGAAGTGATATCCATTGGAGATACATTCATTCTCTTCAGAGTTTCTAGTTGGATTATGTTGACGGAGCTGCCATTATCAACCAATATCCTGCGTACAAAATGGTTAGCCACATATAACGTTATTACCAGAGCATCATGGTGAGGATCCTGGACAGTATCCCTGTCATCTGCATCAAAAGTGATCACTTTGTCAGTTGTGAGGGTAGTCATCCTGACAGGTCTGTCTCCCCTTTCGGCCTTAGCTTCCTTTGCATGTCTCTTTGCTGCCGAATACGAGGTCCCACAAATGTCGGATCCTCCCGAAATGAAGTTGATTATCTTGGCATCCGAGGGAGGTGACGCTGCTCGTTCAGGATCCTTGTCAGTATCCTGGCCCTTATTCTTCTTCTTTCCTAAGAGATCTTTCAGATATCCCTTGCTTAGAAGATAGCTTATTTCTTTCCTTAAAGCAATGCAATCCTCAGTCATATGTCCGAAATCTTCGTGGAAAGCACACCATTTCGACTTATCTTTCCAGTCAGCCTTTTGTTGATTCTTTCGAGGCCATCTAGCCTTGTCTCCCAGACCCTGCATAGCATACATTAATTCAGGAATATTAACAGAAAAGCAATATTCAGACAACTCAGGATACTCTTCAGGATCCTCATCTTCGACAGCATTCACTCTCTTGTTTTCATTTCTACCATATGGCTTAGGCCGATATGACTTAAATGAGGATTCTGACTTCCTATTAGTCGATTCATAAGTGTTGGACGAGTTCATCCTTTCTTGCATCTTCTTGTCATCCTCCAGACGGATATATCTCAAGGCCCTGTTACGAGCTTCATCGAGATTCCTGCAGGGATTCATTACAAGATCCTGATAAAACTGAGAATCCTTTTGTAATCCCATCTTAAAAGCTTGCACAGCTGTTGCAACATCAAGATGTGGGATATCCAAGGATTCTCGACTAAATTTGTTCACATAATCCCTCAAGGATTCTTGAGGCCCTTGAGTTATCCTGTAAAGATCACTGGTTAGTTTCTCAAAACTCCGACTACAAGAAAATTGACTGTTAAATAAATTAACCAAATGAGCAAATGAAGTGATTGAGTGAGGAGGAACGTTCAAGAGCCATTTCAAGGCTGATCCCGTTAGAGTAGAACCAAATCCCTTGCACAAGCACGCTTCCTTGAGCTCCGGAGGAATAGGGTTAATCTCCATTCTTTCCCTATACTGAGCAATATGTTCCTCAGGATCCGTAGTCCCATCATAAAGCTTCATGTTGGGAGTTTGGAATCTCTTTGGGATCTCAGCATCACATATAGGGTACGCAAAACGAGATATCTTGTGGCTATCTTGAGATACTTCCGGGATCGGCTGGACCACCCCCGGTACACTAGATATCATGTCTTTCAACTTCTGAAGTTCCCTGGTAAGTGCTGATGTTACACCCGTATCCTGCAAAGATCCACCACTGTTAGTAGTATGAGTATTATTATTATTAGACACGTTACCAGTTGGAGGATTTTGCCCATATCCTGAAGCATATCCTGAGCTCCTCATGGTTGACATCCTAATCGAGGAGGGTATTTCAGGAGTATGATTCTGAGGAAGACTGGGCATGATATTCCCCCTATTATCCTCGGTATAAACAGCTGAGCTAAAGTTCAACGCTCTGGGGTGTAACGGAGTGACATTGTCCTCCGCAGATCTGCTCGAGCCAGCCTTCAGGAGTTGTATCTCCCTCAAAAGCATTCGGTTCGTTTCCTGTTGCTGCCTCATTTGTTCCTGCACACTTCCAAATAAGGTTAAAATTTCATCATTAGAAGCTAAAACGGGAGCAGATCCCTGGACACTCCGAGTCGGGATAACATCTTGAGATTGTGTAGAGGCAGGCATCCTTGGAGGAGGTGGTGGAAGCACCGAACCGGTAGTAGCAGAAGTCATAGCAGACACAGTAGAGGAACTCATGTTTGATCTTGAGGCCATTATAGATAATGTAGCAAAAAGTTTTGAAAATAGAAAACCGATTAGCGATTTGACAAAAAGTTTTAGTAAAAAGAGCACCACTTGCCCCACGGTGGGCGCCAAATTGTTTTGGTCAAAAATTACTGAAGTAATTAAGTGATCAAATTAGTTAAGTGAGGTAGTGTGCTAAAAGTAAGTGTCAAAAATGTGTTAATTAAATTACTTGCAAAAACAGTTTCAGGATACGGCTCGGGATATTGAGCTGTATCAACGATCAAACAATGAGTAAAAAATGAGCAAAAAGTAAAGGAAGTGATACGAGATGTACGAGGAAAGCCCTTGATCAATCTAGATCGCCGGCATAAAACCTCGGGAGCTGACAATCGCAGCTGCCTTGTTCTTCAATTGCTTCAAAAATCAGGATACAGTGCAGGATGTGGTACGGATCGACTAAGTGTTACAACGAAAATGAAATACAAGTGTGGTGTTTGCAACTAGCTAGAATGTGATTGTGTTCGAGAGTGTAAGTGTGAAATGATGTGTTCTAAGTTGATCCGACCTCATCTATTTATAGTAAAGATAAAATAACTAACTACCCTAAACTCGCGGGATTCACCGAATATTCCTTCTTGGAACGTTGCAGACCTGGTCTTTCGGGCTCAACGTCTCTTTCTCAACAAATTCGTCCGAGTCTTGAGGAGAAGAAGTCCTTGTGACCGTTAGCAAGCCTCTGCCCTTAACCTGCACGTGGTTAATTCAATAAGCTTCAGGATATCGCCCAAGATGCCAGCAATATCCTCTTCCAGCATCCTGATTACAAATAAACAAACAAAGGCAGGATATTGGTCAGGATACATATGTTAAGAAAATGACCCCTAACAATAGGGATAGTGGTTCACCATTTTCAGGCTTCATCAATAGAGGTGCAGTTGAGAGATATCGCTTCAAATCCTGCAAGGCTGCTTCATGCTTTACTCCCCATTCAAATTTCTTATTCTTCTTGAGGATATCATAGAATTTCTTGCATTTTTCCAAGGATCTTGAAATAAATCTATTCAAAGCTGCTACTCGGCCTGTTAACCGTTGTACGTCCTTCATATTCAAGGGTGATTTTATATCCAGGATAGCTTTAATCTACTCCGGGCTTGCCTCTATCCCCCTTTTTGTCACCATATATCCTAGAAACTTTCCTGCCCCCACTCCGAAATGGCACTTGGCAGGATTCAGCTTCATGTTGTACTGGTCCAGGATATCAAATGCTCCCTTGATATCCTGGAGGTGATCCTCAGCCTTTTTAGATTTTACCACCATATCGTCAATATATACCTCCATGGTGTCCCCCAGCTTATCTTTGAACATCATGTTCACTAATCTCTGGTATGTGGCACCTGCATTTTTCAAACCGAAAGGCATGGCAGTATAGCAATATATACCTGTTGGTGTCATGAAAGCAGTATCCTCCTGGTCCGAAGGCTCCATTTGAATCTGCTGAAATCCTGAGGATGCGTCCATGAACGTTAACATTTCATGTCCAGCAGTAGCATCTACCATTGCATCGATATCAGGGAGAGGAAATGGGTCTTTAGGACAAGCCTTGTTCAAGTCCGTGTAGTCTACACAGACTCTCCATTTCCCGTTTTTCTTCTATACCACAACTACGTTTGCTAGCCATCTTGGAAACCTGACTTCTCTGATCAACAATCTTTCAACTTCTTCTTGGATAATCGTATTCCGCTCAGGAGCAAATTTTCTTCTTTTTTGCTAAACAGGCTTGAATGATCTGTCAATTCCAAGCTTGTGAGTAATAATGTCTTTGGATATGCCTGTCATATCCTCATGCTTCCATGCAAACGTTGACATCTTGCATTTCAAAAAGTTAGTTAACTGCACTTCAATATCCTGAGGGATATTGGTTCCTACATGCACCGAGATATCAGGATTATCATGATCCAGGATAATTTTCTTCACATCCTGCTCCGAAGCTTCCAAGGGATCCCGGGCCCGCATCTTTAATTGCTATGCTTGATTAGGCTTGGTTGAAGATTTCATCGAGGATGAATAGCATTCTTTCGCTTCCTGCTGATCACTTTCAACCTTGACAACTCCCCAAGGGGTAGGGATCTTGATGCATTGGTGATATGTTGATGGCACAACCTTCATATCATGAATCCATGGTCTTCCCAGTATGATGTTATAGCAGGATAAGGAGTCCATCACACAGAAGCGTTGTATCGAGTTGACCCCTTCAACATATACTGGTAACTTTATCTCCCCTACGGTATTCCTAGCTTCTCCACTGAAACCAACGAGCACAGTGGACTTCGAAGTAATGTCCATCGGAGATACATTCATCCTTTTCAATGTTTCCAGTTGAATTATATTGACAGAACTACCGTTGTCCACCAATATCCTGCGTACAAAATGGTTAGCCACATATAATGTTATTACCAAAGCATCATGGTGAGGATCCTGAACAGCATCCCTGTCATCACTATCGAAAGTGATCACTTTATCAGTTGTGAGGGTAGTCATCCTGACGGGTTTGTCTCCCCTTTCACTCTTAGCTTCCTTTGCATGTCTCTTAGCCGCCGAATACGAAGTCCCACAAATGTCGGATCCTCCTGAAATAAAGTTAATTATCTTGGCATCTGCTGGGGGTGTTGTTGCTCGTTCAGGATCCTTCTCGGGATCCTGCCCTTTATTCTTCTTTCTTCCCAGCAAGTCCTTCAGATACCCCTTGCTTAACAGGTAACTTATCTCTTTCCTTAGTGCAATGCAATCCTCGGTCATATGTCCGAAGTCTTCATGGAAGGCACACCATTTAGATTTATCCTTCCAATCAGCTTTCTGCTGGTTTTTTCGAGGCCACCTAGCTTTGTCCCCTAAACCCTGCATAGCATACATTATCTCAGGTATATTGACAGAAAAGCAGTATTCAGATAAGTCAGGATATTCTTCAGGATCCTCGTCTTCAACAGCATTCACTTTCTTGTTATCATTTCTGCCATATGGCTTGGAGCGATATGGCTTATATGAGGATTCTGATTTCCTGTTAGTTGATTCATAGGTTGAGGTAGAATTCATCCTCTCTTGCATCTTCTTGTCATCTTCCAAACGGATGTATCTCAAAGCCCTGTTACGAGATTCGTCGAGATTCCTGCAGGGATTCATTATAAGATCCTGATAAAACTGAGAATCCTTTTGTAACCCCATCTTAAAAGCTTGCACAGCTGTTGCAACATCAAGATGTGGGATGTCCAAGGATTCTCGACTGAACTTGTTCACATAATCCCTCAAGGATTCCTGAGATCCTTGAGTTATCCTGTAAAGGTCACTGGTTAGTTTCTCAAAACTCCGACTACAAGAAAATTGACTGTTAAATAAATTAACCAAATGAGCAAATGAAGTAATTGAGTGAGGAGGGACATTTAACAGCCATTTTAAGGCTGATCTTGTCAAGGTAGAACCGAATCCCTTGCATAAGCATGCTTCCTTGATATCTGGAGGGATAGGATTGATTTCCATCCGTTCCCTATACTGGGCAATATGCTCCTCAGGATCCGTAGTCCCGTCATACAGTTTCATGTTGGGAGTCTGGAATCTTTTTGGGATTTCAGCATCACAGATAGGATACGCAAAGCGGAATATCCTGTGGCTGTCTTGGGATACTTCCGGAATTGGCTGGACCACTCCAGGTACACTGGATATCATGCCCTTCAATTTCTGGAGCTCCCTGGTAAATGTTGACGTCATACCTGCATCCTGCAAAGACCCATTGTTGTTAGTAGCAAGAATATTATTATTTGAAACATTACCAGTATGAGGATTTTGGCCATATCCTGAAGCATATCCTAAACTCCTCACAGTCGACATCCTGACCGAGGAGGGTATCTCAGGGGTATGATTCTTAGAATGGCTTGGGACGATATTCCCCCTGTTGTCCTCAGTGTAAACTGCGGAACTGAAGTTCAAAGCCCTGGGCTGTATAGGAGTGACAGTTTCTTCAGCAGGTCTACTCGAGCTAGCTTTTAAGAGTTGTATTTCTCTTAACATCATTTGGTTAGTTTCCTGTTGCTGCCTCATTTGACCCTGCACACTTCCAAATAAAGTTAGAATTTCATCATTAGAGGCTAAAACGGGAGCAGATCCCTGAACACTCCGAGTAGGGATTACATCTTGAGGATGTGAAGAAAATGGCATCCTTGGAGGAGGTGGTGGAAGCACCGAACCGGTAGTAACAGAGGTTGCAGCAGACATAGTGGAGGAGCTCATGTTTGATCTTGAGGCCATTGTAAACAATGTGGCAAAAAGATTCGAAAACAGAAAACCGATTAATGATTTCACAAAGATTTTTAGTAAAGAGAGCACTACTTGCCCCACGGTGGGCGCCAAATTGTTTTGGTCAAAAATTACCGAAGCAATTTAGTGATCAAATTAGTTAAGTGAGGTAGTGTGCTAAAATTATGTGTGAAAAATATGTTAACCAAGTTAATTATAAAAACAGTTTCAGGATACGGCTCAAGATATAGAGCTGTATCTGTGATCAAACAATGAGCAGAAAAGTGAAGGTTGACACGTGATGTACGAGGAAAGCCCTTGATCAATCTAGATCGCCGGCACAAAACCTCGGGAGCTGACAATCGCAGCTGCCTTGTTCTTCTATTGCTTCAAATATCAGGATACAGTGCAGGATGTGGTGCGGATCAACTAGGTGTTACAATGTAATTCGATTACAAGTGTTTGTGTGTAGTGACTGCTGAAAGCTAGAGAGCAAAAGTGTTCGAGAGTGTGTGAAAGTTTCGTTGTGCCTTAATCTGATCCGCCCCCATCTATTTATAGTAAAACAAATGTAACAAACTATCCTAAATAACCGGGATCCAGCGAATATTCCTCAGTCGAACGTTGTAGACCTAGTCTTTCGGGTTCAACGTCTCTCCTTTAACAAATACGCCCGAGTCTTGAGGAGATGGAGTCCATTTGACTGTTGCAAGCCCCAGTCTTCAACCTGCACGTGATTAATTCGATATGTCATCTTCCAAACGGATATATCTCAAAGCCCTGTTACGAGCTTCGTCGTGATTCCTGCAGGGATTCATTACAAGATCCTGATAAAACTGAGAATCCTTTTGCAACCCCATCTTAAAAGCTTGCACAGCTGTTGCAACATCAAGATGTGGGATATCCAAGGATTCTCGACTGAATTTGTTCACATAATCCCTCAAGGATTCCTGAGGCCCTTGAGTTATCCTGTAAAGATCATTGGTTAGTTTCTCAAAACTCCGGCTGCAAGAAAAATGACTATTAAATAAATTAACAAAATGAGCAAACGAAGTAATTGAGTGAGGAGGGACATTTAATAGCCATTTTAAGGCTGATCCTGTCAGGGTAGACCCAAAACCCTTTCACAAGCATGCTTCCTTGAGCTCCGGAGGGATAGGGTTAATCTCCATTCTTTCCCTATACTGGGCAATATGCTCTTCAGGATCCGTAGTCCCATCATACCGCTTCATGTTGGGAGTCTGAAATCTTTTTTGGGATTTCAGCATCACAGATAGGATATGCAAAGCGGGATATCATGTGGCTGTCTTGGGATACTTCCGGAATTGGCTGGACCACTCTAGGTACACTGGATATCATGTCCTTCAATTTCTGGAGCTCCCTGGTAAATGTTGACGTCATACCTACATCTTGCAAAGAGCCATTGTTGTTAGTAGCAAGAATATTATTATTTGACACATTACCGGTCTGAGGATTTTGGCCATATCCTGAAGCGTATCCCGAACTCCTCACAGTTGACATCCTGACCGAGGAGGGTATCTCAGGGGTATGATTCTGAGAATGGCTTGGGATGATATTCCCCCTGTTATCCTCAGTGTAAACTGCGGAACTGAAGTTCAAAGCCCTGGGCTGTATGGGAGTGACAGTTTCTTCAGCAGGTCTACTCGAGCTAGCTTCTAAGAGTTGTATTTCTCTTAACAGCATTTGGTTAGTTTCCTGTTGCTGCCTCATTTGTTCCTGCACACTTCCAAATAAAGTTAGAATTTCATCATTAGAGGCTAAAACGGGAGCAGATCCCTGAACACTCCGAGTAGGGATTACATCTTGAGGTTGTGAAGAAAATGGCATCCTTGGAGGAGGTGGTGGAAGCACCAAATCGGTAGTAGCAGAGGTTGCAGCGGACATAGTGGAGGAGCTCATGTTTGATCCTGAGGCCATTGTAAACAATGTGGCAAAAAGTTTTGAAAATAGAAAACCGATTAACGATTTTACAAAGATTTTTAGTAAAAGTAGCACCACTTGCCCCACGGTGGGCGCCAAATTGTTTTGGTCAAAAATTACCGAAGCAATTTAGTGATCAAATTAGTTAAGTGAGGTAGTGTGCTAAAATTATTTGTGAAAAATGTGTTAACCAAATTAGTTATGAAAACAGTTTCAGGATACGGCTCAGGATATCGAGCTGTATCTACAATCAAACAATGAGCGAAAATGTAAAGGTTGACACGTGATATACGAGGAAAGCCCTTGATCAATCTAGATCGCTGGCATAAAACCTCGGGAGCTGGCAATCGCAGCTGCCTTGTTCTTCTATTGCTTCAAAAATCAGGATACAGTGCAGGATGTGGTGCGGATCAACTAGGTGTTACAATGTAATTTGATTACAAGTGTTTGTGTGTAATGATTGTTGAAAGCTAGAAAGCAGAAGTGTTCGAGAGTGTGTGAAAGTTGTGTCGTGCCTTAATCTGATCCGCCCCCATCTATTTATAGTAAAACAAATGTAACTAACTATCCTACATAACCGGGATCCAACGAATATTCCTTAGTCGAACGTTGTAGACCTGGTCTTTCGGGTTCAACGTCTCTCCTTTAACAAATACGCCCGAGTCTTGAGGAGATGGAGTCCATTTGACCGTTGGCAAGCCCCAGTCTTCAACCTGCACGTGATTAATTCGATATGCCTCAGGATATCACCCAAGATGTTAGCAATATCCCCGTCCAGTATCCTGATCACAGATAAACAATTAAAAGCAGGATATAGTTCAAGATATGTATGCTTAGAAAATGACCCATAACAAAGATGATCAGGGAGGTTCAAATTTCCAAAGTGGCTAGTGTTTTGGTCAGAAAATCTGATGATGATAATGCAACCAAACTCTTTGTATAGGGGAATGATGCTTAAAATGTGTAACAACAATGAGGATCACTTCAATGTAGAATGCCCAAACAACACAAGGATTTATACGGGGAAAAAGCCCTTGATCAAGAGTTGATCTCCGGCACAAAAAACCCCGGGTGATGGAAACTACCGATCACCAAGATCAAATAAATGAATAAGCGTTTACAACTTCGGATAGTAACGAGCTAGGTACAAGGATCACTACGGTGAAATGTGTAAAAAGTGTAAGTAATTGCTAAGTGTTTGAACGAGAGCTTGAATGAGAGCGTTTTCGAGTGTGTCAAACTGCCAAAAATGACTAAGTGTCCCTAACTAGCTCGTTACCCCTTTCAAATAAGAAAAATATCTAGTTAACAAACTCTCCGACTTTCGGGCCAAGCCTCCACGTTCTCCATAACGTCTAGTTTTGATCTAGCACGTGCAGAATACTTCAGGAATATTCTCCAGGAATGTCGCTAAGACTTGGTCAAGCTTGATATACCTGCGAGACATTTCAAAAACACAAGTAAACAATCGTCAGTAAGAGGATCCTTAAAGTGATCCATGATCCTGATCCTGAAGCTCTTCTGAGGATCACCACCTGTCACAGAAGTAAGGATCACTAGTTAGGATAACGAATAAGGATCACTAATTGTTAGAAAATCCTCCCCTAACAATTGCCCCCAAAATATAAGGAGTAATTTGTAACATTTAACGAGTTATATTTTCTTGATCTTATCCGTAACAAACTAACGGATATATAGCCGTTAATTTTGAACTAGCCGTTGCGATGATGATGTCACGGAAGTGACAACCTGCAAGATCATGATTATAAATAGAGATATAGATAGGATCAAATGCATTTAAATTTTCAGAGATACTCCCTTTATAATCCACATTCCGAAGACGTTCAGGTATTCTCTCTCTCTATCCTTTTCCCTCTCTTGCTCTGTTTTCACCTTTCCATCAAATATGTTGCTCCGAAGTTCTCCGGGCAAAGATCACAAGAAAGATAGCCCTTTGAAAAGTCAGAAAATCATCAAGGACTCCGCAAATGAAAAGTGTTGCTTTAACGATGCACAGATAGACAGAATCCGTTGCTGTTTTCCGGCGAATGCCTTTATCAGACCCTTTGATCCTACTACCCTTAGCGACTATGTTTCAGAAACATGGGTTGCATTTCCAGCCACTCCATTCACCATAGGATACACCTATCCTTTCCCGGAGTTCACACAATCCTTCTTTTCCCTTACCGGCATCTCTTATATCCAAGCCATGCCGATGATTTGGAGGGTCTTGTATACCCTGGAGAGGATCATCGAACAGGAAGGCATTCCTTTGGGCATGTCGGAATTGGCGGAGCTGTATGATCTTACTACCTTTGGTTCCCATCGTTATTTGCTTAAGGGAAAACCCGGTGCAGATCACCCTCTTCTCAAAGTTACCAAAAACGACAAAGATTGGAAACGTCGCTTCTTCTTTGTAAGAAGGGATACTATTTCAGATGGAGAGCATTTACCAAGAACATGGTCCACCCATGGTAGGCCGGAGGATCCTGGGAAGGATCATCAGATGGTCATGTTTTTGTAATAGGATCACTAACCCCTTTTTTGTCTTGTGTCATGCAGCCATCTCTGTTTCACATCTCATCACAACACCTGCGACCAGGGAAAGACTTGCTACTTTCTGGGGACTTGACCCTGAAACTAGAACTTTCAAGACAACAACCCAAGACTCACAGGAGGTATCCTCGGGCTCTGTCACAATGTCGAGTAAGTATCCTTGTTTATAATTAAATAAATAGTTAAATGTATATTAAGAAAAGATACTTATCTTATTTTGGTTGCGTAGGCGCTGGAAAATCTGCCAAAGCTGCTTCAAGGTTCAGTGTCACCGATCTCACCACTGTCAAATCCTCCAAAAGAAAGGTCCCTACTAGCCCGACAGCCTCAATCCCTAAGGCACCCCTCAAAGGGAAGGGAATCAAGAAGAGAAAGACTTCCGACGCTGAGGATTTGCAGGGCCTGCCCTTAATTCGCCACCAGTTCCTTGAGTACTTCAATGATGTAAGGATCACTATCTCCACTTGTATATCCTGTTGATCTAAGGATCACTTGCTCTTGAACTGCTTTATCCTTTTCTTTTGCAGAAATTTGCTGAAATCGAGGATTACGTCGGCCATGTTGAGGATCAAGATAAGAAGATTGCCGACCTCCAGCAGACTGCTGTGCTTAAGGATCTTGCACTTGCTGATCTTCAAAAGGAACTCAAGGATACCAAGCAGAAAATGGCCAAGGTGCTGGTTAACTTTGATTATGAAAGGCAAGAGATCATGGATGATGCTAAAGTTTCTGCCGCCATAGCAATGTACAAAACCAAACTCCAAATGGCCTTGGAAGCTCAGGATCCTGCCTTCGACAAAGGCAACTGGGAGATTGAAGAATGGAAGGCAAGGCTGGCTGAATTGGGTGATGAAGAAGAGGCTGAGGAGATTCTGGCAATTGAGGCTAGTGGCAGCGGGTTGAAGGATAAAGCTGAGGATGCAGCGGCTGGTGGTGATGATGCAGCGAAGGTGTAGGCTGCACAATTGGGCGATGATGGATATATGTGCTGAGGCCGGAGCCCAATTTTTAGTTTGATGGTTGTTTTTGTGGTTGTGATGTTTAAGACAATTTCATGGGTTGTACTCTGAACAATAGGTTTTTAGGATTAAGGATCATGTATGATCCTTTGGACAATAGGCAGGATTGCAATTGGTGGAGGGATCCTCTGTTTGGGGGATGAAGCCATTGTGATCCTGCTGCCTTTATATTCCTGCACTACTTTTGAACTCATTATCATGGACACCCTTTACCTACCCCAGCGGACGGGCCACGTTTTGCTGGTAGAAGCTCGGGTAGGTAATTTTGACAACCTTTAAAGGGTTAGTCTTATGTTAATAAATAAAAACTTAACCTTTTGTCGCTTATCTTGTGTTGTTATCCTTTTTAGTATGTTATTTTCCAACTGTTATAATGTTCAATTTGTTTATACTTATCAAGCCTTGAAAAACTAGGAAAGATATCCAAAAAGTTTAGGATATGAACAAGGATCACATATCCCATAACAGATAAATTTTAAAAAATGACATGATTTAAAATTTATAAGTTCAGTTGTCAAGTATAAGGGTCATTTAAAAGAATAATAAATAAAATCCAAAGAGTTAAGGATCATACCTGAGGACCCAAGTTAGAATTCTAACCATAATAAGGATAACTATAAGATAAACCTTAGAGTGAAATAAGGATGAAGGATCCCTAACTGCCTACCTTCAAGGACCTGAAATAGAGCATAACTTGGGACTAAGCCAATATAAGAAAAGAGTTAGCAACTGGGGACAAGCCCAAGGATAACTGGGGACAAGCCCAAGGATAACTGGGGACAAGCCCAAGGATAACTGGGGACGAGCCCAAGGATCGTATGTAAACTGGAGTATGGCCCTAACTGGCGACTATCCAAACTTAGTGACATGAAGATGCCAAAACCTTAGCTAACGTGAAAACGTTAGAAACCTTATGAACGGATGTATGGTACGTCTACCATTATACGTAGGATCCTAAGCATAGCCAGAACAATGGAATTATCAGCCCCTATAATGAGTACTGGTCCCAAAGCCTTGAACTATACCAGGATCATCGTGCGCTGCAGGCGGAATCTGGGGACAAGCCCAAATAACTGGGGTTAAACCCAAAGGACGGATTGCTTCTGTGGATAACCAATGTTGTGCTGAAGATACCTGAGCTTTCAAAACTTGAACTCACGTGAGAGATGGATAAAGGATACATGATCCTTATCCTTATATGAGAAAATAAAGAAATGAAATAGTTCAAGTTTAGGATATTACCTAAGTAAGGATCACCGATACTTTGAGGATCCTTTAAGGATATCCCTATCCTGAGGATCATCTGTGCCATGAGGATCCTGCTCACATGAAATATTTCTTCAAGTGGACAGCATTCCAAGCTCTTGGTAGCAAATCACCTTCCATGTTTAGCAATCTATATGCCCCCTTTCCTGCTTCAGCTTCAATCAAATAAGGGCCTTCCCATTTTGGAGCCAATTTTCCATCAGCAGGATTGGTGGTATTCTGAAATGCTTTCCTTAATACCATATCTCCGACTTGAAACCTCCTGATCCTGACATTTTTGTTGTAAGCACCAGCCATTCTTTGTTGATAACTGGCCATCCTGATCCTAGCCATATCCCTGATTTCTTCAATAGTATCCAAGTCTTGAGCCAGGTTTTCATCATTTTCCTCAGGATCACGGGTACTTGTTCTAGCAGTAGGAACCACCATTTCTGTTGGGATCACTGATTCTGCCCCAAACACCAAAGAGAATGGTGTTTGACCAGTAGCATTCTTAGGGGTTGTCCTGTCAGCCCAGAGCACATAGGGTAGCTCTTCTGCCCATTTTCCTTTCTTGGATCCAAGCTTTTTCTTCAAGTTGTTGATGATGATCTTGTTGGATGATTCTGCTTGACCATTAGCTTGTGGGTGGACTGGTGTTGATGTTATCATCTTAATCCCCCAGCTGTCACAAAAGTTAGTGGTTCTGCCCCCAATAAATTGGGAACCATTATCACATATAATCTCAGAAGGAATTCCAAATCTAGTTATAATATTTCTTTTAATGAAGGATATAACTTCCTTTTCTCTGACTTGGGCAAAAGCTTCAGCCTCTATCCACTTGGAGAAGTAATCAGTCATAGCTAACATGAATACTTTCCCACCAGGTGCCTTAGGGAGCTTACCAACTATATCCATACCCCATCTCATAAATGGCCAAGAGGAGGATATAGGATGCAATAATTCAGCTGGTTGATGAAGAATATTGCTGTGTCTCTGGCAAGGATCACATCTTCTGGCATACTCCACAGCATCTTTCTTCATGGTTGGCCAATAATATCCTGTCCTCAGGATCCTTGAAAATAAAGCCCTGCCCCCAGTGTGGTTTCCACAATCTCCTTCATGGAAGTCTTTTAAAACTTCCTGAACTTCAGGATCCTCAATGCATCTCAAGTATGGTCCTGCAAGAGATCGTCTATACAACATATTATTCATAATTGTGAATTGAGATACCTTAGATTTGAAAGCCCTAGGGTTTTCTCCTGTAGGAATCTCTCCATGTTGTAAGTATCTCATAATTGGTGAGATCCATGATCCGGATCCTGAATAGGATTGAGTATCCTCAGTGGGGATCATTGCAGAATTATTCCCTATCTCCATAGCCACATGATCCTCAATAGCTGGGGTTAGGATATGGATAATAGGGATCTTGATATCCTCTGGGATCTTCAAAGATGATCCTAAGTTAGCCAATGCATCAGCTTCTGTATTTTCTTCCCTTGGTACCTGTGACAAACTAAAGGAAACAAAAGAGAGTGCCAAACTTTTGACTATCTCCAAATATTTGGTTAGCTTTTCACCTTTAACAGCATATGATCCATTAAAGTGATTTGTAATTAACAAAGAATCTACATGTACCTCAAGATACCTGATCCCCATATGCTTTGCAATTTGCAAACCAGCAATTAAGGCTTCATATTCAGCCTCATTATTAGTGGTTTGGAACTCACAAGCTATAGAATGGGGTATTATGTCCCCCTGTGGCGATTTTAGTAGTATTCCAAGCCCTGTGCCTTTGACATTTGAGGATCCATCAGTGTGGAGTATCCAAGGATCCTTGGTCTCTTCTAGCTGCTGGACTTCTAACTCAGCTTCTTCTTGTAAATCACTACTGAAATCAGCCACAAAGTCAGCTAATGCTTGGGATTTGATAGCTGTCCTAGGCTCATATCTTATATCATAGGCACTCAGCTTTACTGCCCACTTAGCCATCCTTCCGGACATCTCTGGTTTCCTGAGGACATTCTTAATTGGAAAATTAGTTTTGACAATAATAACATGAGTTTCAAAATAATGTCTTAACTTGGTAGATGCCATTATTAATGCAAGGATAAGTTTTTCAAGGTGTGAGTACCTGGATTCGGCATCAAGTAAACTTTTACTTACATAATAAACGGGATGTTGTGTACCTTGATGATCCTTAACAAGGACCGCACTTACTGCTTTTGAGGATACTGCGAGATACAAGGATAACACTTCACCTTTTTCTAGTTTCATTAAAGCCGGGGCCGAGGATAGGTAATCTTTGAGGGCTTTTAAAGCATTTTCATGCTTCTCCGTCCACTCAAATTTCTTGTTCTTCCTTAGGATATCATAGAATTCTTTACATTTCTCGGAGGACTTGGATATGAATCTGTTCAAGGCTGCTATCCTTCCTGTTAATCTTTGAACATCCTTAGCATTGGCCGGAGATTTGATGTTCACTATTGCTTTGATTTGTTCCGGGCTAGCTTCGATGCCTCTCTTAGTCACCATGTATCCTAAGAATTTACCTGCTTTGACACCAAAATGACATTTTGAAGGATTAAGCTTCATATTATAGTTGTCAAGGATATCAAATGCTTCCTCCAAGTCTCGCAGGTGATCCTCAGCTTTTAAGGATTTCACCACCATATCGTCTATGTAGACCTCCATAGTTTGTCCAATCTGATCCTTGAACATCATATTCACCAGCCTTTGGTACGTTGCACCTGCATTTCTCAATCCAAACGGCATAGCAATATAGCAATATAGCAATATATACCAGTTGGAGTCATGAAGGCTGTATCCTCTTGGTCGGATGGTTCCATTTGGATTTGTTGAAATCCAGATGAAGCATCCATGAAAGTTAACAGTTCATGACCCGCAGTTGCATCCACCATGGAGTCAATGTGGGGTAAAGGGAAAGGATCCTTGGGACATGCCTTATTTAAATCGGTAAAATCGACACATACCCTCCACTTTCCGTTTTTCTTTTGAACAACAACCACATTGGCCAACCATCTTGGATACTTGACCTCTCTAATCATACCTGCCCGGAGCAATTTTTCTACCTCTTCCTGGATAATGGCATTCCTTTCTGGTGCAAACTTCCTTCTTCTTTGATGTATTGGTTTGAAGGATCTGTCGATGCCGAGTTTATGGGTGATAACATCTTTGGATATACCAGTCATGTCTTCATGTTTCCATGCAAAGGTAGTCTTTCTCCTTTTGAGGAAGGATATGAGGTCTTCTTTCCTTTCGCCAAGGATCCCTGATCCGATATAGATTTTGGATTCAGGATCATCAGGATCCATGAGGATTTCTACCACATCCTGCTCTCTGGCCTCCAGGACATTCCTTGGAGGATACCTTGATTGCTATTGCTCCCTTGATTTCGAAGCTGGTTTCATCGATGAAGTGTAGCAATTCTTAGCTTCCTGCTGATCACTATCGATCTTTACTATTCCCCAAGGACTAGGAAGCTTCACACATTGATGGTAAGTAGATGGGACTGCTTTCATATCGTGTATCCAGGGTCTGCCAAGGATAACATTACAACAAGATAAACAGTCAATAACACAAAATTTTTGATAAGAGTGTAAGCCTTCAATATATATTGGGAGCTTAATGTCCCCCAGGGTGTTCTTAGTTTCGCCACTAAATCCCACGAGCACGGAGGATCTTGGTATGATCTCTGATTCGGGGATACCCATCTTCTTTAGAACGTCAAGTTGGATAATGTTCACTGAACTTCCTCCGTCTATTAGGATCCTGCGGACAAAACAGTTAGATATAAAAAGAGTAATAACTAAACCATCGTGATGAGGATCCTGGATATCAGTACGATCCTCTTCATCAAAGGTTATGACTTTTCCTTCGGAGACACTCGATGTTCGAACTGGCCTTTCTCCGTTATCCATTTTAGTTTCCTTCGCATGCCTCTTAGCTGCTGAAAAGGATGTGCCACAAATGTCGGATCCCCCAGAGATAAAATTTATCACTTGTGCGTCTGCTGGAGGGGCTGGAGCCTTCTCAGGGATCCTTTCAGGATCCTGAGTCCTTGACTTTTTCCTACCCAACAACTCTTTTAGATGCCCTTTGCTCAACAAGTACCCAATCTCCTTTCTTAGTGCAATGCATTCTTCTGTGAGGTGCCCAAAATCTTCATGATATGCACACCACTTTGATTTATCCTTATTTGCAGCTGGCCTTTCATTCTTTCTTGGCCATCTAGCTTTATCACCTAGGTTCTGCAAGGCAAGGATTAGTTCATTGTTATCAACACTAAAGCAATATTCAGAGATTGGAGGATAATCCTCATCGTCCTCTTCTTGATCAATAGAATGCACGTTCTGATTATCAGATTTGTTGTAGGATCTGAACTTGTTGTTTCTGAATGAGGATCCTTGCTTATCCTGCTTTGAGGATCCTGTTATCTTCTCCTGAATCCTCTTATCATCCTCTAGCCGGATGAACCTGAGGGCCCGGGTTCTTACCTCATCTAGGTTCCTGCACGGTGTCATAACAAGATCATCATAAAATAAGGAATCCCTAAGTAATCCCATTTTGAAGGCCTCAACAGCCGTAGCTATATCTAAGTTGGGAATGTCTAAGGATTCTTTACTAAATTTGGTAATGTAATCCCTTAATGATTCATTATGACCCTGGGTTATCCTATATAAATCACTAGTTAATCGTTCAAATTTTCTACTACAAGAAAACTGAGTATTAAACAAGTTAACTAGGTTTGCAAATGAGGTAATAGAATAGGGAGGAAGACTTAGCAGCCACTTGAGTGCTGATCCAGTAAGAGTGGATCCGAATCCTTTGCATAGGCATGCTTCCTTCAACTTTTCTGGGATTGGATTGATCTCCATCCTCTCCCTGTATTGTGCTATGTGTTCTTCAGGATCCGTCGAACCATCATACAATTTCATTGTAGGCACATGGAACCTCTTGGGTATCTCAGCATCACAGATTGGTGGTGCGAAGCGAGATATCTTGTGGCTCCCATCTGCAATCTCTGGAATAGGTTTGACTACCCCCGGGACACTCGAGATCATATCCTTTAGCTTTTGCAATTCTCTGGCCATGGCATGATTGATACCTGGATCCTGCATAAAACCATGGTTAATAGTATGAGGATTATTAAAAGTGTTACCTCCCATTGGATTCAAGTTAGGAAATATGGAGGTTAATCCATATTGTTGAGATTCTGGAATGATCGAAGGTCCAGCAGAGGCATTGGTCTGCATTGGGATAAAATCTCCTTGATGAACATCTGAACTTCCTGTTTGCAGACTCCTCAAGGATCCTGGCATCTGGAAGGATCCCTGAAACTGGGATGATCCTGGAACAAAGGAGGATCCTTGAACCTGGGATGATCCTGGAACAAAGGAGGATCCTTGAACCTGGGATGATCCTGGAACGAAGGAGGATCCTTGAACCTGGGATGATCCTGGAACGAAGGAGGATCCTTGAACCTGGGATGATCCTGGAACGAAGGAGGATCCTTGAACCTAGGATGATCCTGGAACGAAGGAGGATCCTTGAACCTGGGATGATCCTGAAACGAAGGAGGATCCTTGAACCTGCTGCATTCCTGAATATCCTCCTGTACTCGTGAGGGATCCCATATGCTGGGGATAGGATCCTGCTGGCTGGAAATATGAACCTAGTGCCTGGGTCATAGCTGTTGTTCCGTAGTGCACTCCCTTTGGTCCACCCGCATATTGAATGTTTGGAACCACTGACGGCTGAGAAGTAACCACCGGAGTGTCAAAATTCAAAGATCTGGGCATCAATGGAGAATGATCCTCTGCCGTTTTCTTCTGTTTCTTAATTTCATCAATCTCCCGGAGGATCCTTTCGTTGGTCTTATCCTGCTCTTGTGCATGATTCCTCATCTGCAAAATCAAGGTATAGAGATCATTAGTAGTAGGATTAGTTGAAACAGAAGGAGAAGGTGGTTTTGAGAAAATGGGAGTCGGTTTCTTCGCAGCATTTTCTGTATTCTTCTGGGATCCAGAGGGTGGTGGAGGCAAAGGAGGAACGCCTTGTGAGGAAGTGAATGAGAGCATCAAGTTTGAAGCATTCTTCGCCGAGGAAGCCATTTGCTTGATTGTAGTGAACCGGAATGAGCACAGAAATGCGAATTCTTCTAAGGCAAAGCACCAATTGCCCCACGGTGGGCGCCAAACTGTTTTGGTCAGAAAATCTGATGATGATAATGCAACCAAACTCTTTGTATAGGGGAATGATGCTTAAAATGTGTAACAACAATGAGGATCACTTCAATGTAGAATGCCCAAACAACACAAGGATTTATACGGGGAAAAAGCCCTTGATCAAGAGTTGATCTCCGGCACAAAAAACCCCGGGTGATGGAAACTACCGATCACCAAGATCAAATAAATGAATAAGCGTTTACAACTTCGGATAGTAACGAGCTAGGTACAAGGATCACTACGGTGAAATGTGTAAAAAGTGTAAGTAATTGCTAAGTGTTTGAACGAGAGCTTGAATGAGAGCGTTTTCGAGTGTGTCAAACTGCCAAAAATGACTAAGTGTCCCTAACTAGCTCGTTACCCCTTTCAAATAAGAAAAATATCTAGTTAACAAACTCTCCGACTTTCGGGCCAAGCCTCCACGTTCTCCATAACGTCTAGTTTTGATCTAGCACGTGCAGAATACTTCAGGAATATTCTCCAGGAATGTCGCTAAGACTTGGTCAAGCTTGATATACCTGCGAGACATTTCAAAAACACAAGTAAACAATCGTCAGTAAGAGGATCCTTAAAGTGATCCATGATCCTGATCCTGAAGCTCTTCTGAGGATCACCACCTGTCACAGAAGTAAGGATCACTAGTTAGGATAACGAATAAGGATCACTAATTGTTAGAAAATCCTCCCCTAACAGCTAGCAAATGTGGTCGTGGTTCAAAAGAAGAATGGGAAATGGAGAGTTTGTGTAGATTACACAGACTTGAACAAAGCGTGTCCTAAAGACCATCCCCTCTGCCTCATATCGACTCAATGGTGGATGCTACTGCCGGTCATGAAATGTTAACCTTCATGGATGCATCCTCAGGATTCCAGCAAATACAAATGGAACCTTCGGACCAGGAGGATACTGCTTTCATGACACCAACAGGTATTTATTGTTATACTGCTATGCCTTTCAGTTTGAAAAATGCAGGTGCAACATACCATAGATTGGTGAACATGATGTTTAAAGACAAACTGGGGGACACCATGGAGGTATACGTTGATGATATGGTGGTAAAATCTAAGAAGGCTGAGGATCATCTCTGGGATAATGAAGGAGCATTCGATATTCTGGACCATTACAACATGAAACTAAATCCTGCCAAATGCCATTTTGGAGTGGGGGTAGGAAAGTTTCTAGGATACATGGTGACTAAAAGGGGGATCGAAGCAAGCCCGGAACAGATTAAAGCTATCATGGATATCAAGTCACCTTCAAACATGAAAGATGTACAAAGATTAACAGGGCGAGTAGCAGCATTAAACAGGTTTATATCAAGATCCTCGAAAAATGCAACGAATTCTACGATATCCTGAAGAAGAAGAAGAAGAAGAATAAGAAATTCGAATGGGGAGAGAAGCATGAAGCAGCCTTACATGAATTGAAGCAGTATCTTTCAACTGCACCCCTGTTGATGAAGCCCGAGGATGGTGAACCATTATCCCTGTATCTTGCAGTATCAGGGAATGCAGCAAGTGCTGTCCTGGTAAAGGATCACGAAGGTTAGCAGTATCCTGTTTATTATGTTAGCAAAAGTTTATTAGATGCTGAAACTAGATATTCTCATTTAGAAAATTTGATATTGGCCCTAGTAATGGCATCGACAAAGCTTAGACATTATTTTGAGACACATAGGATTCATGTTAAAACTAATTATCCTGTTAAAAATGTGCTTAGGAAACCCGAGATGTCAGGCAGGATGGCTAAGTGGTCAGTGAAGTTAAGTGCCTATGATCTAGTATATGAACCTAGAAATGCCATAAAGTCTCAGGCTCTAGCTGATTTTGTGGCTGATTTCAGTAGTGATATTCAAAATGAAGTAGACCTATAAGTATAACAGCTAGGAGAAAATTTAGAATCCTGGACATTATATACTGATGGTGCATCTAATGTGAGAGGTGTAGGATTGGGTATACTACTAAAATCGCCATAGGGGGACATATTACCCTAGGCTATTAGGTGTGAATTTCCTACCACTAATAATGAAGTAGAATATGAAGCTTTGATTGCAGGATTAGAGTTGTCCAGGAATATGAACATTAAAAGTCTGCAAGTATTTGTTGATTCTTTGTTGATTACTAATCATTTCAATGGATCTTATGCAGTAAAAGGTGAAAAGTTAGCTGAATATCTTGAAATTGTTAAAAAATTAGCAGGATATTTTGATGTTTTCACACTTGAACATGTACCAAGAGAGGATAATGTTGAAGCAGATGCCTTGGCAAATCTAGGATCATCAGTTAGGATACCGGAGGGAACCCGAATACCAATACTACATATCCTATATCCCACGGTGGATCTTCTCAAATCTCAGGATAAGGAAGTAGTAAGTATCACCGCTCCCAGTACCCAGGGATCCGGTCCTGTTTTGGCATCTAATGATGAAATTCTGAATTTGTTTGGTAGTGTACAGGAACAGATGAGGCAGCAGCAGGAAACTAATCGGATGCTGATGAGAGAAATACAACTCTTGAAATCCGGCCCAAGTAGACATGCTGAAGAAACTGTCACTCCTATACAGCCTAGGGCTTTGAACTTCAGTTCAACAGTTTACACTGAGGATAACTGGGGGAACATCGTCCTAAGCCATTCTCAGAATCATACACCTGAGATACCCTCCTCGATCAGGATGTCAACTGTGAGGAGCTCAGGATATGCTTCAGGATATGGCCAGAATCCTCAGACCGGTAACGTGTCAAATAATAATATTCTTGCTACTAACAACAATGGGTCTTTGCAGGATGCAGGTATGACGTCAACATTTACTAGGGAGCTTCAGAAATTGAAGGACATGATATCCAGTGTACCTGGAGTGGTCCAGTCAATTCCGGAAGTATCTCAAGACAGCCACAGGATATCCCGCTTTGCATATCCTATCTGTGATGCTGAAATCCCAAAAAGATTTCAGACCCCCAACATGAAACTGTGTGATGGGACTACGGATCCTGAAGAGCATATTGCCCAGTATAGAGAAAGAATGGAGATTAACCCTATCCCTCCGGAACTCAAGGAAGCATGCTTATGCAAAGGTTTCGGTTCTACCTTGACAGGATCAGCCTTAAAATGGCTGTTAAATGTTCCTCCTCACTCAATTACTTCGTTTGCTCATTTGGTTAATTTATTTAATAGTCAGTTTTCTTGCAGTCGGAGTTTTGAAAAACTAACCAGTGATCTTTACAGGATAACTCAAGGACCTCAGGAATCCTTGAGGGATTATGTGAACCAGTTTAGTCGAGAATCCTTGGATATCCCACATCTTGATGTTGCAACAGCTGTGCAGGCTTTTAAGATGGGGTTACAAAAGGATTCTCAGTTTTATCAGGATCTTGCAATGAATCCTTGCAGGAATCTCGATGAAGCTCGTAATAGGGCTTTGAGATATATCCGCTTGGAAGATGACAAAAAGATGCAAGAGAGGATGAATTCTACCTCAACCTACGAATCAACCAACAGGAAATCAGAATCCTTGTATAAACCGTATCGCTCCAAGCCATATGGTAGAAATGATAACAAGAAAGTGAATTATGTTGAAGACGAGGATCCTGAAGAATATCCTGAATTATCTGAATACTGCTTTTCTGTTAATATACCTGAGTTAATGTATGCTATGCAGGGTTTAGGAGACAAAGCTAGGTGGCCTCGAAAGAACCAGCAGAAAGCTGATTGGAAGGATAAATCCAAATGGTGTGCCTTCCATGAAGACTTCGGACATGTGACCGAGGATTGCATTGCTCTAAGGAAAGAAATAAGTTACCTGTTAAGCAAAGGGTATCTGAAGGATTTGCTGGGAAGAAAGAAGAATAAAGGGTAGGATCCTGAGAAGGATCCTGAACGAGCAGCATCACCCCCAGTAGATGCCAAAATAATTAACTTTATTTCAGGAGGATCCGACATTTGTGGGACTTCGTATTCGGCGGCCAAGAGACATGCAAAGGAAGCTAAGACTGAAAAGGGAGATAAACCAGCTAGGATGACTACCCTTACAACCGATAAAGTGATCACTTTCGATAGTGATGACAGGGATCCTGTCCAGGATCCTCACCATGATGCTCTCGTAATAATATTATATATTGCTAACCATTTTGTACGCAGGATATTGGTGGACAACGGTAGCTCTGTCAATATAATTCAGCTGGAAACATTGAAGAGGATGAACGTATCTCCGATGGACATTACTTCGAAGTCCACTGTGCTCGTTGGTTTTAGTGGGGAAGCTAGGAACACAGTGGGAGAAATAAAGTTACCAGTATATGTTGAAGGGGTCAACTCGATACAACGTTTCTGTGTGATGGACTCCCTATCCTGCTATAACATAATACTGGGCAGGCCATGGATCCATGATATAAAGGCTGTGCCATCGACTTATCATCAGTGCATCAAGATCCCTACCCCTTGGGGGGTTGTCAAGGTTGATAGTGATCAGCAGGAGGCGAAGGAATGCTACTCATCCTCGATGAAATCCTCAACTAAGCCTAATCCAGCATAGCAATTAAAGATGCGGGCCAAGGATATCATGGAGGCTTCTGAACAGGATGTAAAGAAAGTTATCCTGGATCAGGATAATCCTGATATCTCGGTGCTCGTAGGGACCAATATCCCTCAGGATATTGAAGAACGATTAACTAACTTTTTCAAACGCAGGATGTCGACATTTGCATGGAAGCATGAGGATATGACAGGTATATCCAAAGACATTATTACTCACAAGCTTGGAATTGACAGGTCGTTCAAGCCTGTTCAGCAAAAAAGAAGGAAGTTTGCTCCTGAACGAAATATAATCATCCAAGAGGAAGTTGAAAGATTGTTGTTATGGGTCATTTTCTAAACATACATATCTTGACCAATATCCTGCTTTTTATTGTTTATTTGTGACCAGGATGCTGGACGAGGATATTGCTAACATCTTGGGCGATATCCTGAGGTTGATCGAATTAATCACGTGCAGGTTAAAGACTGGGACTTGCCAATGGTCAAATGGACTTCATCTCCTCAAGACTCGGGCGTATTTGTTATGGGAGAGACGTTGAACCCGAAAGACTAGGTCTACAACATTCGACTGAGGAATATTCGCTGGATCCCGTATTTAGGATAGTTTGTTACATTTGTTTTACTATAAATAGATGGGGGCGGATCTGATTAAGGCACAACAAAACTTTCACACACTCTCGAACACTTTTGCTCTCTAGCTTTCAGCAGTCACTACACACAAACACTTGTAATCGAATTACATTGTAACACCTAGTTGATCCGCACCACATCCTGCACTGTATCCTGATATTTGAAGCAATAGAAGAACAAGGCAGCTGCGATTGTCAGCTCCCGAGGTTTTGTGCCGGCTATCTAGATTGATCAAGGGCTTTCCTCGTACATCACGTGTCAACCTTCACTTTTCTGCTCATTGTTTGATCACAGATACAGCTCTATATCTTGAGCCGTATCCTGAAACTGTTTTTATAATTAACTTGGTTAACATATTTTTCACACATAATTTTAGCACACTACCTCACTTAACTAATTTGATCACTAAATTGCTTCGGTAATTTTTGACCAAAACAATTTGGCGCCCACCGTGGGGCAAGTGGTGCTCAAAAATCTTTGTGAAATCATTAATCGGTTTTCTGTTTTCGAAACTTTTTGCCACATTGTTTACAATGGCCTCAGGATCAAACATGAGCTCCTCCACTATGTCTGCTGCAACCTCTGCTACTACCGGTTCGGTGCTTCCACCACCTCCTCCAAGGATGCCATTTTCTTCACAACCTCAAGATGTTATCCCTACTCGGAGTGTTCAGGGATCTGCTCCCGTTTTAGCCTCTAATGATGAAATTCTAACTTTATTTGGAAGTGTGCAGGAACAAATGAGGCAGCAACAGGAAACTAACCAAATGCTGTTAAGAGAAATACAACTCTTAAAAGCTAGCTCGAGTAGACCTGCTGAAGAAACTGTCACTCCTATACAGCCCAGGGCTTTGAACTTCAGTTCCGTAGTTTACACTGAGGATAACAGGGGGAATATCGTCCTAAGCCATTCTCAGAATCATACCCCTGAGATACCCTCCTCGGTCAGGATGTCGACTGTGAGGAGTTCAGGATATGCTTCAGGATATGGCCAATATCCTCATACTGGTAATGTTTCAAATAATAATATTCTTGCTACTAACAACAATGGGTCTTTGCAGGATGCAGGTATGACGTCAACATTTACCAGGGAGCTCCAGAAATTGAAGGACATGATATCCAGTGTACCTGGAGTGGTCCAGCGAATTCCGGAAGTATCCCAAGACAGCCACAGGATATCCCGCTTTGCGTATCCTATCTGTGATGCTGAAATCCCAAAAAGATTCCAGACTCCCAACATGAAACTGTATGACGGGACTACGGATCCTGAGGAGCATATTGCCCAGTATAGGGAACAGATGGAAATCAATCCTATCCCTCCAGATCTCAAGGAAGCATGCTTATGCAAGGGATTCGGTTCTACCTTGACAGGATCAGCCTTAAAATGGCTGTTAAATGTCCCTCCTCACTCAATTACTTCGTTTGCTCATTTGGTTAATTTATTTAACAGTCAATTTTCTTGTAGTCGGAGTTTTGAGAAACTAACCAGTGACCTTTACAGGATAACTCAAGGATCTCAGGAATCCTTGAGGGATTATGTGAACAAGTTCAGTCTAGAATCCTTGGACATCCCACATCTTGATGTTGCAACAGCTGTGCAAGCTTTTAAGATGGGGTTACAAAAGGATTCTCAGTTTTATCAGGATCTTGTAATGAATCCCTGCAGGAATCTCGACGAAGCTCGTAACAGGGCTTTGAGATACATCCGTTTAGAAGATGACAAGAAGATGCAAGAGAGGATGAATTCTACCTCAACCTATGGATCAACCAACAGGAAATCTAAATCCTCATATAAGCCATATCGCTCCAAACCATATGGCAGAAATGATAACAAGAAAGTGAATGCTATTGAAGACGAGGATCCTGAAGAATATCCTGACTTGTCTGAATACTGCTTTTCTGTTAATATACCTGAGTTAATGTATGCTATGCAGGGTTTAGGGGACAAAGCTAGGTGGCCTCGAAAGAACTAGCAGAAAGCTGATTGGAAGGATAAATCCAAATGGTGTGCCTTCCATGAAGACTTCGGACATATGACCGAGGATTGCATTGCTTTAAGGAAAGAAATAAGTTACCTATTAAGCAAAGGGTATCTGAAGGACTTGCTGGGAAGAAAGAAGAATAAAGGGCAGGATCCCGAGAAGGATCCTGAACGAGCAGCATCACCCCCAGCAGATGCCAAGATAATTAACTTTATTTCAGGAGGATCCGACATTTGTGGGACCTCGTATTCGGCGGATAAGAGACATGCAAAGGAAGCTAAGAGTGAAAGGGGAGACAAACCAGTCAGGATGACTACCCTCACAACTGATAAAGTGATCACTTTCGATAGTGTTGACAGGGATACTGTTCAGGATCCTCACCATGATGCTTTGGTAATAACATTATATGTGGCTAACCATTTTGTACGCAGGATATGGGTGGACAACGGTAGTTCTGTCAATATAATTCAGCTGGAAACATTGAAAAGGATGAATGTATCTCCGATGGACATTACTTCGAAGTCCACTGTGCTCGTTGGTTTCAGTGAAGAAGCCAGAAATACTGTAGGAGAGATAAAATTACCAGTATATGTTGAAGGGGTCAACTCGATACAACGCTTTTGTGTAATGGACTCCTTATCCTGCTATAACATCAAACTGGGCAGGCCGTGGATCCATGACATGAAGGCTGTGCCTTCGACTTATCACCAATGCATCAAGATTCCAACCCCTTGGGGGGTCGTCAAAGTTGATAGTGATCAGCAGGAGGCGAAGGAATGCTACTCATCCTCAATGAAATCCTCAACCAAGCCTAATCCAGCATAGCAATTAAAGATGCGGGCCCGGGATATTGTGGAGGCTTCAGAGCAGGATATGAAGAAAGTTATCCTGGATCAGGATAATCCTGATATCTCGGTGCTCGTAGGAACCAATATCCCTTAGGATATTGAAGAACAATTAACTAACTTTTTGAAATGCAGGATGTCAACGTTTGCATGGAAGCATGAGGATATGACAGGTATATCCAAAGACATTATTACTCACAAGCTTGGAATTGACAGGTCATTCAAGCCTGTTCAGCAAAAAAGAAGGAAGTTTGCTCCTGAGCGAAATATAATCATCCAAGAGGAAGTTGAAAGATTGTTAAAGTCCAAAATGATCAGAGAAGTCAAGTTTCCAAGATGGTTGGCAAATGTGGTCGTAGTGCAGAAGAAAAATGGGAAATGGAGAGTCTGTGTAGATTACACAGACTTGAATAAGGCTTGTCCTAAAGATCCGTTCCCCCTTCCTCATATCGATGCAATGGTGGATGCTACTGCTGGGCATGAGACGTTAACGTTCATGGACGCATCCTCAGGATTTCAGCAGATTCAAATGGAGCCTTCGGACCAGGAGGATACTGCTTTCATGACACCAACAAGTATTTATTGCTATACTGCTATACCTTTCGGTTTGAAAAATGCAGGTGCAACATACCAGAGATTGGTGAATATGATGTTCAAAGATAAGCTGGGGGACACCATGGAGGTATATATTGACAATATGGTAGTAAAATATAGAAAGGCTGAGGATCACCTCCAGGATATCAAGGGAGCATTTGATATCCTGGATCAATACAACATGAAGCTAAATCCTGCTAAGTGCCATTTTGGAGTGGGGGCAGGAAAGTTTTTAGGATATATGGTGACTAAAAGAGGAATAGAGGCAAGCCCGGAGCAGATTAAAGCCATCCTGGATATCAAATCACCTTCAAATATGAAGGATGTTCAACGACTAACAGGCCGAGTAGCAGCGTTGAACAGATGTATTTCAAGATCCTCGGAAAAGTGCAAGGAATTTTATGATATCCTCAAAAAGAACAAGAAGTTCGAATGGGGAGCAAAGCATGAAGCAGCCTTGCAGGATTTGAAGCGATATCTCTCAACTGCACCTCTATTGATGAAGCCTGAGAATGGTGAACCACTATCCCTATACCTCGCTGTATCAGGGAATGGTGTAAGTGTTGTTCTTATAAAAGATCATGAAGGTCAGCAGTATCCTGTTTATTATGTTAGTAAAAGTTTGTTAGATGCTGAAACTAGATATTCTCATTTAGAAAAATTGATACTAGCATTAGTTATGGCGTCAACGAAGCTTAGACATTACTTTGAGACACATAGAATTCATGTTAAAACAAATTATCCTGTCAAAAAATGTGCTTAGGAAACCAGAAATGTCAGGCAGGATGGCTAAGTGGTCAGTAAAATTAAGTGCTTATGATTTAGTATATGAACCTAGAAATGCCATAAAGTCTCAAGCTTTACCTGACTTTGTGGCTGATTTCAGTAGTGACATTCAGGATGAGGTAGACCTAGAAGTCCAACAGTTAGGAGAATCCTCAGGATCCTGGACGTTATATACCGATGGTGCATCTAATGTAAGAGGAGTAGGATTAGGTATACTACTAAAATCGCCACAGGGGGACATATTACCCCAGGCTATTAGATGTGAATATCCTGCTACTAATAATGAAGCAGAGTATGAAGCTTTAATTGCAGGATTAAAGTTAGCTAAGAATATGAGTATCAAGAATTTGCAAGTATATGTTGACTCCTTGTTAATTACTAACCATTTTAATGGATCCTATGCAGTTAAAGGAGAGAAATTAATCGAATACCTCGATATTCTCAAAAAATTAGCAGGATATTTCGATGTTTTTTCACTTAAACAGGTACCAAGGGAGGATAATGCTGAAGCAGATGCCTTAGCAAATCTGGGATCATCGATCAGGATACTAGAAGGAACCCAAATACCAATATTACACATCTTGTATCCTGCAACGAATCCTCAGGATAAAGAAGTAGCGGATATTCAAGATCCTGGAGCAGAGTATCCTGAAAGGGATCCTGAATCCTGGACGGCTCCAATCATGAGATATCTCAAGGAAGGACACATCCCCGGAAATGAAAATCCTAAGGCATTTAGGATGAAGGTATCACGATTCACTATTATAAATAATGTTTTATACAAGAAATCTCTTGCAGGACCATATTTGAGGTGTTTGGAGGATCCTGAAGCCAAAGAAGTACTTCCGGATATACATGAAGGGGATTGTGGTAACCATATTGGGGGCAAGTCATTATTCTCAAAAGTATTAAGGACAGGATATTATTGGCCGACAATGAGAAAAGATGCCGCAGAATATGCTCGAAGATGTGATGCATGTCAAAGACATAGTAACATATTACATCAGCCTGCTGAACCGCTGTATCCTATCGTTTCCCCTTGGCCGTTTATGAAGTGGGGTATGGATATAGTGGGAAAACTTCCAAAGGCTCCAGGAGGAAAGGTTTTCATATTGGCAATGACAGATTATTTCTCCAAATGGGTTGAAGCCGAGGCATTTGTCCAAGTTAGGGATCAAGAAGTGGTATCCTTCATAAAGAGAAATATCCTGACCAGATTCGGAGTACCAGCTGAAATAATTTGTGACAACGGATCTCAATTTATAAGTAAGAGGACCACTGACTTCTGCAAGAGTTGGGGAATCAAAATGATTACGTCTACTCCGGTACATCCTCAAGCAAATGGACAAGCTGAATCCTCAAACAAGATAATTGTTAACAACCTGAAGAAAAGATTAGGGGCCAAGAAAAGAAGATGGGCAGAAGAACTACCCTTTGTTTTGTGGGCTGATAGAACCACGGTAAAAAATGCAACTGGTCAAACCCCGTTTTCCTTAGTATTCGGAGCAGAGGCAGTGATCCCGACAGAAATGGTGATACCTACAGCAAGATCCAACCTCGGGAATCCTGAGCAGAATCCTGAAGTCCTATGCCAGGAGTTGGATACTATTGATGAGACAAGAGATGCAGCAAGGTTGAGGATGGCAGCATATCAACAAAGAATATCCAGAGCATATAACAAGAATATTAGGACCAGAAGATTTAAGGTTGGAGATTGGGTGTTAAGAAAGGCTTTTCAGAATACTACTAATCCTGCTGACGGAAAGTTAGCTCCGAAATGGGAAGGACCATATGAGATTGAATCAGAATCAGGAAAAGGTGCATACCGACTCAAGGATATGGAGGGGGATATGCTACCAAGATCCTGGAATTCAATACACTTAAAGCTCTATTTCAAGTAAGAATAGAATTTAATTTTTCAGGATGGTATGAATTCTATCTTTTTTAATATGTTTGATTTGATTTGTTGTTTGAAACCCAATACTAACTTAAGCATTGGAGGGGTGTTAGCCAAGCTAACACCTACTTTAGTTTAAAGGGGTTTTGCAGAATATGCTTCGGGATATAGCTCCAGGATACACGCTCAGGATACTTCGGAGGATTAGAGGATTGGCCCCCTCTCTCACGTATAAGGGGTCCTGATCCCTTCACAGGTTTAAAGGTATTCACCTTTCTTCCGAATTGGGTTTAAACACCCCGCCTGGAGCGCAAGTTATTCGGGAATAGTTCAAGGTGGCGGGACCAGTCCATGTAAAAGTGGCTGACAATTTCGTTACTGTTGGCTATATCCTGAATCCTAAAGGTATATGAGGATTGATCACCCTCTCTCATGAAAGGGTATTTTCATACTCTCTAAGGTTTAAAGGTTTCCACCTTTCTAAGTCTTGGAGTTTATACACTCCCGCCTATAGCGCACGCAAATTTGGGATTTCCCCCAGAATTCAAGGGATTTATCTCCAGTACATTCTTGGGTTTTACCCCTGTAACATGAAAAATTGTCTATACAATGGGAACTGATATCCAGAAGATTTCTAAGTATTTGAAGACATTGTACACATGGGACATTCCTACTAAGGCAATGGTGTAAAGCTCAAAGGATAAGGCTCGGAACTAATGCACTAAGTGTCTCAGACAGGGGACATCTTCGTTGGAAGAGTTGCAAAGGGATTGAGGTTTGATAATAGGGTTATACCCTATTCCTGGTATGATCTTTCCTTTGTAAACATCGTTTAGGTTTTTGACAATACTATGTTTGGTAAAAGGTTAAACATCCTGATTAGGATAAATTCTCGGGATATATTCTCAAAATATATTTTCAAAATACTTTTCAGGATATTTGATTAAGATATATGAAACTGGTACTAGTTTGAAACTTTAATCAAGCAAGTATCGTCATAACAGGTTTTAAAAGGGACTATCTTTTAACTTTTTCTAAAGGTGATTGAATTTTTAGAAATTCTATTTAATAAAAGTTTTCATAATATATCACAGAGTATGTTGATCAGGATATTTTCAAAAGATAATAGTACAAAATTTTGCGAAGCTAAAAATTACACTAAGTAACGCAGGGCAAAAATCTAAAAGGTGATAACAAATAAGTCAAGAGATAGTTATATTATTAACAAGTCAAAAGTTGTGCTTTTGGTTTCACCTCAAACCAAGGCCCATCCGCCAAAAGCACGTTTAGTTTTTACCATACCTACATGACGGTTGAAGGTTTTATCTCAAAACGAAACCTGTCTACCTTCAACCGTTACGATATTCAAAATAGATTATACTAACCGATGACCAAGGGCTTCATCCTAAAACCTAGGGCCCATCCACCTTTGGTCATCATATTGTTCTAAGTGCAGGAAATATAAATTGTTCAAAGACAGGAAATGTAAATTGTTCTACAGACCATAACCATGAAATTTTAAAAAAGTGGGCTCCGGCCTCAGCACATATATCCATCATCTCCCACGTCGCTGCATTTAAGGGTCAGCTCCCTCCTTCATTGTGACATCTCCACCAGTATCCTTTCCAGCATTCTTCTCAGCATCATCAGCAGCATCCTCTCCATCAGCATTTGCTTCAGAGTCACCATCAGCATCCTTTGAAGCCCCAGCATCATCCACCTTCTCAGTTACCTTGGTGGGCTCCTCTGCGACAGGTTTTGAAGGGGGCTCCACAGGATTGCCGCCAAAATCTTTCAATTTCATCTCCCAGGCTTTGATGTTCCATGAGGGGCATTCGACGCCCAGAGCCCTAGCCTCGTAAGCCATTTTCAGTCTGGCCTGAAGGAGGGAGATGATGACTGAATTCTTAAGGCTCTCCCGGTATGAAGCCATATCTTGTTCATGCTGAACCTGGGCCGCGTCAGACTTAGCTTGAGCCTCTTGGGTGATCTTTTGAATGGCAGCCTGGTGACCTTGAGCCATGGCTTTATACTTAGCTTCGTAGTGTTCAGACTTGGCGGTGGCGATTGCTGCTTGATCCGTGATGGAAGCTTCAGCCTTCTTTAGTTTGCTTTCTAGCATGACATTTAGGCCACATGTGTCCTCATAAAGGAATACCAGGCGTTCAAGGCCCTGCAAGATAAAGATAATCATAATGAGAAGTCCCTCGGTTGATATAGGCTGAATGTAGGGGGTAAAGAGTAAATAACGCTTTGGAAGTTGCACCACTGTCATTTCAAGGGTCTCGTCGTATTGATTGCCTTAAGTTATGAGATAAAACTTTTAAAATATATCCTTTGGGTTGGTATAAAAACCGATATATTTGGGGACAATTGTTATGGGTCATTTTCTAAACATACATATCTTGACCAATATCCTGCTTTTTATTGTTTATTTGTGACCAGGATGCTGGACGAGGATATTGCTAACATCTTGGGCGATATCCTGAGGTTGATCGAATTAATCACGTGCAGGTTAAAGACTGGGACTTGCCAACGGTCAAATGGACTTCATCTCCTCAAGACTCGGGTGTATTTGTTATGGGAGAGACGTTGAACCCAAAAGACTAGGTCTACAACGTTCGACTGAGGAATATTCGCTGGATCCCGGTTATTTAGGATAGTTTGTTACATTTGTTTTACTATAAATAGATGGGGGCGGATCAGATTAAGGCACAACGAAACTTTCACACACTCTCGAACACTTTTGCTCTCTAGCTTTCAGCAGTCACTACACACAAACACTTGTAATCGAATTACATTGTAACACCTAGTTGATCCGCACCACATCCTGCACTGTATCCTGATATTTAAAGCAATAGAAGAACAAGGCAGCTGCGATTGTCAGCTCCCGATGTTTTGTGCCGGCGATCTAGATTGATCAAGGGCTTTCCTCGTACATCACGTGTCAACCTTCACTTTTCTGCTCATTGTTTGATCACAGATACAGCTCTATATCTTGAGCCGTATCCTGAAACTGTTTTTATAATTAACTTGGTTAACATATTTTTCACACATAATTTTAGCACACTACCTCACTTAACTAATTTGATCACTAAATTGCTTCGGTAATTTTTGACCAAAACAATTGTTAAAGTCCAAAATGATCAGAGAAGTCAAGTTTCCAAGATGGTTGGCAAATGTGGTCGTAGTATAGAAGAAAAATGGGAAATGGAGAGTCTGTGTAGATTACACAGACTTGAATAAGGCCTGTCCTAAAGACCCATTCCCTCTTCCTCATATTGATGCAATGGTGGATGCTACTGCCGGGCATGAGATGTTAACATTCATGGACGCATCCTCAGGATTTCAGCAGATTCAAATGGAGCCTTCGGACCAGGAGGATACTGCCTTCATGACACCAACAGGTATTTATTGCTATATTGCTATGCCTTTCGGTTTGAAAAATGCAAGTGCAACATACCAGAGATTGGTGACCATGATAAGCTGGGGGACACCATGGAGGTATATATTGACGATATGGTGGTGAAATCTAAAAAGGCTGAGAATCACCTCCAGGATATCAAGGGAGCATTTGATATCCTGTATCAGTATAACATGAAACTGAATCCCTGCTAAGTGCCATTTCGGAGTGGGGGCAGGAAAGTTTCTAGGATATATGGTGACGAAAAGAGGCATAGAGACGAGCCCGGAGCAGATTAGAGCTATCCTGGATATAAAATCACCTTCGAATATGAAGGATGTTCAACGGTTAACAGGCCGAGTAGCAGCATTGAACAGATTTATTTCAAGATCCTCGGAAAAATGCAAGGAATTTTATGATATCCTCAAGAAGAATAAGAAGTTCGAATGGGAAGCAAAGCATGAAGCAGCCTTGCAGCATTGGAAGCGATATCTCTCAACTGCACCTCTATTGATGAAGCCTGAAAATGGTGAACCACTATCCCTATACCTCGTTGTATCAGGGAATGCTGTAAGTGTCGTTCTTATAAAGGACCATGAAGGTCAGCAATATCCTGTCTATTATGTTAGTAAAAGTTTACTAGATGTTGTAACTAGATATTCTCATCTAGAGAAATTGATATTAGCACTAGTTATGGAATCAACAAAACTTAGACATTATTTTGAGACACATAGGATTCATATTAAAACCAATTATCCTGTTAAAAACGTGCTTAGGAAACCAGAGATGTCAGGTAGGATGGCCAAGTGGTCAGTAAAATTGAGTGCTTATGACTTAGTATATGAGCCTAGAAATGCCATAAAGTCTCAGGCTTTAGCTGACTTTGTGGCTGATTTCAGTAGTGACATTCAAAATGAAGTAGATTTAGAAGTACAGCAGCTAGGAGAAAGCTTAGAATGCTGGACATTATATACTGATGGTGCATCTAACGTAAGAGGTGTAGGTTTAGGTATACTTCTAAAATCGCCACAGGGGGACATATTACCCCAGACTATTAGGTGTGAATTTCCTGCTACTAATAATGAGGCAGAATATGAGGCTTTAATTGCAGGATTAGAGTTGGCTAAAAATATGAGTATCAAGAATTTGCAAGTATATGTTGACTCCTTGTTAATCACTAATCACTTTAATGGAACCTATGCAGTTAAAGGAGAGAAGTTAATCGAGTATCTCAAAATTCTCAAAAAATTAGCAGGATATTTCGATATTTTTACACTTGAACAGGTACCAAGAGAGGATAATGCTGAAGCTGATGCCTTAGCAAATCTGGGATCATCGGTCAGGATACCGGAAGGGACCCAAATACCAATATTACATATCCTATATCCTGCGACAAATCCTCAGGATAAGGAAGTAATAAGTATTCAGAATCCTGAGGAGGAGTATCTTGAGGAGGATCCTAAGTCCTGGACGGCTCCAATCATGAGATATCTCAAGGAAGGACACATCCCAAAGAATGAGAATCCTAAAGCCTTTAGAATGAAGGTATCACGATTCACTATTATAAATGATGTTTTGTATAAGAGATCTCTTGCAGGACCATATCTGAGGTGCTTGGAGGATCCCGAAACCAAAGAAGTACTTCAGGATATACATGAAGGGGATTGTGGCAACCATACTGGGGGCAGGTCCTTATTCTCAAAAGTATTAAGGATAGGATATTATTAGCCGACAATGAGGAGAGATGCCACAGAATATGCTCGAAGATGTGACGCCTGTCAAAGACATAGTAACATATTACATCAGCCTGCTGAACCGCTGTATCCTATTGTTTCCCCTTGGCCATTTATGAAGTGGGGTATGGATATAGTGGGAAAGCTTCCAAAGGCTCCAGGAGGAAAGGTTTTCATGTTGGCAATGACGAATTATTTCTCCAAGTGGGTTGAAACAGAAGCATTTGTTCAAGTTAGAGATCAGGAAGTGGTATCCTTCATAAAAAGGAATATCCTGACTAGGTTTGGAGTACCAGCTGAGATAATTTGTGACAACGGATCTCAATTTATAAGTAAAAGGACTACTGACTTTTGCAAGAATTGGGGAATCAAAATGATTACATCTACCCCGGTTACATCCTCAAGCAAATGGACAAGCTGAATCCTCAAACAAGATAATTGTCAACAACTTGAAGAAGAGATTAGGGGCCAAGAAAGGAAGATGGGCAGAAGAATTACCCTTTGTCTTGTGGGCTGATAGAACGACGGTAAAAAGTGCAACTGGTCAAACCCCTTTTACTTAGTATTTGGGGCAGAAGCAGTGATTCCGACAGAAATGGTGATACCCACAGCAAGATCCAACCTCGGGAATCCTGAGCAGAATCCTGAAGTCCTTGCCGGGAGCTGGATACTATTGATGAGACAAGAGATGCAGCACGGCTAAGAATGGCAACATATCAACAAAGGATATCCAGAGCATACAACAAGAATATAAGGACTCAAAGGTTCAGAGTTGGAGATTGGGTGTTAAGAAAAGCTTTTCAGAATACTACTAATCCCGCTGATGGAAAGTTGGCTCCAAAATGGGAAGGACCCTACGAGGTTGAGTCAGAATCAGGAAAAGGAGCATACCGGCTCAAGAATATAGAGGGGGATATGCTACCGAGATCTTGGAATGCTATACTGTTTTGGTCAAAAATTACCGAAGCAATTAAGTGATCAAATTAGTTAAGTGAGGTAGTGTGCTAGAAATATGTATGAAAAATGTGTTAACAAAATTAGATATGAAAACAGTTTTAGGATACGGCTCAGGATATTGAGCTGTATCGACGATCAAACAATGAGCAAAAAGTAAAAGGAGTGACACGAGATGTACGAGGAAAGCCCTTGATCAATCTAGATCGCCGGCATAAAACCTCGGGAGCTGACAATCGCAGCTGCCTTGTTCTTCAATTGCTTCAAAAGTCAGGATACAGTGTAGGATGTGGTACGGATCGACTAAGTGTTACAACGAAAATGAAATACAAGTGTGATATTTGCTATCAGCTAGAGAGTGATTGTGTTCGAGAGTGTAAGTGTGAAATGATGTGTGTTCTAAGTTGATCCGACCTCATCTATTTATAGTAAAGATAAGATAACTAACTACCCTAAACTCGTGGGATTCACCGAATATTCCTTCTTGGAACGTTGCAGACCTGGTCTTTCGGGCTCAACGTCTCTTTCTCAACAAATTCGTCCGAGTCTTGAGGAGAAGAAGTCCTTGTGACCGTTAGCAAGCTTCTGCCCTTAATCTGCACGTGATTAATTCAATAAGCTTCAGGATATCGCCCAAGATGTCAGCAATACCCTCTTCCAACATCCTGATTACAAATAAACAAACAAAGGCAGGATATTGGTCAGGATACATCTGTTAAGAAAATGACCCCTAACAATTGTCCCCAAATATATCAGTTGGGATACCAATCCAACGGATATATTTCAAAACTTTACTTCATAATTTAAGGCAATTAATATGAGTAGACTCTTGAAATGACAGCAGTGCTTTTTCCAAGACATTATTTACTTTTTACCCCCTTATACTCATCCTATATTAACCAAGGGACTCCTTGTCTCGGTCATCCTTATCTTCAAGCAAGCATCAGGTAACTTTTCTTCTCATTTTCTCTCTTTAATTTTTCATGATTTGCTCAATGGCACCACGAACGAAATCCCGCTCAGTCCGGTCTGCCTCAACCCCGATAAGTCAAAACCTTATCACTGATCCATCGAAGGAGATTTGCTGTTTCAATAATGCTGACATTGCTGCTCTCCAAAACTCCGGTGCCTTTCCCGCCGGAACGGTCTTTCGCCCGTTCGACAAGGAAGCCCGATCGGATGCATCATCCGACGAGTGGGTTTGTTTTTTCGCTTATCCTTTCTCCCTTGGACTCCGGTATCCATTTTCACCCTTTATCTCCAGTTTTTTCGAACTCACCAGCCTTAGTTATGCCCAAGTTATGCCAATGGTCTGGCGAATCTTGATAGTGTTGGATCAAATCAAATCTCATCATTACCCTAACCTTCTTGTTGAGGACCTTCCAGTAGCATACCGATTAAGATCCCACGGTAACCACCGTTATCTTCTATTCTCCATCAAGAGTCCTTTGGTCCTTAAAGCCACCAAGAATGAGGATCGATGGCGACGAAAATTCTTTTTCGTCAAAAGAGACTCCATTGATAAGGGTTTTGATCTACCGGTTAAGTGGTTAACCAAGGGTAGGATTTAGGGTTTTAGGAATATCCCCAATTATATTCTCAAACTGTATCCCGAACTTATATTCTGATGTTTTTATGCAGCGAATTTCAGAGATTTGGTGCCTCCTAGCGCGGAATCCGAATCCAAGATCAAGGAAATCTACCGTCTTCCTGCCAGCGAAAGAAGTTTTTCCCTGTCTCTCACAGATCCTCATCAAAAATCAAATTCAGAAATGTCTGGTAAGCACATTTTCATATGTTAATTATTTTCAAAAATATGATGAGTTTTGAGAGTATCTCCCCTTATGTAGCACCAGTTGTCAACCTTGATGCTTTCGAACTCGATGAACTGGATTGCTATTCCAGCCTTGAACCCGCCAAACAAGAATCCAAGCCAAAGTCGTCTGCTACACCAAAGCCTACCTCCTCAAAAGCTGTTTCTGCTCCCAAAGGCCCTCCGGCATCCAGGACCAGGGCATCCAGTTCTCGGAAGAGAAAGGAGACTGACTCCCCAGCTGTTTCTGAAACGTTCTCTCTTGAGAATCATGGGTTCAATGATGCCATCTCGTTTCTCAAACAGGTAGACTTTTCTTCCCGATATCCTGTACAAGTATGTTAGTCTTTATCCTGCCTATATTAATACCTGTGTTTTTATCTATAGGGTCTGGATCGCCTCATGCATTTACACGAAGATGCTACCGGTCTTAACAAGATGTTGCAGATTCAGTTGGAGAAAGCTCAAGCCACCATAGCTGATCAAGGGACCATCGCAGCTGCCAAATCCCAGCACTATGAGGACAAATACAAGGCAATGACTCAGGAACATCAAGCCGCCCTTCACAAAGCTAATGAAGATGCTCAAGCCAAGCTGGACGCCGCTCTTCTCCAATATCAGCAGAACATGAGCTCATACCGGGATAGCCTAAAAACTTCGGTGGTCGTCTCTCTTCTCCAAGCCAGGATAAAGATGGCTTATGAAGCCATGGATCTGGGTTTTGAATGCCCTTCCTGGAATGTAAAGGCTTGGGAGGAGAAACTACAGGGCCTTGGAGGTCATCCCGTTGCTCATCCTGCAAAACATACTGGTGAAGAGCCTTCCAAGACGGCAGAGGAGGTGGCCAATGCTGATGATGGTGCTGAGAAGAATCCTGAGGGTGATGCTGGGGTGAATGCTGGCAAGGAGGTTGCTGTTCAAGAAGGTGCTGCCCCTTAGGCAGCAGAGTGGGCGATGATGGATATACGTGCCAAGGCCGGAGCCCACTTTTTAATTTCATGGTTGTGGTTGCATAAACAATTTACTTTTCCTGTCCTTGAACAATTTACTTTTCCTGCACTAGAACAATGTGATGACCAAAGGTGGATGAGTCCTAGGTTTTAGGATGAAGCCCTTGGTCATCAATTAGTATAACTTGTTTTGAACATAGTAACGGTTGTAGGTGAACGGGTCCTGTTTTGAGACAGATCCTGCGACCGTTACAAAATTATGGTAACAACTAATTGTGCTTTTGGCGGATAGGCCTTACCAAAAGCACAACTTTTGACCTGTTAATAATATAACTATCTTTTGACTTAATTTCTGTTACCTTGCATTGTTTAGTATGAGTCTTATTTTTGTAAAGATTTTGTATTGGTATCTTATAAGATATCCTGATTAGTATGCTCAGGAATATACTGCAAAAGCCTTTTATTAAATAAATCTTCCAGACATTCCTTCATCTTTATAAAAAGTTTTTCTAGAAAGTAAAAAATAGCTTATCTCTTCAAAACCAAGTTTTGATAATGATCAAAATTCCAAACTAATACTAGTTTCAAACATCCCAGCCAAATATCCTTAAAAGGACTTTGAGGATATGTGTCAAGATATTTAACATGATGTTACTAACAATTTAAATGAGACTTGCAAAGGAAAGACCATACCAGACATAGGATATAAACCTATTGCCAAACTTCGATCCCTTTGCAACTCTTCCAATGAAAATGTCCCCAGTACAAGGTACTTAATGCATTAGTCGCAAACTTCATTCTTTTAACTCTACACCACCATCTTGTCAGGGATGTCCCCTGTATACAATGTCTTCAAGTATCTTAGAAATCTATTTAATGTCAGTTTGCATTGCATAAGCAATATTTTACGTCTCAAGGGCAGAACCCAAGGATGTACTGGAGATAAATCCTTTGTAACCTGGGGAAAATCCCAATTTTTCATGCGCTACAGGCGGGAGTGTATAAACTCCAAGACTTAGAAAGGTGAAAACCTTTAAACCTTAGAGAGTATGAAAATACCCTTTCGTGAGAGAGGGTGATCAATCCTCATATACCGTTAGGATTCAGGATATAGCCAATGGTAACGAAATTGTCAGCCACTTTTACATGGACTGGTCCCGCCACCTTGAACTATCCCTGAATAACTTGCGCTCCAGGCGGGGTGTTTAAACCCAATTCGGAAGAAAGGTGAATACCTTTAAACCTGTGAAGGGATCAGTATCCCTTAAACGTGAGAGAGGGGGCCAATCCTCTAATCTTCTGAGTTATCCCGAGTGCATATTCTGGAGCTATATCCTGAAACATATCTTGCAAAACAAATGTAAACTAAGGTGGGTGTTAGCTTGGCTAACACCCCTCCGATGCTTAAGTCAGTATTGGGTTCAAAAGAATTAATAATATAAAAATATATTAAAAAGAAGTAAGAATTCATACCATCTTGAGTTAGAAATTAAATTCTAGACTCACTTAAAATAGAGCTTAAGGTGTATAGCATTCCAAGATCTCGGTAGCATATCTCCCTCCATATTCTTGAGTCTATATGCTCCTTTCCCTGCTTCTGATTCAACTTTATATGGTCCTTCCCATTTTGGAGCTAACTTGCCATCGGCAGGATTAGTTGTATTTTGGAAAGCCTTTCTTAATACCCAATCTCCAACCTTAAATCTTCTGGTTCTAATATTCTTGTTGTATGCCCTGGATATTCTCTGTTGATATGCTGCCATCCTTAGCCTTGTTGCATCTCTCTTGTCGTCTATGGTATCTAAATCCTGACTCAAGGCTTCAGGATTCTTCTCAGGATCACTTAAGATAGATCTTGCAGTAGGTATTGTCAACTCCGTTGGAATCACTGCTTCTGCTCCAAACACCAACGAAAATGGGGTTTGACCTGTTTCATTCTTTATCGTTGTCCTGTCAGCCCATAAAACAAAGGGTAATTCTTCTGCCCATCTTCCTTTTTTGGCTCCAAGCCTTTTCTTTAAGTTGTTGACAATTATCTTGTTAGAGGATTCTGCTTGTCCATTTGCTTGAGGATGTACCGGAGTTGATGTGATCATTTTGATTCCCCAACTCTTGCAAAAGTCAGTAGTCCTCTTACTTATGAACTGAGAGCCATTGTCACAGATTATCTCGGCTGGTACTCCGAATCTGGTCAGGATATTTCTCTTGATGAAGGATACTACTTCTTGGTCTCTTACTTGAACAAATGCTTCAGCTTCAACCCACTTAGAGAAGTAATCCGTCATTGCTAGCATAAAGACTTTTCCTCCCGGAGCTTTCGGTAACTTTCCTACTATATCCATCCCCCACTTCATGAATGGCCAAGGGGAAACTACAGGATATAGTGGTTCAGCTGGTTGATGTAGTATGTTACTATGCCTTTGACATGCATCACATCTTCGAGCATATTCTGCAGCGTCTTTCCTCATTGTTGGCCAAAAGTATCCCGTCCTTAATACTTTCGAGAATAATGATCTGCCCCCAGTATGATTACCACAGTCCCCTTCATGTATATCTTGAAGTACTTCTTTAGCTTCATGATCCTCCAAGCACCTTAAATATGGTCCTGCAAGAGATTTCTTGTATAAAATATTATCTATAATAGTGAACCGTGATACCTTCATCCTAAATGCCTTAGGATTTTCATTTCCAGGAATGTGTCCTTCTTTGAGATATTTCATGATTGGAGCCGTCCAGGTTCTAGGATCCTCTTCAGGATATTCCGCCCCAGGATCCTGAATACCAGCTACCTCTTTATCCCGAGGATTCGTTGCAGGATATAAGACATGTACTATTGGTATTTGTGTCCCTTCAGGTATCCTGACCGACGATCCCAGATTTGCTAAGGCGTCTGCTTCAGCATTATCTTCCCTTGGTACCTGTTTAAGTATAAAAACATCGAAATATCCTGCTAATTTTTTGAGAATATCGAGATATTCGATTAATTTCTCTCCCTTAACTGCATATGATCCATTAAAATGGTTAGTAATTAACAGAGAGTCAACATATACTTGCAAATTTTTGATACTCATGCTCTTAGCCAATTCTAATCCTGCAATTAAAGCTTCATATTCTGCCTCATTATTGGTAGCAGGAAATTCACACCTAATAGCCTGGGGTAATATGTCCCCCTGTGGCGATTTTAGTAGTATTCCTAATCCTACTCCTCTTACATTAGATGCACCATCAGTATATAATGTCCAGGATCCTGAGGATTCTCCTAGTTGTTGAACTTCTAAGTCTACCTCATCCTGAATGTCACTACTAAAGTCAGCCACAAAGTCAGCTAAAGCCTGAGACTTTATGGCATTCCTAGGTTCATATACTAAATCATAAGCACTCAACTTTACTGACCACTTGGCCATCCTGCCTGACATCTCTGGTTTCCTGAGCACATTTTTAATAGGATAGTTTGTTTTAACATGAATCCTATGTGTCTCGAAATAATGCCTAAGTTTCGTTGATGCCATAATTAATGCTAGTATCAATTTTTCTAAATGAGAATACCTAGTTTCAGCATCTAACAAACTTTTACTAACATAATAAACAGGATACTGCTGACCTTCATGGTCTTTTATAAGAACGGCACTTACAGCATTCCCTGATACAGCAAGGTATAGGGATAGTGGTTCACCACTTTCCGGCTTCATCAACAGAGGTGCGGTTGAGAGATACCGTTTCAAATCTTGTAGGGCTTGCTTCATGCTTTTCCCCCCATTCGAATCTTTTGTTCTTCTTTAGGATATCATAGAAGTCTTTGCATTTCTCCGAGGATCTTGAGATAAATCTGTTTAGAGCTGCTACCCGGCCTGTTAATCTCTGTACATCCTTCATATTCGAGGGTGATTTTATATCCAGGATAGCTTTAATCTGCTCCGGGCTTGCCTCTATCCCCCTTTTCGTCACCATATACCCAAGAAACTTTCCTGCCCCCACTCCGAAATGGCACTTAGCAGGATTCAGCTTCATATTATACTGATCCAGGATATCAAATGCTCCTTTAATATCCTGGAGGTGATCCTGAGCTTTCTTTGACTTTACTACCATATCGTCAATGTATACTTCCATGGTGTCCCCCAGTTTGTCTTTGAACATCATGTTTACCAATCTTTGGTATGTTGCACCTGCATTTTTCAAACCAAAAGGCATAGCTGTATAACAATAAATACCTGTTGGCGTCATGAAGGCGGTATCCTCCTGGTCAGAAGGCTCCATTTGGATCTGTTGAAATCCTGAGGATGCGTCCATGAAAGTCAGCATTTCATGCCCAGCAGTAGCATCTACCATTGCATCAATATGGGGGAGAGGAAATGGGTCTTTAGGACAAGCTTTGTTCAAGTCTGTGTAGTCTACACAAACTCTCCATTTCCCATTCTTCTTCTGTACTACAACCACATTTGCAAGCCACCTAGGGAACTTAACCTCTCTGATCATTCTTGACTTTAATAATCTCTCAACTTCCTCTTGGATAATCGTGTTCCGCTCAGGAGTAAACTTCTTTCTTTTTTGTTGCACAGGCTTGAACGACTTATCAATTCCAAGCTTGTGAGTGATGACATCTTTGGATATGCCAGTCATATCCTCATGTTTCCATGCAAACGTAGACATCCTGCATTTCAAAAAGTTAATTAATTGTTCCTCAATATCCTGAGGGATATTGGTCCCTACGAGCACCGATATATCGGGGTTATCCTGGTCCAGGATAACTTTCTTCACATCCTGCTCCGGATTCTCCACGATATCCTGGGCCCGCATCTTTAATTGCTATGCTGCACTAGTTCTGGCTGAGGATTTCATCGAGGAGGAGTAGCATTCTTTCGCCTCCTGCTGATCGCTATCAACTTTAACAACTCCCCAAGGGGTAGGTATCTTGATGCATTGGTGATATGTTGATGGCACGGCCTTCATATCGTGAATCCATGGTCTTCCTAGTATGATGTTATAGCAGGATAGAGAGTCCATCACACAGAAACGTTGTATCGAGTTGACTCCTTCAACGTATACCGGAAACTTTATCTCTCCCACTGTGTTTCTGGCCTCTCCACTGAACCCAACAAGCACGGTGGACTTCGAAGTGATATCCATTGGAGATACATTAATCCTTTTAAGCGTCTCTAGTTGGATTATATTGACGGAGCTGCCATTATCAACCAATATCCTGCGTACAAAATGGTTAGCCACATATAACGTTATTACCAGAGCATCATGGTGAGGATCCTGGACAGTATCCCTGTCATCAGCATCAAAAGTGATCACTTTGTCAGTTGTGAGGGTCGTCATCCTGACAGGTTTGTCTCCCCTTTCGGCCTTGGCTTCCTTTGCATGTCTTTTTGCTGCCGAATACGAAGTTCCACAAATGTCGGATCCCCCCGAAATGAAGTTGATTATCTTGGCATCCGCGGGAGGCGATGCAGCTCGCTCAGGATCCTTCTCCGTATCTTGACCCTTATTCTTCTTTTTTCCTAAGAGATCTTTCAGATATCCCTTGCTTAGAAGATAGCTTATTTCTTTCCTTAAAGCAATGCAATCCTCAGTCATATGTCTGAAATCTTCGTGGAAAGCGCACCATTTCGACTTATCTTTCCAGTCAGCCTTTTGTTGATTCTTTCGAGGCCACCTAGCCTTGTCTCCTAGACCCTGCATAGCATACATTAATTCAGGAATATTAACAGAAAAGCAATATTCAGACAACTCAGGATACTCTTCAGGATCCTCATCTTCGACAGCGTTCACTCTCTTGTTTTCATTTCTACCATATGGCTTAGGCCGATATGACTTAAATGAGGATTCTGACTTCCTGTTAGTCGATTCATAAGTGTTGGATGAGTTCATCCTTTCTTGCATTTTCATATCATCTTCCAGCCTGATATATCTCAAGGCCCTATTTCGAGCTTCGTCTAAGTTCCTGCAAGGATTCATCACAAGATCCTGATAAAACTGAGAATCCTTTTGTAATCCCATCTTAAAAGCTTGCACAGCTGTTGCAACATCAAGATGTGGGATATCCAAGGATTCTCGACTAAATTTGTTCACATAATCCCTCAAAGATTCTTGAGGCCCTTGAGTTATCCTGTAAAGATCACTGGTTAGTTTCTCAAAACTCCGACTGCAAGAAAACTGACTATTAAATAAATTTACTAAATGAGCAAAAGATGTAATTGAATGTGGAGGAACATTCAAGAGCCACTTCAAAGCTGATCCTGTCAAGGTTGAACCAAAACCCTTGCACAAGCATGCTTCTTTGAGATCCGGAGGGATAGGGTTGATCTCCATTCTTTCCCTATACTGAGCAATATGCTCCTCAGGATCCGTCGTTCCGTCGTAAAGCTTCATGTTAGGGGTTTGGAACCTCTTTGGAATTTCAGCATCACAGATAGGATATGCAAAACGAGATATCTTGTGGCTATCCTGGGACACTTCTGGGATCGGCTGGACCACCCCAGGTACACTAGATATCATGTCCTTCAACTTTTGAAGTTCCCTAGTAAGTGCTGATGTTACACCTGTATCCTGCAAAGATCCATTATTGTTAGTAGCATGAGTATTATTATTATTTGACACGTTACCCGTTGGAGGGTTTTGCCCATATCCTGAAGCATATCCTGAGCTCCTCATGGTTGACATCCTGATCGAGGAGGGTATTTCAGGAGTATGATTCTGAGAAAGACTGGGCACGATATTCCCCCTGTTATCCTCGGTATACACAGCTGAACTAAAGTTCAACGCTCTGGGGTGTAATGGAGTGACATTGTCCTCAGCAGATCTGCTCGAGCCAGACTTCAGGAGTTGTATTTCCCTTAAAAGCATTTGGTTTGTTTCCTGTTGCTGCCTCATTTGTTCCTGCACACTTCCAAATAAGGTTAAAATTTCATCATTAGAAGCTAAAACGGGAGCAGATCCCTGGACACTCCGAGTAGGGATAACATCTTGAGATTGTGTAGAGGCTGGCATCCTTGGAGGAGGTGGTGGAAGCACCGAACCGGTAGTAGCAGAAGTCATAGCAGACATAGTAGAGGAACTCATGTTTGATCGTGAGGCCATTGTGGACAATGTAGCAAAAAGTTTTGAAAATAAAAAACCGATTAGCGATTTAACAAAAAATTTTAGTAAAGAGAGCACCACTTGCCCCACGGTGGGCGCCAAATTGTTTTGGTCAAAAATTACCGAAGCAATTAAGTGATCAAATTAGTTAAGTGAGGTAGTGTGCTAGAAATATGTATGAAAAATGTGTTAACAAAATTAGATATGAAAACAGTTTCAGGATACGGCTCAGGATATTGAGCTGTATCGACGATCAAACAATGAGCAAAAAGTAAAAGGAGTGACACGAGATGTACGAGGAAAGCCCTTGATCAATCTAGATCACCGGCATAAAACCTCGGGAGCTGACAATCGCAGCTGCCTTGTTCTTCAATTGCTTCAAAAGTCAGGATACAGTGCAGGATGTGGTACGGATCGACTAAGTGTTACAACGAAAATGAAATACAAGTGTGATATTTGCTATCAGCTAGAGAGTGATTGTGTTCGAGAGTGTAAGTGTGAAATGATGTGTGTTCTAAGTTGATCCGACCTCATCTATTTATAGTAAAGATAAGATAACTAACTACCCTAAACTCGTGGGATTCACCGAATATTCCTTCTTGGAACGTTGCAGACCTGGTCTTTCGGGCTCAACGTCTCTTTCTCAACAAATTCGTCCGAGTCTTGAGGAGAAGAAGTCCTTGTGACCGTTAGCAAGCTTCTGCCCTTAATCTGCACGTGATTAATTCAATAAGCTTCAGGATATCGCCCAAGATGTCAGCAATACCCTCTTCCAACATCCTGATTACAAATAAACAAACAAAGGCAGGATATTGGTCAGGATACATCTGTTAAGAAAATGACCCCTAACATATACATTTGAAACTCTATCTTAAGTGAGTATGGAACTTAAATTCCAACTCAAGATGGTAAGAATTCTATCTCTTTTAAATATATTTGATTTGATTTATTGAAACCCAATACTGACTTAGGCATCGGAAGGGTGTTAGCCAAGCTAACACCCACCTTAGTTTGAAGATGTTTTGCAGAATATACTTCGGGATATAGCACCAGGATACACACTCAGGATACTTCGGAAGATTAGAGGATTGGCCCCCTCTCTCACGTATAAGGGATCCTGATCCCTTCATAGGTTTAAAGGTATTCACCTTTCTTCTGAATTGGGTTTAAACACCCCGCCTGGAGCGCAAGTTATTCGATAATAGTTCAATGTGGCGGGACCAGTCCATGTAAAAGTGGCTGACAATCTCGTTACTATTGGCTATATCCTGAATCCTAAAGGTATATGAGGATTGATCACCCTCTCTCACGAAAGGGTATTATCATACTCTCTAAGGTTTAAAGGTTTTCACCTTTCTAAGTCTTGGAGTTTATACACTCCCGCCTGTAGCGCACGAAAATTTGGGATTTTCCCCAGGATACAAGGGATTTATCTCCAGTACATTCTTGGGTTTTACCCCTGTAACACGAAAAATTGTCTATACAATTGGAACTGATATCCAGAAGATTTCTAAGTATTTGAAGACATTGTACACAGGGGACATTCCTACTGAGGCAATGGTGTAAAGCTCAAAGGATAAGGCTCGGACCTAATACACTAAGTGTCTCAGACAGGGGACATCTTCATTGGAAGAGTTGCAAAGGGATTGAAGTTTGAGAGTAGGGTTATACTCTATTCCTGGTATGATCTTTCCTTTGGAAACGTTATTTGAGTTTTGAAACTATGTTTGACAAAAGCTTAAACATCCTGATTGGGATAAATTCTCGGGATATATTTTCAAAATGTATTTTCAAAATACTTCTCAGGATATTTGATTAAAATATTTGGAACTGATACTAGTTTGAAATTAAAACCTTGATCAAACAAGTATGGTCAAAACAGGTTTTAGAAAGTGGACTATCTTTTATTCTTTAAAAAGTTTTCTATAAAGTTGATTGAATTTTTAGAAGTTCTATTTGATAAAAGTTTTCATAATATATCACTGAGCATTTTGATCAGGATATTTCTGAAGAATAGTTGTACAAAATTTTGCAAAGCTAAAATCCGCATTAAGGAATGTATGACATGAATTAAAAGGCAACAACAAATAAGTCAAAAGTAAGTCATATTATTAACATGTCAAAAGTTGTACTTTTGGATTCACCTCAAACCGAGGCCCATCCACCAAAAGCACAATTAGTCTTTACCATACTTATGTAACGGTTGAAGGTTCTATCTCAAAACAGGACCTGTCCACCTACAACCGTTACGACATTCAAAACAGGTTATACTAACCGATGACCAAGGGCTTCATCCTGAAAACCCAGGACCCATCCACCTTTGGTCATCGTATTGTTCTAGTGCAGGAAATATAAATTGTTCAACGACAGGAAAAGTAAATTGTTTGTACAAACCACAACCATGAAATTTAAAAAAGTGGGCTCCGGCCTTGGCACGTATATCCATCATCGCCCACTTCGCCGCCTAAGGGGCAGCACCTTCTTGATCGGTAACTTCTTTCCCAGCATCCGCACCAGCATCACCCTCGGGATTCTTCTCAGCATCATCACCAGCATTGGCCACCTCCTCCGCCGCCTTAGAAGGCTCTTCCCCAGCATGCTTTACAGGATGTGCAACAGGATGGCCTCCAAGATCCTGTAATTTCGCTTCCCAAGCTTTGACATTCCAGGAGGGGCATTCGAAGCCCAAGGCTTTGGCCTCATAAGCCATCCTTAACCTAGCTTGGAGAAGGGAGATAACAACGGATGCTTTGAGACTGTCCCGATATGAACTCATATCCTGCTGGTATTGAAGAAGAGCGGCGTCTAGTTTGGCTTAAGCATCCTCATTGGCTTTGTGGAGGGCAGCTTGGTGTTCCTGGGTCATTGCCTTGTATTTGTCCTCATAGTGCTGGGACTTGGCAGCTGCGATTGTTCCGTGATCAGCTATGGTGGCTACAGCTTCTTCAAGCTTAATCTCCGAAGAAGCTTTATCTCCAGCATCTTGTTAAGCCCGCAGGCATCTTCATACAAGTGCATGAGATGTTCCAAGCCCTGCAGTTAAAGATACAGGTATCAGTGTAAAATGAACAGGATAATGATTAACATGCATGTTCAGGATATTGGAAGGGAATTCTTACCTGCTTGAGGAATGAAGTAGCTTCATTAAACCCATGATTCTCGAGAGAGAATGTCTCAGAGGTGGCTCGAGAATCCATTTCTTTCCTCTTCCGGGAGCTAGAGGCCCGGGTCCTGGATGCCGGAGGAGCTTTAGGAGCGGTAGTAGTCTTCAAACCGGTAGGCTTCGGTGTGACGGATGATTTTGGATTGGATTCTTGCTTGGTAGGTGCGAGGCTGGAGTAGCTGTCCAACTCGTCGAGTTGGAAGCCTTCGAGGTTAATAACTGGCACTGCACAAGGGAAGATGTCTTAGACTTATTACACCTCTAAAAAAATATATAATAATAATAATCGGTTTAATATATATATAAAGATAGTTCCTGAAAATATGCTTACCAGACATGTTGGAACTTGATCTTTGACTTGAGCTTGTGAGTAGCAGGTTAAAGGTTCTTTCACCTTCTGGAAGCTTGTAGATTTCTTTTATTCTTCCTTCCGATTCAGCACTAGGGGGAGCTAATTCCTTGAAGTTTGTTGCAAGAAAGGAAATAAACACATCAGGATATCGGTTCAGGATGAAGTTTCGGGATATGATTGGGGATATTCCTAAAACCCTAAATCCTACCAGAAGTCAACCATCTCTTAGGAAGGTCAAGACCCCTATCAATGGAGTCTCTTTTCACAAAGAAGAATTTTCTTGTCCATTTATCCTCGTTCTTGGTAGCTTTAAGAATGAGAGGATCTTTGGAAATAGAGAATAGAAGGAATCGGCTGGAACCATGAGATCTTAAGCGATAAGCCTTTGGCAAATCTTCGATGCACAGGTCGGGCATGTGACGAGCCTTAATCCCTTCCAAGGTGACTAATACGTGCCAAACCATTGGCATAGTTTGGGCATAACTAAGGCCGGTGAGGTCGAAGAAACGAGAGATAAAAGGTGGAAATGGGTACCGGAGTCCCAAAGAAAAGGGGTAGGCGAAAAAACAAACCCACTCGTCTGATGACACGTCTGATCGGATCTCTCGGTCGAAAGGCCGAATGACTGTTCCCGTGGGAAAGGCGCCGGAACTCTTGAGGGCAGCGATATCGGCATTGTTGAAGCAGCAGATTTCTTTTTCCGGCTCTCGTATGAGGTTTTGACTCACGAGGGTTGAGACTAGTTCATCCGAACGAGATCTTATCCGTGATGCCATGGAGAGTGTTAAAGCAAACAAAGAGAAACCCTGGAAAGATAACAGTGGATGAAGAAAAGAATAGTTACCTGAGAATCGCTTGGAGAATAATGATAACAAAAAGAAATATGTCAGCTAATTATAGGCCGAGTGTAGGGGGTGAAAAGTAAATATTGCATTGAAAATGGCACAAGGTCACCTCAGCCGTCGTTTCATCTTAATTGCCTCGGTCTACGAGTTAGAACTTTTAAAATATATCCGTTGGATTGGTATACCAACAGATATATTTGGGGACAATTGTTATGGGTCATTTTCTGAGCGTACATATCTTGACTAATATCCTTCTTTTAATTGTTTATTTGTGACCAGGATACTGGACTGGGATATTGCTAACATCCTGAGCGATATCCTGAGGTTGATTGAATTAACCACGTGTAGGTTAAAGGCTGTGGGTTACTAACGGTCAGATGGACTTCTTCTCCTCAAGACTCGGGCATATCTGTTATGTGAGAGACGTTGAACCCGAAAGACCAGGTCTACAACGTTCGAGTGGGGAATATTCGCTGGATCCCGGTTTATTAGGATAGTTTGTTACACTTCTTTTACTATAAATAGATGGGGGCGGATCAGATTAAGGCACGCAACCTTCACACACACTTTCGAACACTTTTGCTCTTCAGCTCACTGCAAACACTATACACAAACACTTGTATTCGAATTACATTGTAACACCTAGTTGATCCGCACCACATCCTGCACTGTATCCCGATATTTGAAGTAATAGAAGAACAAGGCAGCTGCGATTATCAGCTCCTGAGGTTTTGTGCCGGCGATCTAGATTGATCAAGGGCTTTCCTCGTACATCACGTGTCAACCTTTACTTTTTTGCTCATTGTTTGATCGTAGATACAGCTCTATATCCTGAGCCGTATCCTGAAACTGTTTTTACAATTAACTTGAATAACATATTTTTGATACTCATTTCTAGCACACTACCTCACTTAACTAATTTGATCACTTAATTACTTCGGTAATTTTTTACCAAAACAATCATTACTCTCAAAAGTATTCAGAACAGGATACTATTGGCCGATGATGAGGAAAGATGCTGCAGAATATGCTCGAAGATGTGATGCATGTCAAAGGCACAGTAATATATTGCATCAACCTGCTGAACCACTATATCCTATTGCTTCCCCTTGGCCATTCATAAAGTGGGGAATGGACATAGTGGGAAAATTGCCGAAAACTCCAGTAGGAAAAGTTTTTATGCTGGCAATGACAGATTATTTCTCTAAATGGGTTGAAGCTGAAGCGTTTGTTCAAGTCAGAGACCAAGAAGTAGTATCCTTTATAAAAAGGAATATCCTGACTAGGTTTGGGGTACCAGCTGAGATAATTTGTGAGAATAGCTTCAATTCATCAGTAAGAGGACAACCGATTTTTGTAAGAGTTGGGGAATCAAAATGATCACATCTACTCCAGTACAACCTCAAGCAAACGGACAAGCAGAATCCTCGAACAAGATAATTGTCAACAACTTGAAGAAGAGACTAGGAGCTAAGAAAGGAAGATGGGCAGAAGAATTACCCTTTGTTTTATGGGCTGATAGGACAACAGTGAAAAGTGCAACTGGGCAAACCCCATTTTCCTTAGTATTTGGAGCAGAGGCAGTAATCCCGACAGAGATGGTAATACCCACGGCAAGATCCAATCTCCAGGATCCTGAAAAGAATCCTGAAGCTCTGTGCCAAGAATTGGACACTGGGGATGAGACAAGAAATGCGGCAAAGCTAAGGATGGCAGCATATCAACAGAGGATATCTAGAGCATATAACAAGAATATAAGGACTAGAAGGTTTCAAGTTGGAGATTGGGTATTAAGGAAGGCTTTTCAGAATACTACAAATCCTGCTGATGGAAAATTAGCTCCGAAGTGGGAAGGACCTTATGAGATTGAATCGGAGTCCGGAAAAGGAGCATACTTGCTTAAGAATATGGAGGGGGATATACTACTAAGATCCTGGAATGCTATACACCTCAAAGCCTATTTCAAGTGAGTTTAGAATTTAACTTCTAACTCAGGATGGTATGAATTCTGTCTCTTTTTAAATATAATTCTATTTTATGTGAACCCAATACTGACTTAAGCATCGGAGGGGTGTTAGCCAGGCTAACACCCACCTTAGTTTAAGGTTGTTTTGCAGAATATGCTTCGGGATATAACTTCAGGATATACACTCTGGATAATTCGAAAGATCAGAGGATTGGCCCCCTCTCTCACGTTTAAGGGATCCTGATCCCTTCACAGGTTCAAAGGTATTCACCTTTCTCTCGAATTGGGTTTAAACACCCCGCCTGGAGCGCAAGTTATTCAGGGATAGTTCAAGATAGCGGGACCAGTCCATGTAAAAGTGGCTGACAATTTCGTTATTGTTGGCTATATCCTGGATCCTAAAGGTATATGAGGATTAATCACCATCTCTCGTGAAAGGGTATTTTCATACTCTCTAAGTTTTAAAGGTTTTCACCTTTCTAAGTCTTGGAGTTTATACACTCCCGCCTGTAGCGCACGAAAATTTGGGATTTTCCCCAGTATGCTCAGGGTTTATCACCAGAATATTGAGGATCTACCTCCAGGATATTTAGGGTTTATCCCCTGTAATATGAAAACTATACATAAGTGTACAAACAGTTGCAATTGATATCCAAGAAATTTCTAAGTATTCAAAGACATTATGCACAGGGGACATTCCCGCTAAGGTGTTGTGAAAAGTTCAAAGAATCAAGCTTAGCACAGTTCACTAAATATCCCAGACTGGGGACATCTTCGGTGGAAAGAGTGCCAAAGGATTGGAGTTTAAGCATAAAGGTGTACTCTATTTCTGGTATTGTCTTTCCTTTTTGTTCCTTTGAGCCTTATCTGAATTGACTAAGTTTTCGAAACTATGTTCAACAAAGCTCTGGTTAAAACGCTTATGAGTATCCTGATCAGGATATATTTGCAGGATATATTTTCAGGATATATTTTTGGGATATTTGTTCAAAATAATTGAAATTTTACACTAAGATAGAAGAATTAAAATTGTATTCAAGCCAAGCAATGTGTAAGAAAAATTGCAAAAAAGGGATAACACAGATAAGGTCGCAAAAAAAGTTATATTATCAAAAGATTGTGCTTTTGGTTTCATCTCAAACCGAGACCCATCCATCAAAAGCACAGTTAGTTTTCTACCATATTTACTTAACAGTTGAACGTTTCATCTCAAACTGAGACCCATCCACCTCCAACTGTTATATTGTTCAAAATAAACCATACTAACTAGTGACCAAGGGCTTCGTCCTGAAACTCAGGATCCCTCCACCTTTGGTCACCATATTGTCTAAGTGCAGGAAATATAAATTGTTTGAAAGACAGGAAATAGAAATTGTTCAACAACCAACAAACTTAAAAAAGTGGGCTCCGGCCTAGGCACGAACATCCATCATCGCCCACTCTGCTGCTTTCAAGGAGCAGCACCTTCTTCACCAGCAGCCTTCCCTCCAGCATCCGCTCCATCATCACCATCAGGATTCTTTTCTGCATCAGCCGCCTCCTCCGCTGCCTTGGAAGCCTCTTCACCCACAGGCTTAGCAGGATACTCAACAGGTGTCACACCCTGACTTTTGCGGAAGCGTGGTTATTTGGTGTGACTTCTTAATACCATAGCATTCAATCATAACAATGCTATATGATAAAACCAAAAAGACATTCATCCAATAATTACGTTTAGAAAATAACACAACAACTTGTCTTGAAAACATCGATACCAAATTACGTTACAAACCATGACTTGTCTAACTGAGTTCATAAAGACTCCACAAACAACTTTAAATAAAACCTGAGTTTGGAAACATGTATCCCGTCCAGGAATAGGATACACCCCCTAAACTCAACAACCATGCATAACATCTTTTATTAAAACGCAGCTTGAAGACACATGCATACCCTTGCCAGATCCACTAGTTCCCTGAAATACATGTAGTTTAAAAATATCAACAAAACGTTGAGCGAGTTCATGTGTTCGTGAGTATGTATAAAACCTTTAAAGTATGTCTTGTATGTATGTATGTATTGTTTTGGTCAAAAAATCAGATGAGGATATTGCAACCAAACTCTAGATTACGGGGTATGATGCTTATAATGTGTAACGATGATGAGGATCACTTTAGTGTAAAATTGCACAAACAACACAAGGGTTTATACGGGGAAAAAGCCCTTGATCAAGAGTTGATCTCCGGCACAAAAAACCCCGGGTGATGGAAACTACCGATCACCAAGCTCAAATAAATGAATGAATGTTTACAACTTCGGATAGTAACGAGCTAGGTACAAGGATCACTACGGTGGAATGTGTAAAAAGTGTATGAAATTGCTAAGTGTTTGAACGAGAGCTTGTATGAGCGTTTGTACGAGTGTGTGAAACTGGAAAAATGACTAAGTGTTTTCTACTAGCTCGTTACTCCCTTTTTAAAATAGAAATAACCACCTAAACTAACTATCCGACTTTCGTTCCAAGCCTCCACGTTCTCCATAACGTCTATTTTTGGTCAAGCACGTGCAGAATAGTTTAGGAATATTCTCCAGGAATGTCGCCAAGACTTGGTCAAGCTTGTTATACCTGCGAGATAGTACAAAACATGAGTAAACAATCGTTAGTACAAGGATCCTTAAAGTGATCCATGATCCTGATCTTGAAGCTCTTCTGAGGATCACCACCTGTCACAGAAGTAAGGATCACTAAATAGGATAACGTGTAAGGATCACTAATTGTTAGAAAATCCTCCCCTAACAATTGCCCCCAAAATATAAGGAGTAATTTGTAAAATTAGCGAGTTATATTTTATTTGATCTTATCCGCAACTAACTAACGGATATATAGCCGTTAAAATTGAACTAGCCGTTGCGATCATGACGTCACAGAAGTGACAATCCTGCAGAATCATAATTATAAATAGAGATATAGATAGGATCATTATGCATTCAAATTCGAAAGAGACTCCCTTTAAATTCTCAGTCGACGAACAACCAGGTAATTCTTTCTCCTCTTTCTCCCTTCTAACTCTGTTTCTCTATCTTTATCTCCGTCACTTCGAAAATGTTGCTCCGAAGTTCACCGGGCAAGGATCACAAGAAGGATAGCCCTTTGAAAAGTCAAAAGATCATCAAAGACTCGGCGAATGAGAGATGTTGCTTTAACGATGCACAAATAGATAACATCCGTCACCGTTTTCCGGCGAATGCCTTTTTCAAACCCTTCGATCCTACTGTCCTGAGTGACTATGTTTCAGAAACATGGGTTGCTTTTCCAGTTACTCCATTTGCTATAGGATACACCTATCCTTTCCCAGAATTTACACAATCCTTCTTTTCTCTTACCGGTATCTCTTACATCCAAGCCATGCCGATGATTTGGAGGGTTTTGTATACCCTGGAGAGGATCATCGAACAGGAGGGTATTGATTTAGGCATGTCAGAGCTGACACAATTGTATGATGTTACCACCTTTGGATCCCACCGTTATTTATTCAAACGAAAACCCAGTGCAGAACATCCCCTTCTTAAAGTCACCAAGAATGACAAAGATTGGAAACGTCGCTTCTTCTTTGTAAGAAGGGATACCATTCCAGATGGAAAGCATTTACCAAGGGAGTGGTCCACCAATGGTAGGACAGAGGATCCTGAGAAGGATCACCAAGTAGTCTTGTTTTTGTAATAGGATCACTAACCCTTTTTGTCTTGTATCATGCAGCTATTTCCGTCTCACACATCATCACATCACCTGAAACCAAGGATAGGCTCGCTGCTTTTTGGAAGCTTGATCCTGAAACAAGGACATTCAAGATAGACACCCAAGATTCACAAGAAGTATCCTCAGGTTCCATTACCATGTCAAGTAAGTATCCTGCCTGTTATATAGTTTGAATATTAAAATAAATAAATAAATTGAAATAGGATAAGGATACTCATCTTGCTTTGAATGTGTAGGCGCTGGAAAATCTGCCAAGCCTGTATCCCAGTTCAACACGGCTGACCTTGATGTCGTACGATCCAGGAAGAAGAGATCCACCACCAGTCCTAGCATTTCCATTCCAAAGGCACCCACTAAAGGAAAGGGTGTCAAGAAGAGGAAAACTTCTGATGCTGAGGATCTTCAAGGTCTACCACAGATCCGCCACCAGTTCCTTGAATACTTCAATGATGTAAGGATCCTTTATTCTGCCTAGGTATCCTACTCGTATGAGGATCACCTGATCTTGAACTGCTTTATCCTTTTCTTCGCAGAAATTTGCTGAGATTGAGGATTACGTGGGGAACGTTGAGGAGCAGGACAAGAAAATTGCTGACCTCCAACAGGTTGCCGTGCTCAAGGACCTTGTACTTGCTGATCTTCGGAAGGAACTCCTAGATGAGAAGACTAAGACAGCCAAACTTCTGATCGACCTTGACTATGAGAAGCATGACCTCATTGAAAATGCTAAGGTATCTGCCGCCATTACGATGTATCAGACAAAATTGAAGATGGCCCAGGAAGCTCAAGATCCTAGCTTTGACAAAAACAGCTGGGATGTTGAGGGTTGGAAGGCAAGGTTGGCTGATCTTGAGGATGATGAGGAGGAGGCTACTGAGGTCTTGGCGATTGAAGCAAGTGGCAGTGGGAAGGATCTGACGAAGGATACCGCAGCTGGAGGGGATGATGATGCAGCGAAGGCTTAGGCTGCATGATTGGGCGATGATGGAAACTTCTAGACATAGCCGGAGCCCAATTTTTTAGTTTGGTGGTAGTTTTTTGTGGTTGTGATGTTTAAAACAATTTAATGGTTGGTACTTGAACAATAGAATTTAGGATTAAGGATCATGTATGATCCTTTGGACAATAGGCAGGATTGCAATCGGTGGAGGGATCCTCTGTTTGGGGGATGAAGCCATTGTGATCCTGCCGCCTTTATATTCCTGCACTATCTTTGAACTTATTATCGTGGATACCCTTTACCTACCCCAGCGGACGGGCCACGTTTTGCTGGTAGATGCTCGGGTAGGTAATTTTGACAACCTTTAAGGGTTAGTCTTTTGTTTATAAATAAAAACTTAACCTTTTGTCGCTTATCTCGTGTTGTTATCCTTTTCAATACGTTACTTTCCAACTGTTGTAATGTTCATTCTGTTTATACTTATCAATCCTTGAAAAAATAAAAAAGATATTCAAAAAGTTTAGGATATGATCAAGGATCACCTATCCCATAACCGATAAGTCCTAAAAAGTGATATGGTTTAAGAATCACAAGTTCAGTTGTCAAGTACAAGGGTCATTCAAATAAATAATGAATTGAATTAGAAATAGTTAAGGATCATACCTGAGGATCCAAGTTAGGATCCTAACCTTAATAAGGATAACTATAAGATAAACCTTAGAATAAAGTAAGGATCAAGGATCCCTAATTGCCTATCTTCAAGAACCTGCAATAGAGCATCACTTGGGACTAAGCCAACATAAGATAAGAATTAGCAACTGGGGACAAGCCCAAGGATAACTAGGGACAAGCCCAAGGATAACTGGGGACAAGCCCAAGGATAACTGGGGACAAGCCCAAGGATCGTATGTAAACTGGAGTATGGCCCTAACTGGCGACTATCCAAACTTAGTGGCATGAAAATGCCAAAACCTTAGCTAACGTGAAAACGTTAGAAACCTTAGCTAACGTGAAAACGTTAGAAACCTTAGGAACGGATGTATGGTACGTCTACCATTATACGTAGGATCCTAAGCATAGCCAGTACAATGGAATTATCAGCCCCTAAAACGAGTACTGGTCCCAATGCCTTGAACTATACCAGGATCATCGTGCGCTACAGGCGGAACTGGGGTCAAGCCCGGATAACTGGGGTTAAACCCAAAGGACGGATTGCTTCTGCGGATAACCAACATTATGCTATGGATACCTGAACTATCAAAACTTGAACTCACGTGAGAGATGGATAAAGGATACATGATCCTTATCCTTATATGAGAAAATAAAGAAATGGAATAATTCAAGTTTAGGATATTACCTAAGTAAGGATCACCGATACTTTGAGGATCCTTTAAGGATATCCCTATCGTGAGGATCATCTGTGCCCCTAGGATCCTACTCACATGAAATATTTCTTCAAGTGGACAGCATTCCATGCTCTTGGTAGCAAATCACCTTCCATGGTTAGCAATCTATATGCCCCCTTTCCTGCTTCAGCTTCAATCAAATAAGGGCCTTCCCATTTTGGAGCCAATTTTCCATCAGCAGGATTGGTGGTATTCTGAAATGCTTTCCTTAATACCATATCCCCAACTTGAAACCTCCTGATCCTGATATTTTTGTTGTAAGCACCAGCCATTCTTTGTTGATAACTGGCCATCCTTATCCTAGCCATATCCCTGATTTCTTCAATAGTATCCAGGTCTTGAGCCAAGTTCTCATTATTCTTCTCAGGATCACGGGTACTTGTTCTTGCAGTTGGAACCACCATTTCTGTTGGGATCACTGATTCTGCCCCAAATACCAAAGAGAATGGTGTTTGACCAGTAGCATTCTTGGCGGTTGTCCTATCAGCCCAAAGCACATAGGGTAGTTCTTCTGCCCATTTCCCTTTCTTGGATCCAAGCTTCTTCTTCAAATTGTTGATGATGATCTTGTTGGATGATTCTGCCTGACCATTAGCTTGTGGGTGGACTGGTGTTGATGTTATCATCTTAATCCCCCAGCTGTCACAAAAGTTAGTGGTTCTGCCCCCAATAAATTGGGAACCATTATCACATATAATCTCAGAAGGAATTCCAAATCTAGTTATAATATTTCTTTTAATGAAGGATATAACTTCCTTTTCTCTGACTTGGGCAAAAGCTTCAGCCTCTATCCACTTGGAGAAGTAATCAGTCATAGCTAACATGAATACTTTCCCACCAGGTGCCTTAGGGAGCTTACCAACTATATCCATACCCCATCTCATAAATGGCCAAGAGGAGGATATAGGATGTAACAATTCAGCTGGTTGATGAAGGATATTGCTGTGTCTCTGACAAGGATCACATCTTTTAGCATACTCCACAGCATCTCTCTTCATGGTTGGCCAGTAGTATCCTGTCCTCAAGATCCTTGAAAATAATGCCCTGCCCCCAGTGTGGTTTCCACAATCTCCTTCATGGAAGTCTTTTAAAACTTCTTGGATTTCCGGATCCTCAATGCATCTCAAGTATGGTCCTGCAAGAGATCGTCTATACAACATATTATTTAAAATTGTGAATTGAGATACCTTAGATTTGAAAGCCCTAGGGTTTTCTCTTGTAGGAATCTCTCCATGTTGTAAGTATCTCATAATTGGTGAGATCCATGATCCTGATCCTAAATGGGATTGAGTATCCTCACTAGGGATCATTGCAGATTCACTTCCTATCTCCATAGCCACATGATCCTCAATAGCCGGGTTCAGGATATGGATAATAGGAATCTTGATATCCTCCGGGATCTTCAAGGATGATCCTAAATTAGCCAATGCATCAGCTTCTGTATTTTCTTCCCTTGGTACCTGTGACAAACTAAAGGAAACAAAAGAGAGTGCCAAACTTTTGACTATCTCTAAATATTTGGTTAGCTTTTCACCTTTAACAGCATAGGATCCATTAAAGTGGTTTGTAATTAATAAAGAATCTACATGTACCTCAAGATACCTGATCCCCATATGCTTAGCAATTTGCAAACCAGCAATTAAGGCTTCATATTCAGCCTCATTGTTAGTGGTTTGGAACTCACAAGCTATAGAGTGGGGTATTATGTCCCCCTGTGGCGATTTTAGTAGTATTCCAAGCCCTGTGCCTTTGACATTTGAGGATCCATCAGTGTAGAGTATCCAAGGATCCTTGGTCTCTTCTAGCTGCTGGACTTCTAATTCAGCTTCTTCTTGTAAATCACTACTGAAATCTGCCACAAAGTCAGCTAGTGCTTGGGATTTGATGGCTGTCCTAGGCTCATATCTTATATCATATGCACTTAGCTTCACTGCCCATTTAGCCATCCTTCCTGACATTTCTGGTTTCCTGAGAACATTCTTAATTGGAAAATTAGTTTTAACTATGATAACATGAGTTTCAAAATAATGTCTTAACTTAGTAGATGCCATAATTAATGCAAGAATAAGTTTTTCAAGGTGTGAATACCTGGATTCGGCATCAAGTAAACTTTTACTTACATAATAGACAGGATGTTGTGTACCTTCATGATCCTTAACAAGGACCGCACTTACTGCTTTTGAGGATACTGCAAGATACAAGGATAGCACATCGCCTTTTTCTGGCTTCATTAAGGCTGGGGCTGAGGATAGGTAATCTTTGAGGGCTCTTAAAGCATTTTCATGCTTCTCAGTCCACTCAAATTTCTTGTTCCTCGTTAGGATATCATAGAATTCTTTGCACTTCTCTGAGGATTTGGATATAAATCTGTTCAAAGCTGCTATCCTGCCTGTTAGCCTTTGAACATCCTTAGTATTGGCCGGGGATTTGATGTTCACTATTGCTTTGATCTGTTCCTGGCTAGCTTCAATGCCTCTCTTTGTCACCATATATCCTAAGAATTTACCTGCTTTAACACCAAAGTGACATTTTGAAGGATTAAGTTTCATGTTATATTTGTCAAGGATATCGAATGCTTCCTCCAAGTCTCTTAGGTGATCCTCAGCTTTTAAGGATTTTACCACCATATCATCTATATAAACCTCCATAGTTTGTCCAATCTGATCCTTGAACATCATATTCACCAACCTTTTATATGTTGCACCTGCATTTCTTAATCCGAACGGCATAGCAATATAGCAGTATATACCAGTTGGAGTCATGAAGGTTGTATCCTCTTGGTCGGATGGTTCCATTTGGATTTGTTGAAATCCAGATGAAGCATCCATAAAAGTTAACAGTTCATGACCCGCGGTTGCATCCACCATGGAGTGAATGTGGGGTAAAGGGAAAGGATCCTTGGGACATGCCTTATTTAGATCGGTAAAATCGACACATACCCTCCACTTTCCGTTTTTCTTTTGAACAACAACCACATTGGCCAACCATCTTGGATACTTGACCTCTCTAATCATACCTGCCCGGAGCAATTTCTCTACCTCTTCCTGGATAATGGCATTCCTTTCCGGTGCAAACTTCCTTCTCCTTTGATGGATTGGTTTGAAGGATCTGTCAATGCCGAGTTTGTGAGTGATAACATCTCTGGATATACCAGTCATATCTTCGTGTTTCCATGCAAAGGTAGTCTTTCTCCTTTTGAGGAAGGATACGAGGTCTTCTTTCATTTCGCTAAGGATCCCTGATCCGATATAGATTTTGGATTCAGGATCATCAGGATCCATGAGGATTTCTACCACATCCTGCTCTCTTGCCTCCAAGACATCCCTTGGAGGATACTTTGATTGCTATTGCTCCCTTGACTTCGAGGCTGGTTTCATCGATGAAGTGTAGCAATTCTTAGCCTCCTGCTGATCACTATCAATCTTCACTATTCCCCAAGGACTAGGGAGCTTCACACATTGATGGTAAGTGGATGGGACTGCTTTCATATCGTGTATCCAGGGCCTGCCAAGGATAACATTACAACAAGATAAACAGTCAATAACACAAAAAATTTTATAAGAGTGTAGGCCTTCAATGTATATTGGGAGTTTAATGTCCCCCAGGGTATTCTTAGTTTCTCCACTAAATCCCACGAGCACAGAGGATCTTGGTATGATCTCTGATTCAGGAATACCCATCTTCTTTATGACATCAAGCTGGATAATATTCACTGAACTTCCTCCGTCTATAAGGATCCTGCGGACAAAATGGTTAGATATGAAAAGAGTAATAACTAAACCATCGTGATGAAGATCCTGGATATCAACACGATCCTCTTCATCAAAGGTTATGACTTTCCCTTCCGAGACACTTGATGTTCGAACAGGTCGTTCTCCGTTATCCATTTTAGTTTCCTTTGCATGCCTTTTAGCTGCTGAGAAGGATGTGCCGCAAATGTATGATCCTCCGGAAATGAAGTTTATCACTTGTGCATCCGCTGGAGGGGCTGGAGCCTTTTCAGGGATCCTTTCAGGATCCTGAGTCCTTGACTTTTTTCTTCCCAACAATTCTTTTAGATGCCCCTTGCTCAACAAGTATCCAATTTCCTTTCTTAGTGCAATGCATTCTTCTGTGAGGTGCCCAAAATCTTCATGGTATGCACACCACTTTGATTTATCCTTAGTTGCAGCTGGCCTATCATTTTTTCTGGGCCATCTAGCTTTATCACCTAGACTCTGCATCGCAAGGATTAGTTCATTATTATCAACACTAAAACAATATTCAGAAATTGGAGGATAATCCTCATCATCCTCCTCTTGATCAATAGAATGCACGTTCTGGTTATCAGATCTATTGTAGGATCTGAACTTGTTGTTCCTGAATGAGGATCCTTGCTTATCCTGCTTTGAGGATCCCGCTAACCTCTCCTGGATCCTCTTGTCGTCCTCTAGCCGGATGTATCTAAGGGCCCGGGTTCTTACCTCATCTAGGTTCCTGCATGGTGTCATAACAAGATCATCATAAAATAACGAATCCCTAAGCAATCCCATTTTAAAGGCCTCAACAGCCGTGGCTATATCTAAGTTGGGAATGTCTAAGGATTCTTTACTGAATTTGGTAATGTAATCCCTTAATGATTCATTATGACCCTGGGTTATCCTATATAAATCACTAGTTAATCGTTCAAATTTCCTACTACAAGAAAACTGATTATTAAATAGATTAACTAGATTAGCAAATGAGGTAATAGAATAGGGAGGAAGACTTAGCAGCCATTTGAGAGCTGATCCAGTAAGAGTGGATCCGAATCCTTTGCACAGGCATGCTTCCTTTAACCTTTCTGGGATTGGATTGATCTCCATCCTCTCCCTGTATTGTGCTATGTGTTCCTCAGGATCTGTCGAACCATCATACAGCTTCATTGTAGGCACATGGAACCTCTTAGGTATTTCAGCATCACAGATTGGTGGTGCAAAACGAGATATCTTGTGGCTTCCATCTGCAATCTCTGGGATAGGTTTGACCACCCCCGGAACACTTGATATCATATCCTTTAGCTTTTGCAGTTCTCTGGCCATGGCATGATTGATACCTGGATCCTGCATGAGACCATGGTTAGTAGTATGAGAATTATTAAAAGTGTTACCTCCCATTGGATTCAAGTTAGGAAGAATGGATGTTAATCCATATTGTTGAGACTCTGGAAGGATCGAGGGACCAGTAGAGGCATTGGTCTGCATTGGAATAAAATCTCCCTGATGGACATCTGAACTTCCTGTCTGCAGACTCCTTAAGGATCCCGGCATCTGGAAGGATCCCTGAAACTGGGACAATCCTGGAACAAAGGAGGATCCTTGAACCTGGGATGATCCTGGAACGAAGGAGGATCCTTGAACCTGGGATGATCCTGGAACTAAGGAGGATCCTTGAACCTGGGATGATCCTGGAACGAAGGAGGATCCTTGAACCTGGGATGATCCTGGAACGAAGGAGGATCCTTGAACCTGGGATGATCCTGGAACGAAGGAGGATCCTTGAACCTGGGATGATCCTGGAACGAAGGAGGATCCTTGAACCTGCTGCATTCCTGAATATCCTCCTGAACTCGTGAGGGATCCCATATGCTGAGGATAGGATCCCGCTGGCTGGAAATATGAACCTGATGCCTGGGTCATTGTTGTTGTTACGTAGTGCACTCCTTTTGGTCCACCCACATATTGGATGTCTGGGACTACTGATGGCTGAGAAGTAATCACCGGAGTATCAAAATTCAAAGATCTGGGCATCAGTGGGGAACGATCCTCTGTCGTTTTCTTCTGTTTCTTGATTTCGTCAATCTCCCAGAGGATCCTTTCGTTGGTCTTATCCTGCTCTTGTGCATGATTCCTCATCTGCAAAATCAAGGCATAGAGATCATTAGTAGTAGGATTAGTTGAAACAGAAGAAGTAGGTGGTTTTGAGAAAATGGGAGTTGGTTTCTTCGCGGCATTCTCAGTATTCTTCTGGGATCCAGAAGGTGGTGGAGGCAAAGGAGGGACGCCTTGTGAAGAAGTGAATGAGGGCATCAAGTTTGAAGCACTCTTCGCTGAGGAAGCCATTTGCTTGGTTGTAATGAACCGGAATGAGTACAGAAATGCGTATTCTTCTAAGGACAAAGCACCAACAGCCCCACGGTGGGCGCCAAACTGTTTTGGTCAAAAAATCAGATGAGGATATTGCAACCAAACTCTAGATTACGGGGTATGATGCTTATAATGTGTAACGATGATGAGGATCACTTTAGTGTAAAATTGCACAAACAACACAAGGGTTTATACGGGGAAAAAGCCCTTGATCAAGAGTTGATCTCCGGCACAAAAAACCCCGGGTGATGGAAACTACCGATCACCAAGCTCAAATAAATGAATGAATGTTTACAACTTCGGATAGTAACGAGCTAGGTACAAGGATCACTACGGTGGAATGTGTAAAAAGTGTATGAAATTGCTAAGTGTTTGAACGAGAGCTTGTATGAGCGTTTGTACGAGTGTGTGTAACTGGAAAAATGACTAAGTGTTTTCTACTAGCTCGTTACTCCCTTTTTAAAATAGAAATAACCACCTAAACTAACTATCCGACTTTCGTGCCAAGCCTCCACGTTCTCCATAACGTCTATTTTTGGTCAAGCACGTGCAGAATAGTTTAGGAATATTCTCCAGGAATGTCGCCAAGACTTGGTCAAGCTTGTTATACCTGCGAGATAGTACAAAACATGAGTAAACAATCGTTAGTACAAGGATCCTTAAAGTGATCCATGATCCTGATCCTGAAGCTCTTCTGAGGATCACCACCTGTCACAGAAGTAAGGATCACTAAATAGGATAACGTGTAAGGATCACTAATTGTTAGAAATCCTCCCCTAACATGTATGTCCCTGGTATGTAGCAATAAGGAAAAAGAGATCACCAATGGGTTGCAAAGCCAATGGTATGTGTGAAATGGTGCAGGAAAACTCAAACCTAGCAAATTTGTATCGGGCTTCCGGCTGGAAGACATAGTCACCACTATGGGCCTCCCTGGCCTCATGGGTGTGGGCTCGCTACACCCAAATAGATCTATCACTCATGTCCCTCGGTCCTACGACGAGGATTAATGGCCTTAAGTGTTGTACCCACCCTTCACATGATCTAGTAGTAAATCCTCCTTAAGCTAACCATACAATGTATAAAAATGTCTGTAATATTTTTAACATGTATTCCACCCCCGACGTATAAAACTGAAAACATTTAAAAGAAAAGGGGGACATGAACTCACAGTATTGCGTCCTCAGCTCGTAACCCAAACTCTGTCAGCAAACACGACTACCTACAGTGTACTAACGTCTATTAGACGAACGGGCCGTGCCTTTGCTTAGTATTAATGTTTTTGAGTTACGTTTCTTATATTATTCTGAGTTATAAGTATTTGTCAAAATAATTGATATTTCAACTTAAATTATATTTGGTTTTGGAATAATTGTTTAAACAATATTTCTGTATTAATACTTCTCAAGTATTTAACTTCGTATTTTCCTTCCCAAGGATGGGGTATCTTATACATGTATATTCGTATTAATGTATTTGTATAACTCCAAAATATATTTTCAAGTATCACTTTAGAAAATATATTTATAAACTCATTTTGTCCCAAAATAATGTATTGTCCCAAAAATATATATTTTTTTTCCAAAAATCATATATCTTCTAAATATACTATGAAAATATATATTTATTTCCCAAAAATAATATATTTTCACCTTGTCCAAAAATATGATGCAACTTTGTAATATTTACAAAAGTCATATTTTTATTTCTTGTATCAAAAATAGTATTTACCATAAATATACAAGTAACGGTATTGTTTTGGATAGTAAATTTCACGGTACTTGTTAAGTTATATTATTTTACCCTAAAATAATATACCCATTTCACCGAGTAGACAAACAATCACACAAGTGTCTTAAATATAAAATATATATTCTAAATATATATGTTTACCCATTTTTATTTAAAAACACAACCTCAAATATTTGTATTTTTGTTACAAAAATTATGGCAAAGTTTATATTGAAAAATATAGTTTAAGACATACTTGTAAATACTTGTTAGAAAATATTTTTCTAAGTGTTTATATTTTTAGAAAATTTTGCCATAGTTTCCCCTAAAAATGGTGGTGTCCATGCTATTTAAGCATATTATTTTCTTTTCAAAAATCAACCCAACAATCAATAATCAAACTACACTTCCCAAGTGCAAAAACTATACAATGTATATAACAATATGAACATGAGCTTTCACAAAAACTCGTAGTAACTTGGTAACATGTTTAGTAGACTTAGTTACCCCTTAAAGTGTGTTTATTTCTTAATAAACTTCCTTCTTGAAAATTTTAGATGTTTACAACTTGTAAACATATTCCACAAAAATTATTCTTTTGAACTCTTCTTGTAAAAAAAGTGTTCTTACACTTATTTTATCACCAAAAACAATGTACATTTATGTAAGAATCAAGTTCTACTAAAAATCATATTTTGAACTTGATTTTCTTGGAAAATTATTCATAAATCTTAGCTTCACAAAATTACTAGCTCACTTTATTTATTATTTTTCAAGAAATAATTTTATTTTCAAGTTCATGTTCATAAATGAGGATGATTTTCTTATGTTACCACATAATCATCTTTTAACTTGCTAAATCATGTGTTTAATCACAATTTAGCAAGCTCCTTATGATGATCAACATCATAATTTCAAGTAAATAACAATCAAGTGCCATGCATGCTTTAATCAACATTATTTCAACAAGATTTCATCACTTTTAAGCTTCATGTTCATGATTCTTGTTTAAGTCTTTTAGTGTTCTTGTGATTCATAACAATGTACATATTTTTAACCAACAAAATGAGAAGTAAAAATTAGTAACAAGAAGCTTACAACTAGCTCAAAGGCTAGGGAAGATCACTAGAGAAAAAGATGATAAAAATGGATGATAAAAGCAATGGATGAATGTTCTTCAAGCACCAAGCTCCATGAAACACCTTCTTACACTTGGAGATGAGCTTGAAATGGGTTAGTGGTGGTTGCAAGGTGGTGGTGGTGGCGGCACAAACAAGGGCCGAGAGGGAGAGAGAGAGTATGAGGGATGTGGAGTGAACTTGTGAAGTGAGAGAATGGAATGATCATGAATATCCAAGGCCATACTTATAAGGATTTCTTCCATATTTTGGTTACCATATCAAGCAAGATCACCATAAAATAAGAAATAAAATCTATGAGTGGGGTGTGGGTCCTAGTGACCGTAAATGATGGGGGGGGGGGTTAATTGTAAGTTTTGATGGTAAGTAGGTAAATAGTTGGAGGTTAAGTGTAAAAATCTAGTGTTTTAAGTGTATGACAAATTATATAGTGTGTTGGGGTATTCGGGGACCATAACTAGTCAAGAAATAATTAAACAATGTATCTGGAAAAATTTTGGTGTTCCGGGTAATGTCCGGTTGTTCGGTTTGATACCGGTTCATTTAAGTGTCAAGCTATTCCGTTAAGTGTCTTTTATGTAACTTTTTATGACACCTTTAATTCCCAACACTTAGGAAAGCATTCAGGACCATTTAGTCAATTTTCTGCATAATACTAGTATGTTAAAAAAGCTGAATTTTGCTGAAAAATGCAGAATTCTGCACTTAAAGTGAGTTTTAGGCACTTTCCGGCACTCAAACTATCACCTAGTGACGCAGTTTTATGGTCCTCACTTCCCTACACACCATACTAGTGTAGTACCTTGTCCCTGGCCCATACTGGGTCTCAAAACACTGTCTGTCTATTTGCTGAACCCCGTCAGCATTTTCTTGCTTTATCCGTTAACTGTGCTAACTGTGCTTTGTGCATCAGGTATGTCAATAAGGTTTGTATGTGATAATGATGTGACATTATGTAATATGTGATGCACATGTAAGTATGACGCAATAATTAGAAAGCAATCAAGTAATTCAGCACAGTCATTAAGCACTTAATCATAATTAATTAATTGTACGGATACCTGGTTTTATGAGGGTTGTCACAACAGGACTCCCCCGAGATCTTTCAACTTCGCCTCCCAAGCACTTACATTCCAGGAAGGGCATTCAAAGCCCAAAGCTCTGGCTTCATAAGCCATCTTTAGCCTGGCTTGTAGGAGGGAAATTACAACTGACCCATTGAGACCTTCTCGGTAGGTAGTCATATCCTGGTCAAATTGAAGATGGGTAGCATCCAGTTTGGCTTGGGCGTCTTCATTGGCCTTGTTGATGGCAGCTTTAGCCTCCTGGGTCACAGCTTTGAATTTATCCTCATAGTGTTGTGACTTAGCGGCGGCTATCATCCCCTGATCTGTGATGGTGGTCTCAGCTTTCCTCAGCTTCACTTCCAGCATCTTGTTTAGACGACAGCTTTCTTCGTAGAGGCTCGTCAGGCGTTCAAGACCCTACAAAACGGAGAAACAGGTATTAACATGCATTAACATATATAACCAGCATATGGTGCAGGATGTAGGTTAAGGATATGAACCTGGTTAAGGAAGCTGGTCATAAAGCCACTAGATTCAAGGAATCCATGGTTTTCATAGGGGAAGGTCTCGGAAGATACTGGAGAATCGGTTTCCTTTCTTTTGCGGGAACTTGAAGCACGTGGCTTGGTAGCAGGAGAGGGCTTAGGAATAGCTATCGGTTTAGAGCTGGATGCAGGCTTAGAGGTGGAAGCAGGTTTGTTGGGTTCCTTCTTCACCTGGACAGGAATAGGGTAGTTGTCCAGTTCATCAAGGTTAAAGACTTCTGGAACTTTGGCTGTTGCTGCAAAACGGGGAAAATATCTAAATCTCTACTCTTATCTCTTATTTTGTTAACTAAAAATATGCAAAGATTATGTGATTCTTACCAGACATATCTGATGAAGAATATTGGCTTGAACTTGGAAGATGCTATGTAAAGGATTGGTCACAATCAGGCAACTGGTAGACCCTGTTGATTCTTTTTTGGGATTCTTCAGTAGGAGGAGCCAAGTCTTTGAAATTTCCTGCATAAAAAACATCAGGATATTAGTACAAGATACATTATCAGGATATGGTTGGGGATATCTTAAAGCCCTAAACCCTACCGGAGGTCAACCATTTCACCGGAAGGCTTTTGCCCTCGGGAATAGAATCCCGTCTAACAAAGAAAAATTTTCGTTGCCACCCATCCTCATTTTTTGAAGCTTTGAGGATGAGGGGGTTGCTAGAGGTTGAGAAAAGCAAGAAGCGACTATTGCCGTGGGATCGGAGATGGTAAGCAAGCGGAAGGTCTTCGATACAGAGATCGGGGACGTGAAGGGTTTTGATCTGGTTAAGCATGATAAGTACTCTCTAGACCATAGGCATTGTTTGGGCAAAACAGAGGCCGGTGATTTGAAAGAACTGCATAATGAATTCCGGAAAGGGATATCGAAGGCCAAGGGAAAATGGGTATGATGAAAAACAGATCCACTCCTCGGAAGATACGCCGGAATGAATGCTCCGGTCTAATGGACGGATAATCGCAGTGTCGGAGAAAGCACCGGAGGTCCTTAACGCGGCGATATCGGCATTATCGAAGGAGCACACCTCCTTCTCAGGGTGTTTGAGCAGGTTTTGATTGACAAATGACGAGGTAGACTCGCCGGAGTGGGAACGTGTTCTAGTGGCCATCGGAAAATTTGAGCGAAGATGTTCTATGAGATAAGAAAAGGGAAATACCTGAGAAATCTGAGGAAGGTGATTGCTTATCAACAAGAAAAAGAGAAGATATAGGGGCAAGATAGATGGCCATCGAGTGAAAAGCGCGTTGGAAGTTGCACAATGTCACCTCAATCGTCACTTCAATTTAATTGCCTTGATTCGCGAGATAAGAGTTTAAAATATATCCGTTGGAATTGGTATACCAACATATATATTTTGGGGACAATTGTTATGGGTGGTTTTCTGCTTACATATCCTGAATAATATTCTGACTATGTTTCTTTTATTGTGATCAGGATGCCGGATCAGGATATTGGTAACATCCTGATATAGTATCCTGGTAGTAACTAATTAATTCATGTGCAGATTAATGAAGCAAGTCTATAACGTTCAAGTGGACCTATTCTCCCAAAGATTCGGGCCAATCTGTTGAAATAGGAACGTTGAAGCCGGAAGACGTGGACTACAGCGTTCACAAAGGGAATATTCGTTTTATCCCGGATTTGTAGGCTAGTTAGTTAGCTTTGCTTTACTATAAATAGGATTGATCGGATCAGTTAAGAACACACAATCTCTCGAACACTCTTGCTCTCTACTAGCTGCAATCACTCACACTTACACTTGTATTCAAATCACATTGTAACACCTAGTTGATCCGTATCATATCCTGCACTGTATCCTGATATTTGAAGTAATAAGAAGAACAAGGCAGTTGCGATTGTCAGCTCCCGAGGTTTTGTGCCGGCGATCTAGATCGATCAAGGGCTTTCCTGATACATCCTGTGTCACCCTTTACCTTTTTGCTCATTGTTTGATTGTTGATACAGCTCGATATCCTGAGCCGTATCCTGAAAACTGTTTTTTTGTCAATAACTTAATCAGCATACATTTTTCAAATACTTCTAGCACACTACCTCACTTAACTAATTTGATCACTTAATTACTTAGGTAATTTTTTACCAAAACAGATAGATTAGATACGACTGAGTTATTTTGCTGTGAAACAAGTATTAGCTCAGGTAAATACTTTTAACTTATTTTCCCTTATACGGGTTTGGGATACGGTATTATAATAATACCGCTTGGTCGGGTATGAAATCATTTAATCGGATTGTGATTAATAAATTTGCATAACCCGTTTTAATCTGTTTTGTTTGATAACATAAACATTAGGGGTTAATACGACCGTGTCTTGGATATCCTCGGCTCATTTCATTTGAAAATGGCCACGACCTATGCACGGGGTGTAGGCATACACCTGACAGATGCAAATGCTAAATAACCCACATGTTGGGGATAACTCCTTTGTGGGTTTTATAAGTGGTGAGTCAGTTAATCATGACCGGCTTCCAAACCGGCCCCATATGTATGACAAACATGTAAAACTATATACAAGATTTTATTAAAGATTGTCCCAAGTTATAAAAGGATTGTGCCTTGTGCGCTTAAATCAATTTTCATAAACTCTTTTCAAAAGAGTCTGTTAATTGTATTTACCAGCGAAAACTGACGTATTTTCAAAAGACTAAGTGACAGGTACTACTTGTAATAGGCTGGGAGTTGCTCGGTGTCGAAATAGAGGATCTTGCAAATCCTTAAAGATGCCTTAAAGTCTGCTAAACTTCATTTTCTACATTCTGTAAAGATCCACCTGTGGATTTGATATTACAGGCTCGTCTATGATAAATACTTTGATATTTTCAGACATTTGGGTTTGTAATAATATTTTATATTCCAAAACTTCTGCTGTGCTATTCTGTGTATGTTTGACCATGATGATATCAACTACGTCACGATACCCCCACAGGGCCCACCGGTAATACGTGGAAATATCGGGGTGTGACACACTAACTTTGTTACTTTTCTGCAACTAAGTGTAAGGGTAATTAGGTAATTATATACCTTAGGGGTTCTTTTTTATATTTACAAAGTTCTTTAAATATTTAAGAGATTATTAATGCAATTACTCAAGTTTTTTTTTATTATTTCGTTATTTTCGCGATTATTATTTAACAAAATATGTTTTACATATGCAAATAAATATGTAGTTTCATTAAGCGTTTGTTTTTTATAAACGTCATTTTGAAATAATTTCTTTTTTACCCTTTTTTCAAACAGTCTATCGTTTTTAAAATTATGCGTTTCTAAACTGCTTGTTTATTAAAATCGTTCTTTTTAAAATTGTTTGTCTTTTAAAGTTTTTTTTTAAATGATTCATAATATACTGTTCTTTTTAAAAAAAAAATTTAACTTTTTTAAACAATTCGTTTTTTAAGTCGTTAATTTTTAAAAGCGTTTCTTTCTAAACTATTCCTTAGAACCGTTTTTTGAAATCGTTCATTTTTTAAACTTTGAATTCAGTTTACTTATAGTCGTTAGGGAAAAAGAACTTAAGAAAATGAACGATTTAAAAAATCAAAGGAATTTAAAAACGATTGATTTTAAACGAACGAGTGGTTTAAAAACGAAGATTTAAAAAAGGATGTTTATAAAAAAAAACAAAACCTTAAAAAAGTTAAGTTAACAAGTGTAAGGTATTAAAAACACACGAATTTAATAAACCAAAGGTTAAAAAATAAGAAATTTTGAATAAACAAACGGTCCAAAGAAATGGAAGATTTGAAAAAGAAAAAAAAAACATTCTAAATTTTTGTTTGAAAAATGAACGATCTTTTGCAAACTTTTTATTAGAATGTTTCTTTTTTCAAATCTTTCTTTTCTTTTACTTTTTATACACATCATTTTGTAAAACTTAAAAAAATGAATGACTTAAAAAAGTGAGTTGTTTAAAAAAAATTTAAAAATAAATGATGTTAAAAAGAATAGCATAAAATGAAGTGTTTAAAAAAACTTTAAAAGACAAACGACTTTAAAAAGAACGATTTTAAAAACCAATGGTTTAAAAAGGAACAATTTAAAAAACGATAGATGGTTTAAACAAAATATAAAAAACCAAATTATTTTTAAAACGACTTTTATAAAAACAAGAGTAAACTGTCATTTTGATCCCTGAGGTTTGGTTTCTTTTGTCAATTTATTACAAAACTCAAACCTTTTGAATCTGGATCCATGTTGTTTTAGTTTTATTATCATTTTGGTCCAAAAGTGATATCAATTCATATTGGTCTAATAAAATTCTATTATTTTGTCATTTTCTTCAAGGGCAAAAAGATCATTATAATTATAATTTTATTTTAACACATGATTAATTAAACTAATAAAATTAAATAATCCCCTTTTGACCATATAAAAACACAAACATCATCTTCCCCCAAACCCAACCCTAATCCATCATCTTCTCCCAACCTCATAAATTTTGCTTGTGGAACGTGGGTCACGAAACAAGTAAGAAATTTTGAATTTGGTCACAAGTTTAGTTTAAGATAAGAAAAACAAAAGGATGCAAGTTTCCTAAGGTAAGCCAGTGGTGGATCCGATAATTTTTAATGTTAATTTACGTATGTCAAATTGATTAGAAAGATTACCAAAGAGCCATAAAATTTGCTTCTTGTTCAGTGTGTCTTCAATTTTGTGGATAGGATGCCTCTGATGAAAGATTTGTGAATTCTTATCGCCAATTGGCATTATATTATACTAGTTGGAAAGCCCGCGCGTTGCAGCGGGTGTCCCAAGTAATATCGAATTCAATTATGATATCTATTACGAACCACTGCCCATTATGGGTTTTTGACAAAACAAAATGAGACAACATTCAAAGACATGATTGTCAAATAAATACAATGTTGATTTCATATATCGTTCCATAAAGTCTTAAATGCAAATTTCTGGTTTAAATCCCAAATTCGAAAAGTTACCCACTTGTATTCAATCAAACCAAGCACGTGCCCCAACAAACAAACAACAGCAAAGGGCATATAAAAAATCACAATTACACATTTCATTGATACCAAAACACAAGCATCCAAACATAACCTTCAGCAAAGGGTTTGATCAATCATACAAGGGGATCCTTTTGATGCATACCCACCATAATCCCACATATTTGTCAATCAAATATTTAAATGTCCTGTTGCAAAACGACCAAGGTAAACGTTCATTTGCTTCTTTAGTATCTTACATAATAATTACTTCACTTTATACAACAAAAATAATAAAATATTTGTCAAATTTAACCTTGCAAGATAAAATCAAACCACGGGGCAAAACTCTAAAAAATGCATGAAGTCGAAATTTGGTTAATTACATGATAAATGACAAGCTAAATAGATCAATACCACAAATATTGTTGATTACTCTGCACCAGGTGTGTTATTGATTTTGAAAAAAGTTGAAATATTAAACTTATAGTTAGCGGCTTGGCCCATAACTTTCATCAAACCCGGACCATGAACATCACTAAGCACATCCAACACCTAAAACTTTTATTATAATTTATTCTAATATACCAACGACGTTTCTAGTGAAACGAATTTAAAAAATCATTTTGCTGCTACTTAGTGTTTTTCGTTAGATTTAAGCAAATAATTATTGAGTTAATTAAACTTCTATTTAGGAATTATATACGAAAAAGTATATAATATAGTCCAAAAATAACAATATAATTATGGTACACTACTCGAGAAAAGTTTGAATTGTACAAAGAAATAGGCCTGACCTCCAAATTCAAAGTGTAGCATCCTTCTTCCCTGTGGTTAGTTCTTATTTACATAATGAACACCGATATTTCTTCCATCGAGTACCTGATAGAAAGACGTAACAACATAAGCATTATAACGAATTGTTCGATTATCAACAATAGCAAGATAACGTATCGAGTATAAATCCAATGTTACCTTACCTGACCATCCAATTCTACTAAGGCTTTGCTAGCAGAATCCTAAGAAATGAAATGCACAAAATCTTATCCTTTTGATTTGCCACTCTTGTGATCACATATAACTTTTTCTACAAAAATGTCGACATTATTATATAACTATTTGTTTGGAAGTTATATATTAACTATTAGGATAAGTAAAGTTGACAAAATGAGCGAGTTGGGTAGCAGGCCAAAACATTTTATTTAATTTGTCTATGGATCCAAATACTCAAAAAGTATAAACCTTAGACCTTTTATTTACACACTCTAAACCATTTTTGTACCATACTCTTACAACTTGGTGGACAGTCAGCTCTGCAACATGTATCCCAGATAAAGGCTCACAAGTCCCACCATAAAAATAGTCAGTCGCGGCGCAATAGGTAGCCCTATGTCTCTCACTTCTCACCAAATCCTGCAACTCAAACCCATCAATAGTTTAGTTAAATCTTGTTGGGTCATAATCACAAGACTTATTACATTCTCATAAGAGCACACTATTATCACATCTAAGGCTGGTAAAACAGAGGTCAGGTAACGGGCCGAACCATGTTGGGGTTAAAACATGCTGGTTTAAAAACTTATCAATTTGGTTCGAGTCAAGACATGATATGGCAAAAATGGGCTCGCGTTGAAATGAGTCATTTTGGAGAAAAAGAGTATTAGAATGGGTTCTCTCGCCACATTTGTCTGTATAACGCTAGTAGCGATAGGTGGCATGGTTCATCTAACCTATATGGACACCAACTGACATCATCTATTTTTCTAAAACTTTTTACCTTTTTAATGGTCTTTTTAAACTTAACTGTGTTGCGAGTTCGCCACTTTCATCATCATCATCATCGTCATCCAGTAGATTGTGCCTTGTAAGTCTTAATCAACCCAAACCGACCCGCTTCTAATCGTACAATTACACAAACAATAATCAAAAAGTTCGTCTCCACCAGCCATTGCCTTCTCATTCTATATAAATAATCAAAACGTTAATCATAATTACACAAACAATATAATTAACACTATTCTCTAAACTTTAAAATTTTTGAACAGTTTAGATGGGTGAATGTATCAAAAATCGACTTGTGTTGTATTCCCTCTAATAGAAGTCTCGGGTTCGATTCCCGCTTTCATTGGTACCCCTTAAAGACCATCTGTCCAGGCCAAAGTGCGCTTTACCTGGTCCCATTGGGTTAGCAATATATTGGTGGGATCCATGAGTTACCAGTGACGGGGTCTGATGGTCATAAATAGTGTTACAAATTGAGCGATGAAGATTAATGATACAAAATGAGCGATGAAGATGCATGTGATAAAATAAAATGCTAACAATTTCGAATAGAAGAGTATTACCTTAAAAATAATCAATAGAAGCAAATCAAATTTGCCACCCCATCGCTATAATGCTACGTAAACAAATTAAATGTAAGTTGTATTGCAAGCAAATAACAAACCACAAAGGATCTGTTTCTCAAAATCAAAAGATATCTGAATAGACAAACACCTTTGACCGGAAACATATAAGATGAAATCAAAGCATGCAGTTCTATAATCAAAATGCTATTAAATACATGATAAGAACAATCAGAAGTTGTTAATATACCTTTTGTTGATGAGTCTTAATCAGCTCCAGCTGTCTCTCAAGGTTTAATTGGGTCTCAACAAGTTTTGCAACTTATGCCTGTATAATAAGCAGTTTAGGATTAATTCAAGGCAAGAAAAACAAACCAAAAATTGTCTTCAATATACATGCGAAAGAACCTGGGAGGTGTAATGACTGTTAGAATAGTTTATCTAATCATAAGAATTAATGTGAATATGGCACCTAAGTTTAAAAAGAACATCCCGGTTCTGCGAGATTCTTTTGTCCCATTTACCTGTAGTACTCAAGCTCCTTAAATACACAACCACATATACGGGTCAAGAAATTAGACTTCCAGGATCAAGAAACCATACTACCGATACAAAACTAATTTTGACTTTGAAACCCTATAAATCCGACTTTTAAGATCAAAAAAGCAAACTTCAAAGATCCAAAAATAAGACTTCCAAAAACTAATTTATGATACAGAACACTAAAATTCAGACTTCCAAGATCTAGACATATATCAGAAAACAGTGGCGGGTCAGAATTACACCACGAATGTGCTCTCAAAACCATCCAGAATGCATGACGTTGTCGTCTTATTCGTTGAGCTTTTCTGGGAAGATTTACGTTACCTTTCATTGCTGTGACATGGCCACCGATCACCACCCGAATCAGCCGCGTGCATCGTTGCCATCGTCTTGTTTGTCACCGCATTGACGTTGTATTAGCACCGAGGATCGAGTTCTTGTGCACCATTAGCATTCAATCATTCTATAAACTTTTAAACTCTTGCATACCTGAATATTGAAGTATTTTATATCATGAGATATCTGCATAAAGAAAACCAATTTAGGTATTGTGCACATAGTATAAAGTTTAGATCTTGTTCTAATAACTGAAAGCAAAATTAGATTGCAGGCAATATCTCCATATATCTCACCCAGTAGGGCCATGGTCAGTGTTTATGAAACAATCAGAACACTAAAAATTGACGGATATTAATAAACTAAGACCACAACTTACTAATGAGTGAACCCTAGAAGAGCGAAAAACGAATGACAATCATAAGAACTTACCAATTCAATGACTCAACTGAAGTGTGAGAGTGGGTGGAACCCTACTGACCACAGGAAATTGTGCCGGAGTTGTAGCGACCCGACAGGAAGAAGTTTGACTGAATCTGAGACCTTTTTAACAAGATCCTTTAACCGGTTTCTTCCTTAAAGCTGCCGGAGTCCGGGGGTATTTGGGGATGACACATTATAGCGGTAGAGGATGACGGAGATATGGGGAAACACTGTCCGACACTGCCGTCGTTTGGCAGGCTGTGCGGTCATCGATTTAGGGTTGAAGGAGGTTTCGATTTCTAGTGAATCAGAGAGAGATAAGAAGGAAATCAAGAAAGCATCAATGTTGAAATGATCGGTTGGAGGTTTGAGGCGTTTGGTTTAGCCAGGGAAGCTGAATTCCAATGATGAAATCCCTAAAATGACCTTCAGGCGTCTTAGCCTGTGACGCCGGCGAACAGAGGCGGTGGTGAGTCTGGTTGGACGGTGGTGACAGCGGCGGCAAGGTGACAATCAATTTGTACTCGTGGAGCCACAGTGGGTGGGTGTTGTGGCTTGCGGGAGACAATTGAACAATATAATTTTCAACATAAATCCTCAATAACTATCAAAGTCTGTTTAGAATTTGGACAATTTGTGTTCTTGAAGACTACATTGATAATATTCATGAAAAAAATCAATTAATGACATTGAGGTGCCAAAATCACTAAAATACCCCTAAAGTGTCTTAAATTTTTGAACAATTGGCAAATTTACCCCCTCGAAAATAGCTTAACTCTTTTGTACATGTTGCTTGAAGATGTGTACGTATGGAAAAATTACTAAAAGGGTAGAAAACCCAGTTCTCTTAATAAAGGAACTTACAAATGAGTCTGCATTAATTATGTTGACTGTATTAAACCTGATAATTAATAAAATATAGTTAAATGAATGGTTAAGTTTTATACAGAGTCTGAATGGTTAAGACCTCTAATCTGAATTGGTGCTCTAAAGGGTTAAGCATTATACTGCCTCTTAATGGTTCAGACCTCTTACTAGTTCAGCACTTAATGGTAGGGCTGTAAATGAACCGAACGAACATGAACAAGGCCATGTTCGTGTTCGTTCGTTAAGGAAATTCAGTTGTTCACGAACAGTTCGTGAACACTGGTCTCGAATACAAACGAACGCATGCAAATAACAACGAATGTAAACGAACATTTAACTTGAAAATAAAAAATAAAAAACCTTAAAAATTGCATAAAAGTAGTTAAATACAACCATCAAATGTAAATCAAAGCACAAGAAGTCTACTACACCACTAAATGATAAATCAAGGTTAACTAACCTAGACATAATTATCCCAAAAAATACCTTCGAGTGTCCAAATTTTAGCTAACTTAGAAAAAGACCGGGTTTCAAGTTTTCAATATATTTAGATAAAAGATCTATTATTTATTATTTTTAATATAATCAAACAAACACCAACGAACGAACATGAACAAACGTAAACGAACATATTACCGAACGTTCACGAACGCATTCGAACGAACGAAACCTGTGTTCGTGTTCGTTCGCTAAGCTAACCGAACTAAATTTTTTGTTCGTGTAATCGAACGAACATAAACAAACTTCCCGCCGAACGGTTCACAAACTGTTCGTTGAACTTTCGGTTCGTTTACAGCCCTACTAAATGGTTCAGACCTTTTACTGGTTCAGCACTTAACCATTCAGAAGTTGCCAAACAGGCCCATAGTTAAATGAAAATGGATCCATAACAGTTCTTTTTCATAGTCGTCCGGTTTAAACCAATGAAGATAATATATACTTCGGCTGGTTTCAAATGAAAATATGTAAATCATGTTGGACAACCGAATCATAATCATATGCAGCGGAAGGTTTAGAATGATTTGCAGACATGATTATGTAATTGTGCAGACAATGAAATGAATGCAAGATATGCAGTGTAAACGAAAGAATTAAGAGGACAATTTCGGTATAATGAAACTGTCTTGATAACCGGTAAAGTTTGCCGGTAATCAACCATATAAACTACAGATTTGGCGGTTAATCTTGGTGGGTAACTGCCTTGGCAGTTAAGTTTGAAAGTTAACCCGCTTATCATCCTAATCATATAACCTATCATCCGAATGTATCATAACTACTTATAGGATCGAATACATATTAACATAACTAAAGTTTAATAATAATAATAATAATAATGATGATAATACTTCTAACACAACCCCCTTAAACTTTTGTTATGTTAGAAGCTTGTTGCATGACACTTCGATTAGCATCTTCTACGGCTTTCTTCATGTGGTTGAAGTTGAACCTTTTCCTCTTCTTGTGCAAGTTCCAGTCGTCTTCCCATCCATTCCCTGTAAAGAGTGCATATTGAGTTGAACCAGCATCTTCGTGAATGTCACCTGCACTTTTCATCCTCCTATGGCAGCTTTGAGATGGACCTGCTTCATCATTCATAACTTCCTTATCTTGTACCTTCTCTTGCACCGATTTAAACTTGTAGTAATACTCCAAAATGTCAAGATACATAGCGTATATTATCCGCATGTAGTCTCCATCTTGGTATTCAAATCCGAGGTCTTTCGCTATCATCGGCCATGTGTTGTCAGTGGTAACATCACGGTATCCGCCATCTCTTGCCACTATTATGAATAAACTCAACAGATCAATCTTTCTTTGATCCGGAGAGTAGGGAGGGACTGGCCTTGAAGTGATTCCCATATATTCATTCAGGAACCATCGCACCATCTCTTCAAAATTCTTTTGAAGATCAACCTTGTACTTGAATACATACTCTCGGTCATCAAGCATGTTTATCAATGCTTTGCAATCTGCAAATTCATGGAATTCTAGTGCTCTTAAAATCAGCCGATTCCAATCATTATCATCTTCACTCGAAACATTTAAAGTTTCGAAGTAAGAATTCAGATAAGCATTCTTGAATTCATCATCAACAGTGCCCAGATCTTGCAGCCCGCGTTTTTCATTTAGACCCAACTCTTCTTCTTTCGTTAACCCACTCACTTCATTTATTTAATTCACCACCGGAGATGAAAACATGGGATATATTTTACATGTATCGCCGGATTTTTTGACCGTAAAGCCTTGAAGTGTTAATTGATCAAGGCTAAGAACATTCCGGTCAAGTTCCGGTGAATAGAAAACACTTTGTATACTTAGTGTTTCATTTCCTGTTTTCATTTCCACCGATCCTACCCCTCTTATGAACAGAAAATTGTTCATACCAGATCTTGTTTCTACACCCATCATATGTTTCACCCTTTTGAAAACATTTAGATTACCCGTAAAATGATGATTGAACGTCGGATTAACGTACCAGATGTCTGCCCATTGTCCACCCTCAGTGCCGGTGACAATCATTTCATTCTGGCAATGCACATCTTCTTCCTGTCTTCTAATCCCGGCTTTGATGGCCTGCTTTAACAGTTGCGTCTCTTCATCATTCTCTTTGGCCTTGTAATTGTAGATTTGGTGACCCGGTAAATGACAATAATAGCAAAGTCTTATGCGAGGGATTCGCTTGTTTTTTTCATTTTTCTCGTCGGTGCAGTGTTGGCACGGGAGAGTGGTTGAGTTTGGTTTAATTTCTTATCGATTCCCTGAAGTGGCTCTGATACCACTATGTTGGACAACCGAATCATAATCATATGTAGCGGAAGGTTTAGAATGATTTGCAGACATGATTATGTAATTGTGCAGACAATGAAACGAATGCAAGATGTGCAGTGTAAACGAAAGAATTAAGAGGACAATTTTGGTATAATGAAACTGTCTTGATAACCGGTAAAGTTTGCCAGTAATCAACCATATAAACTACAGATTTGGCGGTTAATCTTGGCGGGTAACTGCCTTGGCGGTTGAGTTTGAAAGTTAACCCGCTTATCATCCTAATCATATAACCTATCATCCGAATGTATCATAACTACTTATAGGATCGAATACATATTAACATAACTAAAGTTTAATAATAATAATAATAATAATAATAATAATAATAATAATAATAATACTTCTAACAAATCAAAACTAAGTTCGTCAATTTTAAATTTGAAAAATGACAAACAGGTTGTCTTCATGTTGAAATAATTGGTGAAATAAATCAAAACTAAGGTCGTTTTAAATTTGAGAAATGAAAAATGGGTTGTCTTCAAGTTCAAATAATTAGTGAAAAAAAGAAAAAAATGGATAGCGGGTCAAACTATTGTGGTCCGGTCGAATATAAGGTGTTATACCCAAACCACCATCTTCCTACTTTCATTTTTTGCATTAAAATTTTTACGTTAGTGCAAATGATACAATAACCGTACCCAGTATATCCCATCACTAGCAAAGCTAGAGGTAGGGTTAGGGTTAGGGGAGGGTGGGATGTAGGCAAAACTTACATCTATCCCTTGGGGATAGAGATGCTGCTTTCAGAAAGACCTCCGGCTCAAAAAGAAAAGCATACGAACAAACAGACGTGAAACAAGCAGAAAAGACTGGTAGTGAAATAGAACTACCAAGTATCAACAGGAGTGAGCGTATACTACATAACATTTATAGTATTATAAAACAACCAATGCACATGTTACCGAAAGACAATCATATGTTAAATCCCCCCTTAACCCAAAATTAGGCTACCTAATGAATGAATACTCTAAATAAACACCGAATAAAACTTAAAGAAATGTATTTAAATAAATACGTCCCGTTTGTGGTATGCGCATATAATGTATATATGTGTGAGCCATCGGGGGCAAAAGTGAAAGTGCACTAATTTTAACTTTATTTTACTAATTTTGTGAAAATAACGTTAAAAGCTGAGGACGATTAATCATGCATCATGTGGTAGCATTGATAGCTGAAAGACAAAAGGGTACATGCACTAATCGGTCTTTGTCCCGATTGCTGAGTGTTATATGCTATATGTCCAAGGCTTGATGCAAAACTACTATCGAGCCGGGGGGTCTCACTGGAAGCAGCCTCTCTATTCCTACGAGGTAGAGGTAAGGTTGTCTACATCTTACCTTCCTCAGACCCTACATTTGCTTTGCTATTGGTGGGATTTACTGAGTATGATGATGCTGATGATGCTACATTTAAATAACATGTAGTTTCTTTAACTAATCAGGGAGAGTTAAATAAAACAAGTCTAGCAAGACTGCAAGATAAGGATTCTTACTTTACATCAAGCATGGGGGGTAATTGATGGCGGAAAATGCAGACATTTAAGCCCTTCGTATGAATGCTAAATCGCCATCGACTTTCTCTAATGACAATACGAGATAAATTATACAGTAACAGAGTGTAGCATTCTCATCAGTAACCTCAAGTTTTTTTTCTTTTCGTTTGTTAACCATGACTCCATGAAGACCCATTACACTTAACTCACGAGACCCTATCAATACCCTACTAATCAATGGCATCAAGTAAAACGCAACTTATACTAGGTTAGTTGCCTTCCGGGGGGGGGGGGCTAAGGACAGAATACCATTGGAAACTATATTTGAACCGGAGACCTCTGCTATTGGGCGAATTCGTGTGGAGACCCGATCAAGGGGGGGCAGCTAGCCCTAGCCTTGGGTATTTTGGCAGTTACCTTAGGGTTTTAATTTAGCCGGTCCTAGTTATTCTATGTGGGCTTGGACTTAACTTGGGGATTAAGTTTCTAAACCCTAGATTTTGTTTTGTACTTGTAGTTCTTGGTAGCACCCAGATAATAAAAAAAACCCTAGTTGCAGCACGTGGACGTAGGTCAACCAACCAAATCACTTTAAATCTCCGAGTTCGTTTATTGCTTTCGTGTGTGTGTTCGATCCTAACAATTGGTATCAGAGCTTTGTCTCTTGATCAGAATTTACACGAAGAACACTGTTTGAACCAGCCCAACCATCGAAGTCGTTGTTGCCGCTGTGTCAGTTCTGAGTACGACCAATACTTGTCTTCTGGGTACGACCTGTACGGTCATCGTGAACAGTAGTCACCATTGTTAGGTTTCCCCTGTTTCTATTTGTTTGAAAGCTTTTGACCACCAGTCCCGAATCAACTGAGATCAGAGATCTATTTTGCAGAAGAACAATTTGGTTGAATCGAAGAAAGCGACTACAGAAGCCTAGAACCAGAGTCAACCATGTTTGTCGGGTTTTATTGTTTCAAATTAAGGTTTAAATTTTGATTATCAAGTTCGTTATTCCGCTGTGTATTGAATAGGTTGATTTGTTGTCTTTATCTCTATTTATCCAAAACTAGTGTTTCGTTTAGTCATTGACATGGTTGTAGACGCAAAGGTTATAATAGAGAAGTTTGATGGGAATAAGTTTAATTAGTGGAAGATGCAAATTGTGGCACTATTTGGTCAGAAAGACTTAGATGCAGTGCTTGAGGGTGAGAAGCCAGAAGATATGTCACAAGTAGATTGGGTGAAGTTGGATAAGAAAGCTAGAGCAGTGATAATGCTTTCTCTGTCATAGAATGTTTTCCTATAACATCTAGAATGGGACCTCAGCTAAAGGTATGATGGAAGCATTATCAAACATATATGAGAAGCCTTCTGTAGGAAATAAGGTTTATCATTTTCGAGAGCTTGTGAATACTAGGATGAAGGAGGATGACTCGGTAATAAATCACATCAATAACCTAAACGCGATCTTGTCTCGCTTGGTGACTATGGATATTAAGTTTGATGATGAGGTTCAATCCCTATTGTTATTATCCTCATTTCCTGATATTTGGTCTTGAACCGTAATTGTTGTTACTAGCACTTCAGAATTGAGTAAGGTCACGTTAATAAGGATACGGGATCTTATTTTAGGAGAGGATGCTCGACGTCATGGATCGGGTGATTTTTCGAGTTCTTTGTTGAGTATAGAGGTCAAGGGAAGTCATCAGGGCAAGAGTAGGAGTGTGTCTAGCTTGGAGGGATGTGGTATGTTGGAATTGCAATGAAGTAGGACACTTTAAGAATCAGTGTTCCAAACAGAAGAAAGAAATTAACTCTACAGAAGACCACAAAGATAATGATGCTTTAATTTGTAGCGTGGAGAGCGGTGTAGATTCCTGGGTCATGGATAATGGTGCCTCATTTCACGCTACCCACAGCAGTGAAGCATTGCAGAATTGGAAAGAAGGTGACTTTAGAAAGGTAAAATTGGCGAATGATGAATTACTTAATGTTACATGCATGGGTGACATTATTTTGAAGACTTCGGTCAGTTCGTGGACTTTAAAGATGTCAGGGTTATTACAGGTTTGAAGAGGTTCATTTCTGTTGGCCAGTTGGATTATCAGGGACATGAAGTTAAGTTCCAGAATGGACAGTGAAAGGTTGTTAAAGGGAATATGGTCATGTCTCGTGGAAAGAAACATGGTCGGTATACTGTCAGAAGGAAGTGATGTTCCAGTTCTGAGAAAAAGAAAGTCGGGTTCACAGAATCTCAGGGATAGAATAGGGTTTGCTTTGCAAGAAAAAAAAACCTAGAGTCACGGGGAAGATTCAGGATGAACGAGTTCGGAAGGTCAAATTAGTCGGGAGACATCGTGTCAGTGGTAGCACAGGGCATGTTTCAATTACAGTTTCAAGGCGACAATGGGTTACAAAGACCAGCATTCCAACTAGAAAAGTCTCTCCAGAGAATCTCTTGCTAGTATTGGAGAGTGTGTGTTTTTCAGAATTTCTCAAGACCTGGCAGTTCGTTTAAGTGGGAGCCGGTAGGGATAGAGAATGAATAACGGGTTGTGACTGATGAATTGAGGCTTAGTGGGAGCTTCAACGTGCCTTGAGGTTAATTGTTGAGAAGGCTGTTGCAACTTGTTGGTAAGGGAAGATTATAAGATGTACAGATGCACAAGACTATTGGGCATTGTTCAAGCCTCCAAGTAGGAGAGATTGTTAGGCGAATTAGTGTGGAGGACCGATCAATGGAGGGCGGCCAGCCCTAGCCTTGGGTTGACCCACATGTTTTATTTTGGCAGTTAAATTAGGGTTTTAATTTAGCCAGCCCTAGTTATCTCTATGTGGGTTTGGGGCTGACTTGGGAATTAAGTTTCCTAACCCTAGATTAGTCTCTATATAAAGATTGCTTTATACTTGTAATTGTTGGTTGCACCCAGATAATAAAGAAACCCTAGTTGTAGCATAGTGGACGTAGGTCAGCCAAGCAAACCACTTTAAATCTTCGTGTTCGTTTATTGCTTTCGTGTGTGTTCAGTTTCGTGTGTGTGTTCGATCCTAACATCTGCTAGACCCCTTGAAGGTTACCCATCGGCAATCTTGAAATTAGTAATTAAGGTTGTCCTTACTGGTTATTATGGGCCACATTACACACATGAACAAGTCTCGAACATTATTATTAAATTATATGTCCAGTCAAGTGTTGTATAAAGTATAAACACAAAGGGGTACAATAGTTCACCTTTTCTCCCTCACCAAGTTGCTCTGAGATTGCATCATCTAACAAATTTTGCAACTAGGATACTTTACTAGATAACTCCTTATTTCCGGAGTCTGCAAGTACTCAATAGTCACTCCATAAATATTACTTAAAAATGAAGTTAATATCTTATAATTAGAGCCATTTAAGTAAGATGCATAGGAACTAACCTTTTGTTGTAGCAAAGGCAGCTTCAAGTCTCGCCAATCATTCCTTTAAATCAAACTCAGCCGAGTTACATAAACTTCTTAAAGTAACAGAGAACTCGGTTGATTCTAAAATATAGACTTCCTCTGAATTTGTTATAAAAAAACTTGTGTCTAACACAATTCCTCTAAATTGTTTTAAGAACCCTGTTTATAACACGAATTCTTAGCCATGCTAACGCCTTTATGTGTTCAAGTTCACAGCCAATGATAATATTGAAATTCTCATTTAAACACTCGTTTTGAATCACTTTACGTTTATGTAATACTTACTATACATTTCTTGTAATACATTAGTACATGATATATCATGTTATATAATTGTCATACAAATAAAAAGAATATCTATATTTATGTATTTTAATTAAAAAGAGTCTCAATTTCCATATGATAACCATCAATCAGACAATTGCCATTAAGATTATTTTGACCATCTTTTCCAACATAATGCACTGTCAATATTAACATGGATAACATGGTTTGTCTTGTATATCAAGTGAGTTTCGATAATAGACCCTCGAACATGATTCAAGTGGTATTTTATTTTAATCAGGACTAATTTTATTTTCTGTATCCAGTTGAAATCATTTTGTGCTAGTATTTTATTCGCATATATCATCATCGTAATATAAGAAAGTAGGGTCTATAGAACATACAAAATATCATATTTACATTTGTGTATGTATATATTTCAAAACATCTTTAAAGGCATAAGTGGATCTGCTTCATTTGAGATTGAAACATGTGATCCACAATTATATATTGGTGTTTAAATTGCAACATTACTATTACAAACATGGAGTAGCACATAATTTTACAAGAAAGAAGAATCATGGGAACATAACCTACTTCAATCACAATGAAAGTAGACTAATACTTGACATGTTTCAATACCAAATCTTGGCCAAGGATGGAAACCCATATTATTCACCGCGGTTAACCTTGCAAACATAGTTAGAAGGAGATACCCAAATCATGAAACTTTTCTTTAGTGATTTCATCTAAAACATGACTCATATCATCGGTTAGATGGTTCCTCCAATCTCCAACTTTACCTTCTCTAAAGAAGAGATTATTAGGCATATCAATATGCAAATTCCCATGCTTATTAATCTCACTCAGGTTTTCAAAACTACATAGTGTAATGATCCCTTGGACTGCATCTTCCGCCTCTTCCTCCTCGGTGAAGGGGCAACCCAAGAACTTTGCAAGTCGCTTCACATTGTTCGTTGAATCTATCGTCATGTCCTCGTACGTTAATAATAACACATTTTCCGGATGTTCTAAACTGGCCTTATAGTACCCTTTCACATGGTCCCAATACGGCCCGTTTGGCGAGGTACCTTTACTAAACAACTTAAATGCCTCTTCCAATGTCATTTGACCACGTGATTTATTTCTCAACTTATTTGTAAAATGAAACAGAGACACCAAAACATCTTTGGGGTTTCTATATAAATAAACAAAACGACAATTGCAATCAAGTATGGATTGAGGCAATAAAGTGTAGGGTATATGGGTTGCAAAGACGCGTTGCGAATGTGAATCTACATAAGTAGGTGTTTTTTTAAAGATTTCATCTTCAATAAAAGGTAAACATTTATGGGGATTAGAGACAAGAAGAGGATTTTTACATAGACCGTTATTTTTATACTTGTTTCGATTTACCAAAGCAAACACGAGCGCCTTCAACCATGTTGTTCCAGATTTAGGCAGTGTGGCCAAGTAGATATCAGTTGGACAAGCTTTGAAAGCGTCTTGTACGGCCATAATTGTTTCTACTGCCTGAGACCAAAAGCCTTGGTACAGATACATGTTTTCTGTCATCCAACCTTTCTCCTTTGGAAGAATAGCAACCTTATCTTTGTATCCATCGAAAACGATGGCCTTATTTTCCTTTTCTTGTCTATCTTCATCGCTATTTTTAGCTAGCGAAGAAGGAAGAGATGAAGCATGAGATGCAGTAGGAATTGACATATGAAGGTTGTTAGTGTGGAATGAAACAATTTTGTTTTCTCATTTATAGACCAAACTAGTTTCCTTTTCGTTCACATTTTTTATTTTAAATTGTTAAAACAAGAATTAGACATAGATTCAAGGAATAAAAAATCTTATAAAATCTTGGATGAAGATTATATGTGATTAATTAAAAGAAAGGATTCTTATATTTGGACAAAGGAGACAGTTACTCAATTATATAAAATCTAGGGTGAAGATTATATGTGATTAATTAAAAGAAAGGATTCTCATATTTGGACAAAGGAGACAGTTACTTTTTTTTTTTTTTTTTTTGAAAAGAGAATTTCATTAAACAACACCCAAAAGCGGTCCTCAGATAAAGGACCCCCGGGCAACAGAACACCAAATTACATCAAGTCGAGGGGATATTTACACCAACTATTCCAATCGACATTTTTCCACCTAGATCTATTTCTAAACCAAAAGAAAGTAGAGGACTTGACCGATGCCATGATTTCAATTGGGCGACGTTTCTTTTTAGTAAAAATACGAGCATTTCGTTCGTTCCACAAGGACCACATAGTTGTATAAACTATGCCTCTAACCACATATCTCACTTCCTTCACATCCGAATGGCACTCTGCAAGACTTAGGAGATCGTCGACATGAAATAATAAAATCGGACTAAGGCGGCACCAAGATTCAACTCTACTCCAAACTTCATGAGAGAAAATACACCCCGTAAATAAGTGGCTAACCGTTTCAGTCTCCGAATGACAAAGAGCACACTCGGTATGTTGCAGCGTCACTCCTCGTTTCATTAGTTCCGAAGACGTTGGAAGCCGATTAAAAGCTGCTCGCCAAACCATGATTTTGCATTTCAACGGGACCCAACACTTCCATTTAATCGTAGTAGAATCGGCCGACAACGAGCAGTCATAAAGGATTCTTTTGACCGAAGAAACAGAGAAGCTACCATCTGATTGCGGCTTCCACTTCCAAACATCTTCACCCCCTTTCCAATCCAATTCGTGAATGTCATTGAGAAGGCTAAACAATTCAGTAACTTCCTCATACGATACGATGAAGGTGCCGATCTCCAACCCCAATCCATAGTCTTTATATTTTTTTCACATCGAATCCTCTCCGCCACCTTGACCCATTTATTTTTTTCCAGTCGGAACAAATGCGGATAACTTAATCTAAGGGGTTCCTCCCTAAGCCATACATCTCCCCAAAAATTTATAGTAGACCCGTCGCCAAGGATACTTTCAAAGAATGAATTTAGAATGGCACCATTAGCGAGCTTTTTCTCGCCGACTTTAACTATTTGTTTCCATCCGCTACAATTAGAGATGTTACATGGCAGCATAGCCCACGGACGAGTTGACCCGTGACAAGCCAAGATGATGTTCTTCCACAAGCTATTTCTATCTTTTTTAAACCTCCACGTCCACTTCAAAAGAAGCGCTTCATTAACATCTTGAATCTTCGCCACTCCTAGACCTCCCTTCTTTTTTGGCTTAGAGAAAATATCCCACGCGACCTACGGGATCTTTTTCTCTTCGCTAGAACCCGCCCACAAAAATCGTCTCATAAGTTTCTCTATATTATCAATCACTTCTTTGGGAGCTTTGTAAAGCGAGAGATAATAAACGGGTAAACTTTGGAGAACCGACTTTATCAAAACCAATCTACCACCAATCGATAGTGTTTTAGCCTTCCACGACTCAAGGCGTTTCTTGATGACTTCCAAAACAGGATTCCAACTACTAATACGAGTCATCTTGGCTCCCACTTGAATACCTAGGTACACAAAAGGGAAATCGCCTCTTTTGTATCCCAAAAAACACATCATGTTATCAACCCCCATATCAGCTACACCAACCCCAAAAAGATTCGACTTGTGGAGATTGATACGAAGGCCCGAACAAAGATAGAAAATCCTAAGATTAATGCGGCATCCGCATACAGGAGATGCGATACAGAAACACCATCCTCCCCAACACGAATACCTTTAAAGACTCCTAAATCTTTAGCTTTGTCCAATAACCACGAAAGCGACTCCATAACAATTAAGAATAAAAAAGGAGATAACGGGTCACCTTGACGAAGACCCTTTTCACATTTAAATTCAAACGTGGGGGAACCATTAACTAGGACTGCAGCTCTAGAGGAGTCAAGAACGCCCTTAATCCAGCCACACCAAATCGACGGGAAACCCATTTGAGCCATAATAGAGAGCAAAAAATTCCAATTGACGTTATCGTATGCTTTTTCAAAATCGATCTTTAACATAAACGCCCTTTTATTTCTTTTTTTCAACCAGCTCAAAACTTCATTAACCATAAGAGGACCATCAAGGATATAACGATCTGACAGGAAGGCCGTTTGTGATTCGGATATCACCTGACCCATTACCTTTTTTAGGCGATTAGCTAAGATTTTAGAAATAACCTTGCTAATCATCCCAATCAGCGTAATAGGCCTATAATCTTTAAGACCTAAAGGCGTTTTAACCTTAGGAATTAAAGTAATAAAAGACGACCCGCAGCCTGCATTAATAGACCCGGTACTATGAAACTCCAACATAATACGAAAAAAATCGTCTTCGAGCACATTCCAAAACCTTTTCACAAAACGGAAGTTAAACCCATCAGGCCCAGGAGCCTTGTTAGAACCGCAATCGAAAACCGCCTCTCTGATCTCCTGTTTAGAGAATGAATCAACCAAAGAAATACATGTATGTTCACTAATTTGATTAATCCCTTGGCACAACAACATAGGTCGAACATATTGCCTCTCCTTGAAATGATTTCTGTAAAATTTTAAAACCTCTCGTTTTACTAGAGACGGCTTTTCAATCCAATCTCCATTTATCATCAACCCCGGAATCGAATTTTTAGCTTTACGACCGTTAACCGCCATATGAAAGAAACTCGAGTTTTCATCACCGAGGGGTGCCCATTTAACACGCGACTTTTGTCGGATATCTCGAGCCTTATGAAGCTCGATTTCTTCAATCGCTTTTACACATTCCGACCAAACCCATAAATCCGGTTCGTCTAAGTTATTATTCTCCATAAGCACCTCTAACTCTTGTCTTTCTCTTCTAAGAATAGATTTCGTTTCAGTCTCTTTGATAGAAAATGCTTTGAACCATTCTTTCAAACAAAACCTCAAATGCTTCAATTTGTTGAGAAAGTTGATATCCGCCGCACCATTATCTACCCAATTCACGAGAACCGAATGAATAACTTCCACACAACCCGGACGATCGAGCCAAGAGTCAAAAATCCGAAAAGGTGTCGGACCAAAATTAACATCTTTAATAGAGAGGACCAAAGGCGAATGGTCCGAGAGGTCTCTATTAAGCACCCGAACATAAGCATTTGGCCATCTACAAAACATATTATCACAAACGAACACTCTATCAATTCGACTAAACTTACATACACCGTTTCGCTTGACCATGTATGTATACTTCATCCCTTTCACATTAAGTTCCCTGATTCCCGCAACATCTATGAAGTCGTTAAACTCGCGAGCACACCCCGGATCAAATCTGGAATTTTTCCTTTCTTCTCGATCTCTAACCGCATTGAAGTCACCGAAAATAATCCACCACCCTTGATTACACTGGATAAGATTAATAATTCTGGCCCACAAATTTCTTTTATCGACATTATGCTGCGGAGCATACACGTTTAAAATATTAAGCCGAATATTATCCCCCATAACCTCACCCGCGACATGGAGAAAATTTGTGTCTTTGTTCACCGAATCTTTAAGGAAAACTTTCGGATCCCACATGCTAATCAAACCACCCGAGTTACCCACAGCGTCAACCCATTCGAAATCAAACCCCGAACTCCCCAAAAGTTAGACAGCAACCCCGAATTAACATTACTCGACATCGATTCTTGCATCCCAATAAACGAAATTCCAAATTTCTCTCTAATTTTTTTCACCCACACAGATTTCCCACAAACCCCTATACCACGAATATTAATAGATAAACAATTCATGGCTTACCCTCTTGTAATCCTTCCATAGTAATCGACTCTTGAATTAACGTGTGCGCATTTTGCAAATTGGCTCCCAATTTTTCACCCATACTAATCGTCTCATTAACTTCAACCTCTAGTAAACTCTTAGCTATATCATCCTGTTCAAAATGCTTGGTCTGGGAAGTTTCTGAATGAGACAAAACTTGCTTATATGGCTCATGATTCAGGCCCATAGACGTGTTATCAGCACTATCCTCATATCCCGTATCCACATTACGGCCCAAATCATCAGAAGCCCCTTCCGTCCCCACGTTCAGGCCCAATATACTGTCAAGACCAAACGGATCATCTATTTTGGACTTCTTTGACACCTTTAGGCTTTCTTGACTACTAGTATTAGCCACACTGGGCCGGCCTACATCGTTTTTTTTAATTTCTTGCGCTTGCACACTTTGGAAAAGTTATTGCAATCAGTCTCTTCAACAGCATCTTCAAAGCAAAATTCAACCGCAGGAGTAAATGCGCAGTCATTAGTCTCCTCCAATCTAGGAATGTCATTTAATGGTAATGAATGATTCCCATTAATGTCATTAGAGGTTTCATTTGTTTCCAAAACGGGCTGTTCAACCGACACATTTACTTCGACATTACCTTCTTCCTCTGCATGTCACACCCCAACCGATGGCGGAATCATCGGGGCGCGGCACTAGGCGAATCAGATTGCTCAAGAGAATCCATAACAACTATATTGCGAAAATATTTAATACATTCGTTATCCCATACTAACAAATAATACAATCACGTAAGTTATCACAGATTTATTATCCTCTCGAACAATGCAAATCCGACAACCTAGATTTTTTTAGTTGAGTTTCTAGACTTCCTAGCTTGATTTGATATAGTCTGCGATCTAACCTGCAACATACGTTAAAAGATTTGTCAATACAAAAGTATTGGCGAGTATACAGGTTTGATAAGTATAGCATAGTAGATTAAAAGTGCTGCGAATTTCCACATGCATAAACGTAATACACGACATATATACTCACAAACTGATACTACCAACTAAGTCCTCGATGCTCGAATGTACGATGGCATAACTAGACCCCGTCGGGCGCAATAGTACTATACTAGTCTTGGTGGGACGTCGCGAGTATAAGCCCTAGCACATATGCAACTAGCATCACGTATATCTATGCATAACAGTTATTCGCAAGTGATGATTCGATTGATTGAATAATTCGATTGATGCGTTCGATTTGTTAGAAACGTATGTTACACCCAAAATTCGATTAAAAAGGGGTCAAGTATACTCACAGTGCGTATTTAGCGAGATTATAACTTGATTGAGTCGGTTTACGAGTTGTCTGTAATGATCCTTGAAGAAATAGAGTAAACGAGATACGGTTAAGCAAGATTAGCTTGAAAAGTTACTCGCTTGGGTCAACTGGTCCTCATCCGTACGGATTGACATGTTACCCGTCCGGATGACAACTCATCCGTACGGATGACATGTTATCCGTGCGGATAACATGTGATCCGTGCGGACAATGTGTCATCCGTGCGGACCATGAGTGATACGTGCGGATAGGTGGTGCGGACAGTCATACGTGCGGATCAGCATGTCAACCGTGCGGACAGTCATACGTGCGGATCAGCATGTCGTCCGTGCGGACAGTCATACGTGCGGATCAGTGTGTCAACCGTGCGGGTGAGTAAGGCGTGCGGGTGACATGTCATCCGTGCGGGTGACATGTCGTCCGTGCGGACTGACATGTCATCCGTGCGGACTTGTGTCATCCGTGCGGGCTGGCCTGTTGTCCGTGCGGCTGTCATGTCTGTTTCGCACTGTTTTCGAGTGTTTAACGGAGAGAAAAACGTTTGTTTTCGCTTAGAGTAGTGTAATTTCGTACTAACACTTGAAGTTCCGTCAATTCCGACTCATTCTAACGGCCGGGAATCACCCCGTTCCATCAGATCTGGCCGTTCATGGTGGTTCTTCATGGTTAACTCGAAATCACACAGATTTAGGTGTGATTTGTCCTTAAAACATGTGGAAATCAACTGGATTTGAGTCGTTTATAGTGAAATGAGACCCCAACTGGAAGTTCATAAGAACTCTTGGTGACATCACATCAAAACGCCTCAAATCCGTTGATTTCACGGTTAGAATTCGAGTTTTGAAAGATAGAATGATGTAGAATCGAGTGTAGATTGCAGAAGTACAAGTTTTAGATTGAAGTCTTACCGGAATCGCGAGGAAATCGAGAGAAAAGGGGTCTTGGTGCGCGTGTGGTTGAACAGGAGCTGTCACATCACTTGAATAGTGGTGTGGCAGGCTATTTATAGGCGAAAGAGGAGAGGAAAAGGATTCAGGCCCGGATAGCCCATCCGTGCGGATGGCCCATCCGTGCGGATGGCCCATGCGTGCGCATGGCCATCCGTGCGCATGCCCATCCGTCCGGATGGTCTATCCGTCCGGATGGACATCCTGACGGGCCGGACTTATCCGTTTTTGATCGATTTAACAGTTTTCGAAGCGCGTTCCTTTCGTAATTAATTTATATTATTATTATATTATAATATATATATATATATCACTAGAGGTCGTATTTACGTATCCATAATCCAAAGTTTCGATAATTAACGATCGGTTTCCGATTCGAGTATGCGATTAATATCGACGTTGCACGGCCATCAATGAGGGTAGGGTAGGTCCTTTCTTGATGTCATCGTGAACGTTATTTCGTGTAGTGCCACAAAGACTGACGGGGTACCGTTTACTCGTATTGTCATCATCGTCACGACGACTGGGGCTACAGCACTCACCCGGGAGTCCTTGTTAGCGTTAATTGTTTAAGTTCGACACATCACGGCCACTGAGGAGGGTAGAATAGGTCCTCACTCAATGCCTCCGTGAGTGTTAGTGTGATAATAGTGTAGTATAATGATACTGTAGCTTGAAAATATACGATTATCCTTCGAATAGCGATATATACGATATAGTTACATTATGATCCGAGTCTCTGGTGCTAGGCGTAACGAGTATAACGAGTAGTAACAATGCGCAAAAGTGCGGGTTGTTACAGTCTCCCCAACTTTAGGAAATTTCGTCCCGAAATTAATCCAGTAGGTAGACTTCTAAGAGTTGATCTTGTATAAATAGCGATACAGCGAGTGATTTGACCGTAAGTTGACAGCGAGAACGTTTCGAATAAGAGGAACTGACTGCGATAGCGAGAAGACGTTGCAAAGATGAAAGTATTAGTTCCACGAGTTGGCAACCCAAAGTATCTTGTCTTGTGTAGAATTCGTTAGTTCGATGCGATTGCAATTTGAAGGGTTTCTCATGACGTAGAGTTAACTGAGTCGCTCGTTAACCAACGTTACGAGAAGCGTTCGTTTCAGATATCGAAAAGGGACTTAGGACGAAAATCTTTTGAAAATTTTCCTTTTGACGTGCGGTCAACAGAATCGATGTCAACCGATGTTGCAAGGAAGTTTAAGTTTCTAACATTTTGAGGGATTTGGAAATGGAAATAAGGGTTACGTAAATCCTCCTACGATATGGATTCAAGCTGAACTCGATGTCGAACCAGTGTCCAAAGAAGGATTTCTATTTTGACGTTGTAAAAGTTTTAAGGAAGAACTGGGCTTACGAAGCTTTCCTTGGACATGGAGTTAAACTGATTCAATGTTAGCTCCACGTCGTGAGAAAATTTCACTTGTCCCATGGTTTTAGATGAAAATTTTATAAAAAATCAGTTTTTAACCTTTTGAAAAGAGTATCCACCATGTTTTGCCCATATTACTTCCGTTTCGTGGGGCAGTGTCAGGTGTGCCGATATGACTCGGATAGAAATGCGTTTACTCGGCCCAATCGATAGGAAGTCGGACCGAGCATAAGATAGGATCGAATAGATTAATCTAGCGAGTTGATAAGGGAGAAGCGAATAGCACGTTTTCGATTTAGATTCCATATTACACCCACATGGCACGTTTCCACGGGGGTTTACTAACATGGCGAAACACCATGCTTAACCAGGTTAGCTTTGCCTCGTGAAGCGGTGTCATGTGTACTTAGTACCATACGAGCGATAGGCGGTAGATTATACACAATAGACGATCGACGAATAAACATGAAACACTTGCGATGGCGGTGATGATGAACGAATTACGATAGTCGGTGGTTGCTACGTTGTAAGCGATGGAGGTTTGCGATTTCGATTTTACGCGGCTCGGTTCGATTGATTAACACCACAGAATTTAACTAACATCAGACCCCACATGGCCTGTTTCCACGAAAGGCCGCTGATATAGCTAAAACACGTTGCTTTAACCATATGAGCTTCCTCTCGTGAGGCGAGGTCATGCGTTCCAGCTTGGCTCAAATGTCACAGATAGCGGTAAGCGATAGCGATAGATTGATACACATCAAATGATATAGGCTCACGTGATAAGCGATAGGGTTTGCGAGATACACGAGGTAAGCGATTGCGATTAGTCGAGTTCGATTCTTGTCTCGAATAAGCTTAGCGATTTGTTTTGACGTATCACGGCTATCGAGGAGGGTAGAATAGGTCCTCACTCAACAATATCGTGAGCGTTTACTTGCCTGATCGAGATTCGTTGCAACAGACTTACGACCAGTCTTGCGTCGATGCAATTTGCCTGCGAGGTAGACTCCCCAGAGTCCATTGATGAGGCGATTGCATTGCGTTTGCAGACTTACGACAAGTCTTGCGATGATACGGTTTGTTACGCCTTGCGATTGAGTGTAGTGTGTTGAAAATAATCTCAATAGTATAATAGGTCTAATAACGTTCAACTCCGCGTGGCACTTTCTTCACGGAACTTCGGTAGTATGGTAAGGCATTCCTCGCCCGACCCCTACTACTTTCATCCCGTGTTTTGGTGTCACCTTTTGTCAAACGCTATGGCACTTTTAGAATTCACTACGATCTCCGTGCACTGACCCAAGTAGTCCCGTGTGCACCCGCGATTAATTGTCCCTTGCACGCTTATCGTACCTCGTTCTAAGAGTGTAGTGAGGGTAAAACACATTATTTCGTGATATAGTATATAGCATGTGTGTGAATCTAATATAAGTGCGACGATTAAAGAGTGAGAGAGAAAATGGAGACGAGAGTTAACATCACGCATAGAGACAATATCGAGTAAGAGATTAGGTTCAAAACATAGAGATTAACGTCGAGAATCGTATCATTACAACTTCATCCTACGCTTGCTAGATGTCTGATGCTGGAAAACTTTTGCTGGAGCTGTTGTTGTTGTACTCAAGTTCACGGTTCGATGTGACAGTTGTGGGTGAAGTGACCGTAACGGTTGCAGTTATTGCAATAGCGACAGTCAGCCCCAACTGGATGATGATAGGTACACGAGTAACACTGAGGATGAGCTCCAGTGTAAGCTCGTTTTGGAGACGCCGAGACTGCTTGAAGGGGTTTCGGTTGCAGCAGTTCGGTTGTTGATGAGCTCGGGCTTGAAGTCTTTCGCTTGCGGCTGGGTTTGTCGGTGTCTTGCGAAGAAGTGTCGTCTTTGGAGGATTCGTCTGAAGACTCACTTGCAGAGTCTTTGGTTGATTTGTCGGAAGATCCATCGGCAGCTTTGTCAGAAGAATCGGCAGCAGATCCGTCCGAAGAATCGTTAGCTGATTCGTTAGAAGAATCGCTAACAGGTTTGTCAGAAGACTCGCCAGTTGATTCATCAGAGGATTCGTCAACATGTTCTTCTGAAGGATTATTGGCGATTGCTTGATGAGCTTGTTTGACAGGGTTCTTTGAGAATAACCCTTCCACGAATCGTTTGTTGTTGATTTCTGCAGCTAAGCGGTAGGTTTCTTCGATGGTAGCAGGCCTTGCAGCTTCGACAAAATCACCCACACACTCAGGCAAGCCACGAATGTACTTCGCAATGGCCTTCCCCGGAGTGTTGACTTGACTTGGGCAGATTATGCTAAGCTGTTTGAACCTTGCGGTGTAGTCAGTATTGTCACCTTCGGTTTGCTTGATTTCCCAAAATTCGTTTTCTAGTTTCTGGATTTCGTGAGGAGGACAGTATTCTTTCTTCATGAGTTCCTTCAGCTCATCCCAAGAGAGGGCGTAAGTTTCGGAGATCCCACGTTTGTTACGTTCGGCGGTCCACCAGTCGAGTGCTCGCGATTGAAATACTCCGGTGGCGCAAGTAGTGCGGAGACTATCGGGACACCCGCTTTGACGAAGGGTCACTTCGATAGAATCGAACCACTGGAGTAGTTGAGTCGCACCTCCTTCACCTGTGAACTCCATCGGGTCACAGGCTTTGAAGTGCTTGTAGAGAAAAGTAGATTGCGGCTCTCCTGTCTTAACGTCTTCCGAAACTCGAGAGTGGCTGCGAGAGTGCACTCGAGCGGCAATTTGAGGACTAAGCTTACTCACTTCCTTGACTATAAGTGAAGCAATCCTCTTCTCGGCGCTTCGTTTGGCTTTCCTCTTAGCTACGCGTCTCGAGGTAGAGTTGTTGGAAGTCATCTAGACAGGAAGAGACTTGGAGTGAGATTCGATCATAATGATTTTCGAGTTTTGCGTTGCGATTGAGCGCGTTCAAACTTGTGCGATAGTATAATAGTAATAAGATCCACATAGGAGCCACGTAGGAAACACGAAATTCCTAAGTTCTCACACAATGACTTGTTTGTTTATACGTATATCTATATGTATTTGTATAGATGTAATTTGTAATCATACACATACGGGTCGATTTAGAATAAGCGAGGTCGTGTTGAAGTGAGAAACGAGAGCGAATGCGATAGATTATGCATTAGTTTTGTTGCGAACATTCGAGTTTCGTTTTAGATTGCGATAGTCGTGCGAATTGTGCGTTCATAAAGTAGGGAGTGAAAATCGTTACATCGAGAATTCGATAAAGCGTGAAGTTTCAAAACGTAAACAAGTTCCAGCCAGTTGTAAAATTGGGTTCCTCGTACGATAGAGTGCCTTGGGTGTTTAGGCGTCGACTACCCAAGGTAACCCAACTATATCTAATAAGTTCGAGCATGCGCGTTGACCTGGAGGACTTCATGCTTCCACTGGGATGCAGCTCAAGGCATTCGTCTTCCTAGTCATCGCGTGGCTCGAGTTATCGTGATAGTCGAGTCCTTGGTGAGAGCTTTTGAAACCAGTTTATAAAGAGTGGAACGACTTATTAAGGTACGGGTTTCACCCCTGTCTTAACAGTTTCGTTCCTAATTGTGGTTAAGCTCTCGAATAAATTCGTGAGTTCCACTAGATTTCGAAATGGAGACTTTTGTCGAGATGTGGATGTCACTCCTAACTCGATAAAAAGTTCTCGTGCTAGAAAAACGCGCTGAGTGAGCAATCCTATCGAGAGTTCTTGGTTTTCACACCTGATCTCGACTGGATCGCTCGGTTTCGTCATGCGAGTATTTTTGAAAACACGTGTATTGTGTCGGCCTTAGGAAAAGCTAAGTACTATTTCAGCCTTAGGAAAGGCTCCTTCATGTGAAGTTGTAGTATGCGGCGTTCACACAAAGTTGTAGCTTTTTGCAATTTCGATCGAGAGTATCAAGTAAGCCCAATACAAACCCCACTGGGTTCGTACGAGTCGGCCTGTTGGTACTTAGACTATAGACTAGGTCAATTTCTAAGACGTCGACCCGGACTAGGTCGAGTCTGACCTAATTCCCTATAGTTATGGCTCTGATACCAATCTGTCACACCCCAACCGATGGCGGAATCATCGGGGCGCGGCACTAGGCGAATTAGATTGCTCAAGAGAATCCATAACAACTATATTGCGAAAATATTTAATACATTCGTTATCCCATACTAACAAATAATACAATCACGTAAGTTATCACAGATTTATTATCCTCTCGAACAATGCAAATCCGACAACCTAGATTTTTTTAGTTGAGTTTCTAGACTTCCTAGCTTGATTTGATATAGTCTGCGATCTAACCTGCAACATACGTTAAAAGATTTGTCAATACAAAAGTATTGGCGAGTATACAGGTTTGATAAGTATAGCATAGTAGATTAAAAGTGCTGCAAATTTCCACATGCATAAACGTAATACACGACATATATACTCACAAACTGATACTACCAACTAAGTCCTCGATGCTCGAATGTACGATGGCATAACTAGACCCCGTCGGGCGCAATAGTACTATACTAGTCTTGGTGGGACGTCGCGAGTATAAGCCCTAGCACATATGCAACTAGCATCACGTATATCTATGCATAACAGTTATTCGCAAGTGATGATTCGATTGATTGAATAATTCGATTGATGCGTTCGATTTGTTAGAAACGTATGTTACACCCAAAATTCGATTAAAAAGGGGTCAAGTATACTCACAGTGCGTATTTAGCGAGATTATAACTTGATTGAGTCGGTTTACGAGTTGTCTGTAATGATCCTTGAAGAAATAGAGTAAACGAGATACGGTTAAGCAAGATTAGCTTGAAAAGTTACTCGCTTGGGTCAACTGGTCCTCATCCGTACGGATTGACATGTTACCCGTCCGGATGACAACTCATCCGTACGGATGACATGTTATCCGTGCGGATAACATGTGATCCGTGCGGACAATGTGTCATCCGTGCGGACCATGAGTGATACGTGCGGATAGGTGGTGCGGACAGTCATACGTGCGGATCAGCATGTCAACCGTGCGGACAGTCATACGTGCGGATCAGCATGTCGTCCGTGCGGACAGTCATACGTGCGGATCAGTGTGTCAACCGTGCGGGTGAGTAAGGCGTGCGGGTGACATGTCATCCGTGCGGGTGACATGTCGTCCGTGCGGACTGACATGTCATCCGTGCGGACTTGTGTCATCCGTGCGGGCTGGCCTGTTGTCCGTGCGGCTGTCATGTCTGTTTCGCACTGTTTTCGAGTGTTTAACGGAGAGAAAAACGTTTGTTTTCGCTTAGAGTAGTGTAATTTCGTACTAACACTTGAAGTTCCGTCAATTCCGACTCATTCTAACGGTCGGGAATCACCCCGTTCCATCAGATCTGGCCGTTCATGGTGGTTCTTCATGGTTAACTCGAAATCACACAGATTTAGGTGTGATTTGTCCTTAAAACATGTGGAAATCAACTGGATTTGAGTCGTTTATAGTGAAATGAGACCCCAACTGGAAGTTCACAAGAACTCTTGGTGACATCACCTCAAAACGCCTCAAATCCGTTGATTTCACGGTTAGAATTCGAGTTTTGAAAGATAGAATGATGTAGAATCGAGTGTAGATTGCAGAAGTACAAGTTTTAGATTGAAGTCTTACCGGAATCGTGAGGAAATCGAGAGAAAAGGGGTCTTGGTGCGCGTGTGGTTGAACAGGAGCTGTCACATCACTTGAATAGTGGTGTGGCAGGCTATTTATAGGCGAAAGAGGAGAGGAAAAGGATTCAGGCCCGGATAGCCCATCCGTGCGGATGGCCCATCCGTGCGGATGGCCCATGCGTGCGGATGGCCATCCGTGCGCATGCCCATCCGTCCGGATGGTCTATCCGTCCGGATGGACATCCTAACGGGCCGGACTTATCCGTTTTTGATCGATTTAACAGTTTTCGAAGCGCGTTCCTTTCGTAATTAATTTATATTATTATTATATTGTTATTATTATATTATAATATATATATATATATCACTAGAGGTCGTATTTACGTATCCATAATCCAAAGTTTCGATAATTAACGATCGGTTTCCGATTCGAGTATGCGATTAATATCGACGTTGCACGGCCATCAATGAGGGTAGGGTAGGTCCTTTCTTGATGTCATCGTGAACGTTATTTCGTGTAGTGCCACAAAGACTGACGGGGTACCGTTTACTCGTATTGTCATCATCGTCACGACGACTGGGGCTACAGCACTCACCCGGGAGTCCTTGTTAGCGTTAATTGTTTAAGTTCGACACATCCCGGCCACTGAGGAGGGTAGAATAGGTCCTCACTCAATGCCTCCGTGAGTGTTAGTGTGATAATAGTGTAGTATAATGATACTGTAGCTTGAAAATATACGATTATCCTTCGAATAGCGATATATACGATATAGTTACATTATGATCTGAGTCTCTGGTGCTAGGCGTAACTAGTATAACGAGTAGTAACAATGCGCAAAAGTGCGGGTTGTTACACTGCACGCCGGTCTTCTTCCGGTGACTGATTCTCTGACAAAACCTCCTCTTCCGAATCATCTGAATCCACGTCCATCTCAGGTTCAGGTTCCACGAACTCCGGAGTCCATTCACCCAGTTCTTCCATAACCCATACGCGGAACTTTTGATCTTTCCAATTAAGAACCACTTCCTCCGCAACCCTCTTTCCGTCTCATGCTAGTACACCTACATACTCGTAGGATAGATCGGGGTCTTCATCGGACCTTTTAGCCTTATGAACAACTTTTCCAAACAAGCCACCAATCAAATCAACAACTTCATTCGTAAGGATATGCAAAGGGACACCTTGAATTTTTAACCATGCTAGCCTTTCAAAACCAAGTGCTTGACCTTCCCATACGCTAACCATAGCAAACTTGTCAGCTAATTGTAACAAAGCCGAACGAACATCTTGAGTGGTCTCTGAATCTTCAAATGTCAACAATAGTTCTAGACCTCCTAAATACTGGACCTTCGTTATCCCCGGACATATGTCATGCAATATAACTTTAATGTTTTTCAAAGCTTGATAATCCACCATTCTCACCACCAATGGCTTCCCATGCAATGTAACAAAGGCCTTCACATTGTTTTCCACGTTAATGGATCTCCCAACTAATAAATCCTTAAAAGATCTTTCACCCGAATAAAACGTATTTGTCTTGGCCTCCACAGGAACCTCATCCGAATTACCATTGTAGAATTCCTTGGCATGATTATGCTCTTTCCCTTCTTGTCTATTATTGATCTCTCCGTCCTCAAGAACGAATCTAGCAATACTAAACCAAAGCTTATTATCTCCCATTCGAATATTACGCAATCTTCAAAGTAACTTGTCCTTGTCTTTAACGTCTAGTATTCAAATGAATCCAAACCTGTTACCTCCTTTGTCTCTTTTCCTCGCGATGTACATATCGAAAATCTGTCCATAAGTCCGCACCTGAACCGCTAGATCCGACCCACTACAACCCTCTGGAAGATTTGTTACGAAAAATTTGGTGATTCGACGTTGAACGCTCTCCGGAATAGGGCTCTGGCGGCGGTTCCCTGAAGGCATAATTTAATTTTTAATCTAGGAGACAGTTACTCAATTATAAGAAAAACACAAATGAATAATTTAGTTATAATAAACAAATAATGATATACAAATAGATAAAATATATATTTATATAATTCGATCGTCGATTCGAAAATCACAAACAAATTCGATTCGAAAACCCAAATTTAAAATAGAATCGGTTGCTCCAGTTCAAAACTTTAAATTTGTTTCGAACTAGTAAGTTGCCCTGCGCGTTGTCGCGACGTTGAAACGTAAAGTACATTGAATTTGTGTCGTCTAATGAAAGCGTATTATATTTGACCCGACTGGTTTTGGAAAAAAAATACGTCAAAAGGTAAGCACAAAACATATTATATTTGAACCGACTCAATTCCGGGAAAAAATTAAAATTTATGCTACAACATAGACCAACCGAAAATGTACATAATAGTAAGTATAAAAACATATAATATTTGACCCAACTCATTTTAGGGAAAATTTTATGTCGAAACGTAAATCAACTTAAATTTATGCCTACACCTTCATAAAAAACACATAAGACTCGATTACAAAGTTTTTAAAAGTTAAGAGGTTGTAAATGTCAATGTCAATGTCAATGCTAAAAGTTGAGGATAAAGTATATAAAAATACAAAAACTAAAAAAGATAAAAAAATGAAAAAGAAAAGTCAAAATACTATTCAGGAATTGTAATATAGATAATAACTAGGATTGCGACCCGCCGCAATGCGGCAGTGATTCTTTAGTTATAACTAAGTCATTCTAGGACCCGCACATTATGTTAAACCTGTCAAACGGGGAAAAAATAGACGATGTAAAAACATTCACCCACACACGTACGTTGCGTCGTGTTAACTCGCAAAATTTAGAACGAAACGTAAAAACGTTAAACCAAAGACGCACGTTGCGATATGTTAAGTCACAAAATTTAGAACCAAGCATAAAGCGGAAAATTTGCGGAAAATGAAAACTATAAAGGACCAAAGTTGAAAGTAAAAAAAAAGTTATGAGGATAGATTGCAAAAGATAAAAAGTTTTGGGTTAAAAGTAAAAAAACAAATAGTTTTGAGTTAGAAGTAATTTATGAAATACTTTTGGGTGAAAAGTAAAAAAAAATCAATTTTTTTTGGAAAACCCCAAAGCCAACGTTACGACAACCATATGCATAACCATTTTTTCTTTGAAAACCCCCCAAAGCACACCCCGCGTTGTGGCAGGGCGTAAAACGGTGTCAAATAGTACTAATGTCACACAACCGTCATCGATCAACAACACTGACTCGACCTAGGATATGGGTGTTGCGACGAACCTGTCAAACATGGAAAAATAGAGGTAAAAACGTTGAACCACACTTAACGTTGCGTCTTATTAGCTCGAAAAATTTAGAACTATACGTAAAACGAAAATTTGCGAAAGATGAAAAGTATAAGTGACAAAAGTTGTGAAGTTATATTGCAAATAATGAAAAGTTTTGAGTTAAAGTTAAAAAACAAATTGTGTAGGGTTAAAATTGTAAAAGGTAAAAACCTTTGGGTTAAAAGTAAAAAATAAACTTTTTTTTTTAAAACACCCAAAGCACAATGTACAAGTGATATGCACAAAGAAGTTACAAAGTTATATGCGGAATAACTTCATTTTTTAGTCTAGTTGTAAATAAAGAACACCCCTATTGATGGGACTCCAGACTAGCTCTCAAAACAAACACTAAGGCTAGTGAGTGTGAGTGGCACCCCATGTCACATAAGCACAATAACACCCCAACACCGCTGCACTAGCGCCATCGGGGACATCATTGTTGGCTTCGCAAATAAAAATATGCCAATTGGTCAAATTGTTGAAAAGATTCAGAAAGAGCAATAAAGTTTGCTTCATATTTAGGCTATATGACGTGGAATAAAGCCTCTAGGGCTTTATATCCTCTAGGGCTTTATCACACTAATATGAAGCTTTATTGTTAACTGGCATGGAGTGGGATAAATCTTCGTAAAACTTCTCTCATCATTACTCGATCATTATATTTATTATAATTTCAATTTAAATTCCAATCATTTTTATGATTAAAATTAAACAACAAATAAAATAAATTGTTAAATTTAAACACGACACATTATAAAAAAGCACTTAAAATAATATTTTTTTTCTAATTGTCTTCGTCGTCATCTTTGTCATCAACAATGTTACTCCATAGATGTTCAACCAAATCCGTTCGAAGATTCAAGTGTATTCATGTCATGTATCTTCATTCGGATAACTTATTTCTAGGCGTAGTTTAGTAGTGGGTTCGTCGATTGAAAGGTATCGTCAAAGTCAGAACAAAAGGCTCTGCCCATGTACTTCAAGATCATGTTATGCAAGATAATACACGTATACATTATGTTTCTCATTTTTCTCTTTTCAAACAAATGTGAGGGTTGGGCAATGATAGTCTATCGTTTCTTTAACACTCCGAATGCTCGTTCGACATCTTTTCTTGCCGACTCATGCTTTTTCTTGTAATACACACATTTGATGTCATGTCACACCCCAACCGATGGCGGAATCATCGGGGCATGGCACTGAGCGAAACAGATTGTCCAGAAGTTTCCGTAACAATTATCATTACTATTTAATTTAAAATAACATGTCCCATACTGATGACGGGGGTAGCTCAAGACTAAATAAAATGATTAAATATGTAAGTGCTCAAAAGGTTAAACGGTTCAACGGTTGAAAAGCTGTGAGTTGGAAAAAGCAATACAGAAACAGTAGCCGGTCACATCTGAAGATCGCTTCACCAACCCACGGCCGCAAAAGCAAAGCAGGTCTGCCAATGCACACTATTATCCGGGGGACAAAAGCCTTCAACCCCCGAAAGGGGAAACCCTCCACTGCAAGCGAGGTTGCTAGTCTAATCCATTCCACTTCGGGAGATACCTTCTCTTATAAAATGACACTTCATTTACTTCAGAGAGGACATCCTGACCAGCTCTGATTCTCCAATCTCTGGTCGTTCACATCGAATGCTTGTCTTGCACAAGTCATTCCCTTTCACATCCAACACACACATTCCCTTTGCTTCCACTTCCGAATCTGAGTACAATTCAGAGGAGGATCCATAGCAAAGAACAACAATAAACTAGTAAACCTCCTTCCACGTCTCGCAAACGTGGGGGGACCCCACGACCTGCGTTAGGCAAGGTTGAACCCTTCAACCATTCTTCCTAGCCAGTCCAGCTACCACCGTTGGTCTTGTATTTGTTGTACCAACAAGTTGGCGCCCACCATGGGGCTACGCCGCTATTTCTTCTCCAAAAGACCTAGTAGTGTAGCTCTATTCACTTAAAATCACCATGTCTGAAAGTGGATCCCCGGAAGAAGTAAATCAGATCCCAAACGCTTCTACTCCGGGTAGTAGCCAAGCTCAAGTGGCTATACCAACTTCTTTTTCAACTCCGGGGAGCACACCCGAGTTCCTCAACTTCAACACACCAACTCCGTCCAGATCCGGAGTTCCATCTCCCAATATCGGTGTCTCTGATGCCCCATCGTGTGTTGAACTCACCCCTGAAGGGGTTGCTAACAATTTCCTCGTGCTAAGGACTCTTCTCAACCAGCATGTGAATAAAGAAAGAGAAAAGGGGGTGAGGATTCGCTTAGACTATGACGAACCCGAGCCAACATTGTCTCCTGGACCACCTCCTCCTCTCTTTGCAACAAGAAGTGAGGCTGGTCCCAGTAACCTTTCAAACCCTCACCCTTACCTGTCCACTATGACAAATCCTACGGTGCATCCTATCTTCTCTTCCCAACCAATTACTAGTGGTGCTCCTTTGGGGCATGAGCTGACTCTTGACCAGCTCCTTCAATCACCAGTGACAAGCTATCCAGTGTCCACTACAACTACATGGGAGCAAGCTCTGTCCGTGCTCCCCTTAGCACGAAGTGCTGTTATGAGTGCTCCCCTCAGGATAAACTGCTCCGCTGGTCCAGGAAGCCTTCAAGGCTTCAACCCCATGACCAACATGATGACCCAGATGATGACCAACTTCCCATGGCAACACTTCATCAATCAAGTGCTTGCCACTCAGGGAAACAACGGCAATAGCAGTAATGTGGATGCAAGGACTGAAGAAGACTTGGCTAAACCATACAAGCCAAGCAACTTTTCATGCTTCTCAAGACAGATAGCCGATTATGATTTCCAGTCAAAGATCAAAATGTCGGCCCACATCAGAACATACGATGGAACTGAAGATCCTAAGGACCATCTTCAGATCTTCACCGGTGCAGCTCGGATAGAGAAATGGTCCAACGCTGAGTTTTGCCTCATGTTCATGCAAACTCTTGTTGGATCCGCCAGGATCTGGTTCAACGATTTACCTGCTCAAAGCGTTCGAAGCTTTGACGATCTCAGTAAGGGTTTCCTGGCCAATTTCTCTCAACAAAGACGATATGTCAAAGACGCAACAGTGATCTTTCATATAAAGCAACGTGATGATGAAAGTCTCCGTGCTTTCATTGAACGATACAAGAAGGAAGGTTTGACTTATGTAGGGGCCGATGAGAAAATGAGGGTGGCTGGCTTCATGAATGCCATCACCTCTAAGTACCTTACCAGGGACTTCAACAAATCTCTACCCAAGACCTTAGAAGAAGCTCTTGAAAGGGCTGAAGCCCACATCCAGGGAGAGGAGGCAGTAGACATTAAGGAACAAAGAAAAAGAGGGTCCGGCTGGAGAAGCAACAGTCCAGCCAGAAAAAGAGGGAACTTCAACTCCTACGACAGGCGGTCAAAGGGTTCAGACCCTCGAAGGTCTGAAGGTTGGAACCTTTCAAGCAGGGAAAAAGGCATAAGTTTCACACCCCTCACAAAGACCCCTCAAGAAATCCTTGCAACAGAAGAAGTTAAACAAAACTTTCGACCTCCTAGACCTCTCCCCAAAAGCAGGAAAAACGAGAACTCCACCCAATACTGCGAGTTTCATGAAGAAAAAGGTCACCACACCAATGATTGCTTCCAACTCAAGAAAAGAATAGAAGAAGTTGTTAAGTCCGGAGAACTCGCTCATTTGGTAAAGGGAGTCCGGGACAAAATGGCTGAAGGAAAGGGTAAGGAAGTCAACATGGTAGATTTCGATGGAAAGGTTCCCCACAAGAGGCAGAGGTTGGAAGCTTGGGAGCTTCAGTGCGTCTGTTTCCCCCCTACGGAGAATGACCCTCTCCCTAGCCCTCTCGTGGTAGATGCTACCGTGGAAACATTGCAAACATGCAAGGCATACATAGACACGGGGGCAGCCACCGAAATTATGTTCGAAAAATTCTTTAACCAATTGAGCAATGAAGAACGTTCAAGGCTTCAACCCTCTGGGACCTCCATAAAAGGTATCGCTGACATACCCCTCAAGCCTTTAGGACAACTGACACTTAATGTTCGTTTCAGTGAAGGTTTAAAAGAAAGAACCCAACCACTCACCTTTGTGGTTATCAACATCCCCTCAAGCTATGATGTGATCATCGGAAGACCAGGACAGTGTGCATTTTACATGGCCGTGTCTGTTGGCCATGGCACAGTCAAATTCCCCACCGAAAGGGGCGTAGCAACCCTTCAACCCTCTCAGGAAGCCTACATGGTTAAAGGAGAAAGTTCAAACAGTGAAGAAGACAGGCAAAGGTTGGTCATAAACCCTAAATACCCTGAACAAAGAATAAGGGTCAACCCAGACCTTTCTCAAGAAACCCTTTCATACCTTGAAAAATTGCTAACACATTACAGAGATGTATTCGCTTGGTGTCCTGAAGATATGACTGGGATCCCCCGGGATATTGCCGAGCATGAATTGAGAATACCACCAGAGGTCAAGCCCGTTGTCCAAAAGAAAAGAAGCTTAGAACCTGAGAGAAGTCTGGCAGCCTGCCAAGAGGTTGAAAAGCTTGTATCAGCCGGCATTCTCCGAGAAGTCAAGTATCAGTCATGGGTTGCAAACCCGGTTATGGTCAAGAAACCAGACAACTCTTGGAGGATGTGTATAGACTTTAAGGATCTTAACAAAGCTTGCCCCAAGGATTGCTATCCACTACCAGAAATTGACCTCAAAGTTGACTCCCTCACAGGCTACTCGTTCAAATACTTTCTTGATGCATACAAAGGCTATCACCAAATCCTCATGAAAAAAGAGGATGAGGAAAAGACAGCCTTTCATACGGACAAAGGGATCTTTTGCTATCAAAAGATGCCTTTCGGCCTCAAAAATGCAGGAGCAACCTATCAACGGCTCGTTGACAAAGCCTTCGAAAGCCAAATTGGCAAAAACATGGAGGCATATGTCGATAACCTGGTTATTAAAAGCAAGACGGAATACCAAATGCTCGATGATATTCAAGAAACTTTCAGGAACCTCAGAAAGGTTAACATGAAGCTTAATCCGGAAAAGTGTTCATTTGGATTCGAGGAAGGAAAATTTTTGGGCCACATTGTTGGAAAACAAAGCATCAAAGCCAACCCTAACAAAGTAAAAGCCGTCCTAGAAACCAAGCCACCAAAGACCAAGAAGGAGGTTGAAAGCTTGAACGGGAAGCTTGCAGCCTTGAAGCGTTTTACCTCAAAGTTAGCCGAAAGATCCCTGCCCTTCTACAAAACGCTCAAGAACTGCTCAGATAAAAAGGATTTCAAGTGGACTGAAGAAGCTGAAGAAGCTTTCAACCAGATGAAGCAACATCTTGCTTCCCTACCAGACATTGCGGCACCAAAAACCGGGGAGTTAATATCGGTGTACCTCTCAATCACGGACGAGGCCATCAGTGCAGTCCTCACCATTGAGCGAGACAAGGCCCAGGTACCCGTTTATTTTTTCAGCAAAACTTTAAAATTAGCTGAAACAAAATACCCTCCCCTTGAAAAACTTGCCCTAGCCTTAGTTCAAATAGCTAGAAGGCTTTGAAGGTATTTCCAAGCACACCCCACACAAGTGGTCACTGACCAACCTATTAAGAGTGTGCTTGAAAAACCTGAAAACTGGGGTCGATTAGCCAAATGGGCCATAGAACTAGGTGAACATAACATCACCTATGTCCCAAGGAAAGCTATCAAGGCTCAAGTCTTGGCCGATTTCATTGTGGAAGTCCCAAACCAAACAGTCACTGAAGTAAACACTGCCACCACTGAACCTTCCAACCCTGAAGCCTGGAAGCTTTTTACCGACGGGGCTTCAAGCGTTGAAGGGTCAGGGGCTGGATTAATTTTAATCAACCCAAAAGGTTTGGAATTCACATATGCTCTTCGTTTTGATTTTCAGACCACCAATAACGAGGCTGAATACGAAGAACTAATAGCCGGCCTAAGGCTGGCCAAAGAAATGAAAGTTGAAAAGCTTGAAGTGTTCACGGATTCGTTGCTGGTCTCAAGTCAAGTCAATGACAGCTACATAGCTAAAGAGCCCAACATGAAAAAATACAGAGAAAAATCCAAGGAACTGATGAGTACCTTCCAAGCATGCAACATCAAACAGATCCCAAGATCTCAAAACAAGAAGGCCGATGCCCTAAGTAAGCTTGCATCCCTCACTTTTGCCCATCTCACCAAGAAGGTACTGGTAGAAGTGTTGAAGGCCCCATCCATTGATGAATTGGAGGTTCAAGACGTGGTTACCGAAGAAGAACCAAACTGGATGACTCCCATAAGAAAGTTCCTCAAAAATGGTGAATTACCTAATGATCAAGTGGAAGACAAAAGGGTTGAAATCAAGGCAAGACAGTACATACTACAAGGAGAAACCCTTTACAAAAAGGGTTACCTTGCTCCCTTGCTAAGATGTGTCGGTCCTGAGCAAAGTAAGTACTTGATCAAGGAAATTCATGAGGGTGTGTGTGGAGCTCACTTTGGAGCTAGGTCGGTAGTTGCAAAGCTCATGAACCTCGGATATTTCTGGCCCTCAATGCATCGTGACACAACCGAAGAATAGAAGAAATGTGATGCCTGCCAGATCCACGCACCAGTCCTAAAAAATCCCAAGCACGATTTAGTCCCAATAACCTCGGCTTGGCCATTCCATAAGTGGGGAATGGACATTGTTGGTCCATTTCCCCCAAGCAAAGGGGGAGTGAAATTCCTACTGGTGGCGGTAGACTATTTCACCAAGTGGCCCGAGGTCAAGCCACTTGCCAAGATCACAGGAAAGCAAGTCATTGACTTTGTCTGGGAAAACATCATTTGCCGTTATGGATTGCCAGGAGTACTTGTCACCGATAACGGAAGGCAATTTGCTGAGAAGCCCTTCAGCGTTTGGTGCAAAGAATACAAAATCGATCAGGTTTTCAGCTCAGTGGCTTATCCGCAATCAAACGGGCAGGTTGAAAGAACAAATAGAAGCATAGTGGAAGGCATAAAGACAAGATTGGGAAGATACGAAAGCAACTGGCTCGAAGAATTGCCTAGTGTCCTATGGGCAATTAGAACAACAGAAAAAACAAGCCATAAGAAAACACCTTACAGCTTGGTATTTGGATCTGAAGTTGTGATCCCTGCCGAAATAGGAGTTGTAACCCAAAGAATTGTCAACATGGATCCCGAAACAAACCAAAAAGAGACCATGTTGAATTTACAACTCCTAGAGGAAGCAAGAGATCAAGCCACAATTCAAGAAGCCAAATACAAGCAACAAATGGAAGCTTACTACAACAAAAAAGTCAAAAACGAACGTTTCAAGCCAGGGGATCTGGTCCTCAGAAACAACGAAGCCAGCAAGAAAGAAAATCAAGGAAAGCTTGGCCCAAAATGGGAGGGCCCGTACACCATCCTTGAAGCACACAAAGGTGGATCCTACAAGCTGGCTGATTCAGAAGGCAAAAGGCTTCCAAGGCATTGGAACGGCAAAACACTGAAAAGGTTCCATGTTTAAACGGAAAGTTTGGTTTGTATCAAAATGTATTTCAAGCAGGATTATGAATACCTTTTGTAAAAAGCAAGTATTGCTTTAATGAATGAAGTTGTTTTAATCAAACTTGTCTTTCTATCCCAAAATCAGGTTGAGAACCTCGCAAAAAACTCCATGGCAAGGGCCATGTAAGGGGATGAGCTCCCAGGCCACATCGCTCAATAGGTTCAAGGGTTGAACGAGCCTATATAAGGGGTGAGTTCCTAAATCAATACAACTCCATGAGACTTGTTAAGAAAAAATAAAATTGTCTCATAGACGGGTATAAGCAGCCCACACCAAATGTTCCCTAAGTCTTAGAAATATAGTCTACAAAAAGGCTAAAAAACCAAAGGAAATGATTAAAAGGATAGGTGCCATCTCTTCTTGTTAAAAATTCCAAGGCTAAGTGTCTGCAGCACTGAACCCTTTTAGGTATAAACACATAAGGGCAGCACAAACCCGACAAAGACAAAGTTACAAAAAGAACAAAGCAAATCCAAAAAGAACAAAGTCAATTGGACAAAAATCACAAAGGTACAAACCAAGCCAGGACGAAAAACCAAAAAAGCCTTCAAGGCTTCAAGCCACCCGGGCAATACCTCGAAACCTTAAAGGCTTCAACTTATTAACAGACAGCCAAAAGGCTTGGACGGTTAAAATCCAAATGAACTGCCTTGTCCAAAAAGGCACATGCATAAAACCATAATAAATGGAAAATAGTTAAAACATAACATCATGTAAAACAAAGCCACAAAAAGACTTTCAAGCATAAGTTAGAGCAAGTCCAAATAACTTGCAAGCTTAGACTACTGTTCCAACGGCCACAAAGGCCTTAAAACACAACCAACAGGAACCTTAAGGGTTCCTAATAACCTAATATTGTTCAAGTCAACATTACAAAACATAAATTGCTTCAGTGCTAAGAAAGCTACGAATCAAGCATCAACAGATTTGGAAACTCCAGAACCTTCGCCCTTGGCCTTCTTTGTTTTCTTCAACTTTTTAGTCTTCACACCTCCATCACCACCAACCGCCGAAGCCTCCAAGCTTGCATCCTTAGGAACATCTGGATGACCTGAAAGGGTATCGTCACTATCACCTGAATAAGACCTCTTCCTTGAAAGAGATCCCAGGACTTCAGCACAGACCTTCTCATTCAAGCCCTCCGGCTTCAAACCCTGCAGCACAGCAAGAGGCTTACCAAAGCAACCAGAAACTTGATGGATGTAAGGATAAGTCAGCTTCTCCATTTGCTCAACGGAGCCTTTAAAAACATCAGACGCCTCGGGCCGAAACAGAGGTGATTTTTCCAAAGGATGACCGGACTCATGAAGCTTATAACCTGCAATAAGACCTTGGTGTTTTCCTAAATTGAGCAGCTTAATATAAACATCACCGAGGGCAGAGTTAAACTCTTTGGAGTGCAGCAGATAGGTAACCACTTGATGGAAACCCTGCTCAATGAGCCATTGGTTATCGGCAGTAGCCTGAGCAACTGAAGCCTTCAACCCTTCTTTCTCCTTACCAAAAGCCTGTTGCTGAACAAACAAAGCTTCCCGGTCAGCCCTAAGTTTCAACCTATCAGCCTCGAAGCTCTTTTTCAAATCACCCATCTCAATCTCATGCATCTTTTTCAGATCACCAAACTTCTTCTCCCATGCTGCTTCCTTCTCGGCAAAACCAGCTATTTCCTTCTTCATCCCAACCATAGAGGATTTCATTTTATCCTTCTTCTTTGAGAATTCTTCATATTTGTGCATTCTTTGACGAAAACGGGCAATGCCTTGAGGAAGCATGGCAGCAAGGTTGCAAGTACTCAAAATCATACGGGACAGCATCAGGTCATCATCCATTCCAGCAATAGTCTCATGCACCGAGGGAGGGGCAATGTGACTCAGAACATCCTCACAAACAGCAGCATCTTTGAAACTGTCATCATTCTTCACCGACCACTTAGGCATATAAATCCCTTCCGGATCCAACCCTTCAACATCCCTGCTCGAAGACTCCTGAACAGGAGTGGCAACAACCTTCCTGCCTGAAACCTTTTTACCATGAACAACCAATTCCTTATCCTTCTCAGCACCTGCTTCAACACCTTGATCTTCTGAAACTTCAATATCATCGCTCAAGTCCACTGGTTCAGTAGAAGTGGATTGAGGGCCAGCTTTCAACAACCGACGAGAAGATCGGCGGGTTGAAGACTTAGGAGCATTAGACTTAGAAAAACCCTTAGCAGTAGCAGCACTAACATAGCCTGAGCCCTCAAACCTTTGATCAGCAGTCCTAACCACAACATTCTCACCAGGAACAGACGGAACATCCTCAAAAACAACATCAGAAGTGTCGTCGCTCTTAATAAAATCCAAAGCAGACATGACTGCAAAAAACAACAACAGGTAAGTCATAGATTAAGAAAAACATAAAAAGGACAAAAAAGGAAAATGCATACCCATGCCACTCCTCATAAGAACCGGATCCCGATCAACATTCCCCCAAATTTTACTAACCCCTAATAGAACAAGTAAGTGTTCAGGAAAGGGACGAACCCTCGAAGGGCACCCCCGGATGGCATTGAGAAAAACAGCATTCAATTCAGACTCGGAAGGTTCCGGATCATTGAGAACAGCATCCGGATTCCTCCACACCATTTTAAATGGGAGAATAGTATCGGAAACCCAGAAAAAGCGGTCTTTCCAAGCCCCAAGCGTAGTAACCATCGATGAAATAAGGCAGGTATCAACTTTGGTTGTTTCAAAAGTAAACCAATCGCCATTCTTAGCCAAACGAAAGAACCGGCGAAAGAGTAAAAGGGAAGGATCATAGCCAAGAGCACGACATAAAACCTCAAAATGCAAAACCCTAGCCATCCCCTTTGGATGGACTTGCCCAAAAGAAACACGATAATACTCCAACAAGTTCAAAACAAAAAACGAAAAGGGATATCGAAGATTTGAGAACTCAAAATGACTACAATCAACGGGAACATCACAAGCAGGGGCAGTGGGATCAAACTTCCTATCAATACCATATTCCATACAAAATAAATCTATCTCCTCTTGTGTTAAACGGGAAAAAGATTTTGCTAAATCCTTACGAGCACCCATTTTTTGAAAACGGAAAATGGAAAATGCAAGATGAAAAGGTAACCGGAACTAACCTTAGAAGAAGGAGAGAAAATGGCAAGAACTTGGAATAAATTGTGAAGCAAATGGATAAGTTTGGAAAAATAAAATAAATATAAGTCTACAATAGGGGTAATAATGGCAAAACAGTAACTCGTGCGAAAACCGCCACCCTATCAACTGCCACACATCAATCAAATCAATTGTCAGTTATTTGAAATTCAAATTCAAATTCAAAAACATTAAATGCCTTCAACCTTTCAAGCAACGAACCCTCGAAACCTTCAAGCAATAAAATACGTACATAAAAGTCAGAAGTCTTTAGGCCTATCACCCAAAAGCCTCTGACTTGGGGGGCTGATGACAGGGGTAGCTCAAGACTAAATAAAATGATTAAATATGTAAGCGCTCAAAAGGTTAAACGGTTCAACGGTTGAAAAGCTGTGAGTTGGAAAAAGCAATACAGAAACAGTAGCCGGTCACATCTGAAGATCGCTTCACCAACCCACGGCCGCAAAAGCAAAGCAGGTCTGCCAATGCACACTATTATCCGGGGGACAAAAGCCTTCAACCCCCGAAAGGGGAAACCCTCCACTGCAAGCGAGGTTGCTAGTCTAATCCATTCCACTTCGGGAGATACCTTCTCTTATAAAATGACACTTCATTTACTTCAGAGAGGACATCCTGACCAGCTCTGATTCTCCAATCTCTGGTCGTTCACATCGAATGCTTGTCTTGCACAAGTCATTCCCTTTCACATCCAACACACACATTCCCTTTGCTTCCACTTCCGAATCTGAGTACAATTCAGAGGAGGATCCATAGCAAAGAACAACAATAAACTAGTAAACCTCCTTCCACGTCTCGTAAACGTGGGGGGACCCCACGACCTGCGTTAGGCAAGGTTGAACCCTTCAACCATTCTGCCTAGCCAGTCCAGCTACCACCGTTGGTCTTGTATTTGTTGTATCAACACATACCATGTCTCAAATAGTAAACAAATTATTACAGATAAAGTCTAGGCAAATCATTCTGTTCCGACAACTCAGATTTAAATAGAGCAATTGTTTATCTGCTTCTAGAGACCCTTGGTTCAATTACTACAGACAACTATTTGTTGGGCTCTAAAGCTTTATTCTAGCTTCGATTTCCTACCAGATGTGCATCCTAAGCATCTGTCACATACGTTAAAATAAAGTCAATACATATAATGTAAAGGTGAGCATACAAGTTTGATAATAGCATATAAAGTTTGAATTCGTTTACGCATAACCAGTACGTACACATAGTGAAATGAAGCACGTTAGTTATCGACATAGATCCATCGATACCAATGACTGCCAAATGCAGTTCGCAATACATGATTACCACCGTAACCATGCAAGTAATTGTCTTTAACAACCCCCGCGAACGGGTGCTGAGTCCAAACTATAGTACTATCGTTGCTAAGGCAGGTAGACAGCATTCCATGTGTAAACATAACAAACAAGCATTCATAAGCCACGTAATACATGCATTAACGGTTAGCGTTCAAATAGTATTGAGTAGTGTGTTTGATGTGATTTGAATAGTTGCAACGTATGTAACACCCAAAAGTGCATAAAGCAAAAAGGGATCGAGTATACTCACAGCGGTTGATGGATTGAAGGGAGCGCTTGGCGAGTAAAGTTAGCCTGAATACTTTGATAGCATAGCGATAAGTGACGCGTAAAACGATGCAAAGTTTTGGAGAGTCGGACAGCTGGTCGATCGGATGGTAGTTCGATCGGACGGCTGACCGTTCGGTTGACAATCCGTTCGGACCGCTGTCCGGTCAGTCGGTAGGCCGATCGGATGGTTGTTCGAGTGGATTGTTTCTTCCTTTAAGAAGGATGTGTTTGTGTATGATAGCTTGTCTTTGGAAGTTTTCGTTGTTGTATTTTGAAAACATTGAAGTATCCTTACCCTTCAGGTCGGTCGGTCGATCGGACGGCTGTTCGATCGGCCGACAACCCGATCGGTTAGGCATTTTTAGCAAGACAAGTTCTCAGTAGGGTGTCACCTGATCGGACGGCTGTTCGATCGGGTGGAACTCCTAGTGCATCGAACATGTTGAAAAATCGATCAAGTGTTGAAGTATAGTTTCTCATGATCCGAAGAGTAATCCGATCGGACAGTAGTCCGATCGAACAGCAGTTCGTTCAATACTAGTCTTCAAAATAAATTGATTAAGTGTGGGACCATGTGTTAACCGATCGGCTGGCCAGTCGATCGGCTAACTGTTCGATCAGCTGGCTGTCCGTTCGGACAGCAGTCCGATCGATCAGTGTCCTGACCTGATCATCCTATTCGTCTAACACTTGGTTGTTCTAATTGTTTGTCGTTTTATTGAGGTATTTTGACACCGAGTCGAACCATAGGTCCCTCGTTCTTACTTGGTTCCCCTAGTCGGACAGGAATCACCCAAATCCGGCCGGTGAACTGTTCGGAACGGAGTTTAACGTTTAACCCGAAATCGGTTAACCTCGTGGATAGAATCCAGATCCTGAGCCATGCAACCACCGGAGTGATTTGTAAGCCGGCACAGGCTCCGTTTCTATCGGTTTGAAGGCATTGAGTGAAAAAGAGTTGAAAGAAAGTTGGAAAATCCATCTTTCAATCCTTTTCACCGTGTATATGTTTAGATCTATGAAAGATCTTTGTTTCTTTATGTGGAAATCGGCTAGATCCAAGTTATTCTTGGTGGATTGAGGCCAAAACATGAAGTTCTTCAAGAACCCATGATGACATCATCCTAGAACACTTGAATCTTGATGATTTCACGGTTAAAAGTTAAGATTTGAAAGATAGAAAGGTGTAGGAGTGCGTGTAGATCAAGAAAGTACAAAATTTAGGACGAAATCTTACCGGAATCGAGAGGAATCTGAGAAAAGGATGAGTTAAGCGTGCTGGTCGGACAGAGGTTTCCAAAAGTGGAAAGGATGACAATGACAGGGGTATTTATAGGATGCCAAATGAGGAAAGTGCTGGCCGATCGGCCAGGCAGCTCGATCGGACAGCCTATCCGATCGGACAGCAGTCTGATCGGCTGGCTGTTCGATCGGCTGGTAGCCTGATCGATCAGCTACACGCCTCGAGTGTTCGGTGCGATGATTTTTGATATTTCGATTTCGGTTGCGAGCGGTTTTATACGATAGGGTTTCCTAGTCAAATTACTTTTAATCCCAACCACTCATATCTCGCACTATCCCTTCTCCACTAATTATCATAGTTCGATTGTGATTCGAGTTCGATGTCGATTGAGTTCGATTGCATTTCGAGTTTCGATTGAATTCCACAACATACATAATTAAACATGCACAAGTAACACGTAAGGCACACACACATGTAACGATAACCAAAGAGCGTAGTTCGAGTTGCGATTCGATTCGATTTGATTAGCATAGTTTGATTATTGTTTAGTTAGCTTTATCGCATTGTTACTTCCTATAGTTCACAGTCGTAGGTCGATTGAATAGCGAAAATCATACGTCGATTATTGTAATTATAGACACTTACTCCACATAATAGTTAAAATAAAAGAAATCTATTATTAGTCGGTTGCGCGAAATCGGTCGTTGACTTTGACCTTGACTTCTTGAAAACACGGGGTATTACAGCCTCCCCTAGTTTAGGGAATTTCGTCCCGAAATTAGGCTGAAAGTTGTACATCATCGTGAATCACTTTCTCTCTCTAGACTTTCTCCTTGAATAACTGCGGGTACTTCTCCTTCATGTCGTTTTCGAGTTCCCAAGTGAACTCTGTGCCTCGTTTGCCTTCCCATCGGACTTTCACGATAATAATGCGAGAGCGTCTGAGTTGCTTTGTTTGGCTGTCCATGATTTCGACAGGCTTTTCCACAAAGTGTAATGTTTCGTTCACCTGAAGGTCATCGAGAGAAACATGTAAGTCGTGGTCGGCTAGGCACTTTCGGAGGTTTGACACGTGGAAAGTCGGGTGGACGTTACTAAGTTCCTCTGGTAGATCGAGTCTGTAGGCGACTTGTCCGATCCTTTCCAGAATCTTAAAAGGTCCAACATATCGAGGCGTGAGCTTTCCTTTCTTGCCGAATCGGACCACACCCTTCCAAGGTGATACCTTTAGGAGTACGTAGTCGCCAACGTCAAATTCAAGGGGCTTGCGTCGTCTATCGGCGTAAGTTTTCTGTCGATTCCGAGCTTTTACCAGGTTGTCTCGAATTTGGAAAATTCTGTCTGTCGTTTCTTGTAATAGCTCAGGACCGGTTAATTGCGAATGACCGATCTCGTGCCACACAATAGGCGATCGACATCTTCTTCCATATAAAGCCTCGAATGGTGCCATTTGAATGCTGGAATGATAGCTGTTGTTATACGAGAATTCGACAAGCGGCAGGTATTTATCCCAATTACCACCGAAGTCTATGACACACGAACGGAGCATGTCTTCAAGAGTACGAATCGTTCTTTCAGTCTGACCGTCGGTTTGAGGTTGGAAAGCGGTACTTAGATCTAGCAATGTACCGAGTGCCGTTTGAAACGTTTCCCATAGTTGCGAGGTAAACCGAGCATCACGATCAGAGATGATATCACGAGGCGTCCCATGATTACAAATGATCTCGTCGGTGTAGATTCGGGCTAATCATTCTACCTTGTAGTCTTCCCGTATTGGCAAAAAGTGAGCTGATTTAGTCAAACGGTCAACCACAACCCAAATGCTGTCGTGACCTGATGACGTGTGTGGTAGCTTTGTTATAAAGTCCATAGCTATACTCTCCCACTTCCACATGGGGATCGGTGGTTGTTCGAGTAAGCCAGAGGGTCTTTGATGTTCAGCCTTGACTTTCGCACAGGTCAGGCATTTTCCAACTTAGAGAGCAATATCACTTTTCATGCCCGGGCACCAGTACTTGTAACGAAGGTCCTGGTACATTTTGTCGGCACCGGGATGGATAGAATACCGGGATTTATGGGCTTCGTCCATCAAAATCTGTCGCAAATTGGTCCATTGGGGATCCAAATTCGGTCCAGAAAGTGGAATATCCCATTCGACTTGCTCACAAGCTGGGCTCCATCGTGGTAGATTCTTTCTTTCTTCAGAGTGTGTTCGTTAAAACACGCGTGATGAGCTTCGCGGATGAGGGTTTCGAGATCGTATTGGGCTTGAACATTACGAGTGCTAAGCAGATAGCTTCATCTGCTAAGTGCGTCGGCAACAACATTTGCTTTGCCTGGGTGATAACGAATCTCACAGTCGTAATCGTTGAGAAGTTCTACCCATCGGCGTTGACGCATATTAAGTTCCTTCTGATTAAAGATATGTTGTAGGCTCCTATGATCGGTGAAGATCGTACACTTGGTACCGTACAGGTAGTGTCGCCAAATCTTTAACGCAAAAACAACTGCGCCTAGCTCGAGGTCATAGGTTGTATAGTTCTTCTCGTGGATTTTGAGCTGACGAGATGCGTAAGCTATAACCTTTTCCCGCTGCATAAGGACACAACCAAGACCAAGGTTGGAAGCATCACAATAGACAATGAAATCATTGTTTCCGTCGGGCAATGTGAGAACGGGAGCATTGCAAAGCATGTGTTTAAGGGTTTTGAAAACAGGCTCCTGTTTGGTTCCCCAAACAAAAGGTTTGTCTTTATGCGTGAGAGCGGTAAGTGGTACAGCGATCTTTGAGAATCCTTCGATAAATCGTCGATAATAGCCCGCTAATCCGAGAAAAGAACGGACTTCGGACGGGTTCTTAGGCGTAACCCAACTCTTGACTGCTTCAATCTTCGCGGGATCGACATGAATACCTTGACTATTAACGATGTGACCCAGAAATTGAACCTCCCCCAGCTAGAATTCACACTTGGAGAACTTGGCGTAGAGTTGGTTCCCTTGGAGCAATTCGAGAACCAAACGTAGATGTTGCGCGTGTTCGGCTTTCGACTTGGAATAGATCAAGACATCGTCGATAAACACGATGACAAAACGGTCCAGATATGGCTTACACACGCGATTCATCAGATCCATGAAAACCGCGGGTGCGTTGGTTAAACCAAAAGGCATAATAATGAACTCGTAGTGGCCGTAGCGAGTGCGGAAAGCGGTTTTAGGTATATCCTCTTCTTGAATACGCAGCTGGTGATAGCCTGAACGTAGATCGATCTTCGAGAAACACGTGGCACCTTGTAGTTGGTCAAACAAATCATCGATGCGAGGTAGGGGATAGCGGTTCTTGATAGTTAACTTATTCAATTCCCGATAGTCGATGCACATTCGGAACGACCCATCCTTTTTTTTGACGAAAAGGACCGGCGCGCCCCAAGGAGAGGTGCTCGGGCGAATGAAGCCTTTCTCAAGTAATTCCTGGAGTTGGGTTGAAAGTTCACGCATTTCGGACGGCGCGAGTCGGTAGGGAGCTTTGGCAATAGGGTTGGCTCCAGGAATGAGGTCGATACGAAAGTCGATATCACGACTTGGTGGTAGTCCGGGAAGATCCTCTGGAAAAACGTTAGGGAATTTTCGAACCACAGGAACGTCTTTAACTTCCTTCTTCTCTTTCTTTTCCTTCTCCGCTACTACAATGTTAGCCAAGAAAGCTCTGTATTCCTTGCGGAGATACTTGCTAGCTTGGACACAAGACATGAGCTTGAGACCTTTCGAAGTAGTTTCACCGTAGACACACAATAAATCACCATTCGCGAGCGAGAATCGAATCATTTTATCGAAGCACACAACTTCAGCATGGTTCTCGCGAAGAAAGTCCATGCCTATTATGACATCGAAACTTCCGAGTTGCATCGGAATAAGGTCGATTGGGAAGATGTGATTGTTGAGCTCAAGAGTACAATCATGAAGAACAGAATTAACAGCGACAGTTCTTCCGATAGCGACTTCGACTTTGAACGTTGAGGGGAGATGAGAGCGCTTACGACTAAGGAGTTTCTCGAATTCGAATGACACAAAGCAATTATCGGCTCCAGTATCAAACAAACATGAAGCATAAATACCATTCACAAGGAACGTACCATTGACCACGTAGTTGTCGGCTTGGGCTTGACGCACATTGATGTTGAAGGTTTGTGTGCGTGCTGCTTGTTGCTGTTGCTGCTGGTGTGGCTGCTGTTGAGGTTGCTGCTGCTGGGGCTCTTGTTTCACAACCCTGTTTGGGAACATGTTGGCGAAATGGCTAGGATCGCCACATGCGAAGCAGACTCTGGCGTTGACCGCGGGTGCCGGAGGAGCTTGTTGACCCTGAGGGGCGGTGAGTAGAGCTTGATGAGCAGGAGCTTGTCGAGCACGGCAGTTGGTAGTAAAATGGCCGTACATATTGCAATAAGCACAAAAACGGCAAGCAATGGCAGTCGGGTGGTGGTAGCTACAAGTAGGGCAAAGCGAGTGTGGCCCAGTGTATGCACGCTTGGCAGGCGGTGCATTAGCCACATGCGCCGCTACTTGACGCTGTTGGGCTGCTACAGCTTGAATCGGTGCAGCAGTGATCGCACAGTTCTTGTTGTTGGAGCTGTTCTTTCTCTTGTTCTTACTCTTGTTACTCGAAGAGGTGGTGGTTTCAGCAGTTGGTGCGGCGGTGGTAGCTTGATGCAGGTGCTTTGAAGTTTTATCCCAGTCACCAGCCTTGACCCTCTTGTCGTTGATTTCGGCGGCCAATAGGTAAGTCTCTTCGATCGTCTTAGTCTTAGCCGCTTGCACGAAATCTGGAACGCAGTCGGGCAAAGCTCGGATATACTTCTTCATTGTGATCTTCGGAGTCTTGACTTGGTCGGGATAGATGATGCTGAGCTATTTGAAGCGAGCAGTGAGAGCAGCGTTGTCACCTTCCTTCTGCTGTATATGCCAGAATTCATCTTCTAACTTTTGGCGTTCATGAGGAGGGCAGAATTCTTCCAGCATGACTTCCTTGAGCTCGTCCCACGACAGACCGTAGGCTGCATCGTTCCCTCGCTTGTTCCTCTCGGCCGTCCACCAGTCTAGTGCACGGGACTAGAAAACGCCGGTAGCATTCAGAGTTCGGAGGTCATCGAGGCAACCACTCTGTCGCAGAGTGACCTCAATGGAATCAAACCATTGGAATAGCGCAGTAGGACCTTCCTCGCCAGTGAATTCCTTTGGCTCACAAGACTTGAATTGCTTGAAATTGAAAGTAGTCTTGGTAGCAGCTTTAGGAGCTTCGATTCTCGACTCCTCAGACGACTTGCTGACGTTCTCGTAGACATCACTTACGGCTTTTTCTACCTGCTTGGCGATGACAGCAGCAAGGCGTTTGTCTCTCTTCTCTTGACGAGAAAGTGTGTGACGGGATCCAGATGACATTGTCTGCAATAGACATCGTCACAGGACTCAACACAATGTATTCGAATCTCACCTCACACATCTAACGTTCACTAAAGCTCAGGAACACATACCATTACGTAGGCGCATAAACACATAGTCAATCATTCACAGATTCATATAAGCACAGATTCACATAGTCACGTAAGCATATAAAGCACAGAGTCACAAAACACCTAACCATGTAGTCATAAAAGGCAGTCAGAATACAGAAACCTATCATTCACAGTTCGCGATCGTTCAAATATAGCGTTCGCGTTTAGTATATCGAGTCGTGTAGTATAACGGTATAACGTAGCATAAGGTCGTCTATAGTTCAGCGATTTGTCAGCGTATTGAGATAGAGATGCAGTGCGATTCGTGTGTGTCGATTGAAGTGAAAGCAAAAATCGAGTAAATCTCCAAAAATTTAAACACCTAAACAGATAAATGCACATACAAGCACATAAAATCGACGAATCATCAGAATCAGCAGTCGCGGGCTCAGAATCTAAACACATAAAAATCAAGAAATAGATCGTCTGCGGCTATTAGACTTCGACTACCCAAAGTGTTTCGACTATTCTCAAGGACTTGCTGTACAGGTTCGACCTTCAGGGCAGTGCCTCTGCCTCGATTCTTGGGCGTTGGGCATTCATCCCGTTAATCATATCGCGACTTCAGGTCATTGGAGTCTGTAATAACTCTCATCAAAAGTCCTAATTATTATTTTAATTTAATCAATAGGAAACCCTAATTGAGAAACCCAAGTAATTTCGCACAAACCCTAAAATTTTCAAAACATTTAGAATCAGGATTAGGGCCCCTAAAACTCAAGGGGGTAAAACCCTAATTGATAGTTATCTTCGAAACTCGCTGTCAAAAGTTAGTTACGTTCAAATAGTTACTCAGCAAGCCTATGCTAGTGACTAGGCTACCCTAGGCTAGGTGTGTACCATAGGCGAGTCGCGACAGGATCCATGTCACCTGTCGCGACACGCGGGGGGTGCAAAAGTCGGGTATAAATACAGGGTCTTGGAACTTGAATTCTGTCTTTAGAACGACGTAATTTCGAGTTACGTAGAAAGAGTTATCACAGAAACAGTACACTTAGCACACACAATCACTAATCGACGCCACAATCAGGGTAATAACTCGATCACTATTACGATTCAACGTCCGATCGATTATAACTATCCAACGATTATTTAAGTGCCGCTCAAATTGAGTTTATACTTTGATAATTCATTGTGATTTCGACTTGAATGTTTGAGTACTGCTCGAATTCGGACTATACTCTGTCATTCGTTGTGAATCCACTGAATTATTAAGTATTGCACTAATAAATTGTTGTGAGGGTTTAATCTCGTGAATTGTCGTAACTATTGTATTAGTTACTAAACTATTGTGTGTGCATTGTTAATTAAATTAGGTTAATCAAGGCAAATCAGTAGGCTTATATTCTGCTCGTTAAATCTACAATGTGAGTCATTCTCTTTTTATCAAAGTGTTTTATAAATTCTTAAATGTTTTTCAAAGTTATAATTACAGTGATTAAGTTTATGTAATCACCAAGTTACAGCTAGTACGTGGGGTTTTGTATACATTACTTGATATCCGTCACTATTAGACAACGAGTTAGCCAATGAGTGATATGACCATAGTCACAGACACCATTGGACAACGAGATAGCCAATGTGTGTTCGAGTGACAAGTATTGTGGGTAGTTGGTATGATATCTAAAACATTGTAATCCCTCTTAATACTGTAAATTATAATAAAAGTGTCGTTTTAGTAAAACTGAATGATTCACTCAGTATTTCCCTGCTGACAAAACCTTTTTCAAACATGTTTCAGGTAATCTGTTGTGAGCTAAGGAAAAGTGCCGTGAAGCACTACAAGCTTAGAAAGTGGCTCAATGTAAATAAATAAAGAAAAATGTTTTAAAGAAATAAAGGATTTCCCAGTGAAATCAAGTGTTTGTAAATTATGGGAATTATCCCTATATTATATATAAACAAGCAGTTTTAAATATTAATCAATTATGTTTAAAAAGTCTTCCGTTGTCGCTAAAATTAAATACCACGGGATTTCCTGCCTCGCGGCTCTGGACCGGGTCAAACCGGGGCCAAGGGCCGTGACAGGAAAAGGTGGTATCAGAGCCACTGATTTAAGCTTACTATTGATTTTAGCCTATTAAAATAATTAGGAGATTTAATTGCTATTCTGTGAAAATATGTTTTATTTAACTGATTAATTGTTGAGTTACAGTATGGGTAAACAAAAGATTTCTGCTATCTACCACAAATTAGATACTGCAACCACAAGAAAAGGAACCTCATCCTCCAAACAACCAGTAGATCTGGAAGAAGGGATTTTTGTCCGTAAAGCAAATTATGAAAACCCTCTCACCCAAGATAAAAGAAATTTGATTATTAGAAAGGGACAGGAGAAAATAAAGAAAACCCAAGCCAAGAAAGTGAGGTTTAATCCAGAAATACAGGAATTAGGCAATAAGTCACCTTGGGAAGATACCTTAGAGGAAAAATGGGCAAACCTTTATATGCTAGCTACCGTAGCAGAAAATGCAAATCTCTAAATTTTAAAATCTGGTCTAGTAGAAAAGAAATACCCAGTAAATAAATAAATTATAGTGTGTTCACTTTCCTGTAGTCTTTTGTACAAATCCATATGCAATAAACTTAATGTTTATTTGTTAAACTTTGTTCCAAAGTTTTAACTTAGCATTTTTGTGCATTTTGCATATATGATGTCCAGCATGACTGAGATATCGGAAGCATTTCAGAATCTCAACCTCTACCCAGTACCAATTGAAGTCTCCCACGACTTTACTGGTTATATTGCTGATATAGAGGAACCCCTGGAATTCCAAGCTCCACCACTGGAAAAAGCAAAACTTAAAAAGAAAAGAAGATATGTAGGATGGAGGAAAGTGCGCAGGAGAAAGCCAGCTACTAGAAGACTCCCTAAAATAGAAAACCCTATAGAAAAAGGAAAAGGAATAGAGATCGGAGAAAGTTCTAATCCAGCAGAAATAGAAATCAGGAAAGATTACAAACAAAAAGGAATAGAAACTGGAGAGAGTTCTAGACAAACTGAAGATATCACATTTCAAGACGAAATCGACCGTCTACTGGCAAATTGTGATGTTATTAGCCCTATCCATCATAATCTATATCCTTACCTAGAAACCCAACTACCTGTCAATCTGGAACCAGCTATTCCAGACCCACTAATCCACACTCTACCTTTAGGTCAAATGGAAGAATGGTGGACAAATGACTGGCCATTCCAGAATATTGTCAACAGTCCTTATTCTTTCCTTCCATAGTGGGAGCCAGACCCTATCCCCAATCCTCCAATGAGCAACGAAAACTTAGCCGAACTCCGTCAGTACGGTGAAGAACTGATAAATACAGGAAATAGGATTAGGGATATGGGAGAAAGGATTACCTGGAAGTACGACGAAAGGGAACGTCGTTACTAAACTACCTGTGACCAAAGAATAGTGGGGTTGGGAAGAATGTCTGTATATTAATAATAATAATTAAAAAATAACTCTGTAAAATGGGAAATAAAACATTGTAAGATAAACGGTGTGTATGGATGCCTATCTAATATATATAAAGCAAAATAGAAGTCGAAACAATCGACAATTTTGGATATATATATCTGTGTTATCAGATTTTATGTGCTTCTATGAAATTGTTTTATTCATCACTCGATACTAATAGTTATATTTTTAATAAATATCAGATGGAAAACGCTAATAATGAACCAGTTAATGAAGGGAATCAATCTGAACAAAATCAGGAAAATCAGTATATGACTAGACAGGATATTGAAAATATTGTTGCACAAGGGATAGCCAATGCTATTCCAGCATTCGTTGCTGCTGTTAAAAATCCAGTAGAACCGCAACAAATCATTCCTAGTAAACGTACTCAGGAAGATAATTTTAGTCATAGTGTAAATGGAGGCAGCAATCATGATAATCTACGACAGGCTCCACCTCCTAAGAAAATGAAAGCCGCAACACCTGGTTGCACTTTCAAAGAGTTTCTTGCTTGCAAACCTGCTGAATTTGCAGGAAACGAAGGAGCAACTGCAGTTCTGCGTTGGTTAGAGAAAACTGAAGCAGTAATTGCAATAAGTAAATGTTTAGAAGAAGATCAGGTGATGTATGCGTCAAACTTGTTCAAAGAAGGGGCTCTAGAATGGTGGAACACGGTGTTACAAGCAAAAGGAAGAAGGATGGCTTATGCTATGAACTGGGAAGAATTCAAGAATCTTGTAGAAAGAAAATATTGTCCTGAATATGAAAAAGAACAAATGGCAAATAAGTTCCTAAACCATCGTATGGTAGGCGTTGAGTGTCGCGGTTATACTTCGACATTCTTTGAATATGCTAGAGTGGTACCAACACTGGCTTCGCCAGAACCGGTACTCATTTCTCGCTACATTTGGGGATTGATTAGTGAAATCCGCAATATCGTTAAAGCTGCGAGACCTCGCACTATTGACGATGCTGTGGAATTAGCTAATACCCTAACTGATGAACTGGTGCGCACAAGAGAAGAAGATCGAAAGAAGGAATTGGCTCAAAAGATTACTCAAGGATTTCGTGTGAGTAATGATAATAATAGGTTCAAGAAAAGAGGAAGAAGACAATCTACACAACCGCCTTTTTGCAGTAATTGCAAAAAGAATCATTTTGGAAGATGTAATGTAATCTGCAACTTCTGCAAAATGGCAGGACATCGCGAAGAAGAATGCAGAAAGAAAACAAGAGTCTGCTATAATTGCGGAGAAACAGGACATTTTAGACCAGAATGTCCAAAATTGGTCAAATTAGCAGATAACAAATCCAAGACAGCCGACGGAACTACTAAGAAGAATGCCCGAGCATTCCAGCTAACCACTCAGGAAGCTGAACTGATCCCTGACATTATAGCTGGTACGTTCTTGGTCCACGACGTTTATGCAAAAGTATTATTTGACTCTGGTGCAAACCAAAGTTTTATCAATACTTCATTTTGCCAAGCTCTTAACTTACCTTTAACTACCCTTAGGCAAATTTTTACAGTCGAAACGGCAGATGGAAATTCTGTTAATATAAATAAGGTTTTGCAAGAAGGTAAGATAGAACTGTTAGGTCATAAGTTTTCTGCAAAGTTGTTACGTATGAAGTTAGCCGGATTTGATGTAGTGTTAGGAATGGATTGGTTAATAGCCAACCATGCTCGAATCCTTTGTGATAAGAATTCGGTAGAAATCAGTACTCCCACAGGAGAGGTAATTTTAATTACAGGAGACAAACCACAAAAACCACTGAAATTTATTTCAGTCATGAAGTTGGCCAGTTATTCAAGAAAACAAGAAATGGTGTATATGATTTCAGTAATCATTAACACTAAAAATAAGGAACTTTCAGACATCCCTATAGTTTCAGAATACCCAGACATTTTCCCAGAAGAATTACCTGGGTTACCACCTGATAGAGAAGTAGAGTTTAGAATTCATCTAATTCCGGGTACTACACCAATAGCTAAGGCACCTTATCGATTAGCACCCACCGAAATGCTAGAATTGAAAAAGCAGTTAGATGAATTATTAAGCAAAGGATTTATACAACCTAGCTCATCCCCTTGGGGAGCGCCAGTGTTGTTTGTAAAGAAGAAGGATGGATCAATGAGAATGTGTATCGATTATAGAGAATTAAATAAGGTTACAATTAAGAATCGATATCCATTACCTAGGATTGACGATCTTTTTGATCAACTTCAAGGCGCTAGGTATTTTTCTAAGATAGACTTAAGATCCGGATATCACCAAAAGTACAAGAAGAAGACATACCTAAAACTGCTTTCAGAACTAGGTATGGTCATTATGAGTTTACAGTCATGCCCTTTGGACTAACAAATGCCCCAGCAGCATTTATGGACATGATGAATCGGATCTGTAAACCATATTTGGATAAATTTGTAATCGTATTCATCGACGATATACTAATTTACTCCAAAAGTCAAGAAGAACATTGCAAACACTTGCATGCACTCTTAACTTTGTTAAGAAAGGAAAAGCTTTATGCAAAATTCTCAAAGTGTGAATTTTGGTTAAAGGAAGTGCAATTTTTAGGTCACATGGTGAATCACGAAGGAATTCACGTAGATCCTGCTAAAATAGAAGCAATCATCAAATGGAAGGTCCCACAAACAGCTATGGAAATTAGAAGTTTTCTAGGATTAGCTGGATACTACAGAAGATTTATTAAAGATTTCTCTAAGATAGTTGTACCATTGACTAAGTTGACCTGTAAAGCCACTAAGTTTGAATGGGGATCTAGGCAAGAAGAAGCTTTTAAGATTTTAAAACACTGATTGACAAATGCTCCAATTTTAGCATTACCCGAAGGAACAGAAGATTTTGAAGTATATTGTGATGCTTCAAAATTAGGATACGGATGTGTATTGATGCAACGCAAGAAGGTAATTGCGTATGCCTCCCGGCAGTTGAAAAAGCACGAGGAAAATTATACGACTCATGACTTAGAACTAGGAGCCATAATTTTTGCCTTGAAAATCTGGAGGCATTATCTGTATGGAAGTAAGTTTACTGTTTATACAGATCATAAAAGTTTAAGGTATATATTTGGGCAGAAAGAGTTAAATATGAGGCAAAGAAGATGGATGGAAGTTTTAAGTGACTACGACTGTGATATTCAATATCACGAAGGAAAGGCAAATGTAGTTGCAGATGCCTTAAGTCGTAAGTATCATGAAAAACAAAAGCGAGTCCGTGCTCTTAGATTAAATCTACAAGTAGATTTAATGGAACAACTAAAGAAGGTTCAAGAAACAGCAATCAAGGACGATGCTGAAGGAATGAAAGGTTATATAAAGGAATTAGAGCAAGGAAATGATGGAATTTGGAGATTCCACAAGAAAAGAATTTGGGTACCTAAACAAGGAGAGTTAAGAAATAAGATTTTAGAAGAATCTCATAAATCTAGGTATACTATGCACCCTGGAAACAATAAGATGTACCAAGATTTAAGAAAGAATTTCTGGTGGATAGGAATGAAGAAAGATATAGCAAAATATGTTTCTATGTGTCTTACTTGTTCACAAGTTAAGGCAGAACATCAGAAACCTTCAGGATTACTACAACAATTGGAAATGCCTGTATGGAAATGGGAACTTATAACAATGGATTTTGTTACTAAGTTGCCTAAAACAAGAAAAGGTAATGATGCGATTTGGGTAATTGTGGATCGATTAACCAAATCAGCTCATTTTCTACCAATGAAGGAAACCTTTAGTATGGAAAGGTTAGCCAAGTTGTACGTAGACGAAGTAGTATCTTTACATGGAGTCCCACTCTCCATTGTTTCAGATAGAGATAGTCGTTTCACTTCCCATTTCTGGAAAAGTTTCCAGCAAGCTATGGGAACTCGACTAAATATGAGTACTGCATATCATCCTCAAACAGACGGACAAAGTGAAAGAACCATCCAAACTCTAGAAGACATGCTTCGAGCATGTGTAATAGATTTTGGTGGAAATTGGGATGATCATTTACCATTAATTGAATTCTCCTATAACAATAGTTATCATTCAAGCATTGAAACTGCTCCATTTGAAGCACTATATGGACGTAAGTGCATAACTCCAGTTTGTTGGGCAGAAATAGGAGAAAGTCAATTATCAGGTCCAGAAATTGTGCAAGAAACTACTGACAAGATAACTCGGATCAAGGAAAGACTGAAAACAGCTAGAGATCGGCAGAAGAGTTATGCAGATAATCGCCGCAAACCGTTAGAATTCCAAGTTGGAGACAAAGTACTTTTGAAAGTTTCTCCTTGGAAAGGAGTTGTTCGATTCGGTAAGAAAGGAAAGCTAAGTCCCAGGTACGTAGGACCATTTTCAGTAATCCAACGTATAGGAACGGTTACTTATCGGTTACAACTACCCGAAGAATTAGCTGGAGTACATGATGTATTTCATGTATCCAATCTCAAGAAATGTCTAGCCGACGAATCTCTGGTAGTACCTCTTCGAGATATAGAAGTAAACGAAAAGCTGAAATTTGTTGAGAAACCTCTTCAAATTGAGGATCGAAAGATCAAGTTTCTCAAACACAAGAGACTAGTTTTAGTCAAAGTCAGATGGGATTCAAAGAGAGGACCAGAATACACTTGGGAGCTAGAATCAGAAATGAAACGAAAGTATCCTCATTCATTCCAGTAAATCTCGAGGACGAGATTTTTATTAAGGTGAGGAGAATGTAACAACTCTCATCAAAAGTCCTAATTATTATTTTAATTTAATCAATAGGAAACCCTAATTGAGAAACCCAAGTAATTTCGCACAAACCCTAAAATTTTCAAAACATTTAGAATCAGGATTAGGGCCCCTAAAACTCAAGGGGGGTAAAACCCTAATTGATAGTTATCTTCGAAACTCGCTGTCAAAAGTTAGTTACGTTCAAACAGTTACTCAGCAAGCCTATGCTAGTGACTAGGCTACCCTAGGCTAGGTGTGTACCATAGGCGAGTCGCGACAGGATCCATGTCACCTGTCGCGACACGCGGGGGGTGAAAAAGTCGGGTATAAATACAGGGTCTTGGAACTTAAATTCTGTCTTTAGAACGACGTAATTTCGAGTTACGTAGAAAGAGTTATCACAGAAACAGTACACTTAGCACACACAATCACTAATCGACGCCACAATCAGGGTAATAACTCGATCACTATTACGATTCAACGTCCGATCGATTATAACTATCCAACGATTATTTAAGTGCCGCTCAAATTGAGTTTATACTTTGATAATTCATTGTGATTTCGACTTGAATGTTTGAGTACTGCTCGAATTCGGACTATACTCTGTCATTCGTTGTGAATCCACTGAATTATTAAGTATTGCACTAATAAATTGTTGTGAGGGTTTAATCTCGTGAATTGTCGTAACTGTTATATTAGTTACTAAACTATTGTGTGTGCATTGTTAATTAAATTAGGTTAATCAAGGCAAATCAGTAGGCTTATATTCTGCTCGTTAAATCTACAATGTGAGTCATTCTCTTTTTATCAAAGTGTTTTATAAATTCTTAAATGTTTTTCAAAGTTATAATTACAGTGATTAAGTTTATGTAATCACCAAGTTACAGCTAGTACGTGGGGTTTTGTATACATTACTTGATATCCGTCACTATTGGACAACGAGTTAGCCAATGAGTGATATGACCATAGTCACAGACACCATTGGACAACGAGATAGCCAATGTGTGTTCGAGTGACAAGTACTGTGGGTAGTTGGTATGATATCTAAAACATTGTAATCCCTCTTAATACTGTAAATTATAATAAAAGTGTCGTTTTAGTAAAACTGAATGATTCACTCAGTATTTCCCTGCTGACAAAACCTTTTTCAAACATGTTTCAGGTAATCTGTTGTGAGCTAAGGAAAAGTGCCGTGAAGCACTACAAGCTTAGAAAGTGGCTCAATGTAAATAAATAAAGAAAAATGTTTTAAAGAAATAAAGGATTTCCCAGTGAAATCAAGTGTTTGTAAATTATGGGAATTATCCCTATATTATATATAAACAAGCAGTTTTAAATATTAATCAATTCTGTTTAAAAAGTCTTCCGCTTTCGCTAAAATTAAATACCACGGGATTTCCTGCCTCGCGGCTCTGGACCGGGTCAAACCGGGGCCAAGGGCCGTGACAGAGTCCGTCGAGACTTTGGTGAGAGTTTTGTAAAATGGGCGGAACAAGTCGTCAAGGTTAGGGTTTAACACCTATCTTAACAACTTCGTCCCTGTTTTAATAAAATAGAGGAGATTATTCATCAAAATACGGATTTCACTCCTGATTTGGCATAATCCTCCCCGTTTGTAAATAAAAAATGTGGATCGTTTAAGCAACTTTAGTCGAGAGTTTGCGGTTTTCACACCTAATCTCGACTTTATCGCCTATTCATAGTTGAAAATTCAAGGGCAGCGATAGTCTAGCATAAGCGAGAATATCGAGAGATAAACTCGTACGTAATCCCTACCGGATATGCACAAGTCGGTCTGTTGGTTCCTAACTATAGACTAGGTCTCTTAGACATCGACCCGGAGTAGGTCGTGTCTTACCTAATTCCCTATAGTTATGGCTCTGATACCAATCTGTCACACCCCAACCGATGGCGGAATCATCGGGGCATGGCACTGAGCGAAACAGATTGTCCAGAAGTTTCCGTAACAATTATCATTACTATTTAATTTAAAATAACATGTCCCATACCATGTCTCAAACAGTAAACAAATTATTACAGATAAAGTCTAGGCAAATCATTCTGTTCCGACAACTCAGATTTAAATAGAGCAATTGTTTATCTGCTTCTAGAGACCCTTGGTTCAATTACTACAGACAACTATTTGTTGGGCTCTAAAGTTTTATTCTAGCTTCGATTTCCTACCAGATGTGCATCCTAAGCACCTGTCACATACGTTAAAATAAAGTCAATACATATAATGTAAAGGTGAGCATACAAGTTTGATAATAGCATATAAAGTTCGAATTCGTTTACGCATAACCAGCACGTACACATAGTGAAATGAAGCACGTTAGTTATCGACATAGATCCATCGATACCAATGACTGCGGGTTGACTGCCAAATGCAGTTCGCAATACATGATTACGACCGTAACCATGCAAGTAATTGTCCTTAACAACCCCCGCGAACGGGTGTTGAGTCCAAACTATAGTACTATCGTTGCTAAGGCAGGTAGACAGCATTCCATGTGTAAACATAACAAACAAGCATTCATAAGCCACGTAATACATGCATTAACGGTTAGCATTCAAATAGTATTGAGTAGTGTGTTTGATGTGATTTGAATAGTTGCAACGTATGTAACACCCAAAAGTGCATAAAGCAAAAAGGGATCGAGTATACTCACCGCGGTTGATGGATTGAAGGGAGCGCTTGGCGAGTAAAGTTAGCCTGAATAGTTTGATAGCATAGCGATAAGTGACGCGTAAAACGATGCAAAGTGTTGGAGAGTCGTACAGCTGGTCGATCGGACGGTAGTTCGATCGGACGGCTGACCGTTCGGTTGACAATCCGTTCGGACCGCCGTTCGGTCGGTAGGCCGATCGGATGGCTGTTCGAGTGGATTGTTTCTTCCTTTGAGAAGGATGTGTTTGTGTATGATGGCTTGTCTTTGGAAGCTTTCGTTGTAGTATTTTGAAAACATTGAAGTATCCTTACCCTTCAGGTCGGTCGATCGGACGGCTGTTCGATCGGCCGGCAACCCGATCGGTTATGCATTTTTACCAAGACAAGTTCTCAGCAGGGTGTCACCTGATCGGACGGCTATTCGATCGGGTGGCACTCCTAGTGCATCGAACATGTTGAAAAATCGATCAAGTGTTGAAGTATAGTATCTCATGATCCGAAGAGTAATCCGATCGGACAGTAGTCCGATCGAACAGCAGTTCGTTCAATACTAGTCTTCAAAATAAATTGATTAAGTGTGGGACCATGTGTTAACCGATCGGCTGGCCAGTCGATCGGCTGACTGTCCGGTCGGCTGGCTGTCCGGTCGAATAGCAGTCCGATCGGTCAGCATCCTGACCTGATCAGCCTATTCGTCTAACACTTGGTTGTTCTGATTGTTTGTCGTTTTATTGAGGTATTTTGACACCGAGTCGAACCATAGATCCCTCGTTCTTAGTTGGTTCCCCTAGTCGGACAGGAATCACCCAAATCCGGCTGGTGAACTGTTCGGAACGGAGTTTAACGTTTAACCCGAAATCGGTTAACCTCGTGGATAGAATCCAGATCCTGAGCCATGCAACCACCGGAGTGATTTGTAAGCCGGCACAGGCTCCGTTTCTATCGGTTTGAAGGCATTGAGTGAAAAAGAGTTGAAAGAAAGTTGGAAAATCCATCTTTCAATCCTTTTCACCGTGTATATGTTTAGATCTATGAAAGATCTTTGTTTGTTTATATGGAAATCGGCTAGATCCAAGTTATTCTTGGTGGATTGAGGCCAAAACATGAGGTTCTTCAAGAACCCATGATGACATCATCCTAGAACACTTGAATCTTGATGATTTCACGGTTAAAAGTTGAGATTTGAAAGATAGAAAGGTGTAGGAGTGCGTGTAGATCAAGAAAGTACAAAATTTAGGACGAAATCTTACCGGAATCGAGAGGAATCTGAGAAAAGGATGAGTTAAGCGTGCTGGTCGGACAGAGGTTTCCAAAAGTGGAAAGGATGACAATGACAGGGGTATTTATAGGATGCCAAATGAGGAAAGTGCTGGCCGATCGGCCAGGCAGCTCGATCGAACAGCCTGTCCGATCGGACAGCAGTCTGATCGGCTGGCTGTTCGATTGGCTGGTAGCCTGATCGATCAGCTGCACGCCTCGAGTGTTCGGTGCGACGATTTTTGATATTTCGATTTCGGTTGCGAGCGGTTCGATACGATAGGGTTTCCTAGTCAAATTACTTTTAATCCCAACCACTCATATCTCGCACTATCCCTTCTCCACTAATTATCATAGTTCGATTGTGATTCAAGTTCGATGTCGATTGAGTTCGATTGCATTTCGAGTTTCGATTGAATTTCACAACATACATAATTAAACATGCACAAGTAACACGTAAGGCACACACACATGTAACGATAACCAAAGAGCGTAGTTCGAGTTGCGATTCGATTCGATTTGATTAGCATAGTTTGATTATTGTTTAGTTAGCTTTATCGCATTGTTACTTCCTATAGTTCACAGTCGTAGGTCGATTGAATAGCGAAAATCATACGTCGATTATTGTAATTATAGACACTTACTCCACATAATAGTTAAAATAAAAGAAATCTATTATTAGTCGGTTGCGCGAAATCGGTCATTGACTTTGACCTTGACTTCTTGAAAACACGGGGTGTTAGATGTCATCCGGGAATGAAAGAGTTTTCACCAACGTAGCCCACTCCGGATAAATACCACTGACAAGATAATACCCATATTTGTACTCCACATCATTTGCATAAAACGATGAATCTGGTGCAACCCCATCTATGACATCATCGGACAGATTCGATGATTGTAAAACAGTGATATCATTGGTGTACTAGCAATACCAAAGAATGCTTGTCAAATCTAGATATCTTGAGACGTGATTGCATGTAGTATTAGGGTTTGACCATCGTGATCACCTTAATGGTGTTGGCCTTTCCAAGCAATTGAACAAGTTGCCCACGCCCAATGTCTGCAGTCTAGGCTACCTATCATCCCGGGAAAACCGTGTATGCGTTGGTGAGCTTCATATAAAAGTGGGATGTCAGTAGACATCGAATTCCTCAAATATCGTCTTCCGTAGAGGTTGATAACACCTAACAATATTAAAACATTATAAATTACAATAATAAAAATAATAATAATTAAAAGAATACCTTCACAGAAATTGTCAAGACTATCCCGGCAAACTCTAACATTCTTAAATACTCGTCTCATGCATCCATTGGAATGTTGTACGCCAACTGATGAATTGCGACTGTATATTTTTGCAAAGCAGAGAATCCAAGTTTACGTTTAGAATCATTTGTTTGTTTGAAATATGTATACTCGCGCTCTCCTGAAATTCTCAAAAAAAAAAATCGATGACTCATACGAAAGCGACGCTGAAACTATGTATCATCATACATAAGGTTTTCAGAAAAATTATCAGCTAGCAAATGTTAATGAGCACCCAACCGATTTTGTTAAAGGGTTGTTTGTCTAGTATGTGGCTGTGAAGATTCAGCTTCGTCTCTTAAAAGTTGAACCGCCTCTTTAGCCACGGTAATAATCAAGTCGTCGATCATTCCCGCATCAGAGCGTGATGAGTTGGGTGACGAGTTGGAAGACATTTTGTATAAAAAGCAGAGAGAATTTGATCGTTTGAGAGTTTAGAATGATTTGTGAGTGTGTGGTTGAGTTTAGAATGATTTAATGGCCATTGTATAATGGTCAAATTGTAAAGTTTCCATTTTCCACGAGTTGGCGCTCGCTAACCAGACAACAAAATCAACTATGGTACCCCTGCAGCGGTGTTGGGGACGCCATAGCGCTTAGGTGGCGGAGGGCGTAACAACCTTAATGCATCTTCAAGATTTCATGTGATCAGACACCTGTGATGAAAGATTTCTAATTCCATGTGGCCATGGGAGGTTAATAAATTGGTTAATACTCCTTACAAATGGATTTGCAATCTGCATTGTGTTGACTGTACTAAAACTTAACAATAAAATATAAATATAGTTAAATGAAAACAGATCTAAACCAGCTTGGTTCTTATTCAAAATTGGTCCAGTCTGAAACTGCTAACATAATATATATTTTGTTCGGTTTCAAATGAAAAAACGGGTTGTCTTCTGGTTTGGATAATTTCTGAAAAACAAGTTAAAATGGAATCAGGGTCAAACCATTTTGGTTGGGTTGGATTTAAGGTGTGGAACCCAAACCACCATCTTCCTACTTTCACTTTTGCATTTGAATTTCTACTTTATTGCAATATAAGTATGCATATAATAAAATATGTACTTTCTTTGGCTAAGAAATAACAAAAAAAAAATAGTATACAAAGATAAGCTTCTTTTGATGATGCATGTAGGATACTTGATGGCAAAAAAACATAATAATAGCCCAACAAGGCTTTCATTTGAATGCTAAATAGCTATCAGGGTCGGCTAAGCCCAAGTATTTTGAGACTTAGGGGCTGTTTGGCTAAGCTTATTTTTTTGACTTATTTACTTATTTGTTTTTTGAAAAGTTAAAAGGTGTTTGGGTTAGCTTATTATGTGAGGGGAATAAGTTAAAAGGTGTTTGGGTTAGCTTATTATGTGAGGGGCTTTAGGCCTTCAAATCATTATGGCCTCCAAACTTTAAAAAAAAATGTTATATATGATGTTTGGGTTGGACTAACTTATCTTTATACATACAAAAAACATATAAAAATACAAAAAAAAAATTAAGTTAACTTCGACAACAATAAACCTTTTAGTTTATTTTACCGGTCACAAGTCCGGGTAAAAGAGGGTTTTTTTCTCAAAACATAGATAAAAATAAAGTGAACAAAATATTTGATGATTTACTTATAGAGCTTGTTAACAAATCATTTCGCTATAGCCTAAAAACTGGTTTTTTTATAATAATAATAATAATAATAATAATAATAATAATAATAATAATAATAATAATAATAATAATAATAATAATAATAATAAACTGTAAATTAAAAAAAATAATAATAATAACAATAAATAAAAAATACCTTCACATAAATTTTCAAGAGAATCACGACAGACTGTGGCCGACATCCTTAAATATTCATCCCACGCATCACTCGCTGTGTCGTACGCTAGTTGCCTAATTGCTGCAGTACACTTTTGTATTCCAGAGAAACCAAGTTTGTGACTAGCACTTTCTCTTTATGTGAAAAAAGGGAATTCATCCGCAAGATCATTAGAATTTTTTAGGAAAAGACGACGGCTCATACGAAACCTACGGCTAAACTGGACATCATCGTACAACGGATTTCACAAAAATAATATTGCATTAAATGTTCATGAGCACCTAACCGATCTCGTTCAAGAGCCGGTTGTCTGGTACGCGATGTATAAGATTGGGCTTCTTCTCGCAAATAATTAATTGTCTCCTGCGTAATTGCGATAATCATATCGTCAAGAACACCGTCGGATGAAGAGCTCGACGAATCGGATGACATCCTTAAAAATAATTGGATAGAATTTATGTGTTTTATTTGTGATTGGTGTGTGTGTTTTAGTTTGTGATCGGTGTGTGTTTTAGTTTGTGATAGGTTTGTGTGTATATTTGAATTAAAAAAAAAAACTTTTTTTTTAAATTTGAACGTTGCATAACGGTCACTTTGACCTCCCACATCGAAAATCCCAATTTTCTTCCGTTAACACACTCGCGAGGACATGATAACGCCCCCCTTTCATTTGCTCGGTGTGGTCGATAGCGCCCCAGGGGCGCTATACTTGCTTAGTTGGTGGGGTGACGTTAAGCCACACCCCCTGGCCAACATGTTACCAACATGTTTTTCCGTTCAACATTCAATGTTTTCCCATTCATTTTGATCGCAACTTCCATGTAGTATAATTATGGTGCGTGAACTATAGGCTTCATTTAGAGAGCAAAACGGAAGTGGGAAGAGAAAATAAAGAATTGAGAATGGAGTTTAGATTAGACCAATAATTATTATCTGTTGTGTAGATGTTAGACTGCGGGGTATGGGGCGGGAGTTTGGGCGTGGGTAGGGAGAAAACGCCCAAGCCACCACCCTGGGTGGGCATGGGTTTCGGCGTGGCCCTTGGGGCATGGGTTTCAAGCCGGGCGTGGGGCGGTCTGCCCAAGCTGACATGGCGGGCTCTAATTGGACAAACCAAAGAAGCCGTTGGGCTAGCCGTTGGGCAACGGCTATCTTAAAAAAAACTAATAAAATTTTATTTTTCCACTATAAAACCTCACAATTTCTTCCATTTTTTTACCACATTCATCTTCAATTCTCCATCAACAAAACGAAAAAATGCATCCTCATAACCGTCCTTTTGACCCGAACAACCCGTATGCATTCCAAGAAAATAATCTTAGCCCACCACCCAATCGTCCAATGCCTCGTCCATTTTTCATACACTCTCCTATGCCCCAAGAAGCGAGTTATGCATCGTATATTGGGAATCGTGTGTTTACTAACTTCCCACACACCGATGATTCGATACCTACCCCGTTTACACAAACGGCCATCAACCTTTCACAAAACGAAACCGTCCCCGAAACTCAACCACCCAACGATGGTCCTTCCGCACCCCAACCCATAAAAAAGAGAAGCCATAAGAAAAAAACCGAGGCGGATAAAGCACTTGAAACCATCAAGCGAAAACAACTAAAATGGACCGTTCCTAAAGAACTTGCATTGGCAAGGGGTTGGTTTCAACAATCTCAACATTCAACTTTAGGTATTCTTAAACTTTGTTTTTATTAATGTTTTTTATATAACTTTGTAATATATTAAATTTTGTTTTTATAAAAACAGGAAATTCTCAACATCGAACCTATTTGTGGCAAGGGGTTAGTAAAATATTCCATCAAGAATTGGGAAAAGAGGTTTATCGTGAAAACGATAGCTTATCCTCGAAGTGGACCGAGATAAGCGGCCAACTTACAAAATATAGTGGTTTTTTAAATAAAGCAAAACAAAACCCAAAAAGTGGTGAAACCGAAGCCGACATTGTGACGAATGCATTGGTTCAATTCAAGACAAATGTGGAGACCGACTTCCGTTTCATGCATTGTTGGGAGATTTGTAAGTTTCATCCAAAGTGGGCGAATATCCCCAATGGTAGCGAAAGCAACACGTCTTCCAAAAGGTCGAGGGCCTCGCCCCAAACCCAATCTGATGCACAAGATCAAGAGATTGAGGACCTTTTTGATGATTCGCCAAGCCCAAACCGGCCTGATTATGGAAGAGATGCCACAAAAAGGCGTGCTCAAAAATCAAGATCTGCTACGGCATCACCTTCAGCTGGGAGTTTGCTCTTGCATAGAGGAATATACGGCGACCAGTTGGATGACATTTCATCCAAGATGGATACATTCAACGTCTTCCAACAACAAAGGGCCGAAATTCGGAAGAGCAAAGAAGCTAGAGATGCCGCTAGAGAAGCCCAGAGACAAAGACGAGAGGATTTGAAAATTCTATCCCAGCCGATTGATCACCTAAAGGGTGACGAGTTGGAAATAGTCTTGGAGATGAGAGAAGAGATAAAAAACAAATATAAATGTTAGGAAATTTTTTTATGTAATTTTTTTTATGTAATTTTCTTTAATTTTTATGTAATTTTCTTTAATCACAAAGAGCCCAGCCGGGTCAGCCCAGCGAAGCCCACCAAACCCACGCCCCCAACCCCCGCCCCACCACACCCTGTTTTATGTGGGTCGCCCCATGTCTGTCACCCCAAGCCACGTGTCAACAAATGCCCCAACCCAAGCCCAACCCCCGCCTCACCATACCCCGCAGTCTTATGGATGAAACTATGATAGGTTACTAAATTGAAATAGACAAAGGTTCATTTTTTATCCATGCATGCAAATTTTGAATAATAATTTGTAGAACTGGCAAATACAACCCAAAATGGTTAATCTTGGGTCCAGTGGCGGATTCAGGAACTTTTTGCATAGGGTTCCTTTTAATAGATTTTCACTAATTCTTAGTAGTTTTTTTCTAAATTATACAAAGCTTCCACAATTTTTTTCTAAACCGAGAGAGGGGGTTCCCGGGAACCCCCAAATGGGTAATTTGTTACTAGGCATTGGGTTAGTATGGGCTAAAAGAAAACTAGCAGTGGGTTTAAATGGGTAAAACAGGAGCAGCGGGAGAACATCCACACTTCCACAGGTCAGAATGGGTCACCCAAAATAAAAGGCCGGGTCAAGATGGGCTGTCGTGTCGCACCAGTTACCCGTTCCAAATCTTCATCCCCTTAACACCATAAGATGTTAAAACCAACAAGTTACCGTCACAGACGGCCGTCGCCACCATATTTCCGACCACCGTCGCTGCCTGTACTTCCTACCAGGTGTCGCCTTCTCCACCCATACTCAGACTGTTACCCCCGCCAAAACCGATTACCATCTACCGGCGGTATAAACAAAAAAAACGCCATCCACCACATTCTTCTACCACCTTTGATGCTGAAAATGGAGTGAACCAACCGATTGAACCAAACGTTCCATTGATTATGTTTGTTCTTTTATCCTGGTCACCATTTTTGTTCAAGAGAGAAAGCATATGGTAGCTTTTACAAAAAGAAACATAGAGAGAGAGAGAGAGAGAGAGAGACGAATACTAGCCAATGATGGAACATCTCTTTGTCTTCTTCCAATTTTCAATACATACAAACTTAGAGATGTCGATGGGAATAGTGAAAGAACACTATTGGCCAAAAGTGGCGGCTGATTTTAATAATTTTTTTTTTCATAAAATAGTTATTTATAACTCCTGTTAAATTACGATTTTATCCCCTGTTAAAATTTACGATATTGCCTTCAGTTCGAAATTGAATTTATGCTTTGCCCCCAGCTTAGATCTACGATTTTGCCCTCTGTTAAAAAATACGATTTTGCCCAGGTTAAAAAATATATATATATACTTTTGTCTATAATTTGGTTCCCATTTTAAAACTACAATTTCGCCCCCAGTTCAAAATAAAAATTTTGTTTGCCCCTTTGCCCACAGTAAAAAAAAATTAGGATTTTGCCCACAATTCAAAATAAAAACATGGTTTTGCCCTCAGTTCAAAATATTATTCTACATCTAGTTTAAAATTACGATTTTACCCCAGCTAAAAATTGCAATCTTCTCATCGTTTTTTTTTTGGCAAAACTATTATAGTATTTTATTTGACTTGGTTGACTTAATTTAGTTTTTATTCGTGCCAAACAGTTGCCTAGCACTCGCTAATTGGTCCTGACAAATTATCATTTTGCCCCCAACTCTAAATTAAACGTTTGTCATCGTTTTAGTTATTTTTTTATCATAACTATGATAGTTTTTTCTTACTTGGTTAACTCGATGTATCTTTTTTGATATCGTGTTATAAGTAGCATGTATAACTAACCGAAATAAATGCGTTAATATTAGGTTTAACGCCCCGCAACGCGGGCCGACGCATAACTCTAGTTTATTTTTAAAAGAGTTAATTGCCATTTTCGCCCCTGAGGTTTGGGCATATTTAGCCCCCCACGTTTGTCACTTTTTGCCATTTTCATCCAAATGCCTAACCTAGTTACCCAAATACCCAACCAGGTTACTTTTTACCCAATTTAGGGTATTTTTGAAATTTGAAAATGATAAGGGGGTAAATTGTAAAGTGGCCAATGCATACATACCCTTAAGTCCCTTTTCTCTTACTACAGCCGCCCAAACATGCCTTTTCCCCTCTGATCTCCGATCACCGGAGAATACTCCCCGGCCTGCGGCGGGATTTCCGGTGACGCATACAGCCCTTCCTCCGACCATCATACACCCACTTAAACCTCCTTTTACCCTATAACAAATCCCCTACTCACAGACCAGAAACGAAGATTCACGGCGGCAGTGACGGCGTCGGGTTGTTCCGAGCATGAGAGAAAGAGAGTCTGAGGTGAAGGAGGGCCGTCTACAGTGGCGGCGGCGGCTGTGTCATCTCCGGAGTTGCAGGTTGTGCCGTCGTTGTTCAGATCTAGAGTGAGAGATGGGGCCACCGCATACAGATTTGAAGCCGTCGTTGTTCAGATCTAAATAGAGAGATGGGCCGGAGTTGCAGGTTGTGCCGTTGTTGTCGGAGTTGCAGGTTGTGCAGGTTGTGCCGTCGTTGCCGGAGATGGTGCAGAGGAGGAGGTTGTCGGATTTGCAGATGATGAAGATGGTGCAGATTATGAAGGGATTTTCTGGTGTTTCGGAATTTGTTCTTGATTTGGAATTTTCTGGGTTTTAGATGTTCTTGAAGATGATGTTCTTGATTTTCTGGGTTTTGATGATGATGTTTGAAGATGAACGATGTCTGGGTTTTGATGATGATGTTCTTGAAGATGATCTTGATTTCTGGGTTTTGATGAACATCATAGCAAATAATCTGTAATACTTCTTACAAATGAAAATATTTATATTTCATTTGTTACAGATTATTTGAAAATATTTATATTTCATTTGTTACATATTTAAATTGGATGAAAATGATCTTGATTTATGGGTTTTGATGATCATATTTATATTTCATTTGTTACAGATCATTTGTTACGGTATAATTTGTAATTCTTCTTGAAGATGATCTTGATTTATGGGTTTTGATGATCATATTTAAATTTCATTTGTTACATATTATTTACAAGTTACCCCCTTACCATTAACAAATTTCAAAAAATACCCCATCTGACGGTATAAACTGACTAGGTTAGGCATTTGGATGAAAATGGCAAAAAGTGACAAACGTTGGGGGCTAAATAATACCAAACTGTCATTTTGGACGAAAATGGCAAATGTGCCCAAACCTCAGGGGCGAAAATGGCAATTAACTCTTTTTAAAAGTTAAATCTCATTTTAGTCATTGTAATTGAGTCATTTTGTCAGTTTAGTCTAAAAGTTTAATTTTTAGCTTGTGGGTCCAAAAAGGTTTCACCGTTGCTATTTTAGTCCACTGGGTTAACTTCATCCATTTTTTCTGTTAACGAGAAGGGCAATTCAGTCATTTTATATATAATTCTGTTAACTAGAAAGACAATTCGGCCATATAAAATGACCAAATTGCCCTTCTCGTTAACAGAAAAAATGGATAAAGTTAACTCGGTGGACTAAAATGGCAACGATGAAACCTTTTTGAACCCACAGGCGAAAAATGAAACATTTAGACTAAACTGACAAAATGACCCAAAAAAAAGGACTAAAATGTCATTTAACTTTTAAAAACAAATTGCAAGAACACAAAGAGATGTTTCATCGTCGGCCACTATTCGTCTCTCTCTCTCTCTCCTAAGACTATGTTTCTCTTTGTAAAAGCTACCATATCCTTTCTCTCTCTTAAACAAAAATGGTGACCAGGATAAAAGGTGGTAGAAGAATGTGGTGGATGGCGTTTTTTTGTTTATAATCGGTTGCAGCGGGGGTAACAGTCAGAGTATGGGTGGAGACGGCGGTACCTGGTAGGAAGTCCGGGCAGCGACGGTGGTCAGAAGTATGGTGGCGACGATCTTCGGAAGTATGGGTGGCGACAGCCGTTAGAAGTACGGCGGCTACCAAAGCCTGTGACGGTAACTTGTTGGTTTTAACATCTTATACCAAGTACTTATGCGAGTTTTGCTCCCAAATTCAGGGCTTCATCATAAAAGAGATGTTTGATGATGATACTCAAGTACTCAATGCATATCACACACATTTAAGTCATAACACAGCTAAAGTTTTATATATGTTATATCGTTATAATTGTTGGTTGGTGTGAGGGATTACAAAAGTATAACATACCATTTTGATGATTCTCATATAAAAAAAACTATAAATACACAACTGATGCATGTAATAGTTTTGATGCTTTTATCATAGAACTTGTTAACAGATCATTTTGCTATAGGCAACAATTTCCATACCCATCCTGTAAAAAAACAGGCTTTTTATTTTATACCTACAACCTTCGATAGATTTACAATTAAGCCCTTCACAATAAGAGGTTAACAACATTTTATTAAAACAAGAACATCACAAAGAAATTCAAGGAAACATTAAAGCAAACAAACATGGAAAGGCTAAAGCAGTTAAGCGATGAGGAAGGGCAAAACGGTCAACATGAATTCTTCATATGTAAAAGTCGCATTCCCAGAGTATGTTTTGTCCTTCTCCTTGAACTTTTCAGTTAGCCCCTGAAATCACCATAAAACAATCTTTATATAAATTCAAAACTATAATTTTTCATTAACTTATTAATGGTTTTATTTGGGTTATTATAACCAAGTTCATCAAAACGGAATCCGGATCAAATGTGTTAAAAGCAAAAAAAAGATTGTGTTAATCCGACGCTTTTTGACCCACAGCGGGTCTTATAACAAAATTTCAACAGGTAATGGGTCAAATGTGTTGAAAACAAAAAAATATTTGCAGGTTAGCCATATCCAATCTGATAAAGCTCCATTTTGACCCACAATTGGTCTAATAACAAAATTTCAACAAAAAAGGGAAACGAATCAAATATGTTTTTGACCGAAAGAAAAACGGGTCAGTCAAATCCAATCCGATAAAACCCATTTTGACCCACAATGGGCCTAATGAGACGGGGCAAAAAAGTTATTTGTGGGTCAGTCAAATCCTGATCAGACCAGTTTAGACCCACAACTGGTCTAATAACAAAATTTTAACAAAAAAGGGAAACGGGGCAAATGGGTTTGACCCAAAACAAATTGTGAGTTTAACCAAAATGCAATCTTAGATCTGTTTTGACCCAAACCTTACCCATCATTCTGCAACCTCTATAACAAAATGTAGTTATTGGTCAAAATTTGACCAAAAGAACAGTAGTTTGCCATATACACAAACTTTGTTACATACCTTAACAGTCAAACAGCACCTGAAATCATCATACATAAAACAAGAACATTGTTAGAGATATAACTAGATTAAATCTAATATAATGAAAACATTAAAAAAAAATGATATCATATAAACTTACTCGATGAAATTATCATATTCAATGGCCTTGTTCTTTCCACCAGTTTTGTCAAACTTGGACACCAGTAAATCCAAAACGACAGGTGAAACTGCAAAGCCCAAACTCAAGAGAGCCTCTCGTAATTCATTGGCATCAATCTGGCCACTACGATCTCGGTCAAATTTCTCGAAATTTGCCTTCAAAGACAATAAATACAAAAGTTATTTGTTTGTTGGGGAGTTGGTAAACAAATGATCTCAAAATGATGATAACGAATCGTGTTAAAACTCACCCTCCAGTTTTGTAAACTATAGAAAACTTGAGTGAATTCTTTAGGTCCTGATTCCATTAAGAACAATAAGTTAATACAAAGATAATCACAAGAATAATCGTTTTAGTGTCCATGTCACACAACATTTTTAAAACATCTACCTCTGTAGTCATGGAATTAAGGAAATTATTTTAAATTAACTTATCAACCTAAATGTCTACAATGTTCAGAGTTAATTGGAATGTACATAAGGCAATGCATGATGTATGTGAAGCCCTAGCCTCACGTCTAGCATTTTGCAACTCAGCTTTCGGGACCTAAACGGCTCAGGGTGCTTTAAAACAAAGTTTTCCACATGATTCCAACCAGTATTGTGCATTCTTAAACTTCGTTTTAGATCATAGAATTTATTTATTTTAAGGCCCTACTAAGCCTACGCCACTCCCAAACTCAAACGGCCGTTTAAAGGTAGGGGGCTATGATGCAAGCCCTAACCTTCAAACAGTCGTTCGTTCCACGAATCCTCAAACGGCCATTTAAAAGTAGAGGCTATAACGCAAGCCCTAACCTTCAAGATGTCATTTGATACAGCCTTCAACGGCCTTATGAAAAACTTGACACACCAAATTACTCACCCCAACCATCTATTCATATTCCTAAACAAACTCAAAACTCATACTCCTATCTTCTTCTTCTTCTAGACACTCACACAACTAGATAAACATGCAATTTAAATAAAACAACCAACCAATAACGCTTTCAAATGACCGAATTGCCCTTCTCGTTAACAGAAAAAATAGATGAAGTTAACCACCTGACTAAAATGGCAAACGCTAAAACCTTTTTGGACCCACGGACGAAAAATAAAACTTTTGGACTAAATAACAAAATGACCCAAACCACATGCAATGAAATACTAAAATGGCATTTAGCTCTAAGATAACGATTTCAAATCACACCTTTTACTTTCACTCTTTCAAAATCCACTTTAATAATTCTCTATACTAAAAAATTATCCCTTTTATCACACACACATGGCCCATGTGGACATTCAGTACACATGCATTCCACGTGGACCAACCTTAACGGCCCCACCCAACGCGTTTACGCACATGTCAGCATTTAAAATTCAAATCCGCAACCACCACCACGCGCAGCTTATGCCACGTGTCCAATTTCACACGCTCCATTCGCCGATCAAAACCAGCTAAAAAAGTGTGATGAGAGAGAAACAAAAACCTAGAGAGAGAAAAAGTGAATTGTAGAGAGAGAAGCGGTTACCGATCCTTCTAGCGTTGCTGTTAGTGAACGTATACATAAGAAGATGAACAGTACGGATACTGAAGCTCTGATTGTACGAAGATAACGCTCTCTGCAACTCCTTATCATCAATTACTCCACTACCGTCTTGATCGGCCACCTGAAAGCACGCCACCACGTTCGGATCTGTTCCGGGAGGAAACGTCGACGGTAGCAGCGCAGAAAACGGACTGCCGTACGCTCCACCGGGTTGCGGACCACCGTACGGTGAAGATGAGGGTTTGTTATGCTCTTTCGGTGGTTTATTTTGTGGTGGTGCACCGTAGGGTTGAGCTGGTGCGCCGTAGGGTTGTGCGGGTGCACCATAGGGTTGGGCCGGTGCACCGTAAGGTTGGGCCGGTGCGCCGTAGGGTTGGGCTGGGGGAGCACCGTAGGGTTGGGCTGGGGGTGCACCGTAGGGTTGGGCTGGGGGTGCACCGTAAGGTTGTGCAGGAGCAGCGTAAGGGGCGGAGGAGTAAGGTTGAGAGGAGGGTGGAGCACCGTAAGGGGCGGAGGGATTATGATTATGAGGGTATCCGGACATGGTTTTTTGAGTGAATGAGAAGGGAGAAGTGTGAGTTTTATGAGGAAAGTGTTTATTGGAGAAAGGGGATAGATAGCTAGATATATACTTGTTTTGATGTGATATTACGTAAATGCCAGTTGAAATTTTGGATTGGTTAAAATAGGAGTAATATATCATTTTAAAAAAAGTTAGCTTTTTATTTTTTTTTAAATTAAACTTCATTAACACACCTTCGACCCAAACGGGTACAACACCCCTGACCCAAACGGGAAAAGGGCAAAGAAATTACATGTACGACGGATATTTACACCACTCCTCCCATCTAATATAATTACTGAAGTTCTGTTTTTAATCCAAGCAAAACCTCTCGCTTTTATCTCCCCTACAATATCTTGCGTACTACATTTTTTCTGGTTGAACACCACATCATTCCTTTCTTTCCATATGCACCAACAAGCTATCATCGCCAACCCGTGAATGATATTATCCGCCTTCTTACCACACTTGATGAAATTATGGATGTCTAAGATGTCTTTGTACTCAAAAAAGAAAAGCGGAGGAATATTGCACCAAACGCTGAAGGCCGCCCACACCCTAGTAGCCACCATGCAAGCAGTATACAGATGCTCCACCGTTTCCTCGAATTCGACACACATAGGACACAAGACCGAAGATATATCTATATTCCTTCTTCTTAGATTTGTTCTTGTAGGAAGCCTGATGCGTGTGAAGTGTTATATATATTAGGTATATATTTTAAGCCCTTTAACACTTTTTTTAGCCAAGTTTTAAATTTATAAAACACGATATTTACTAACACTAAACACACATATGGGCACGTGCACCCATCGTGAGCGTAGTATAGTGTTGGCAAGATACCGAGGTTGTCCAAGGACACAAGAGCTTTTAGTACCGGTTTATCCTCAACGTCTAATCAAATCAAAAGTTTAGAAAAATGTTTTAAACTAAGAAAATAAAAGCTAACTAAAATGCTGAAAAATAAAAATAAAAACAGATAGACAAGATGAGTCACTTGGTTCCGACTCGTGTATAGTGTAACCTTTGATTATTTCCGCACTTTTGCACTTATTTAAGAGATTATCTTAGTTATTGTAGTAGGGCCCTCTTTTGGAGGTGACGTTACCCTCAACCCAGAAGTTTGAGTCAGCAAGGATACAATCCTAAAGGGTCGGATTATTGAAAGATAATTAATTAAGTTATTAATGCAAATTATGGTAGGCCCCTCTTTTGAAGGTGACGTTACCCTCGACTAAGTAGTCTGAGTCAGCAGGGATACAGTCCTAAATAGCAGGGTTATAGTATTAATAGTAGTTAACTTATGAGGGGATCAAAGAGTTTGGACCCCCGCCATCCAATACCGTTAAGTATTGAAGGAGGTCCTACTAAATTTGACCCAGGTCCCTTGCAGGATCTCTAAACGCTGAACAACGGCAAGACTCTTACCAAACCGTTCCCTTAACCCCCGACCAGGTAGCCAACATACCTCCATATAGACCGTGGAGATATGAATGGTGAAAATCTTTTATTTTATATAGACAATAAAATAATGCCAAGACACCACGGACAAACGATAAGGAAGAATCACCTTCAACATAAGAAACTAGTTATTAAAGTCATTAATACATAACCAATTAAAAAGTGCGAAAATATTAAAATTAAAAAGTATTACACTAGACACTTGTCTTCACCAAGTGATGTAAGAGACTTAGGCAAACATGGCCTTGATTGTCAAGAACTCTTACGATCAATCTTGGATCCCGAGACGACTCACACACTCTATGATGGACAATGGATGATGGTGGTGGATGATGGTGTTATGGTGGTGGTGGGTGGTGGGTGAAGTGTGAAAGGGGTGGTGTGCCAAGGGATGGTTTGAGCTTGAGCCAAACACTCCTATTTATAGGCTGAACAGAAGCTCGGGCACGGCCCCGTGGCCAGTGGGCACGGCCCCGTGTCCACATCCTTCTCTTTCTTCATTTAATGCAACTTGTCTTATTAGTTGACCACGCCCCCGTGTCCGCTGAGCACGACCCCGTGTGCAGAAGAATCTTTGTACTATGAAGATTTGCCTGGATTGTGCGAATCTTATAGTTGACCACGGCCCCGTGTCCGCTGAGCACGGCCCCGTGGTGGGCAATGGAAGCTTCTACCACTTTGTCTTTTCTGCTGACACTTGGGCACGCCCCCGTGCTGGCTGAGCACGGGGCGTGTTCAGTCTTCTGTCTTCTTGTTTTGCTTGGGAATATGCTGTCGTGGGGTCGGGCATGTCACGTTTGTTCCTTTTCTTGTATTTATGTTAGATTTTGTTGTCTTTTTGCTTCTTTTGTTAATTTAAGCTCATTTAATCCTGAAAATACAAAAGGAAGACAAAAGCACACTTTTTCCAACATTAGTACTAAAAAGGGGTTAGTTTTATGCCACAATTGATGTAATTTATATGTTGCATTTTGCACACATCAAATACCCCCACACTTGAATCTTTGCTTGTCCTCAAGCAAAACTCTTTATAATGTGGCTTTACACACCCAAATGGAATGGGTAGAAGAGAACGTTTTTGGGCTTGTCATAGAGTGTCGGGATTTCCAAGATTCTTTATTAAGTTTTATTTTTATTTATTTACAATCCTATTCGTCATGATTTATTTAAAACTTTTCATAAGACAAATTACTTATTAGGGCATAACTACATCATAGCTCCCCAGCTCCACTTGTAATAAATCGATACTAAATCTATGATCATCTAACTGAATACTACAACCACGAACGACCTCGCTAGTCTCTATCAGTTTACCATTTGCTAGTTCTATCGAGTACTTGTTACTTAGCTTACTTGTTGGTGAACACAAAAATGGTTCAAAGTTTTTCGAAACAAAACTCAAGTCAGCTCCGGTATCAAAGAGTACGAATGCAGAATGGTTATTGATCAAAAACTTACCATTAACAACAGCAGGATCGTCACGTGCCTTTCCAGCGTTTAGCTCGAACGCGCTACCCCTGGCATTCTGAACCTTTGCTTTAGGACAATCCCTCCTGAAATGTCCCTATTCACCGCACTGGAAGCATCCCTCAAGCTTCGCTCCCTCCGAAGTACTTTAAGCATAGCCATCGCGGGTAACATGCCCAGTTCGACCACATTTGGTGCACTTTTTCTGCTCATCCTCGTGAGTCTTCTTCTCAAAACCACTCCTGCCATCCCTGGTATTATCCCTTCTAGAACTGCTAGAACTGGCCATATACGCCTTCCCCGAACTGCGTTTCCTGTCACGCTGACGTGTGCGTGTATATACATATTTTTACAATGAATTTTACACACGATTCGGTTTTAAATTTATAAAAATGATTTATACTTCAACATTAAAACACACACGAAAGGGCAAGTATACCCCGTCATATATGTAGTAAAGTATCGGTAAGAACCTAGTGTCAATCCAAGGACGTGGGCGGAGAAATAATACTAAACCTTTGTCATTACATTACTGGTAGAAAGATAAGTGTGTGATTTGTTTAAACTAAAAATAAGATTAAAACATAAACTTTCATAAACATAATAGACTCCAAATAAGAAAATAAATATATAGCCTTGCTTTATGCACAACCAAAGTCTATGAACTAAGTCGGTTTTGTCACTTGAAACACTTGGTCAATTCTTCATTTTCAAGACAATTAGTATCCCTCTCGGGAATCCTAACATGACAATTCTTCAGAAAGCTAAAACGATGAACACACTTTAACCACTTAAAATTGTTCTTTAATGCTCAAATGACAAATGTCTATGAAAATCCCCTAAAGATAAGTTAGTCATCCGTTAAGAGTTTTCTAACCTCACTTAATCAAGGAAAGTGACACTGATAAACACAATGCAACCACCGAGACAAGCATAAACTAGATTAAATCACAACCGAGTTCATTTTACAAATCTTGAACATAAATTCACCAAGCAAGCAATTTTGGCCTAAACTACTAACTAAGCTAACAATTTATGTCAAGAATTCATAACAACACCATTTAACCCGTGAAGGTCCTTCCATGAGGGAAAGCCTTCTTGATTAACAATAATTATCCCTTATTAAACCACTAACCATTTCTAGTATCATGGTGTAAACATATTAAACAAGTTAAACAAGTTCAAAGTCTACTAATACATGATTAATTAAGCTTCTTCTTGCAAATATCTCAACTAACCACATACTAATCATCCAAGATAATTAACTATAATCAAGAATTCAACATCAATAAACAAGGTTGCAAACTAATCATCAAAGATTAACATAGAAAATGCTTCAAAGTGCCATTACAAACATAATTAACATACTAATGGTTGTAATTAAGCAAGGGATACTAGTGTTTTTGCCCTTAGGCTTACAATAATACATAATCATCAATCTAAATGCTTGAAACATGAACAAAAACATGGAAAGATTCAAGAATCAAACCATAAACTAGCACAAGAGTGAGAATCCGGATAGTAACGGAGCTAATCGGCACAATGGGGCTTGAATCCGGGTGAAAGCGAGAGCCTCCGGAGCCTGATAATTCGCCTGATGAGCTCCCAAAAGTCCAGAATGTCAAAATGAATGATGCCTTCTGTTTTTTTATAACTTTTTCAGATCGCACGGTCGTGCGATTAAAGTGCACGATCGTTCACTTTATGGCCCTGTTCACCATACCGTGTGACATCAGCAAATAATGGACCGGTCTTCGTATTCGCACGGTCGTGCCATTGGTTGCACGAGCGTGCATCTCCGAGAATATAGTGGCACGACCAACTGTACCGGCAGTGCATTGCCGGGCTGGGACTTGGTGTCGGAATTGCACGGGAGTTCCTTCTGTCGCACGGCCGTGCGTTTCCAAGATGGCTTGCACTCCTGATCGCACTGGCTGTGCAATGCCGAGGTGAGCCTGGTTGTCGGATCCTCACGGTGGTGCCACCAGATGCACGACCGTGCAACTTGCCCAGATCAGAATTCTTCACAGAAACTTTGCAGCTCTGCCGTTTCGCCCGAAAAATCCTCGTTTTCATCATCTTCTTGTTTGGCACACTGTTTTAGGCCTGTAAACAAAAGTAAACCCGATTAAGTATCCGATTCTTGGTTTTACGGCCAAAAACGCGTAAAATGGGGATAAAATGGGGGAATGAAGTATGTGTAATTTGGTGAATATCAAACCTCCCCACACTTGAACCTTGCTTGTCCTCAAGCAAGCTAAAACTAAAATGTAATAAGAAATAGTTTCTAACGAGAACAAGAATTTACAAACTATTAACTAATACACATACATACGGCTAGCCGGTTTTTCGAAAGACAACATCAATTGATTTAAACCAAACAAGCACATGAAAATATATATGTAGATAACCAAAAAGCTGTGACTTCACTTCCGATTGACTTAGCACGCTAATCTTCACACACCTCACAATGTTCACACACACTCAGTTATTTTTGTGAAACATACATAAAATGTGTATGTGTAAACACATATGCAGTTAATCTCGGCGATATCTCGGCGATATCTCGGTTATCGGCCCCTCACCAAAATATATGTTTCCGATATCGGTCAACGATAATATCGGTGGTCAACGCCGAAATATCGGCCGATATCTTGCAAAACCGTATCGATTGTCTCGCGATATCTCGGCTGGGCCAATTTTGTATAAAAAATTCTGGATTTCAGCAAAAAAAATACGAAGTTAAATGGTGTAAAAACGGCCTCACGCGGGACCCAGGTTTTCGGAGCTGCATTCGTGTCCGCAGGATGCGCGGGCACGCACGAGTTCAACCAAATTTCCAGCTTAGAAACCCATTTTTTTGCACCCCCTGCGCGCGCGGGTAGGACTTGTGGTAAAACATGTCATAAAGCTACAATGGTGTAGTAAATGCTTTACCTTATAAACACCCACTCACTTTGTTCCCACACCAATGTGGGACAAAGTATTTACCACCTTTTGAGACTTTCATTCCCACACCTAGGCTTTCTACCACCTCTTGTATATATATAAATATATATATATTTATGCATGATACTAGACTTCTAGTGTATATATATAGGCTCTAGATATGAATATATATATATATATATATATATTTATGCATGATATTAGAAATTACCGATATCTCACCGATATCTCACCGCGATAAACGATATCTCATATATCCGTCCTTGACCGATAACCGATATTTTTCCGCATTAACTGCATAGGTAAACACTCAATGCCTCGACAATGAAACGTGTAATATCATAAGCTTGTCACAAGATCTTATCTCCACCAACTAACATGCGAAAAAGTATAAATCAAGAGGTCTTTACGGGTTGTAACGAAAGGCTTGGGTGAAGGGTATAGAATGGGAATTTTAAAGTGACAAAATGGTTGAAACTCGGTAATCACGTTTAACAAGCGTAAAACAATAAAACTATACATACTAATGCCTTTAAAAGGCGACTTTTGTGATATCGAGCTCATCAACGAGATTTCATCATTTTAGCATTTAAAATTGCTCGAATTTTGTGGACTTCACCCTACTTTAGGGTGTTTTATTTTCTGATTTTCTGATTTTTATATATATATATATAATCTGCTAGCTTTGTACAATGAACAACTAACTACAAGAAACGCTAGTTAAACGATTTTTAACCGAGTTTTAACACAAAGGGTTTAAAAATAAAAAGGCTACATTTGGCTAAGTGGGTTAATTGGTTGGGTAAACGAAGGAAAACACGGGAAAGGCTCAACATGGTTAATCCTAATGGGTAATGCAGGGTTTAGGGAAACATAACACAAAGGAAAAGGCTAACAACAAAGGGGTTTTCTAGGTGCCTCTATCATTTCTACACAATTTCGCACATTTATGGTCTTAACAAGCATGCTAGTGACAAGTTCTAAACTACACGTGACATCCAGCTCACTCCTACTCCGAAATGAACAAACATATAACAAATTTAAGGCTCAAATATGCTCACATAACGGAAGGAACGGGTAAAAGTGCGAAAATTAACATGCAAGTCGTTCTTTGTTTGTCACGTTTTCTAGTTATCTTTTTCAAAATTTATTGGGCTTGTCGGGTTTTTATCATATCTGAAGCTTTCTAAAACAACAACTAACCGGTTTATTTACTAAAAATATATACAATTTACTGATTATATATTTAATTTTTATTTTTTTTATAGGACAAACAAAGTCAAAATGTTAAACCCCCTCCCCACACTTGAACTTCACATTGTCCCCAATGCGAAACCCAGAATATATAGAGAAAAAGGAGAATAACACTTCTTTGAAGATGATTGTAGATGAAGGCTCCAATGCCGATTCTGTTGTGTCTTTCGGTCCAAGATGTGCTTCCAAGATCTGTAAGGATGTCACAAGGCAAAGCAAAACAAAACAACAAACAAGACAATCTGATTGCAATACAAACCATGATCTAAATAAATACAAAGCGTACTAAATATTCATACATAAACGAAGCAAATAAACTAAAATGTCTGAAAAACAAAATACATAACCGCGGCTGTTTGCAATAAAAACCAAAATGAACACCCAAAATAAACTACTAACATAATACCATAACCACCAGCTCAAACCTCCACCACTACTCGTCATCGTCGTCGGCACCACCACCGGTTCCAGATGTGCCAGCCCCACCATAATCGACTGGGTTCCCGAATAGGAACTGTGGGGGCTCGCCAAAGTAGATGGGGAAGGCATTATGAAGACCCCCAAAAAGGTATGAAAACCCGGCCTGCACCTCTTGGCGCATGAAATCTTGATTCGCCCAAATCGCATCCTGGTTGACTCTCAGCTGCTCTTGATTAGCTGTCAGCTGCTCTAGATTGGCCCGCTGCTGCTCTTGGTTAATCTGCATCTGCTGGAATTGACCATAAAACTCAGGATATGATGGGATGCCGGGAGGCCAATGCTGGTACTGCGGGGAGTGGTGCTGCTGTGGTGAGTGTGGTGGTGTGTGTGGCGGCTCATGCTACTCCTCCTCGTCCTCATCATGCATAACCTCATCATCACCATTTGCCGGCTCTAGAGGCAATGGGTCCCAGACCTCGTTGTCTAGCCCTTTCAACCTACTCCGTGGTCGGTCTCCGCGATCATCCCCATGGCCTTCAAGGAGCGGATATCCACATACGTACCTTCAGTAACCAAAGTAAGACCCTCAACCACTTCGTCAGTCATAATACCCATGGCGTAAGCGATTTGGGTGACGTATTGACCACCATGGATCTGACTGCTAGCGGTCCTCCCCGAACTATGCACAAAATACTCAGCCATCTGCGCTGCGAGGTTGATATGAACCCCCTCCGCGAACGCATACAGAAATATGATATCAGGTGTGGGACAGTTTCCCAAACTGTCCATGCGCCCTATGATGGTGTGGCTGAAGATGTGGTGCATAACCCTATGCAAAGGGTCTCACAATCTCGAAGCTTTGGATACCCGAGGGTCATTTACTGGACCATCAGCAATACGTGCCCAAAAAGCAGCCCGCTCCTCTTCGCTGGGGAAGGTGAACTGATCAGAAAAGAACTCGGAGTTCATATCTTCGTCAGTGTGAATACCGAGTCGTCTACCCAACCTTCCGACGGTCCAGTTGTGCCAACGACCGCCTAACCTGAAATTTACTCATTTCTTATAGCGGAAGTCTGGATCTCTGCTCGCTTTGGGCTTGTCATAAAAGTATGTAGCGAAGAATTCCAACGTGAGCTCCAGATAAATTGGCCGGTCAATGTTAACCAATTGCGCCAAAGGAATTGTTAACATATTTTCAAGCCTGTCGCGTTGGTTCAACTCTGTCATCACATCCCAATCCAATCTCCTAGGGATGCCGAATTGGTTCCGTCTTTGCCATAGCGCATTGAGTTTTGCAATGCAAAGATTTTCCCGAGCTTTGTTTGGGTTGAATTGGAGAAAAGGATGGTCCATCTGCATGAGGATTACTGTTAGAACAAGAGAAGCAAAAAAATTTTTATACAATATAGCCCAACACACTATTATGAAGCTTCTGTCTCACTGATCTGGGCATATCGCACGGGCCCAGACGCACGGTCGTGCGTCTCCGAGATCAGTGATTGTGGTCGGCAATTGTCGGAACTGAACGGGCGTGCGACCGATTGCACTCCCGTGCGTCACCGAAACCACAACGGACATCATGAACAACCACAACTGATCGACCGTGCACCCCACAGAACGACCGTGCGACGCGGTTTTCTGCAGATTTTCAACCCCCGAAACAGAACAGCCAGATTTTTCCGAAAATCAACAAATTTTGGGCAAACGGGGGTTAGAAAATCGACTGGTTGTTCACGAATCACATCAATCTTACAAGGGTTAGGTTTTCAATTGTGTTTATGAAGGGAACCCTAAAAATCCTTGAAGAAATCTAGAAATCTACCCTAGAACAAGATTGAAACTGAAAATCAACAAGAAATACATACCGTGCTTGAAGGATCTGAGAAACCGTGCAAAAAGTGGTGCGATTTTGGGGGAAATGTCGGCCAGGGATGACTGGTGCGGTTAGGTTTCGCGAATGTGAGAATGGGTGCAGATAAGGGCTTTATATAGTGCAAATGACAAAACTGCCCTTGGCCAGTCACACGGTCGTGCGACCCGACGCACGGTCGTGCGTCTCCGACATTGACTGACCCTGGCATGCCGAACTCAGAATTGCACTGGGGATGCGACCTGAGGTGTTGGCTCAAAACCGCACGGGCGTGCGACAGATGGCACGGTCATGCCAAATCTGCAGAGCAGCCCGTTTGCTGCAGAAACCAGTTTTAGCTGCTTTTTCGACCATTTTCCGCCATTTTTACCATCCGCAAACTGTTTTAACATTATTCTAACATTGATCCTTCTTCCGGCATGATTAAAAACTGTACACGACCACGAAAGCTACCAAACACACCAAAAATATGAAAAAACGGCAAAAACAAAAGAATGGACAATTTTACCCCTAAATCGCACGAAACGCTCTTGCTACATTTTTTATCCTCGAGTCAGTAGCGTAGAATCTCCTCCCCACACTTATGATGTATGCGGGGCGTGGAGTTCGATTACCTCCACCACCGACTCAATTGGCCCGACAACATAGAACTTTAAGCGATGCCAATTCACCTTGAAAATTATGCCGTCCGCGTTCTCAATTGCGACTGTCCCATACGGAAATACCTCCTTTACCGTGTACGGACCCGTCTAACGCGAATGCAATTTTCCTGGAAATAGACGCAACCTCGAGTTCTAGAGTAGGACAAGATCTCCCGCTTGGAATTGTTTATGGTCCTTCAAGCGTTTATCATGCAATCTCTTGGTGCGTTCCTTGTATAACACGGAGTTTTCATATGCGTGTTGTCGTAGCTCCTCTAATTCATGAATCTGAAGGAACCGGGCTTCACCTCCGGTTTTTAGGTCCATATTTGCAGTTTTTAGAGCCCACATCGCCTTGTGCTCCAACTCCACAGGTAAATGGCATGCCTTTCCGTAAACAAGCCTAAAGGGAGTAGTCCCTATAGGCGTCTTGTACGCCGTACGGAAAGCCCAAAGTGCTTCATCCAGTTTGTCTGACCAATCCTTGCGGTTTGCACCCACCGACCGCTCAAGGATTCTCTTCAACCCCCAGTTTGTGACCTCCACTTGCCCGCTTGTTTGTGGATGATAGGGCTTGGATAAAAGGTGATGCACACCGTAACGGGACAAAGCTCTCTCAAGCTGAGTATTGCAAAAGTGGGTCCCTCGGTCACTGGTCAGTGCCTTTGGTGCACCAAACCGGGCAAACAAACTCTTCAGAAACCTCATGACTAATCTGGCGTCATTGGTGGGTAAGGCGTGTGCCTCAGCCCACTTCGATACATAGTACACAGCAACTAGAATATATTTGTTTCCTCATGAGGGGGGGGGGGAATGGTCCCATGAAGTCTATCCCCCAGATATCGAAGACTTCACATACTTGTATCCAATTTTGAGGCATTTCGTCGCGTGCCGATATATTTGCTGCCCTCTGGCAGGCATCGAACACACTGACCCATTTCTGCGCAACACAAAATATTGTCGGCCAATAAAACCCTGAATCAAGCACCTTCTTAGCAGTGAAATTGGCTCCATGGTGACCTCCTGTAGGTCCCTCGTGACAGTGGCGCAGGATGTCAGTAGCCTCCTTTCCCGAAACGCATCTCCTAATCACCTGATCAGCACCAACCCTAAACAAGAAAGGGTCGTCCCAAATGTAGTGCTTGACGTCCGCAAAGAATTTCCTCTTTAATTGCTGAGTCAATCCTTTAATCAGGATCCCGCAAGCAAGATAGTTCGCAAAGTCAGCAAACCAAGGCGACTCATTGCATACCTCGACGCTCATCAACGACTCGTGTGGGAAATTGTCATTGATTGGATCCCAACGTGTGTCCTTGATGTCTCCATGCTCCAACCGAGAAAGATGGTCAGCCGCTACATTCAACGCACCCTTTTTGTCTTGAATTTTGATATCAAAATCCTGCAGCAATAAGATCCATCTGATGAGACGCGGTTTAGCGTCCTGTTTGCTGAACAGGTATCTGATGGCTGCATGATCAGTATACACAATTGTTTTTGAAAGCACCAAATACGATCTAAATTTGTCAAATGCGAAAACAACCGCCAAGAGCTCTTTTTCTGTCGTGGTATAATTCTCCTGAGCGTCGTGAAGAGTCTTGCTTGCATAATAGATCGGGTGAAAGTGCTTTTCTTTCTTTTGTCCCAAAACGACCCCTATAGCGAAATCGCTCGCGTTGCACATAATTTCAAATGGCAGACTCCAGTCAGGCGCAAGTAAAATAGGGGCCGCAATCAACTTTTGCTTGAGAAGGTCAAAAGCCTTCAAGCAATCATCCCCAAAGATAAACGGAGCGTCTTTCTCCAACAGACGGGTCATGGGCCTAGCGATTTTTGAAAAATCCTTGATGAATCGCCTGTAAAACCCCGCATGACCAAGAAAGCTCCGTATCGCTCTCACAGAGGTGGGAGGTGGAAGTTGTGAAATGATGTCAACTTTAGCTGGATCGACCTCCATAGCACCTCGCGAAATCTTATGTCCCATAACTATGCCCTCTCTTACCATGAAGTGGCATTTTTCCTAGTTTAGGAAAAGATTCGTTTCTTCACACCTCTTCAACATTTTCTACAAATTTTCTAGACACTGATCGAAGGAATCTTCAAATACTGAAAAGTCATCCATGAACACCTCCATAGAGTCCTCGATCATGTCATGAAAAATCGAGACCATGCATCGCTGGAAGTTAGCCGGTGCATTACACAACCCGAAAGGCATACGCCGGTAGGCGAATGTGCCAAAAGGGCAGGTAAAGGTAGTCTTCTCCTGATCCTCAGGAGCAATAGGAATTTGAAAGTATCCAGAAAACCCGTCCAGAAAACAGTAATACGACTTCCCTAACAGACGTTCCAACATTTGGTCGATGAATGGAAGCGGGAAGTGATCCTTACGGGTAGCATCGTTGAGTTTGCGGTAATCGATGCAAACTCTCTACCCAGTGACGGTGTGGGTAGGAATAAGTTCATTCCTATCATTTGGAACTACAGTAATACCACCTTTCTTGGGCACTACTTGCACTGGACTCACCCATACAGAATCAGATATAGGATAAATCAACCCAGCATCTAACAACTTAATCACTTCTTTCTTTACCACGTCTTGCATATTCGGATTCAACCGCCTCTGAGGCTGTGCACAGGGCTTGTACTCGTCTTCCATCAGAATCTTATGAGTACAAAAAGAAGGATTGATGCCTTTGATATCCATAATCTTCCACGCCATAGCTTTCTTATGAAGTCTTAGAACCTCGATAAGCTGCCTCTTCTCCTCTTTTTCCAATAGTGCTAAAATGATGACCGGCAAGCGACATTCCTCGTCTAGAAATGCATACTTGTAACAATCCTCAATAAAACCGACACCCTCATAATATTTTCGACACCCTAGTATATTTTAAAATATCCCAAAATACACCCCATACGAGAAAACGGACCCCGAATACCCTAAATAGTATTAAAAATAATTAAAAATTGAAATTTTAAGTTGAGGCGGGTCGCGTAAGCACCACCCCAACCTTCATACGGGCCGCGATAACTTAAAGGTCCAGTGAACCCCTGTGTTGACACGTGTCGTAACGCGTGTTGAACGTATGTGATGACCCGGATCACCTACGCTTTGACCTGGAGTCAACGCGGGCATCGTAGGCCCTTCCCTTGTGTTACACGGGCCGCGAGATCGGATCTTCAGTCTGTTCGTCCCATTTTCTTTTCTCAATCTCAATTTCAGAATAATAGGCTTTATTCTCGGGTATTATACCCCCTAATTAGCGAAGTTCTGCTCCGTTGTAAGTATTATAACCCCTGGATACGTATTAGATACGCTGCCCGATTGATCTAGGGTTCCCTAACGCCTGTCGTGGTTCTGCCCGACGTAGTCGTTGGAATGCTGTCTCGGGGAGGGTATTACTAATGTTAAAATGGGTTATTATACTAACGCGTGTGCATTTGTGTAAATTTTAGGTTATCACCAGGAAATCCTTACGGAAAATCTAAGACAGCAATGTGAGTTGATCCACTTTTTGTAAACCTTTTTGTTAACTGTTTTACAAAACCTTAAATACGTTTCCATGCGAATAACAGTTATTGAGTATTTGTAAGAATACAATTATGATGAGTATGTTGGGGTTTTGTATACAAAATTTGTTACCACCTAGTCAAGGAGTAACATTTCCACAAGTCGGGTTTGACAATACCATGGATGTTAATTGTGATGTCTTGGAAACAAATATAATTGCGGGATCGCCCTCAATACTGTACAATGGGATTTTTATTAAACTTGATTAAACTGGGATTCACTCACCAGTATTTCCCACTGACAAATGTTTTTAAAACGCGTTTCAGGTAACAAAATGTGAAAGCCAAACAGATGCCAGCTGGACAGCACTGAAGGCTTGAAAAAGTGGCAATAAAGTTACCTAAAAGGAAATAGATGTTTTTATTAAATAAAATAGGATTTATTCCTATGAAAATGTGAGTAATGCAAACTTGGATTTTATCCCATATGTTTAATACTATGAAAATGTGGTATTTTACTCTGATCAAATATTTCCTAACTACGGTCCTGATGAAAAATTCCGTTCCCAAATTAGACAATACGAGATACCACCGAAATTGGCTCGCGGCCGCCCGTTCCCGGGGATTTGGGATCGGGGGTTGCGACAGAAGGTGGTATCAGAGCTAAGCCACCGATTCAGCCACAGAGGTGTTCTGCTGACATCAAAATGTAAAGTGCTAGGAAATAAATTACAGAAATACGTGCATAACTGTATTTTATTGCTATATGTTATTTGACTATTTGTTAGTTTACAGTATGAGCGACCAAGGACCATCTGACGCGTACCGTCAATTGTCTGGTTCGCCTAGAAGCGAAGGCACCTCCTCTTCTTAGTCTGCCCTCTCAGGGTATTCTGCTGATACGAAAGAAGGAATCTTTGTGTTTAAGGCTCAGTCAGAAGAGCCATTTCCTCTGAAAAAGAGGGGATGGTTCAGTCGAGGGTCACATGAGCGTAGAAAACGTATGAAAAAGTTACAAGATCAGAGGGTACTAGCCGCAACCAAAAGAGAGAAAGATGCCTATGCCTAGGACATGATAAATAGGGGTATAGCCAATATTCACATCCTAGCAACCACTGCAGCTGACCCTAATCTGGAGCAAATAATAGCACCCCAACCACAGCCACCAATCTCTGACCAACCGATGGAGATAGAAAACCCTGAAAACCAAGTAGAGATGCATGACTTCAATCCGGAAGAAATCCCTAGGGTACCAACACAAAACCCCCTAGACCCAAATTACGATCCCTGGTGGGATGAAGTTAGGGACTATGTGCAACGCTACCCGATACATGAAGACACACCCATGCAGAACATAGGAGCCTATCCAGGTATGGACCCTTTAGATCCCTATTACCACACTCAATACATTATGGAGATCTTACAAGATCCTTACCGATTCCAGGCACCTACACCCCCATATCAGGAACCCGCACCCCAGATTCCGAACCCAGTCCTAGAACCTGCACCCCCAATGAGTGCAGAAAACGTACAAGAACTTAGGACATTTGGTGAGGAAATTTTAGAAAGCAGTGAGAGAATGTGACAAGTGGGAGAGCGACTCGTCTGGAAGTACGACGAGCGCAATATGGATTTTTGGATGAATCCATATCCGTGAATGTGAGAATGGAAACGTTAATAGTAATAATAATAATAAAATAATAAAATATGTGTGTACAGATGCCTACTATTATTTATTTCAGTTGGTATTGTAATTTTATTTCAGTACTGGTGTGTAATAGTTATATAGTAGATGAATAGAGTAAAGTCGCAATGATCAACGCTTTTGGCTAAATTGCGTGTCATGTGATTGACTATATTAGCTATTATTTTATGATATTAATACGGGGTAAATGTTTAAAATTCAGATGGCCGTCGAAGGAAATCAAGGAAATCTGAATAACGATAACCAGAGTAACATTAACTTGGTTAATGAGAATCCAAGCGTCAATAACAATGGAAACCAAGTGGATAATAGTGTTATCCAACACGTAGTGGCACAAGGAATTATAAATGCAATGCCATTTATTATTCAAACGATTCAAGAAGCGAATAATAAAAGTAAGCATAACAGTAAGCGACCAATCGAACCAAAAAACATCGTAAACAATGGACCCGTACTTCAAGTACCCATTCCCAAAAGAAGAAGAACCATGCCTTATGGTTGTTCTTACAAAGAATTCTGGTCCTGTAAACCAATAGAATTCTCGGGAAATGAAGGACCATTGCAGCCCTACGCTGGATAGAGAAAACTGAGGCTCTTCTAAAAATAAGCAAATGTGCTGAAGAAGATAAAATAATGTTTGCTTCTAATCTATTTAAGAACTCAGCCTTCGAATGGTGGAACACTATCCTCCAGTCAAGAGGAAGTGATAGGGTATACAACATGGAATGGGAGGAATTTAAAAATACGATAGAAAGGAAATTATGCCCTCCTAATCAAAAGGAACAGATAGCTAATAAGTTCCTAAACTTAAGAATGACCGGAGTAGATAGTAAGGGTTATACTACCACATTCTTTGAATATGCTAGAATAGTACCAACCCTTGCATCACCTGAACCGGTATTAATCTCCCGTTATATCTGGGGATTAATTGGAGAAATTAGACACGTAGTCAAGGCAGCTAGACCTCAAACTATAGAAGAAACTGTAGAACTAGCTAACACCTTGACATATGAGTTAATCCGTACTAGGGAAGAAGATTAGAGGAGAAACCTAACCCAAAGGCTTACTCAAGAATTCCGTTCTGGGAATTACAACCGTAGGAATATAGGTTCTACCTCTGCACCATTCTGCAAGGCCTGCAAGAAAAAGCATTCGGGAAAATGCTCCACTCTTTGCAATTTTTGCAAAATGCCAGGACACAAGGAAGAAGATTGCAGGAGAAAATCCAGTAACGGACTATGCTACAACTGTGGAGAAAAAGGTCACATCAAGCTGAATTGTCCAAAATTGGCTCCAGCTGTGAACAACAGGAACAATAAAAATGCTAGAGCATTTATTCTGACTGCAGATGAAGTCAAAATGATTCCAGACGTGATAGCCGGTACATTTTTAGTTAATGATGTTTTTGCTAAGGTATTATTTGACTTTGGTGCAAACCAAAGTTTCATTAATACTTCGTTTTGCAAACTTCTAAATCAGTCATTAACTAAACTACCACAAGAATGCCTAGTAGAGATAGCTAATGGAGAAACTGTTAGGATTTCTGAAATCTTGCAGGGAGCAAAAATAGAAATTTTAAATCAAAAGTTTATGGCAAACCTTTATCCTATGAATCTGGCAGGATTTAATATTGTTCTTGGAATGGATTGGTTAATAGCCAATAAAGCCAGTAATTTATGTGATCAAAAGTTAATTCAAGTAAATTCACCAAAAGGTGAAAAGATCACAATAAAAGGAGATAAACCCTCTAGATCCACGAAATTCATCTCTGTGATGAAAACTGCAAGCTATATAAGAAAAGGTTCTATAGTGTATTTGATATCTATAATCACTAACACTAAAGGAAAAGAACTAAAAGACATTCCAGTAGTGTCTCAGTTTTCAGATATCTTTCTAGAAGAATTTCCAGGACTACCGCCAGACAGAGAAGTTGAATTCAGAATCCATCTGTTACCAAGAACAGCACCAATTGCCAAAGCACCCTACCGATTGGCACCCGCAGAAATACAGGAACTAAAGAAAAAATTAGATGAATTGTTGGAAAAAGGATTTATACAGCCAAGTCCGTCGCCATGGGGAGCGCCGATACTGTTCGTTAAAAAGAAGGACGGATCAATGCGTATGTGCATTGACTACCGTGAATTGAACAAAGTCACGATTAAGAATCGGTATCCATTACAAAGAATCGATGATCTGTTCGATCAACTGCAAGGAGCTCGATTTTTCTCTAAAATCGATTTAAGGTCAGGATATCATCAATTAAAGGTACAGGAAGAGGACATTCCTAAGACCGCATTTAGAACAAGGTATGGTCATTATGAATTTACTATCATGCCATTTGGTTTAATCAATGCCCCAGCCGCATTTATGGACATGATGAACCGAATATGTAAGCCATATTTGGATAAATTCATAATCGTCTTCATAGATGATATTCTCATTTATTCTAAAAATAAGGAAGATTATGCAAAGCATTTGCACGCACTTTTAAGTCTATTAAGAAAGGAAAAGCTTTATGCTAAATTTTTAAAGTACGAGTTTTGGCTAGAACAGGTACAATTTCTTGGACACTTAGTGAACCATGAAGGAATTCATGTGGATCCAACAAAGATCGAGGCAATTATCAAATGGAAAACCCCTGAGTCACCAACCGAGGTTAGAAGTTTCTTAGGATTGGTTGGTTATTATAGAAGATTTATTCGAGATTTTTCTAGAATAGCCATTCCTTTAATTAAGTTAACCTATAAATCCATTAAGTTTGAATGGGGACCAAAACAAGAAGAAGCATTTAGAATTCTTAAGCATAAATTAACCCATACACCCATATTAGCGTTACCAGAAGGAACTGAAGACTTTGTAGTCTATTGTGACGCTTCTAAGTTAGGTTATGGATGTGTATTGATGCAACGCCAAAAGATTATAGCTTACGCATCTAGACAACTTAAGAATCATGAAGAAAATTATTCAACCCATGACTTGGAATTAGGAGCTATAATTTTTGCCCATAAGATTTGGAGACATTACCTTTATGGTAGTAAGTTTACCATATTCACTGATCATAAGAGTTTAAGGTATGTTTTCGGGCAAAAGGAGTTGAATATGAGACAAAGACGCTGGATGGAGATGCTTAGTGATTATGATTGTGATATCCAGTATCATGAAGGAAAAGCAAATGTAGTGGCAGATGCTTTAAGCCGAAAGTATCATGAAAAGCCAAAAAGGGTACGTTCTCTTAAATTAAATCTACAAGTAGATTTAAATAATCAGATAAGAAAAGCAGAAGAATCAGTAATCAAGGATGATACTGAAAAATTAAAAGGTATGCTAAAAGAATTAGAACAAGGAACAGATGGAATATGGAGATTCCATAAAAAGAGAATGTGGATACCTAAATTAGGAAACCTACGCCATCGTATATTAGAAGAAGCCCATAAGTCTAAATATACGATGCATCCAGGAAGTGATAAAATGTACCAGGATTTAAGGAAGAATTTCTGGTGGATAGGAATGAAAAAGGACATAGCAGCCTATGTTTCTAAATGTTTAACTTGTTCACAAGTTAAAGTTGAACACCAGAAACCCTCAGGTCTATTGCAACAGTTAGAAATGCCAGTGTGGAAATGGGAATTAATAACAGTGGATTTTGTTACTAAATTACCCAAAACAAAGAAAGGTAATGATACAATCTGGGTGATTGTAGACAGGCTAACCAAGTCAGCTCATTTCCTACCAATGAAGGAAACCTTCAGTATGGAATAGTTAGCTAAATTATATGTAAATGAAATAGTTTCTTTACATGGAATACCTTTATCAATCGTTTCTGATAGGGATAGCTGATTTACCTCTCATTTTTGGTCAAATTTCCAAAAGGCAATGGGAACCAAGTTAAATTTGAGCATAACTTATCATCCTCAAACAGACGTACAAAGCGAAAGGACAATTCAGACAATGAAGGACATGCTTAGAGCTTGTGTAATTGATTTCGGAGGTAATTGGGACGATCACTTACCTTTAATAGAATTTTCTTATAATAATAGTTATCACACAAGTATAAATGCTGCACCATTCGAAGCACTTTATGGACGAAAGTGCCGAACCCCAGTCTGTTGGGCAGAAATTGGGGAAAAGCAACTATCTGGACCTGAAATAGTGCAAGAAACAACCGACAAGATTATTCAAGTTAAAGAACGACTGAAAGCGGCACGTGATCGACAAAAGAGTTATGCTGATAACCGACGTAAACCATTGGAATTTCAAGTAGGAGATAAAGTATTGTTAAAGGTGTCTCCTTGGAAAGGAGTAGTAAGATTCATCAAACGGGGAAAGCTAAGTCCCAGGTATGTTGGACCTTTTGAGATTATTAGAAAAATATTACCTGTAGCCTATCAGCTACAACTGCCAGAGGAAATGGCAGGAATACATGATGTATTTCATGTATCAAATCTCAAGAAATGCTTAACCGATGAATCACTGATGATACCTCTTAAGGATATAGAGGTAAATGAACAACTCAAGTTTGTAGAAAGGCCTCTACAGATTGAAGACAAGAAAGTCAAGAATCTCAAACATAAGAGATTAGTTCTGGTTAAAGTGAAGTGGGACTCCAAAAGAGGACCTGAGTACACATGGGAGCTTGAATCAGAAATGCAAAGGAAATATCCACACTTGTTCCAGTAGATCTCGAGGACGAGCTCTAAAATAAGGTGGGGAGGATGTAACAATCCTCAATAAAACCGACACCCTCATAATATTTCCGACACCCTAGTATATTTTAAAATATCCCAAAATACACCCCATACGAGAAAACGGGACCCGAATACCCTAAATAGTATTAAAAATAATTAAAAATTGAAATTTTAAGATGAGGCGGGCCGCGTAAGCACCACCCCAACCTTCATACAGGCCGCGACAACTTAAAGGTCCAGCGAACCCCTGTGTTGACACGTGTCGTAACGCGTGTTGAACCTATGTGATGACCCGGATCACCTACGCTTTGACCTGGAGTCAACGCGGGCCGCGTTGGCCCTTCCCTTGTGTTACGCGGTCCGCGAGAGAACCAGACTCAGCAACTATAAATAGAATGCATCGGATCTTCAGTCTGTCCGTCCCATTTTCTTTTCTCAATCTCAATTTCTGAATTATAGGCTTTATACTCGGGTATTATACCCCCCTAATTAGCGAAGTTCTGCTCCGTTGTAAGTATTATAACCACTGGATACGTATTAGATACGCTGCCCGATTGATCTAGGGTTCCGTAACGGCTGTCGTGGTTCTGCTCGACGTAGTCGTTGGAATGCCGTCTCGGGGAGGGTATTACTAATGTTAAAATGGGTTATATTAGGATTTGAGTTTGGTTTTGATTGTTTTTAATGTTTGAATTAAGATGAACAATGAAAGAGATGTGCAGCGGAATTAATGGAAACAAACTTTTCACAATCAAACATGAGAATTGCTTTAAACACACATTTTCAACAATGAACCGAATGCTTAAATTTATTCCAAACACCGATTACACTTGCATGTATGTAACAAAACTCCCCCTCAGCCTGAGCTCATAATGATTTGTTCATACATGAAGAAAAATGGTGAAGAGCTAATAGAACAGTACAGGGTACGGTTCTATTTATAGGCACGGACAAACCACTGTGGCATCTTTGCTGATGTCACCATGAAAGTGACATTTAACCTCCTAACAAACTCTAGCCTCTGATCTATACAAGTACTGCTATGCTAACAACTGTTATTACAATTCATTACATAAGGACAAACTAAACTACTACTGAATCCTTCCACTGATGTAAACCCAGCAGCACTTGATATAACCCAGCAGTGCTTGACTCAAGGCAGTAGATTGAACAGCAGGGCTTTAGTCTTCATCAGTCTTTGACTTGATCAGCAGTTGTAGATCAGCAGTTGTACCGATCAGTAGATAGGAGGTCAGCAGATGTTGAAACCACTTTCAAGGGGAGAGACTTGAGTACATAACATCTGCTTATTCTGGATCCACTACTCTGATCCAGTTTTGGCTTTAATTATCTGTTCCTCTGATAGGGTTCAATCCCAACAATCTCCCCCTGGAACAGATAATGCCAAAACCCTTCATTATTGGTAGATCTTTATTGCCTCATCAACAGTTCCCTTATTTGCCCTTTGAGTTGTAACTCAAAGGCTAAGGCATCTATGTCATCATCATCCCTGCACAGTGGAAGATCAAGGAGATCCTGCAAATCTTCAAGACTTAGGCCAAGTGCTTGTTCCCTTGTTATTTTCTTCACTTCTCCACTAGACTTAAACACTGTCAGTACATGGGTCTGTTTGTCAGTTTTCCATTTTAGTACTTTTGAGTCTGGTGGGTTTCTTGGGAGATTTTTATTAGATGAGGAGTTTGGTGATGCAAGCCTTGTGATGATTGTTTGAGCAGTGCTTGCAGGTTGGTTTAGGCCAAGAGTTTCAGCTATCATCTGCTTAATGCCTTCTTTTACAAGTTCATCTCCTGCCATTAATTCTGCCACTGTTTCAGTATCCAACTGTTGTTGTCTTCTTTTATAGATGGCAGCACCAGCTGGAGCAGTGGATCTCCTGATTTGCAGCTTTGGTGGTCTTGTTGAAACCTCTGCTTCAGGGTAGTCAGGTTTTTGAGGAACTGTAGGATCTTTCTTCCTTAATTCCTCCAACCTTTTATAGGTGCTCCTGGCTTTGTCTTCTCTCCATCTTGACACTTGATTTTTAGACCCATAGTCAGCAGCAACTAATTCCTCTTTCATTCTCTTCAGCTCCAATGTCTTTTCAGGCACATTCCTTTTGTACTTTGACCAATCAGGAGGAGTGTGTTTGACCTTATTCTTAATCATTTCTTGAATCCTGGCTGCTTCACTTTCAAGCTCAGGAATGGTCCATTCTTTGTACATATGTTTTTCCCCCTTATATTTTTTAGAAGCCATGATGCTTTCAATGTAGTCTTTTCTCAAAGTTTCATCTGCTTTCTCTGAGATTTGCTGACAAACATTTTTTACAAACTGCTCTAAGGATCTGACTTGAGTGAATAGAAACTGATAATGCCTTTGAATTTCTTTGTCAGTTTTCCCTTGAGAGCTTCTTTTAGAAATATCCTCTGCCTGTAGAGCTTTAATTTTCAAGTACTCTTCAATGTTGTTAGGCCTAGGATATCCTTCAACTGATGGCAACTTCCTTTTAGCAGGATCATCCTCATAGTAGAAGGATTTAATCTCTTCTCTGACTGCAATGAGTTCAAGAGGATATTGGAAGCCTGCAGGAGTGATGATAGGGATTGGTTGTTGTACTTGAGCTGAAGAGAGAGGAACATGTTTTGGAATAAGTGCAAGAGATTGTGAAGATGTTGGTGGTGGTGATGGAGAGTCATCATCAGGTATGAAAATCCTTCTCCTTTTTATTGTAGGAGAGGCTGATGATGTTTTGGGTGGATCAGTGGTGGTGATTTGAGTGGTAGAAGGTGGCTGACTAACAGTTGTTGAAACAACTGGTGTTTCAACCACTGTTGTCATTACAACAGATGTTGTAACATCTGATGTCTTCTGCTTTTTAGCAGGAGGTGATGGTGGTGAGATTGTTTTTAGTGGTGAAGGTGGTTTTGGTGGTGAGATGATTTTTGGTGGTGGTGGTAAGGCAGTGGTTGTGGTGTGTGTTGAAGTAGTGTGTGTTGAAGTGATAGCAGATGTTGAAACTACTGAAGTACCAGCAGTTGTTGATACAGCAGGAGTTACAACAGCTGTTTGAGTGGAAGATTGATGTTGGGGGCTTTTGGAAAGTGGATTGGAAGTATGCTTTGTGAGTCTGGATGGTATGGATTTGGGTACCCTCACTTTTCTAGTGGGATTCTTTCTTTTTGGCTCAGGATTTTGAACATCCTTTGGCTCAGAACAACCCTACGCATTCAGCTCCATATAAGCTCTTTTCTCCTCATTCCACCGGGACATATCCTTTGCCTCTCTGTCCCTTTTTACACTTGCTTTTGCTTCAGCAAGTGCATTTGTGGCAACATCAATCTTTTTGCTACCATCTGGCAAGGGAATCTTTTTAATCATTGCATCTTTTTCTGGTTCAATATACAGACCATCATCTATTCCCTTCTTCTTCCACTCCTTGATTTTCTCCCTCTTTTTGGCATTATCTGGGGGTAGTTGATCAATGAAAAGAACAGTGGGAGGAGCAGTGCCAGTGGTGTTCAAGAGATGGGCCTTTATAGCCTTGATGTCTGCTTGAGTGTTTCTAAACCTGGACTCCATTATGTTTCTCAGCTCTTGTACATGTATTGCATGTTGCTGATCAGCCATTAGCTGTTGTTGTTGGAGCAGGGGTTGAAATAGATTCCATAACTCATTTGTAGCAGATGCTTGTGGTGGAACAGATGCTTGAGCTGGAACAGCAGTGGGTTGCACCTTTTGAACTTTCAACAACTGTTGCAGCATTTCTTTGATTTCTGCAACAGAGGTATCCAGTTTTTCAACTCTATCCGTCAATTCTAGGTACTTTAAACCATCACCCAACTTAATGGGATCATCTGATTTCCCACTAACAGTGGTTTGAATAGTGGTTGACATAGGAATTGTATTCCAATTATCATCTACTGATGCCCCTTTTTCTTGGTACTGGGGACTTCTTCCTTCAACACTTGATAACCTTTTGATGGTACCAGTAGTCAAAACAAACTTACTAGTGGTTATCAGAGGTTCTATAGAAGGAATTGCCTCCAAGGAAGTCTTATTGATGTAACCACTGTCCAAATGCAAACCAGTGGGTTCAGCACTTGTAGTGGCTGCTTCAGTTGGATTACCTCCAAGAGTTACTTGTAACTCAAGGGGTGTAACCTCCTCAGGTCTTGTTGGTGGGTTAGCTATGATTGATACATCAGACCCAGTCGTTTGTTGAAGTATGTTCTCAGTGGTAGGTGAGTGAGAAGGACTGGTTGGTGCCTGGTTCAGATCAATAGCATCCAACAATAATTTAGTTGGTGGGGGAATTGTGGAGGTGAGGTTGGGTGTAGAAAGAGAATTGGCCCCGGGCATTGGGCTGTGGATGATGGAAGCAAGTGATTCCAGAGCATCATATTGTGGTGTCCCTATTTGTACAACCTGTTCTTTTTTAGAAGAAGCAGGAGGAGTTTCAGCCATGGGTTGAGATATTTGTACCAACTGCTGTGAGGAAGTAGCAGTAGTGGTTTCTTGTGACTTTTGTGCTGTCACTGGCAGTTGCTCTGGTATCTCATCCTCCAGAGTTGCCTTTTTGATAGGTTTGGGGGGCTTTTGAGATTTCTTTTGTTTTGGCCTTTTGGTGATTTTAGGTGTGGGTTTCAAAGCAGTTGTTTTGCTGCTTTGATCACCTTGAGCAGTGGGCTCAGCAGCAGATACCTGAGGAGCAGTGGTAGCAGCTAAATTCTGCTCAGGCACCTCTGCTAGTGTTTTGCAAGCTGTTGACATTCTTGTAAAAGTTTCAGCAGTTAAGCAGTTTATTTGAAAAGATATACCTTGTTTTATTGCAGCAGCATCATCCTTACCAAGTTTCTTTTCAAAATAGTAACTTAGAAATCTTGGAAAAAGTAAGAATGGCTTTTTATCAACATTTTTAACCAAATCATTAAAGATTTCCTGGGAGTAATTGAAATTTTCATCTTGAAGAATAGCATATCCCAGGTTTTGAATCTTTAATGGTATTTCATTAAAAGAAGTGGTTTTGTTTGAAACACACATAAGCAGGGTATGGAATAGAAATCTTGTTGCAGATGGAAAATTACCTTTTTGTAAGGTATCCTTTTTAACTTGTTCTACATACCCCCCTTACAAGGAAATCAGTTTTTAACTCATTTTTGGGAAAAGAAGTTTTACCTTGCTGATCATTGAGTTCCAAGACTTCCGAGACGGATTGTGGTGTGATTTTGACAGGTTTACCCATTAGAGAAGAGGTAATGGCTATGACATCCTCGCCTTGTTTGTCAAGGGCAATATTCTTCCAAAACTCTCTTTGGGTGTCCAAGTAAATTGGAGCATCTACTGTTAACAAAGTTTTGTACTTTGATGCAGACATGATATCAATGATGGAATCGAAAGCATCGGTGGTGCCTGGTTTTGTCAAAAGACCCAGATAATTGTGAGGTGCTTTGTATGGTATTTCGATGGGTGTAGCCGTTTGAGCGGCCTTTTTACGAGAAGATTTGGAAGTGGGTTTTGCAGATGACTTCGATTTTGTCATTTTTGAGAAGACGATCGAAAAAGGTTGTGAAGAAATTTGAGGAAATGAGATGAAAACTGCTCTGAGAAAGGAATTTTTAAGAATTCAATTTGACAGTAAAACCCTGTTTGGGGTTTTGAATGGGGTTTTATATAGAAAAAGTGAATGCTGACGTGGCAACGGTTACAAAAGATCTGACCGCTATGTACTATCCACGTGCCAACCCCTGATGAGATGAAGGACAATTTGTCTTTTTATGAAGACCACTGATGGAGCAAGACCAATGGTTGTAATGGTAAAGATGAAAGCAGTGGGTGATTTTCACTATCAGTGGATAGCACATCAGTGGATAAAACACTGATTTTGAACAACAGTTCTTATAAAAAAAATGAGAGAACGGAGGTTGACTTTCAGCAGTGGACAGATTTTTAAGTAGAGCTGACTTTCGAACAAAGCAGTGGTTATGGCAGACTTTTAAGGATTTTAATGAAAAATTCATTTTTAGCTATTTATAAGGATGGATTTTTGATTTTCTGAAAATATTTTAATGCTTTTATTCATAGAAAAACAGGATTTTGCCTGTTATTCCATGTTTAGCATGCTAATCCTAGAGATCAAGTTTTCAAAGGTGGATGTGTCAAATGTTTTTGTTAGCACATCTGCCAGCTGATCCTTAGTTGGAACATGGTGCAGAGAAATCAAACCTTTTTCATTGCAATCCCTCACAAAGTGACGTCTGATGTCGATATGCTTGGTGGTTGACTGGGAAACTGGATTTTTGATGATATTTTATGCTGCCTGGCTATCCAACATGAGTGGTGTCTTTAAGGTAGTGATACCAAAATCCAGCAACTGATTTTGAAGCCAAAGCAGTTGGGCTGTACAGCTTGCAGCAGCTATATACTCTACCTCAGCAGTGGATGTGGAAACAGCTGCTTGCTTTTTGCTTTGCCAAGACACTAAACAACTGCCTAGGAATTGGCACCCTCCTGAAGTGGACTTCCTTGTCTTGTCACATCTAGCAAAGTCACTATCTGAGAAACCTGAAAGCTCAATTTTACCATCAGCTGGATACCAGATACCAAGTGTGGGAGCACCTTTTAGGTATCTGAATATCCTTTTTACAGCAATAAGGTTTGACTTTCTAGGGGCTGATTGGGATCTTGCACAAACACATGTTGCAAACATGATGTCTGGCCTAGATGCAGTTAGGTACAATAAAGACCCAATCATGCTTCTATATAAAGTTTGATCAACCAAATCATCCTTTTCATCAGACATGACTAATTTATTAGTTGCAATTGGTGTACTACATAGCTTGCAATCATCCATCTCAAATTTCTTTAAAAGTTCTTTGGCATATTTGCCTTGATGGATAAAAGTGCCATTTTGCAGTTGCCTTCCTTAGAGACCAAGAAAGCACTAGAGTTCACCCATTGCACTCATTTCAAACTCAGCTGTCATGAGTTGCCTAAACTCTTCACACATTTTATTACATGTGCTTCCAAAGATGATGTCATCCACATAAATCTGGACAATCATCAAATCCTTTCCTCTCCATTTTAGAAACAAAGTTTTGTCAATCTTACCTCTTGTGAAACCAATGGAAATTAGAAAGGTGGAAAGAGTTTCATACCAGGCCCTTGGTGCTTGTTTCAGGCCATACAAAGCTTTATTCAGCTTGTAGACGTGATTTTGATTAAATGGATCCTCAAAGCCTGGAGGTTGACAAACATAAACCTCCTCTTGAATCTTACCATAGAGGAATGCACATTTGATATCCATTTGGTACACCTTTATGTTGTGGTTGACAGCAAAGGCCAGAAATATTCTGATAGCTTCAAGTCTTGCTACAGGGGCAAATGTTTCATCATAGTCAATGCCCTCTTCTTGTCTGAAACCTTGAACCACAAGCCTGGCTTTATTCTTGACAACAATACCCCTTTCATCAGTTTTATTTTTGAAGACCCATATTGTGCCAATAGGACTTACACCCTCTGGCAATGGTACAAGCTCCCAAACTTGTTGTCTTCTAAACTGTTGGAGCTCCTCTTGCATGGCCTCTACCCAGCTGTTGTCTTTCAGTGCCTCTTGGTACTTGACTGGCTGATGGAGAGATAGAAAACCAGCAAAAAGACAAATGTTTTGGGATTGACTTCTTGTGAGCACCCCTTCATTGATGTTGCCAATGATTTGATCTGGTGGATGAGATTTCAAGAAGATAAGATCTCCTTGGTATGGAATAATGGCATTGAGTGGGGAGGGCTGCAGATGTGAATCATCTGAGCTAACCACTGCTGGTGACTTTGATGATCCAGCAGTGGCTTCAATAGGTGGTGGAATAGAAGGTAATGGTGTGGACACATGCCGACTTTAATCCACTGTTTGAGAACTTTTGTCAACAGTTTTTGATGATGTGGAAGCAGGGGTTAATGGGCTACTTTGATCAACTACTGTTGAGGTAGCAGAGGTGGAGCTTTGACAGCTGTTTTGAACATCTGCTGCTCTTCCCATTGTGGCAGACTTTTGTTGAGGAATGATGATCTCATACCCATAGTCTGGTGATGGATCCTCTGATGGTCCTGCACTGTTAGTCATGACAACAGTATTTTCAAAAGTGAATTTATCAAGATCAAACAAATCTGCAGGGTTTGCTGGGATTTTCATTGATGAAAGTTCATTGAACTTTACATTCAAAGTCTCTTCCACTGTTTTGGTCCTTGTGTTAAACACTTTGTAGGCCTTAGCAGTGGTTGAGTATCCCAGATGATAACCACAATCAATTTTGGCTGCAAACTTTGAGATGGAATCTTTTAAGTTTAAAATGAAGCATGGGTAGCCAAAAACTTTGAAATATGAAATTAATGGCTTTATTTTATACAACAGTTCATAGGCAGTCTTTTGATGCCTGGGGTTGATTAAAACTCTATTTTGGACATAGGAAGCAGTGTTTACTGCCTCTGCCCAAAAAGTTAATGGCAAACCTGAATCAGCAAGCATGGTTCTGGCAGCCTCAATCAAAGTTCTGTTCCTTCTTTCAACAACCCCATTTTGTTCTGGTGTTCTTGGAATGCTGTATTGCCTCACAATTCCTTTTGACACACAGAAATCATTTAACTCCTTGTTCCTGAAGTCTATGCCATTGTCACTTCTGAATATTTTTACTAGAAGGTCAAACTGCTTTTCAACCTGTTTCACAAAGTCCTGCAGAATGCCTGCAGTCTCATCTTTTGAGTGTAAAAAGTAAGTCCATGTAAACCTAGAAAAGTCATCAACAATAACTAAACAATATCTCTTTTTCCTAAGACTCATGACTTTTACTGGGCCAAACAAATTCATATGAAGCATTTGTAAACATTTGGTTGTTTTGGACTCATCAATGGATTTGTAGGAGCTTTTATGTTATTTTCCTTTTAGGCAGGAAACACAATGCTCAGGACAGGTGAACAGTTTTTGAGGTAAACCTCTTACTAAACCCTGTTTTGAGATGGCAGTGATTGTCTTGAGATTTGTGTGCCCCAATCTCCTGTGCCATAATTCTGTCTCTTTGTTTGATGCAGCTGAGAACAGACAGGCATCAGTTCTGGGGCTCTCTTTTGACATATCCACCACATAAACATTGCCACTTCTTTGAGCAACAAGTTTTGTTTTTCCAGTTTTTATTATTGCTTCAATCTTTTCAACCAATTCTGGTCCAACAATCCTACAACACTCCTTTGTGAATAATGATCCATACCCCTTATCACTCATTTGTGAAACACTCAGAAGGTTGAATTTTAGATTGTCTATCAGATTGAAATTTTCAAATTTTACATTACCAGACTGTACTGTACCAGACCCCAGAACTTTCCCTTTACTATTATTACCAAAGGATATATCACCCCCTCCATGGATTTTGAAATCTTTGAGAAGGGCTTTACATCCTGTCATGTGCCTAGAGCCTCCACTATCTACATACCAAAGGCTATCTAAGCATGCAGAAGCTCCCTGCACATGAAGTAAAAGGATTAGTTCATTAGGGTCTCCAAAGCCAATAAGGCTTTGGATGGGGTCTCAACAGTGTCTGGGATGAGTTCAGATGGATGGACAGTAGTTAGGTTAGGGGTTTGGACAGTTTTAGGACTGTTTTTCTCTAACCACTGTTGGGGTTCTTGACCAATCACCTGTTGATAACCAAAAGGATGCCTCTTCACTCTTGGTTTAGAGGGCCTTTTGTAGGTCTCATAAACATGTGGGATCCTTTGGTATGGTGATTGTCCCTTGCCTCTTCTGAATTGATTGGCAGGGGGTGCATCAGTCACTTGAACATCTCTTTGGACAGATGTTTGATTCAGTTGTTTTGTAACAGCTTTTTGGACTGGCACAAACAGTGGTTGATTCTTGGTGAATTTGACAGATGATGTTGATGGACTCAAGGATGTTTTAGTAGTGTACTCATTCTTTTTCACATCAAAGTTCTTGAGATACACACAGTCTTGAGTTTTGTGGTTATTTTTACCACAGATGGTGCAGCTTTCAGCAGGTACAATGACACTTGTTTTGTTTAGATCATATGCTTTTAGATGAAAACAGTCTTTTGTTAGATGATTTCTCTTTTCACAAAAATCACAAAACATGTTTTTGATCTTTTCTCTTTTCTTCCTTTTCTCAGATTCCTTAGCAACAGAGTTTTGAACCACTGTTGGGATATCTTTGATAGGAATGACCTTTGCTTTTGGAGCTGTGACACCATCAGTGGTTGTGAAATCCATGGGTTTGAAATTTTCAAGAATGTCACACTCATCAGACCATGTGGGTTTAAATTGGTATTTCTCAATTTCCTCAAAAGTTGAGGACCTCACAGATCTTTCCAAAGTGATTTTGTTACCAAGTTTGTCGGTTATTTTAACCTCTTGGCCATTCTTGTTGGTTGGTTTAATTTCAGATAAACCAGCTTGTTTTGCAGCAGTGTTTACAAGATCATCATATTTTCTATATCCTACACCAAACTTGACATTGCTTTCAAGCTGTTTCTCAAGCATAACCTCATACCCTTTACAAGATTCCACCCATCTTTCACAAGTGATCTAGGTGGACTCCAACTCCTTTTTACAAACTTGGTATTTTTTCTACCATAGTTTGGAGTTGAGTCTTGGTTATGCTCTGCTCTTCTTTGAGACTGCTGATTTCTTTGTCTTTTTCAGCCAATTTGTTTCTAAGTTCTTTTAATGAATTTTCAAATTTGACTTCATCGGTTAAGAGTTTATCCCTATGGTTTTCATTTACCTCTTTGATGTTAGCAAATGCAATAATGCATTTGTCTGAACACAGTTTTTCAAGAACTTGAGGAGATACCTTAGCAGCAGCCATCATGGTACAATCACATTGATGATCACCTTCTTCATCAGCTCTAACTTCTTTCTCACCTGTTTTCTTCTCTTCCTCTTCTTCTTTGTCTTCTTTGGACCAAGGGTCAGACAGTGGTTCAATCAGGGTTTCTGAATTTTCTCCCAGTAGTAATTCACCAGCAACTGCAGTAACCACTGCTTCAGCCACTTCATCCACTGTTTCAGCACTTAGCTGTTCACCTTCAGTTTCGACCTCTTCTGGTATTGAATCTAATGCCATCAAACAAAATTCATCATTAAAAGTATCATTAGAAGCATAGAGTGCAAAATTTTCATCACCAAGCTCATCAGGCATGCTGCTCCAGTCAACAAAGCCTTGGGTGAAAAAGCTTTGCTGATCTGGTTGTACCACTGTTGGAGCAGCTTGTTGAGGTGCAACAGGTTGCACTTGTGCCTGAGGGACAGGGGTTTGAACATACCGAATTTGTGGAACAGTGGTTTAAACATAATGCACATGCACAGGGGTTGCAGCATAGTGAGCAGTGTTAACATCTGCTGCAGGGGTATATTGGGTATAGTGCACAGTGCTTTGATGTTGTGGTCTAGGGTTTGAGCTGGGATGAGTTATAATTGGACCAGTGGTTTGACTCCTGCATTCCCTAGCAAAATGACCTAGCCTATTGCACTTGTAACACTTCAGTTTTGATTTATCCAACCCCACTCTTAAATTCCCATGTAACCCTGGGAATTTTCTCCCTGTTCTTTTATAGAATTTGCTTGTTCTTACACTAAGCAAAGCCAATTGATGCAAAATGTCCATCTCCTCTAAGTCAGTGGGATCAAAGTGTTGCAAATCATTTAGTTCAAAACACAAGTTATCTGACATCTGGTTTTCACAATTTTCAGTAAAAGCATAATTTCCAGAGTGAGAATCAGATTTTTTAAAATTTCCACCAGCAGTTATATCAATAAAATGTTCAAAACTCTGATCCTTACTACTGCTACCAGATTCTTCCTGACCAAAAAGAGTTGTGCTTCCAAATGCATAGTCATCAGCAACTTTTCCAGACTCTTGCAACTTCTTTTTCTGGTTTAACTCCCTTTCATAGGTTAGGAGTCTACCATGAAGTTTGGTCAGGGTCAGATCTTTGAACTCTGCTGAATTTCTAGTTACAAAAGCAATTGTGTCCCATTTTTCAGGTAGTGATCTAAGAAACCTGCTATTTTGTGTTGAATTAGGAAATGTAACTTTAACAAGTCTTAGCTCACTAATGAGACAGCTAAATCGCTCAAATTGTTGAGTCAATGATTCACCCTTGATGTGACAAAAGGTTTCATACTGCTAATTCAGAATTTCTCTACTATTTTCAATTACTTCTTCCGTTCCCCCAAACTGTTCCTTGAGTGCATCCCATAGCTCTTTGGCACTGTTACAATGTAACAGCCCAGCATAGATTTCATTTGGTAATGCAGATGCAATGATGCTAAATGCTTTGGCATCGAGTTTGAACTTTTGGAAATCAGTTTTAGTATAATTTTCAGGTTTTTTAGGTTCGAACTTCTTTGTATCCTCAGCACTTGGCACCATGGGAACATGTGGTCCAAAAACAACAGATCTCCAACATACAGTATTCTGTTGAGCAAGGATGTGACCCATCCTTCTCTCCCGGATGTTGTATTCATTACGTTTGAGCATGGGTGGTTTGAAAAGAGAGCCAATGTTATTCTTATCATTTTGTGATTGTGACGTCATCCTGGTTGTTTTACAGGCACTGATTAATCAACTTTGATGGTGATTAAACCTTACACTGTTTTTCAACAAAACAAACAAACTATCAGTATCAACGATTGTGAGCTGAACTATTTATGTAAAAATGATTGTTAAATCAAATTTGACTGTCCGAGCTCTGATACCAATTATTAGGATCTGAGTTTGGTTTTAATTGTGTTTAACCTTTGAATTCAGATGAACAATGAAAGAGATGTGCAGCGGAATTAATGGAAACAAACTTTTCACAATCAAACAGGAGTATTGCTTTAAACACACATTTTCAACAATGAACCGAATGCTTAAATTTATTCCAAACACCGATTACACTTGCATGTATGTAACAAAACTCCCCCTCGGCCTGAGCTCACAATGATTTGTTCGTACAGGATGAAAAATGGTGAAGAGCTAATAGAACAGTACAGGGTACTGTTCTATTTATAGGCACGGACAAACCACTGTGGCATCTTTGCTGATGTCACCATGAAAGTGACATCTAACCTCCTAACAAACTCTAACCTCTGATCTATGCAAGTACTGCTATGCTAACAACTGTTATTACAATTCATTACATAAGGACAAACTAAACTACTGCTGAATCCTTCCACTGATGTGAACCCAGCAGCACTTGATATAACTCAACAGTGCTTGACTCAAGGCAGTAGATTGAACAGCATGGCTTTAGTCTTCATCAGTCTTTGACTTGATCAGCAGTTGTACCGATCAGTAGATAGGAGGTCAGCAGATGTTGAAACCACTCTCAAGGGGAGAGACTTGAGTACATAACATCTGCTTATTCTGGATCCACTGCTCTGATCCAGTTTTGGCTTTAATTATCTGTTCCTCTAATAGGGTTCAATCCCAACAGGTTATTATACTAACGCGTGTGCATTTGTGTAAATTTTAGATTATCACCAGGAAATCCTTACGGAAAATCAAAGACAGCAATGTGAGTTGATCCACTTTTTGTAAACCTTTTTGTTAACTGTTTTACAAAACCTTAAATACTTTTTCTTGCGAATAACAGTTATTGAGTATTTGTAAGAATACAATTATGATGAGTATGTTGGGGTTTTGTATACAAAATTTGTTACCACCTGGTCAAGGAGTAACATTTCCACAAGTCGGGTTCGACAGTACCATGGATGTTAATTGTGATGTCTTGGAAACAAATATAATTGCGGGATCGCCCTCAATACTGTACAATGGGATTTTTATTAAACTTGATTAAACTAGGATTCACTCACCAGTATTTCCCACTGACAAATGTTTTTAAAACGCGTTTCAGGTAAAAAAATGTGAAAGCCAAATAGAAGCCAGCTGGACAGCACTGAAGGCTTGAAAAAGTGGCAATAAAGTTACCTAAAAGGAAATAGATGTTTTTCTTAAATAAAATAGGATTTATTCCTATGAAAATGTGTGTAATGCAAACTAGGATTTTATCCCATATGTTTAATACTATGAAAATGTGGTATTTTACTCTGATCAAATATTTCCTAACTACGGTCCTGATGAAAAATTCCGCTGCCAAATTAGACAATACGAGATACCACCGAAATTGGCTCGTGGCCGCCCGTTCCTGGGGATTTGGGATCGGGGGTTACGACAATACTCGAGATGCGGTGGGAGTTCTTTAACTCCAGTGACGGTGGATCTTCAACCGAAGGTTTTGATTTCTCATCATCTACATGGTCAATTTCTATAAACCGATCCGGACTCTAGGAACCATCATTACCAATCTGATAGACTGGCTGCTCGAAATCGTGGCCCTCCTGCGTAATGCCAATCAGGTCCCCACACAACAGATGTGTGTGCAAGTCAATCTCTTCAACAGTGCCTTGGAAATGAGAGCTCACACACATGTCGACAATGTCGACATAATAAAGCATGTCATCGGGACTTTGCGGATGTTGCATTGATCTTTTAATATTAAATGTCATGTGCTCATCATTTACTCGGAACGTGATTTGGCCAGCTGCCACATCAACAATCGTCCTCGCAGTATTGAGGAACGGGCGTCCAAGTATCAATGGCACTTTTGAATCTTCGTCCATGTCAAGAATAACAAAATCCATGGGGAAAACAAATTTATCGATTTTAACAAGCATGTTTTCAATGAATCCACGCGGATATTTGATTGAACGATCTGCAAGTCGAATGCTCATTCTAGTGGGTGAAGGCTCACCCAGATCCAGCTTAGTAAAAACCTTATAAGGCATAAGGTTGATACTCGCTCCCAAATTAGCCAATGCATGGCTAACATACATATTTCCAATCAAACAAGGGAGCGTGAAACTGCCCGGATCTCCCATCTTCATTTCATAGTCAATTTATACCGTTTAAACATTCGTAACATGTATTCCACCCCCGAGAGTTATAAAACCAAAAACATTTAAGAGAAAATGGGGACATGAACTCACAGTTTTGCGTCTTCGGTACTTGTAACTCAAATCTCTTCAGCAAACACGACTCCCTACAATGTACTAGGGTCTATTAGACGAACAGGCCGTGCCTTGCCTTAGTATTTACGTTTTTGAGTTACGTTTCTTTTAATATTATCCCACGTTATAACTTCTTGTTAAAATAATGATTATTTTAACTTTAAATTATATTTAATTTTGGAGTAATTGTTTAATCAATATTCTTGTAATAATACTTCTCAAGTATTTCCTTCCCAAGGATGGGGGTATCTCATACATGTATCTTCGTATTCTTGTATTTGTTAAGTATACTTATACTTAATTTTTAATTGATTATTCCGGAATAAATATCCAAATTAATGTATTTTCAAGTCTAAATTTAGAAAATACATGTAAACATATTTTTATCCCAAAAATAATGTATTCCAAGAAAATATATATTTTTCCCCCAAAATCATATATATTCTAAATACTCTCGGAAAATATATTTTTACTTCCCCAAAATAATATATTTTCTCCTTGTAAAAAATGTGATATACTTTGTAGTAATAATAAAAATCATATTTTCATTTCTTTCGTATCCAAAATAATATTTACCAAAAGCATGCTCATAATTGTATTTTCCGGAATATTTGTAAGTTACATTCTATCGTTCGGTTCCACCACATTATGTGTGTAACTTATATATTTATTCCTTACGATTTTTGGTATCATTTTGGGATTGTAATTTCTTGGTATATGTTAAGTTATATTACTTTAAATCCTAAAATAATATAACTAATACACAAAGTATACAAATGATCACACACAATGTGTCTTTAATGTAAATATATATTCTAAATACATATTTATCCATTTTTATTTATAAAACCAACCTCCAATACTTGTATTTTTATAACAAAATCTATGGCAAGGTTTTTGTTGAAAACTCATGATCAAAATACACTTGTAAATATTGGTTTGAAAATATTTTCCTAAGTGTTTATATTTTTATAAATTTTTGCCATAGTTTCCCCTAAAAATGGAGGTGTCCATGCTATCAAAGCATATCATTTTCTTTTCAAAAATCATCACAAACAATCAACAATCAATCTACACTTACCGAGTGCCAAAACAATGCTATCTACATAATAATCATAAACTTGAACTTTCATAAAAACTTGTAGTAACTTGGTAGTGTGTTTAGTAGGTTTAGTTACCCTTTAAAGTGTGTTTACTTCTTTAAAAATCTCATTCTTGGAAGATTTAGGTGTTTACAACTTGCAAACATGTTTTACAAAAACATTTCTTTATGACATCTTCTTGTTTCATAAGTGTTTATACACTTGTTTTACCACCAAAAATAGTGTTTGTTTATGTAAAAACCAAGTCTGTGTAAATCTTGTTATTTAACTTAGTTTCTTTGGAAAACTATTTTTGAAATCATCCAAGTTTATGTCTAATAATCATGTTATATGCTTCATTATTCACAAAATCATCCTCATACTTCATGTTCATTAAAACATAAAGCATGATGATCTTGGTCTTTCACAAGATCACCACCTTAACTTACTAGATCATGTGTTTAATCACAACCTAGTAGGTTTCTTATGATGTCTAACATCACTAACACAAATAATCAATCATCAAGAAGCAAATCAACACAAATCAACATGTATTCATATGTTAATAAGCTTATGTTAAAGATTCAAGATAATGTTCTTTAGTGTTCTTCAAGATTAACAATGTTCATCATCTTTTAACCATCAAAATATGAAGTAACAATAGATCATAAGGGCCTTACTATTAGCTCTATGGCTAGGGATGAACACAAGATGTTAAAGATGACAAATGGGTTGGATAATAGCAAATGGGAGAGGTCCTTCAAGATCCAAGACCACTGTTAGACCCAGTTCAGGCTCAAAACAACTTCTTTTCACGTAATATGGCAAGTGATTTCAGTAGATGTGAAAAAGATGTGCGGAAATGGAAATTAGACTTTCAAGAAACAAGACCTACAGAATTATCAAGTTTATATCACTTTGAAACAAAATGGTTTACAAGGTGATTGTAAGATTATTATCTAATACAAACGAATCTTGAATTCTGTGGGGGAGAGAGCAATGGAGTTTAGGTGTATGTGTGAATGCTAAGCTTCAAACTCACTTTGCTTCTCCTGGTTTAGCCTTCTATTTATAGACGGCTTGGTGTATGAATAAACAATAGTTTATTCATACAATAATTCCTGCAAAAAGTAGCCAATTGACATATTCATTGATTCCAACGTTCAAGTTGCCTTTTTCATCATGATATCATTAAATGTCAACTTGCTTCGGTAAGTGTGGCAGGACAGAGCCAATTTCAGACAAGTGGGTTATTTTATCAGAAATTCTGATAAACCACTTCATCAGAAATTCTGATGAACAAATCATCAGAAAATCCTTGATGATCAGAATCGTCAGATACTGATGATATTTCATCAGAAATATCACCAGATCCATCAGAAATGACCTCTTCTGATAATCCAATTCAGCTCTTGATCAACTTGTGATTCTTTGAAGTAGATGCTATGTATTCCGGTTGTCCCATCTGATCTTCTTTTTCTAGTTCGTGATCTTCAGGACTGCGATCTCTTCATAGATCCAGTTGATTGTGTTTTTCTTCAATACTTACAAATAAATTTTCCTAACAGTTTCCCCCTAAGTATTGTAAGAAAATGAACTACCTCTATATCAAACATAAACAACTTTCTTTGAAAGAGAAATTCAAAAACAACTAAGTTCAGAAACATTGAACATAGTCAAACCAACTATAAATCAGACATTGATAAAATATTGTTCATAAACAGGAAATTTAATCTTATTAAATCGTTAGTTGATCTTCACTCCACTTCTGTATTTGTCTCCAGGTTTCAGCCTTTTCTTGTAGTCAATTGCCTTTTGAGTTTCTTTGTACATTTCTTTATACCATCCTCTTGCTTCCATCCAATTTTCAATGGACACTTCAATTGTTTTTCTCAGCTTTTCATTGTTCTTTCCCTTCTTTTTGAGCTGCTCTTGTTTTTCATTCATGCAGTTTTTTATATGTTTCAGAGTTTGATTTGAATACCTGCATATATCACTGATTCTGAACATAGCTTTCTCTTTATTAGCATCTTTGAAGACTACACTCATTTCTGGTTGATCAAAGATTGCTCCAGTTCTTAATAGTTTAGAAGCAATTTCAGCTGGAATTGAAGTGTTCGGAGGTGGTATTAGCACTTTGTTGTTGTACTCAAAATTGATACATAGATCAAAGTCTGCCAGTGCAGCCCTTTTGTATAACTTTGCTCTTGCACTTTTGAGACTTTCAAGGGCTCTTCTGATTATAACTGAATTACCTTTCATTTCATCAATGATATTCTTCATTTTGACTATTCCCAATGGGTGAATATCGTCAGCCAGATCTGCATCAGTAACCTTTTGTTGACTATTGTCTTTTCTGATCAAGGTATACTTGTTTTGTGCTTCATTGCCTAGGATGCCTCCTCCAGTGGTCATTGTATCAATTCTTTCAATTGATACTATTGGATTGGTCATGTGCTTGTGTAAAATTACCCAACCTCCATTGTTTCTGTTTTCAACAATACCTTTGCTCATTGGAGAGAGTGATCTCTTTGGGTTGTCTTCTGGACCTTTCCAATAGTAATTCTTTAGATGTTCTTCAGGGTACATAATAGTGTGTAAATCACCTTTTAGCACTTCCATTTCTCTGATGTTCCCTTCTGAATCTTCTATCATTTCTTTTCTTGGCCTTTTTGAGGAAGTTACTTCATGTTCCATTCTTCTCTTTTCTTTTGTATCCATTATTATGCTAAACTCTGTTTCTCCTGTGATGGTTGTAGAAACTGGTTGTACTGGAACATGATCTTTTGGTTGTACCCTTGATGTGTCTGGCTTTGAGACATTTGGTGGAGGACCCATGAGTATCTTCTGTTTATCTTGAGGTGGACCCATGGGTTGCTTCTGTTTTTGAGCTGTTGAGGTTTCCGTTGGTTTGGTTTGATCTTGTTGAACAATTTCTGGTTGTTGTTGAGAAGTTTCTGATCTTCTTGCTTGTCTTTCTTGTGGAATTGGGGATTTCAGTTCATGAAGATCAATATTTGCTAGTCTGGCAACATTATACTGCAATCTCTTAACTAACAGATGAACATTAGTAAGAGCTTGAGTATTTGTTTCTTCTTGTTTCTTCATTTTCTGGAACTCTTGATTTTCTTGATTTCTTTGTGCAGCTAATTCCATCAACAGTTTCTCAAAATGCTCAGTCATGCTGCTGTTGTTGGCTCTGAGGAACTGTATTTCTTCAAGAAGCTTCCCTGAACTTGAGCTTTCTCCTGCAGTTGCACCCTCAGCCATCTTTTTCTTGATATCATTCAGTTCCTTGATAGCTTTCTCAATTTCTGATGAGCTTTCTTTGTTTTCTGATGATTTTTGCAATTTGTTGAGAGTTGCAGTGTTGTCTTCAGTTTCCTTCTGCACAGCTTTGACAGTTTCTGACAAAAACTTGATCTCTGACTTTTGATTTCTGATTTCTTCTAGTATTAGATCAAGTTTTTCTTCTGTTGCTGTTTTCACAGTAGCAGCTTTATCTTCAGGTTCTTTTTGAAATTGTTTAGGTGACATAGATTGATGTTCTTGGGAAATTGGAAAAACAACAGATGTTTCTCTTCTAATACCAGCAGAAAACACATTCTCTGCTGTTTTAAGGTTAAAAGGATTGGACGAATCCAAATTCCCTATATCCTCAACAGAAAATTGAAACAAATTCAAGTTCTGGATTTCCTCATATCCTTGAACCTTTTCAGGTTCTCCATGAGTTGTTGAGAAACTTTTTGTTTTCTCATCCAGGTTTCCTTGATCAGCAGGTTGATCTCCACCTGTTGTTACTACATTTTCCTCCTCAGAATCTGATTCAGAAAATGAGTCTTTTGTTTTACTCACATCTTGTTTTGAAGAAATAGTATCTCTAAGTAAGATTTCATGTTTTCCTTGAATTGATTCATCAGAATCATTCTCAGAATCATAAAATATGTTTATTTTAGACTGTTGTGCACCTATTTCTCCAATCTGTGAGTCTTCAGCATGATGTCCTTCAGCCACAGGATTCATATTAATATCTTTGTCAGCTAGATGAGGATCAGATTCATCCTGCTGTTCCATTCTTGGTGTGCTTGACTCCTGTGCATCATGCTCCATAGGGAACACTTGTTCAAAAACTCCTTTTCGTTCTGACTTTTTGTTCAACATTTTCAGGTATTCTGCTCTGTATGGTGATTCTTCTGGTATCATACTCATCATTTTTTCTGTCAGAGCAGGTACATCATAATCTGACTTCCAAGACCCTACAGCATTCCAAGGTTTCATAATTTCTGTCTTCCACATATTTTCTGATGCTGGTATTGCCATGTTTCTTTTCAGAAAAGCATCAGAAATTATGATAGATAGAAATCTTGGAAATGGTAGATGTGAATCTATTCTACCATCTTTGGTCAGAATTGATCTCCTGATCAGAATAAATATTTCTGCTCCATAATCAATGTTCAATCCATTAATTAGACTGAACATGATTGTTAGAATGTTCATATTTATCTGATCTGTACCTCCAATCTTTGACGATAGACACTTGTTCAGAATTTCCATTAAGACTTGCCAGAAGGCAGGTAGCTTGTTTCTCTTGAATTTATTGATTGTTGAAATCTTTGTTTTGTATCCCTTTACAGCATCAAGTTGTGAAAACATATCTTCTCTTTCTGGTGACTTTTCAAAGTTCTGATGTAAGGGTAGCTCCAAACATTCCCTTATCTTTTCTGGTGAAATTTTAATGAAGACATCTCCCCATACATGTGCTGTTAGCTCAGTTTGACTTGAGATTTTGAGAGTTTTTACAACTTGTTGTATGAGTTTTTGTGCTACCTCTCTGGTCTTTGTAAGAGCTTGAGCTAACCGGCATCTTGTTAGAAATTCAATGAGAATTTGACACTTCATATCATATTCTTCGATGTTATCATTCATTGCTTCATTGTTGCTTTTTAATGGAAGAAATTCATCTTCAGTGATGAAAGGAACTGAGTGTTTAATTTGAGGTGTGTTGATGTTGACAGCAGCCATTGAGAATTTGGGTTTTGTTTTTGGAAAAGGGTTTTAGGGTTTTGAATTTGAAGGTTGAAGATGAAAGACTCTGTTTTTGAATGAGGTATTTATAGGGTGTATCGACAGAGATTTTTGAGTGTTTGTCGTGGGTTGTTTGAGTTCAGGGTGATTAATGACACCTTTAAGATGTTTTAATCCTTTAAGGAAACAACCATTTTTGAAAAACCTTTGATTTATCTCTAATTTAATGTATATCCTTTTAAAGATACTTAGAGACTTCAAAGATTTTGCAGATAAACACTATTTTCCAACTTGCACCTTTTCTCTATGTTGGACCCCTTTTTAAAAGGTCCAATCGAAACCCTTTGTGTGTCTCCCTAGATATTTCTCATAATGATATATACATATCATCAAAAAAAATTTTTTTTTTGAGATGAGAGGGAATAAGTAGAGTTCTGAGATTTTACTTACATTGTAGTCTTGCAGTTCTGAACTCCAAACCTTTGTTCTGATATACCAGAGGTATATTGTTTTTTTTATATAGCTTGTTCCAGTCCTCAGAAAAAAAATTTAGAAAGAAACTTTTTCTTAAAAATTTGGATTTTCATAAATTCAATTAAATCTGATTAAAAGAATTGTTTTTCTGATGATATGTTAAACTTTTTGGTTTTTCAAAACAAAATATGATTTTCTGATTTGTTATCAGAATTTTCACAGTTTTCTGGTGAATGATCAGTTTTTCTGATTGATCTTCAGATTTTGAGTTCTACTAACTTCTGTCAGTATTCATGTGTAATCCACCAGATTTTCTTTGATTTTATCAGTCAAGTTGTGTTAGTTCCCCCTAGATCTATGTACCAAAAAAAAATTTAAAACAAACCTGTTGAAAGAAAACATAAAACAAACATGTTAAACGAAAACAAAACATAAAACAAAGAAAACTACTCCTCCTCCTCTAACACATTGAACATGCACTTCACATATAACCAAAGCCTGGTTACTCGTCCGGTGTGATTCGTTGATGGCGTCAAGGTGGCTTCACTAATGTTTTCTTGAAGTACCAGCTCAGCTCTTGAATAGCAGCTTCTCACTCCTCCAAAGTCCAGCTGACTAGTGATCACCTTGGTAACAAATCGAGGGTAAATCAGAAAGGGTTGACGGTCGTGGATGTTTGCTTCTAGGTCTCACATTAGAAACTTAGCATAGTTGAAAGGTTTTTCTTGTATCACAGCATGCACCACTTCCATCATCCTATTCGACAACTCATTGAAGTGTCCAATTTTCTTGGAAAAGCAGACACTTAGCTGTGTTACCAAAAACTGGAAAGGTGGTATAAAACCAGACTTGCTAATGGCCCTTGACGAGTTAAGTGTGTGATAGCCCATTTCAGTCAAGGTTTGTTGCACATTTTCTTTTTCCAGAAGTTGGATTTCATGGTCATCACCCAGTTTGAGGACATTTCTGATTGTTTCTTCTTTTAGAGTAATTTTTACTCCCATGACCTCACTTTCAATCCACATGGAAGTACCACAAAAAATGATTTGAGAGTTCCACCAGAACTCTTGGAGAAGTTCTGGATATATGGTGACATGTGATGACACAGCAAAGCCTAGAGGACTTCGCATGATCATATTGTACACAAACCTGCAGTCCTCCCATGGAGGTCCTTCCAAGTTGGATCTTAATCTAAGATTGTGAAGTCTGTGAAACGGAAGAGGGAATTGAGTGGCTTTCATCAATTTTGGGCGACCCATTTTTTATAAGGAAAAAAAAACTGTTGAAAGGCTTTTGAAGAGCTGGTTTTTATTACAAATATTCTTTTCAGGTTGTTAATATTTATAGGTGAAAGTGATGTTAACAACCAACCTTTTTCTCTTCAATTAAGAAGATATCTGTCCCAGTGAATGTAACAGTGAATGTAACAGTGAGTGTAACAGTGATTTTGACAGTCTATTAAGCCCCATGTGTGAGTAAGCATTTAATGACTAGGCATCTATTTTCATAGCTCCTAATGATTCTAGTGCCTACGTGTCACATTTAAGTTCCTTATGAAGAAATGACGTTGCATGCAAAAAAAAATGAAATTCAATAAACTGAAAAGAAAATGAGACGGTTGATTATTACAGCTGTATGGAACTCCATCAGTCTGCATGTTACTTTTCCCCCGTTTTGTTTTTTTTAAATTAAAAAACAAAACAAAACAAAACAAAAAAAATACACGAAAATAAGTAATTACAATATGTGGAATGTGCATGAGGATGTATTTTTACAGATTATCCTGATGTTTCAATCATAATTTCTGATTTTATATCAGAACTTATGGTTCTTTTACCAGATATCCTGATATTTCTTCAGAATATCTGATAAACTATCATTTATTGATAGTTCATCAGATTTTCTTGTGTTCCATCAGATTGATGGATTGTTTTATCAGAAACTAGTTGATTTGTTCTATGAATATCAGAATTTTGATTTTCAACAAGTTGGTCTTCAATTTGTGTTTTTGAGTTTTCTGAGAAATCTTCATCATTTAGATTAACCATGCCTAGTTTGCTGATTAAAAAATTGTGTCTCTTTTCATCAAGAGGTTTTGTAAAGATATCAGCAATTTGATTTTCAGTTGGAACAAAATACATTTCAATGTTACCTTTCTCCACATGATATTTTATGAAGTGGTATCTGACATCTATGTGTTTGGTTCTTGAGTGATGAACAGGATTTTCAGTTATTGCAATGGCACTCTTTGAGTCACATAGAATTGGAATTCTTGTCAGAGTTACTCCATAATCTTTCAGTTGAGTTTGCATCCACAGCACTTGTGAACAGCAACTTGCTGCTGCTACATATTCTGATTCTGCTGTTGATGTGGCAACACAGTTTTGTTTCTTGCTCGCCCAACATACCAATTTTTCTCCCAAAAGTTGACAGGCACCAGATGTGCTTTTCCTGTCAATTTTGCACCCTGCATAATCTGCATCTGTGTATGCAATTAATTCAAGGTTTGTATCCTTAGGATACCAGAGACCAATTTCTGATGTGCCTTTGAGATATTTAAAAACCCTTTTTACAGCTTTCAGATGGGATTCTTTAGGATCACATTGATATCTGGCCAGAAAACATGTTGCAAACATGATATCTGGTCTGCTTGCAGTTAAATAAAGCAGTGATCCTATCATCCCTCTATAGGTTTTAATATCAACACTTATACCATTTTTATCAGAATCTAACTTGTTCCCTGTTGCCATGGGAGTTTTTGAAACAGAGCAGTTTTCAAGTGAGTATTTTTGTAGAATTGTTTTCACATATTTTGATTGACTCAAAAATATTCCATCAATTCTTTGTTTTACCTGTAACCCTAAGAAAAATGTTAACTCACCCATCATACTCATTTCAAAGTGGCTGGTCACCAATTTTTGAAATTTGTCACAAAATTTCTCATTTGTTGATCCAAATATAATGTCATCAACATATATCTGGACCAGCAAAGTGTGACCTTTGTGTGTTTTGAGAAAAAGAGTTGTGTCAATAGTTCCTTTGGTAAACCCAGAATTGAGTAAGAAGTTTAATAAAGTTTCATACCAGGCTCTAGGAGCTTGCTTCAACCCATACAAGGCTTTGTTTAATCTATAAACATGATTTTGAAATTTTGGATCAACAAAGCCTTCTGGTTGATGCACATAAACTTCTTCCTCAATTTTACCATTCAGAAAAGCTGATTTTACATCCATTTGATAAACTTTTAAATCCTTAGATGCAGCATAAGCAAGAAAAATTCTTACAGCTTCTAATCTAGCTACTGATGCAAAGGTTTCGTCATAATCAATACCTTCTTGTTGACAGTAACCCTTGACCACTAACCTTGCTTTGTTCCTGGTGATTATGCCGTTCTCATCAGATTTGTTTCTGAACACCCATTTTGATCCTATGACAGATTTTTCATTTGGCTTGGGTACCAGATCCCATACCTTGCTCCTTTCAAATTGATCAAGCTCTTCTTGCATGGCTTGAATCCAGTCTGGGTCATTTAGAGCTTCCTTGACAGATTTGGGTTCTATCTTGCTTAAGAACCAAGAGAATGCACACTCATGTGCAGTGGCAGATCTTGTTCTGACACCATCTGCAGGATTGCCTATGATGTCAGAATGAAAATGTCCTTTGATCCATCTTAACTTGTTGTGAAATGTTGTTGGTTCTGATGGATTTGAAGTTTCCCCCTGATCAGGTGCTACATTTGTCTGAAAAGTATCAGAAATCTGGATTTCTGATGTACTACATACTTGATCTGCAGGGTTAGAACATGAATAATCTTTTGATTTATTTTTGTAGGCATTATCATGTTCTAGGAAATCTTCATTTAATATTTCAAAGAGATGTTCATAATTTTCTTGTTTGTCAGAAAAGTTTATTTCTTTTATGTACTCATCAGAAACCTCTGTTTCTGATAAGTCATCGAATGAGACATACAAACTTTCTCTGATGGTCCTGGTGTTGAGAATAAAAACTCTGTATGCTTTTGAGGACAAAGAGTAACCAAGAAAAATGCCTTTTTCTGCTTTTCTGTCAAATTTTTCAAGGCTTTCAAAATCATTAAAAACAAAACATCTACAACCAAATGTATGCAAAAATTTTATACTTGGTATTCTTCCATTTATAATGTTGTAAGGTGTTTTGTTGTGCCTTTTGTTGATTATGGATCTGTTTTGTGTAAAACATGCATTTGCTATAGCTTCTGCCCAAAAGTGAGTGGGCAATTTAGCATAAGCAAGCATGGTTCTGGCAACTTCTACCAAGGTCCTATTCCTTCTTTCAACCACACCATTCTGTTGGGGTGTTCTTGGAGCAGAAAAATCATGAGAAATTCCTTTACTTACTAAGAAATCACAGTCGTAATCGTTCTGCTCAAGGCGTCTGCTACAAGTCCTTTTGATCGACGGTGTGCTGCAATCCTTGTGATCAGTAAAGATCGTGCAGCGCTTTCCCATGCAAGTACTCGTGTCAAAATTTCAGCGCGCATTTACTGTACCTCGTTCAGGGTCTCTTCTCATGATTCCTTTAATCAACGTGACGCGTATGCGATGATGTGGTCTCGTTGCATTAACGCTCAATCGGGACTTTGTCGAGAAGCGTCACAAGAACGGTAACCCTATTGGTGCCGTTAGGTGTGAGGGTTGTTAGCGGTTGAGCAATCCTTGAAAGGTTTTCTAGGGGTAGTCTAATACAGCTTACAATCCCCAAAAATTTCTTAGTTGCATCTTGTGGGACTTCTTAGTTCTTGATTGCAGGGTTGACATGAATCTTATTCTTATCTCCCACGTATCCTAAGAATCTTGCCTTGCGAATCCCAAGTTCCCACTTCGGCATCCTAGCACATGACTGTTCCTTCTCCAAGAGTCTCAAGATAGATTGCAGATGTTGCTCATGACCTTCCTTGGTCGTTGAACATGTAAGAATGTAGTCAACAAATATAATCATGGTCTATCCAGGTATGGCTTACACATTTGATTCATGAGGTCCATGAATACTGTCGATGCGTGTGTTGAGCCAAACGGCACGACAAGGAACTCGTAATGCTCGAAGCGAGTCCTAAGGGTCGTTTTAGGGATATTTTCTTCTTGTATTCGCAGTTGAGGACATCCTGACCTCAAATCACTCCCCGAGTAGTAACTAGAACCTTACAATTGGTTCAACAAGTCATCAATCCTTGGCAATGGATACCGGCCCTCAATATCAAATTCTCTGAAGTTGATGCCAATTGGAAACTGCCAACTTTCTTCTTGTGTCCTTAACTAAGGACACAATGTCCTTAATTCCATCTTGGAGTAGTAGCTGGGACCTTGCAGTTGGTTGACAAGTCATCGGTTCTCGGTAAGGGGTACCGATTCTGGTTGGTTAGTTGTCTATCTCCCTGTAACCCATGCGTAATACTTTTTTCCTCATTATTCCCTCTGAGTTCCTCTCAAATTAGGCTATGTACACATGTAAAAACTGTTGTCCTATTCCCTAACAAATAACACTGGGGCTTCCCAAGGTGAGAAACTCGGCCTGGTAGATTTCCTCCGTCTAGCAGCTCTTATAGTTGCATCAGAGGCTCTTGTATCTCGGACGAAACTAGTTGGTAAGGCGTCATCTTGGCACTTGTGCCACTCCTGGCACGAGGTTTATCCTAAACTCCTCTTGTCATTGAGGGGGGGGGGTATTCCTGGCAAGTCTTCAGGAAAGGCTTCTTGGTCTCTTTATCGGCAACATGAGAAGGGAAAGCCATGCAGTCTATTTGGAGGTGCTTCCGTGTCTCTACGACCACTGTGAGATGTCGCAGCTCCACTGCCTTAGGGAGCCTAGTACCCTTGCACCTATTGTAAGAAGGTTGTATACTATAGGTGTTTCATCATTCGCAAGAGGGATGCGACTGATTTTTCCGAACAACTTCAGCTCTATACTTGGATATCCAATCCATGCTGACTATCACAACATGACTTCCCAATTCAATGGTAATAGAAGGCTCCGACCTTCTAAGTTCCCAAAATATAGTCCTTAATCATCTCTTTCGCTTAACTAACCTTCCATTCGCCAATTCTAAACAATATGGGACGTCTATTCTACTCGAAACTAGGCCAAGTAGTTCTTAAGTTCTAAGGATACGAGATTAAAGTTGATGCCAGTATTAATCAAAAATGGATGCATAGAATTTGGTTAATAGGGAACGTACCCGTAACCGCATCTGGATCCTGGCATGCTTCACGAGCTCTGATCGTGAAGACCCTTCCTTGCTTGGTTCTTCCTAGGGCAGTCTTTCCTAAAGTGCCCTACTTCACCACACCTATAGCAGCCTGGAATTTTCCCATTATCTCTTCCGTCTGGATCCTTCGCCCAACAAGCATCCTTGCTGTGCCCTTCCTTTCCACACTTTCCACACTTAGGCCTTAGACATCGACCTTCACGGTGAAAATTGCATTCCTCGCATCTCGGCTTAGTCCCCAAGTAAACCTTACCACCAGCCTTATTAGTGGCTCCATAAGCTTTCCTGCCACGCAGCGGGTTCACTTCCTTTCTTTTGTTTGCTTTAGAGCTTCCATAGCTGACTTGGGTGCCTAACTTTAGGTTTGAAGACTTCCTTTTCTTGTTGCCTGATGAATCCACATGAGTCTCTTTCTTGTTATCCTCAGATTCCGAAAATTTTCCCATGCGTAGAGCTTCTTCAGTAAGAGTGACACTCAAATCGATAGCCTCTGCGATGGTTGGGGGCTTTGAGATAGTAACCATGCTCCTGATTTGAGGTGCAAGTCCCCAAATGAATCACTCAATCCTCTTGAATTCCGGCTTGACTAAGTAGGGAACGACCCTAGACAAGTCGTGAAATCGCTGGACGTACTCAGAAATATTCGGCCCATCCATTTTCAAATTCCAGAACTCCACCTCAAGCTTCTGGATTTCAGCCCTAGAACAGTATTTCTTCTCCATCATTTCCTTGAGCTCGTCCCAGCTCAGTGCACAAGCGGCATCTTCACCAAGGGTCTGAACCTGAAGGTTCCACCAGGAGAGTGCGCCATCTAAAAACAATCCTGAGATAAAGGTAACACTCCGCTGGGGCGAACAGTTACTCATTCTTAGAACGGAGTCAGTCTTTTCTGCCCAACGAACAAACGCAACGGCACCTCCTGTGCCATCAAAATTTAATGTCTTGCAGTCTAGGAACTGTTTATAGGTGCAGCCAGTTGGAGGGTTATTTCCGGAAGTACCACCGCTGTGTTCAGAGCGAAGGGCTTCATGTCATGCAATTGCCCGTGAGATGCGTTCTTGAAGCTCGGCTTCTGTCCTTGGTAACGTACTTGTGTCTGTGTCACGTCTAGGCGGCATTCTCTTCTGTCAAAAGGTATGGGGTTGGTTAGACAACATTCCATAATTGTCTATGAGGTACATTGTACCATAAGCAAACCGGTACTCACCCAATATCACATGCATATATAATCAACAATGTATGAGTGAGGAAACAATTACTGAGCTTTCATATAAGCTTGGCAACTTAACTTATTGCTTGTAACGAGGAAAACAAAATGAACTCGAGGTTATATCACCTTGGTTATACACGTTTCATAATATGAAAGTAGCAGTTATTTTTCCTGCTACATTGGTTTTCTTAGGTCTTTAGCTTCACTGATGGGTATACTTTCCCAGAGATGGGGGTTGTTCAAGTAGGGGCGATAGAGAGTGTAACGTCACTGAATCCTTCCCGCGTCTTAGCCATCTTCTTAGAAACTGATTCCCAACGGCTCGTAGACGGGTAGAAGTGTCAGACACGAAGTAGGCAAATGCAGGTTTCCTACTTTGTAAAGTGCTAAGGCAATGGTCTAGGTGTTGTTCTTCCAGATGAAGGTGTGAACACTTATAGATTATTTTTGGAGGGATGGTGATCATTAGCCTGACCCGCAGAGTCCACCAGGATTTCCATGCACTACAAGTCGTTATTACGTGGGCCCCCGTAATAATAAATTGTCTTGGACAGTTACCCAATTTTGCCTCGTCCAAGCAGATGATCAACCAAGGAGGGGACACTACTGTCTGTATACCTCTACCATGGAGAAGACCATTGCGGTGGTCCACGTACTAATATCCGTTATCGTTACGCGCGAATAGGCACGATGATTAACGAAATCGGAATAAGGAGAATTCCTACTAGTTGGAGGGGAACCTTTAAGATGAATACTTCATCTTCCTTGTCTGGTAAAGTGTGTCGTCAATCTTGCTCCATAAAAAGCCACAGGGACCTCGTCCTGCTGATAAGGTTGTTGACCAAGGTTGTCGCCTCTGCCTCGCCGTCACCACCGTAGTCAGGCACCTTCGCAATCGAGAGGGAAGAGCTTCAATCTCCTACGGAAACATGCTCAGGATCTCGTTTGGTAATCATTTTGGCTATGAGCTAATGAACGCGAGGCCGATAACTTCATCGTGCGAGTATGAACAATAATAGGATTCGGAGTCGAAGGCATCTTATTCACGTCAATAATTATTCCGTACAGTTATTCGTATGTATATATCAATAAACAAGTATGTTACTTAGCACAAGCAGGAGAATAAACGCATTATATCACATATAACTCTCGTTTGTCTTTTGGGGGGGGGGGCATTTTGTCTTTGGCAAGTCTAACTCTTGTAGACTATGCCTTAGTTGGCACTTTAATTTAGGGTATTCTCCTCCCTACTAATGTCCTTGTCTTTTCTTTTCTCTGAAAAAAATGTTTGACTCATGGATCTTGGCGCTTTCGTGAATGCAATGAAAAACCTATTTGTAAAATGTTTTCGTGAGAGAATCCTAGTGATTGTAGTCTAGACTCGTGAAGGAATCCTAATTCACGACAATCGAAGCTCTGATACCAAACTGTCACACCCTGAATTTTGCAGAAGCGTATGATGTGTGACTGGTTTAATATCATTGCATTCAATCATAATAACAACTACATGATCAAAACGATGTTCATCCATTCATTAAGTAAAAGTATTACAATTACCAGTTATTTAAGTTTCAAACAATACAACCTTCGACTAAGATACAATTCAACAAAAGTGGATGACATCTAAACTTGGTATTTACTTCTAGAAACAACACCCGCGCCCAAGATCCAACTTGTTACCTGAAATACATGTAATATTGGAAAACATCAACAAAAGTTGAGCGAGTTCATGCGTTTGTGTGAGTACTGACAATCTTGTAAACCTTTGGAAGATTTCCTTTGAAAACAGGTATGAAAAGCATTTATGAACATATTAAATAAATGTTTTACAAGGACATTAAAGCATGTGAGGACATAGGGAGCACTCGAAATGAGTAGGCTTATACCCTCGTCGATTCCCTCGACTATGTCGAATTCCCCTTCGACTATGTCAATTCACCTTGACTATGTCAATTTACCTTGACCATGTCAATTCACCTTGACTATTGTTGATTTACCTCGACTATTGTCGATTTACCTCGACTGGACACCGAAGCACTCAAGTGGTCACAAGTACCATGAGTGGGGTTCGGCCGTACCCGTTAGATCTAACCTTCGTCCCTAATTAAGAATTAATGGCATTTCAAATTTAATCTATGCTCACATGATCTAATAGTTCATTTCATAGTCAATTCTTACCGTTTAAACATTTGTAACATGTATTCCACCCCCGAGAGTTATAAAACCAAAAACAGTTAAGAGAAAAGGGGGACATAAACTCACAGTTTTGCGTCTTCGGTTAACTCAAATCTCTTCAGCAAACACGACTCCCTACAATGTACTAGGGTCTATTAGACGAACGGGCCGTGCCTTGCCTTAGTATTTACGTTTTTGAGTTACGTTTCTTTTAATATTATCCCACGTTATAACTTCTTGTTAAAATAATGATTATTTTAACTTTAAATTATATTTAATTTTGGAATAATTGTTTAATCAGTATTCTTGTAATAATACTTCTCAAGTATTTCCTTCCCAAGGATGGGGGTATCTCATACATGTATCTTCGTATTCTCTGTATTTGTTAAGTATACTTATACTTAATTTTTAATTGATTATTCCGGAATAAATATCCAAATTAATGTATTTTCAAGTCTAAATTTAGAAAATACATGTAAACATATTTTTATCCCAAAAATAATGTATTCCAAGAAAATATATATTTTCCCCAAAAAATCATATATCTTCTAAATACTCTCGGAAAATATATTTTTACTTCCGCAAAATAATATATTTTCTCCTTGTTGAAAATGTGATATACTTTGTAGTAATAATAAAAATAATATTTTCATTTCTTTCGTATCCAAAATAATATTTACCAAAAACATGCTCATAATTGTATTTTTCGGAATATTTGTAAGTTACATTCTATCGTTCGGTTCCATCACATTATGTGTGTAACTTATATATTTATTCCTTACGATTTTTGGTATCATTTTGGGATTGTAATTTCTTGGTATATGTTAAGTTATATTACTTTAAATCCTAAAATAATATAACTAATACACAAAGTATACAAATGGTCACACACAATGTGTCTTTAATGTAAATATATATTCTAAATACATATTTATCCATTTTTATTTATAAAACCAACCTCCAATACTTGTATATTTGTAACAAAATCTATGGCAAGGTTTTTGTTGAAAACTCATGATCAAAATACACTTGTAAATATTGGTTTGAAAATATTTTCCTAAGTGTTTATATTTTTAGAAATTTTTGCCATAGTTTCCCCTAAAAATGGAGATGTCCATGCTATCAAAGCAAATCATTTTCTTTTCAAAAATCATCACAAACAATCAACAATCAATCTACACTTACCGAGTGCCAAAACAATGCTATCTACATAATAATCATGAACTTGAACTTTCATAAAAACTTGTAGTAACTTGGTAGTGTGTTTCGTAGGTTTAGTTACCCTTTAAAGTGTGTTTACTTTTTTAAAAATCTCATTCTTGGAAGATTTAGGTGTTTACAACTTGTAAACATGTTTTACAAAAACATTTCTTTATGACATCTTCTTGTTTCATAAGTGTTTATACACTTGTTTTACCACCAAAAATAGTGTTTGTTTATGTAAAAACCAAGTCTATGTAAATCTTGTTATTTAACTTAGTTTCTTTGGAAAACTATTTTTGAAATCATCCAAGTTTATGTCTAATAATCATGTTATATGCTTCATTATTCACAAAATCATCCTCATACTTCAAGTTCATGAAAACATAAAGCATGATGATCTTGGTCTTTCACAAGATCACCACCTTAACTTACTAGATCATGTGTTTAATCACAATCTAGTAGGTTTCTTATGATGTCTAACATCACTAACACAAATAATCAATCATCAAGAAGCAAATCAACACAAATCAACATGTATTCATATGTTAATAAGCTTATGTTAAAGATTCAAGATTATGTTCTTTAGTGTTCTTCAAGATTAACAATGTTCATCATCTTTTAACCCTCAAAATATGAAGTAACAAGAGATCATAAGGGCCTTACTACTAGCTCTATGGCTAGGGATGAACACAAGATGTTGAAGATGACAAATGGGTTGGATAATAGCAAATGGGAGAGGTCCTTCAAGATCCAAGACCACCAAGCTTGCTTGTAGACCTTCTTACACCTTTGTGAGTATATGGAATGGATGATCAAGATTGGATGATGATGGTGGTGTTGATGGGTGTGTAAGAATGAGAACTCATGACCTTCTTATAATTCATGTTAACCTTTTACCCATTGTGTATTGTGTTCCTTAAGTACAAAGCATAATCTTTAGCAAATCAAGGGAAGATTATGGTGGGGTCACCCGTGTGACCGTCCACTTAAGGGGGGGGGGGGGTATTTGTTGGGGTTGAATGATAAGTTAGATAATCTAGTTAGGATTTAAGTGTAATGTTTAGTTTTTATGTGTATTAGGTGTTATATAGTGTGTTAGGGTGTTCAGGGATCATAACTAGCTCAGAAACATTAAAACAATGCTTCTAGTAAAATTTTAGTGTTTCGGGTAGTGTCCGGTTGTTCGGTTAATTACCGGTTCGTTAAAGTGTCAAACTATATCGTCTAGTGATCTTTATATACCCTTTTGTGACACTTTTAATTCCCGACACTTAGGAAAGCATTCAGGAACATTTAGTCATATTTTTGCATGTTATCAACTTGTTAAAATGTTGAATTTTGCTGAAATATGCTGAATTCAGCACTTTAAGTGGGTTTTAGGCACTTTCCGGCACTTAGACTATCACATCGTGAAGCAGTTTGTGATCCTCACTTCCCTACACACTATACTAGTGTATCACTGGGTCTTGGGGCTCATTTTGTGTCTTAACATCATGTCCGTCTAAGTACTGAACTCCCGTCAGTATTTCCAGTTTGTCTGATAGTTGTGCCAACTCTGAACAGAGCATTAATGGAATTATATTGTGTTGCATGTAGAAATGATAAAAATCTTGCAACATGAAATGCCATTGTATGTGTATATCAGTAATCAGAAATTCATTCGTCTTGTAAACTATACCATGCACAGTTCTTGAAACATAAATTACTGTTCAATTAGTGTACGGAATGTACGGAAAAGTGACAGTTGTCACATAGACGGTTTTGGAGAATGGCAGAGCAACTTTCATTCATCACCACACAGGATATATCCTCGAGCTTCTGCTTATTGGAGAGGATGTCCTTTAAGAATTTCGCATACTTCGGCATCTGGGCCAGGGCTTCAACAAACGGTATGTTTATGTGCATTTGTTTAAACAATTCAAGGAACTTACCGTACTGTTCTTCATTTTTCTGTTTCTTCAGCCTGCCCGGGTAATGAACTGGAGGAGTGTACTCTTTGACTGGCTCCTGGACTTGTGTTGTACTTGTTGGGCCTAGCCTGGCTTGCACCTCGTCCGGTGTATCAGTCGAGACCGCTCCAGTGATCGGTGGTGAGTCCGATATGTTGGGTCCGGTAGTCTTGCCACTCCTGGTCATAATAGCATTTACATGTCCGCGCGGATTTGGCTCAGTGTTGCCCGGAAAACCACCTGGGGGTCTCTCAGACATCATCTTCGCCAGCTGACCAACCTGGTTCTCGATATAATGAATCAAGGCTTTTTGACTCCGCATTTCTCCCTCATGGGCCGAAAACCGATCTTCGCTTTGTTGATATCGTTTTTCAGCCAACTGATTTGCACTGGTAGAGCTTCTTAGAAGCTGAGCCATCATTTCTTCTAGCTTGGAACTTGACTGAGGGGCCTGCTGCTGGGAACTACTCCTAGTGCCCTGATTCTGATATGAGTATGGTCGTGGCTGGAAAGATTGATTATAAGGCTGGAATTGCTGACTGTGAGCCTGCTGCGGTGCTAGAGCCTGCTGGGTGAATCCTAACGGGTTCTTATTACCCACATTTGCTCGCCACCCAAAATTTGGGTGATTCCTCCATCCCGGGTTGTATGTATTGCTGTAAGGGTTGTTCTGCGGCCTCATTTGGTTGCTCACAAAATCTACTTCTTCATGGCCCTCATATATACCCCCTGAAAACATGCACCCGGCTCATGTGACACTCCGCACTGATCACACCATGAACTAGCTTGCGAAGCTATCTGGGACTTATCAAACTTCGCCGAAAGAGCCGAGATTTGTGCAGTAATGGTTGTGTAGTCGTCCAAAGCATGAACTCCTGCGCAGGATGATGATGATGTCCGGCCTCTCTCGCCGTCTCGATGCGAGCTAGACTTTAACGCAGCTTTTTTGATGATATCATAAGCTTCATTCGGCGTCTTCGTCCCCAGATCGCCTCCTGCATTTACGTCTAATCTCTCCTGCGTGTCGTAATTAAGCCCTTGGTAAAACGTCAGAACCAACTGTCTTTTGGAGAAACCATGGTGTGGAACATCAAGTAACAAATCCTTAAATCGCTCCCAAGCCATGTGCAACGACTCTCCTTCGTCTTGGAGAAAGGTCACAATCCGGTTTCTTAACTTGGTTGTTTTCTCAGGCGGGAAGTATTTCTGCATAAATAGTTCCGCCAGCTCATTCCAGGTCCTGATGGACCCAGCTGGAAGTGACATCAGCCAAGCTTTAGCTTTGTCACGTAGCAAGAATGGAAACAACCTCAACCGAACAGCGTCCTCCGAAACATCCCTAATCTTGAACGTCGAACATACTTCGAGAAAAGCAGTGATATGTCGTCCGGGATCCTCATGCTCGCGTTCGTCAAACTGCACCGAATTCTGCACCATATTTATAATACTAGATTTAATTTCAAAAGTAGGTGCATCTATAGTAGGTCGAATAATGCTCGGCTCCAGGCCTGTTCCTCCGGGCTGGTTCGACTCATTCAGTGGTCGCTCGTCGTCCGCCATGATTATGTTTCCTCCGTCACCTGAGCCCTCGGCTTCAACGGGTACCACCTGCTCGTCCTCACCTGCTGCGAGTAGCAGCGCAACCGTACGGGATCTCTCTCGAAGACGTCTCCTCAGATTACGCTCGGGTTCGTCTGAAGGCTCAACAGCGCCGGGAGAGGGGGTTGAGGACATCAACCTGCAAACGAAAAATTGACACAATGAATATTTTATTATTATAAAAGGCTGTTTTTTTACTGCTTTAATAAAACAAAATTTTTATTTAAAAGGGCTGAAAATTTTATAAAAATTCAAAAATGGGCCCGGAGTTTTATAAAAATCATAACAAAGAAAATAATCAAATCGGCTACCATAAAAATGATTTTTCAGAGCCGAAAACTCAAATAATAAATGAATAATGAGTTCGAATTCGAACAAATAAATGGAATAAAAATTTACAAGTGTTTAAAAATAAGCTTGAGAACGAATAAATTAAATGAAAAACAAGAAATATTAACAAATAAATAATCAAGAAAATATTTACGAATATTCACAAATATGTACACCGATAAAATAATGACTCGGGTCGTTCCTAAAGCTCGACACATCCCCGGCACTGGCGCCAAAAACTTGACGTGTGCGTGTATATACATATTTTTACAATGAATTTTACACACAATTCGGTTTTAAATTTATAAAAATGGTTTATACTTCAACATTAAAACACACACGAAAGGGTAAGTGTACCCCGTCATATATGTAGTAAAGTATCGGTAAGAACCAAGTGTCGATCCAAGGACGTGGGCGGAGAAATAATACTAAACCTTTGTCATTACATTACCGGTAGAAAGATAAGTGTGTGATTTGTTTAAACTAAAAATAAGATTAAAACATAAACTTTCATAAACATAATAGATGACGGGTGGTCCATTGGACAACCCTTAATCATGTTAAAAGACAAATTAATCCTTCACTTAAGCGTGTAATTATCTTGAATTAGATAACTACTCTTGTCTTTGTTTCAGGTGCGGTTAGGGAGCTAAAAAGTGGATTAAACGCAGCTTTGGGAGGATTCGGAGATGAGCGGTTTGAGCAAGGAGCAAAAGATGCAACAAAGAAGACAAATCAGCTCACCACCGTAAATTACGGTCCTACCGTAATTTACGGTGGACCTGATGATGACTTAAAGCTTACCGTAAATCAGTAGAGCTACGCCGTAACATGTTGAAGTCCACCGTAAATTACGGTGGAGCCGTAATTTACGGTGGCGGCTGCGATCCAAAGTGTAACTGCCTCATTTAAGCAGTTTTATTATGTCTTTTCACATGTTCTGATCATTGGTCGGTTTTGGAACTCACTAGGGGTGAATTTTGGTGTTCTTGCTTGGTTTTGGACAATCTCTAACATTCGGTTTGTGTCTTTGATCTGTATGAACAATCCTATCTTTGTTATGATGTTGATTCGAGCCATGTGTGGCTAAAGACAAATGATCATCCTAGATTTCCGGTTTGTATCGACATTCATATTATCATTCCACTAGAAAGAACTACATAGACATAGCTCATGTGTGATTACTTGCAGTGATGAAAGGGAACTAAGTACTCAGATTCCTAGAACGTGAGGTTGTTACCCGATGATCAATCAACCCTTACCCAATCCTAATTCTACCCATGATATCATAAAGTGTTTAGCCACACATGGCTTGAATCAACATCATAACAAAGATAGGATTGTTCATACAGATCAAAGACACAAACCGAATGTTAGAGATTGTCCAAAACCAAGCAAGAACACCAAAATTCGCCCCTAGTGAGTTCCAAAACCGACCAATGATCAGAACATGTGAAAAGACATCATAAAACTGCTTAAATGAGGCAGTTACACTTTGGATCGCAGCCGCCACCGTAAATTACGGCTCCACCGTAATTTACGGTGGACTTCAACATGTTACGGCGCAGCTCTACTGATTTACGGTAAGCTTTAAGTCATCATCAGGTCCACCGTAAATTACGGTAGGACCGTAATTTACGGTGGTGAGCTGATTTGTCTTCTTTGTTGCATCTTTTGCTCCTTGCTCAAACCGCTCATCTCCGAATCCTCCCAAAGCTGCGTTTAATCCACTTTTTAGCTCCCTAACCGCACCTGAAACAAAGACAAGAGTAGTTATCTAATTCAAGATAATTACACGCTTAAGTGAAGGATTAATTTGTCTTTTAACATGATTAAGGGTTGTCCAATGGACCACCCGTCAATAGACTCCAAATAAGAAAATAAATATATAGCCTTGCTTTATGCACAACCAAAGTATATGAACTAAGTCGGTTTTGTCACTTGAAACACTTGGTCAATTCTTCATTTTCAAGACAATTAGTATCCCTCTCGGGAATCCTAACATGACAATTCTTCGGAAAGCTAAAACGATGAACACACTTTAACCACCTAAAATTGTTCTTTAATGCTCAAATGACAAATGTCTATGAAAATCCCCTAAAGATAACTTAGTCATCCGTTAAGAGTTTTCTAACCTCACTTAATCAAGGAAAGTGACACCGATAAACACAATGCAACCACCGAGACAAGCATAAACTAGTTTAAATCACAACCGAGTTCATTTTACAAATCTTGAACATGAATTCACCAAGCAAGCAATTTTGGCCTAAACTAATAACTAAGCTAACAATTTATGTCAAGAATTCATAACAACACCATTTAACCCGTTAAGGTCCTTCCGTGAGGGAAAGCCTTCTTGATTAACAATAATTATCCCTTATTAAACCACTAACCATTTCTAGTATCATGGTGTAAACATATTAAACAAGTTAAACAAGTTCAAAGTCTACTAATACATGATTAATTAAGCTTCTTCTTGCAAATATCTCAACTAACCACATACTAATCATCCAAGATAATTAACTATAATCAAGAATTCAACATCAATAAACAAGGTTGCAAACTAATCATCAAAGATTAACATAGAAAATGCTTCAAAGTGCCATTACAAACATAATTAACATACTAATGGTTGTAATTAAGCAAGGGATACTAGTGTTTTTGCCCTTAGGCTTACAATAATACATAATCATCAATCTAAATGCTTGAAACATGAAAAAAAATATGGAAAGATTCAAGAATCAAACCATAAACAACCACAAGAGTGAGAATCCGGATAGTAACGGAGCTAATCGGCACAATGGGGCTTGAATCCGGGTGAAAGCAAGAGCCTCCGGAGCCTGATAATTCGCCTGATGAGCTCCCAAAAGTCCAGAATGTCGAAATGAATGCTGCCTTCTGTTTTTTATAACTTTTTCAGATCGCACGGTCGTGCGATTAAAGTGCACGATCGTTCACTTTATAGCCCTGTTCACCATACCGTGTAACATCAGCAAATAATGGACCGGTCTTCGTATTCGCACGGTCGTGCCATTGGTTGCACGAGCGTGCATCTCGGAGAATATAGTGGCACGATCAACTGCACCGGCAGTGCATTGCCGGGCTGGAACTTGGTGTCGGAATTGCATGGGAGTTCCTTCTGTCGCATGATCGTGCGTTCCCGAGATGGCTTGCACTCATGATCGCACTGGCTGTGCAATGCCGAGGTGAGCCTGGTTATCGGATCCGCACGGTGGTGCCACCAGATGCACGACCGTGCAACTTGCCCAAATCAGAATTCTTCACAGAAACTTCGCAGCTCTGCCGTTTCGCCCGGAAAATCCTCGTTTTCATCATCCTCTTGTTTGGCACGCTGTTTTAGGCCCGTAAACAAAAGTAAACCCGATTAAGTATCCGATTCTCGGTTTTACGGCCAAAAACACGTAAAATGGGGATAAAATAGGGGGAATAAAGTATGTGTAATTTGGTGAATATCACACACTTCTCATCGGTTTCCTTCCTCGAGCTCTCGGACTTGCCCCGACCGTTCAGATTTTACGTCTGCTTTGGCCTTGCCCGATGACTTCCCGGTTTCCTCCTTCTTTTCAAGACCACCTTTGCGAGCGGCGTCGTCCGCTAACGACTTCACCAATGTTGTAGCCTCTAGGTAGGTAGTGGGTTTCGCTGATGTGACCATGCTTCGAATCCGTGGTGACAGCCCCCAGATATACCTCTCTACCTTTACATACTCAGGAGTAACCATTCGTGGAACTAACCTCGCCAAGTCGTTAAAACGAGAAGTGTAAGCTCTGACGTTCAGACCTTCCATGGTTAGATTCCAAAAGTCGGTCTCAATTTTCTGTATTTCGCTGCGCGGGCAGTATTCCTTCAGGAGAATCTCTTTAAGTTCGTTCCAGGTTAGACCATAGGCAGCGTCTTCACACAAAATTTGAACTTGCGAGTTCCACCCGGACAGTGCTTCATCTAGAAAAGAACAAGAAGCATACCTCACCCTTTGATCAGCAGCACAACCACTGATTGCCATGACGGATTCCATCTTCTCAATCCACCTGGTGATATCTAAGGGTCCTTCGGCACCGGTAAATGATCGTGGGTTACAGCCCTGGAATGTTTTATAAGTACATCCGTGAACTGTTCATAAGGTCAATGAAAATCAGGAATACGTTCTGATTATGTCATAACACATGAACTACTAAAACTTTCCGATCATATTTTACCTGGAGGATTTCCCATCTATGGTCCACCAAAACCATGCCCATGAGCACCACGTCCAAGTCCCTGGCAGTATTAACGTGTTGGGCTATGAGTTATGCCAACTCTTCCGGTGTGGTAGGTAGTCCAAAACTCTGTCTTGCTTTTGGCGGCATTTCATCGTTTCTATTATTACAACAATAATAATCACATGAGACGATAACCAAAAATAATTCAATCATTAAATGCTAGTGGACCAAACATTGCGCATGCATAATATCCACATATTAATAAGAATAAATTTTTAAACCAAAAGTAATTCATTGATATTCATCATAGAAATTAATTAAACTTGTTCTTAGTACATAATGACCATCTTTGGAATATCTACGTCGACACCCAAAACAAGTTCACACAAAATTTCCACATAATATCCCAAAAATATAATTGGCACGCAGACCCCAAACAAAGAGTATAAAAAAGTGTCTAACATAATAACCAACAAAAACAAACAACAACAACTACAAGCATCAACGTTTCAAACCCATAAATTCTAACATCTCCCTGACAAGCTTCTCCAAATCCACTATTCTCCAGTGCATCTGATCCATCACATTATCATCTAAATCCTTCAACTCGTCATACCAATCCATCTGTCCCTCGAGGTTGATGCGTGTGAAGTGTCGTATAGATTTAATGTATATTTTAAGCCCTTTTACACTTTTTAGCCAAGTTTAAAATTTATAAAACATGATATTTACTAACACTAAACACACATATGGGCAAGTGCACCTATCGTAAGCGTAGTATAGTGTTGGTAAGATACTGAGGTCGTCCAAGGACACAAGAGCTTTTAGTACCGGTTTATCCTCAACGTCTAATTAAATCAAAAGTTTAGAAAAAGGTTTTTAAACTAGAAAAATAAAACTAACTAAAATGCTGAAAAATAAAATAAAAATAAAACAGATAGACAAGATGAATCACTTGGATCTGACTCGTGTGTAGTGTAACCTTTGATTATTTCTGCACTTTTGCACTTTTTAAGAGATTATCTTAGTTATTGTAGTAGGCCCCTCTTTTGAAGGTGACGTTACCCTCAACCCAGTAGTTTGAGTCAGCAAGGATACAATCCTAAACGGTCGGATTATTGAAAGATAATTAATTAAGTTATTAATGCATAATGTGGTAGGCCCCTCTTTTGAAGGTGACGTTACCCTCGGCTACGTAGTCTGAGTCAGCAGGGATACAATCCTAAGTAGCCGGGTTAAAGTATTAATAGTAGCTTACATATGAGGGGATCAAAGAGTTTGGACCCCCGCCATCCAATACCGGTGGGTATTGAAGGAGGTCCTACTAAATTTGACCCAGGTCCTTGCAGGATCTATACACTGAACAAGGCAAGACTCTTACCAAACCGTTCCCTTAACCCCTGACCTGGTAGCTAACATATCTCCATATAGACCGTGGAGATACGAATGGTGAAAATCTTTTATTTTATATAGACAGTAAAATAATGCCAAGACACCACGGACAAACGATAAGGAAGAATCACCTTCAACATAAGAAACTAGTTATTAAAGTCATTAATACATAACCAAATAAAAAGTGCGAAAAAAATTAAAAATAAAAAGTATTACACTAAACACTTGTCTTCACCAAGTGATGTAAGAGACTTAGGCAAACATGGCCTTTGATTGTCAAGAACTCTTACGATCAATCGTGGATCCCGAGACTACTACACACACTCTATGATGGATGATAGTGGTGGATGTGGGTTGTGATGGTGGTGGAGGGTGGGTGTAGTGTGAGAGAGGTGGTTTGCCAAGGGATGGTTTGCAAATGAGCCAAGCACCCCTATTTATAGCCTGAACAGCAGCTCGTGCACGGCCCCATGTCCATTGGGCATGGCCCCGTGTCCATCTTCCTTCTCTTTCTTCATTAATTGCAGTTTGTCTGCATTAGTTGACCACGCCCCCGTGTCCGCTGGGCACGATCCCGTGTGCAGAAGCGTATCTGTACTATCAAGATTTCCTCAGATTCTGCGAATCTTAGAGTTGACCACGGCCCCGTGTCCGCTGGGCACGCCCCCGTGGTGGGTGATAGAAGCTTCTACAGCTTTGTCTTTTCAGCAGACACTTGGGCACAACCCCGTGCTCACTGAGCACGAGGCGTGTTCAGCCTTCTGTTTTCTTGTTTTTCTTGGGAAGATGTTGTTGGGGGGGGGGGGGGGTCGGGCATGCCACGTTTATCCCTTTTCTTGTTTTTTTGTTAGATTTGGCTGCCTTTTTGCTTCTTTTGTTCATTTGAGCTCATTTAATCCTGAAAATACAAAAGGAAGACAAAAACACACTTTTTCCAACATTAGTACTAAAAAAGGGTTAGTTTTATGCCTCATTTGATGAAATTTATATGTTGCATTTTGCACACATCAAATACCCCCATACTTGAATCTTTGCTTGTCCTCATGCAAAACTCTTTATAATGTGGCTTAACACTCCCAAATGGAATGGGTAGAAGAGAAGGTTTTTGGGCTTGTCATAGAGTGTCGGGATTTCCAAGATTCTTGATTAAGTTTTATTTTTATTTATTTACAGTCCTATTCGTCATGATTTATTTAAAATATTACATAAGATAAATTACTTATTAGGGCATAACATGCCTTTTTAAAATTCCATTTATATACAAGTTCACATACCTCACGAGGGATCACTCAACACTCGGCCGAAGATGTATTTTTGGGAAACACTCGAGAGCGGCATGGAACTTACTTCTACCATAAGCTTGCCAAGCAATCAATCCTCCTACTTTTTAACTATATACCTTTGTAAACATCAAGAGGACTTTTTGGGGGTGAAGGGTTAGGCTTGGGTTAAAGGTAGGTGGTTGGGTTAGTGGTTAGTAGAGAAGGGTGAAAAGGCGTAAAAAGCGTCGGTTTTTGCAAAACATATTGTTTTTGTGACTTTTTATTCCAATGAACTATTTCTAAAACAAGCTTTATTTTTTTGAGCTTTGTTTGTTTATTGCAAACTTCATTTTTTTGTTCAACATAATAGAGTCACACAAAAACCAAGCTTTGTTACTAAAATAAAGGGTTTAAAATGAAAAAAAAGGGTTTTGGTGGGTGAAAAGGGTGTTTGTTTTGGGTTAAGAAATGAAAAGGTTTAGGCTCAAAGGGGTTAACTAGGGGGATTTTGGGTAGGTGGTAAAAAAAAGAAAAATAATGGTGTAGAAATAAGAAAAGGTTAGTCCTAATGCCTCCATCATTTACTTACTCGGGTTTAAGTTGGTAAGGACCGGGAATGTATCGTCGTGGAAAGTTCTAGACTCGTAAGAACCAAGCGGCTATTCACACAAGAAACAAAAAAATGAGTATTTAGTTTAAAGATGTGTATTTGTATGCTCAATAAAGGCTCAAAACTCACTTTTTGTGGGAATGGGTTTTTATGTGATCAAGTATATATAATCAAATTTTAACTAGGTTTGTCATGCTGTTTCACAATTTTCTTATGTTAGTTCTTTTTTATCACGACGCTATCGGTTGTAAATTTGTAAAAATATCACCTTTTTAGAAATTTGAAATTCCCAATTTAAACCTAGACACGTAAGAAAATTGAAAGATTTTTGAAAAAAAATTGGGGTGTTTAGCGGTTCCAATAGAGTTTTGTGTAAGTCTTGTAATTAGGACTTGCAAAATTCAAGGTTTTAGCATCCCCCCCCCCCCCACACTTAAATTACAAATTGTCCTCAATGTGTCCCAAAAATAAGTTTTTAGGTTCGATCACAGCAGCAGGTGGGACGACTGATGGCTCTAACGGTCGAGCCGAGACAAAAGTGGCGTCCACCACTGGTGCGACACTGAGAGATCCTCCGATAATAGGGACAACTCTAATCACATCATCGATAATTGGTACAGTTCCAGATGATTGTCCCGTCTCATGAATCGAGAGAGGTGTATCACCGTCATCATCTATCCACCCATTGCTAGTGAAAGCATATCGGGGGTCTACTTGGATGGCAAAAGCAGCAGGGTCGACGTGGAAAGAAGAAGCAAACTCGGCAATACCAACCATCTGTGGAGTCGTGATAGGTATCTCTGGTAGAATGGATCTAGGTGAAGTCTCAAAATCTGGCTCGCTACCTGAGTCGTGGATCTTGATGACCTCGTGCTCGTGCGACATCTGTGACACATTTATAACCGTACAAGTAAGTGTGTGATCAAATGAATAGGAACACATAAGGCCCAAATAAACAGAAAATCACGTATGCACATAAACACGCAATGGTTTTCACACATGATAAAATTTTCCATGTTTATTTAAAAATTTTGGCTTCGAGAATTTTGGACTTTAAATCTCAAAATTCTTCAGTTGAAGTCTAGAGTTCTCCCCGAAAACATCTAGTTCGCTAACAACCATTGGCTCTGATACCAACTTCTGTCACACCCCAAAAACGTCGCAGCGGAATATAAAACGTAGTGGTGACGGAAGTTGGTGCCCATTTCTATCTTGATGATCGATGCAGTAAATTGTTGGACAGAATAACTTAATTTAAAACATAAGTTTTAAACATAAAGTTTTAAAACGTTACACAACCATGACAATGTTAAGTTTATTTGATCCTCATGGATCATATTACATTCGTCCCAGAAAGTTTTAAAAAGTTAGTCCAACATATTATGTGACAAAACATGCATCATCAACCACAAGATGCGCCCTGATTCCCAAAGCCGAACTCAAGTAGCTGAAGAACACGTTAAAATCAAGTGTCAACAATTGATCCAAAGGAAAAAGCTTTCTTGTGACACTCTTGGTTTTCCTGAGCAACCTTCTTGTAATAGCATTATGTGTACGTACGTTTTAACTGAAAGTTTGTGAATTATCTTGGTGTGCTATGTGATCCTTGTATTTAGTTATGTGTATGTAGTGTATATATATATGTGTATATTAGTGAGCCGAGACCACTAGGACCCGACCTGAGACCACTCGGTCTCGAGTGAACCAAACCAGTAGGGCCACGCACCCGTGAAGCCCACTCGGAAACCCATTAGGGTGCACCGAACTTAGAACGGGTATAACCCCCCCCCCCCCCCCCCACTTAAGCCAACATTTCCCTATTTTGGACACTCCATCATTAGCTCAAATCCCCAAACATTCCCCCACACTCACTCCTACACACTCTCCTACATTCTCTCTCACTAAAACCCTAGCAACATCACCCTCTCCTCTTGTCTCGGATCAATAGTAGCAGCTCAAGCTCTTATCCTAGCTCGTAATCTAAGCTAGGAGGTCCCCTTTCGGCTGATTTCACACAACTCTCACACCCGAACACCATCTGGTTAGTGTCTCACATTGCTAGATATTGTGATGCTTGGTTGATAAATGATATGCATGCCTAGTTTAAATGTCTCTTGGTATGATTTGTATGATTTAGTTGGTTGGAAATAACTAAATGATATAGATAATTGTTTCGAACCAAGGATTGTATGTGGAAGGTTGGACACAAATCTGTTTAGGTAAATGATAATCATGAGTGTTAGCTATGTGTTGATTTGGATGATGGTATACAAGGACACTATATCGAGTGCATAGATCTTTTGATTAAACCGGTGATTAGGTGCTAGATATAGGGCCGATGATGATGACTGAATTGTGTTTTGATTTGGGTAAACATGCTTGCAAACGATGAACTGGATGAATATGGGTTGAATATGATACGAATATTTGAAATTGTTATGTTTGATCCGTTTTGATAAGGAATGAGACAAGGAAACATGTTTGTGATATTTGATTGGTTAGTACATAAAATCATGATATTGCAATTCTATTGGATAGTACATCAGAGGTTCTAGAAGGATCTCCTCATTAGACAAACGAGTCGAGACCCCCAGTTTCGACTCGAGACCAGGCAGCGAGACCAACAGCCACACTTCCGGGACTCAAGACTGGTACGATCTCGAGTCGAGATCCCCTGATCTGCACTCGAGATGGGACTCGAGACCCGCATGATTTCGAGTTGGACGTTCACTAATCGAGACCACCTGGTCTCGACCGGGCTGCCTACCTTAGTTATTGGGCCACGATGTGTTTTGTCATGTTTGGGCTGCATGTTTAACTAGACTATGTGCTAATTGCTGATTAACTGTTTAAGGATTAGAACAGGCCCAATAACTTAAAGGATTATTGTATGTTATGCATGCTATGTGTTAGTTACGTGTAGAATGTGCGTGACTTCTCTGTACCCAAACCTGACCCATATTGGTAACCATGTTAGGACGTGGTGACCAGCGTGCTTGACCAAGTAATCTAGTCTGCCGAGCAACCCAAGGTAAGTTCACAACTTTTAAAGCATGCGTTCCCGGTGGTTGGGAAACGGAACTTAAAACAACGCTATCCCCTTATGAGGGATGCGAACCTACTTTTCTCCCCTCATGCGGGACCTTTAGTTAATTACTATTTAAATTGCATGCAACAAGCAATACTAAATGAAACTCTATCACTCAAGTCCCTACTACTTAATACTGATTAGTCGTCGGGGCCTAGCGAACAGGTTATTAGTTGATAGCGCTATTTAGGTCTCACCAGCCTCACACCGTGACCGCGTATGGGATCGGGAGTGAACTAATAGACTCTGGTAAACCGTCAATGATGATAGAACATTGACAAACGGGGCACTCTACGGAAACGTACAGTCGCATAGTATTCGGTATTGTAAAACAGTTTAGTAGCTTACTTATGGGGTAGCTACCCATGGCATGGTATAAATGAGTAAATTAACCATTGAAACAAGTTTTTGGAATTAAAAACTGGACAAACTCGTGAACTCGCCAACATTATGTTGATACCCTACTGCATGCTTTGCAGGTACCCACTAACTCAGGAGCTTGCATCTTGGGGATGTGTTGGGGTCGTCTTAACCCGTGTGTTGGGCTCTATAATAAACTTAAACTATGAACTTGGTTTGAACTGTGTTGCCTATGCTTCCGCTACATATTTAGACTGCTATTTGAACTTAAAACTTTTGAACTTTAATTATGGTATTTACTAACCCTTGTGGTTGGTGAACATTATTACTATTATTAATTGGATGCTAAATATAATTGGTGGCTGGATCCTGGTCAGTCACACACCTTGTGGTAGTACTCCGCACGTGGATTTGAGGGTGTGACAGATTGGTATCAGAGCCATTGGTTATAGTGAACTTGGTTTTAAAAGGAAAGTCTTTTTGAGAAAAACCAGACTCTAACCCGTGACTCATGACGACACTACACTCCAAGTGCAAGACTCAATGTATTAGACCTCATGGCTCGGACTTGTGTTTACTTGCTTGTTTATTTTATGACTATGCTCTACTATACGTACTAGTGTGCCTAGTTAGATAGATACACATCCCTCTCCTATCTCCTTCTCGCTACGTTACGACATCGCACTCATATTGTGTTTTCTGGTTGTGAAGACAATGAGTGGACGCGGAAGAGGAAACGTTAACATGACTCAGGCTCAGTTCGCTAACCTGCTCAACACGGTGGCTGCAGCTTTCGCAGCTCGCCGTGGAGGTAAACCCGTTATTTTAGGATGTTTGGATTCTACCCCCGCATCGTCTTTTCATCTCTAAACCTATTCGCTTCGCTTCTCACGACAGGTCTGCCTGCACCTGCGTAACCATGTGTTTGTACTTTCAAAACCTTTATGGATTGCAAGCCTCTCCCTTTCAATGGCACTGAGGGTGCCATAGGTCTTCTGCACAGGATTGAGAAGGCCGAAGTTGTGTTTGCTGTCTACGAGTGTCCTCCTGCTAATTGGGTGAAGTTTGCTACTGGTACGCTTGAAGGAAACGCGCTTTCATGGTGGAAAGCGCAGATTCAGATGCTTGGTTTGGAAACTGCTAATGCTACTGCTTGGGAAGATTTCAAGAACATGATCAAGGAAGAGTACTGTCACAGGAATGACATCCACAAGCTCGAAAACGAGTACTACGAGCTTAAGATGGTTGGATCAGAGATTGAGACCTACACCAAGCAGTCCAACGACTACGCTGCTCTCTGTCCAAACATGTCTCGACCTGCTTATCGAAGGATCGAAATGTACATCAAGGGTTTGGTTCCAGAAATCCAGAGCTTGGTCACTTCAGCTAACCTCACTACCATTCAGCCAGTCATTCGTCTTGCTCACAAACTCACTGATTAGGCTATGGAACAGGGCAAGCTACCCAAAAGGATCAGTGCTACTGCTGGAGCTTCTAGTGATAACAAACGTAAGTGGGATGGAAATCAGGGTAAGGATGCTAACCCCACTCAGTCCCTAGTTCAGCAAAGGAAGACTGAAAACAACAAGGGCCCTCAGCAACAGGGTGGCTATCGAGGGAACCACCCCAAGTGTAACAAGTGTAACCGGCATCACAGTGGGCCATGTGGAAAGAGTCAGTGTCAGCGATGCAACAAGATGGGGCATGAATCCAAAGACTGCAGAAGCCAGCTTCCTGCTAGGCAGAATCAGCAACAACCACAGCAACATCAGCAGCAAGGAAACAATCGTGGATGCTTCAAATGTGGAGTAACGGGGCACATGCGAAGGGATTGCCCTGAACTGAACCAAAACCACAACAACAACCAGGACGCTGGAAACAACGAACCTAACAACAACAATGTTGGAAATGGTACAAGAGGAAGGGCTTTTGTGATTGGAGCTGGAGAAGCTAGGAATGATCCCAACGTCGTAGCGGGTAAGTTCCTACTCGATGATCGTTATGTTACTGTATTGTTTGATTCTGGAGCCGATGCTAGCTATGTATCCCTATGTATTAGTAAGAAGCTTAAGCGTACGCCTACGATGTTGAGTTCTAAGCATATCGTCGAGTTAGCTAATGGTAGAAACATCGAGGCCTCACACGTTATCAGTAACTGCAAACTAGTATTGTCTGGTCAGACCTTCTGCATCGATCTCTTCCCTATCGTTCTTGGAAGCTTTGACGTCGTCATTGGTATGAATTGGTTATCCAAACATTTGGCCGAAATCCTCTGTCTAGAGAAAATGGTTCGTATTCCCCGTCTTTTTGGCGAACCCCTCATCGTTCAAGGTGACAAAGGCGGAGCAGTCACAAGCATCATCTCGTTCTTAAAAGCCCAGAAGTGTTTACGAAAGGGGCACACCGCTATCTTAGCACTTGTCACCGACAAGCAGGAAAAGAAAAAGAGAATCGAAAATTTTCCAGTTGTACGTGACTATCCCGAGGTATTTCCTGAAGAATTACCTGGACTCCCTCCTCACCGTCAGGTCGAATTCCAAATCGAGCTAACTCCCAGAGCGGCACCTATAGCTTGCGCGCCTTATCGACTAGCCCCCGCTGAACTAAAGGAACTTTCTACGCAACTGTAAGAACTTTTGGATAAAGAATTTATCCGTCCTAGTTCGTCACCCTGGGGAGCACCAGTGCTTTTTGTCAAAAAGAAGGATGGTACATTCCATATGTGCATCGACTATCGTGAGCTGAACAAGGTTACCATCAAGAACCGTTACCCACTCCCGCGCATCGACGATCTATTCGACCAGCTGCAAGGATCGAGCTACTACTCCAAGATTGATCTGCGATCAGGTTATAATCAGTTGAGAGTCCGCGACGAGGACATCTCTAAAACTGTGTTCAGAACTCGTTATGGTCATTACAAGTTTCTCGTCATGCCTTTTGGAATGACCAATGCGCCTACGGTTTTTATGGACCTCATGAACCGAGTGTGCAAACCCTACCTTGACAAGTTTGTGATTGTGTTTATCGACGACATCCTGATCTACTCGAAAAGTCAGAAGGAGCATGAACATCACATGCGTCTTATTCTCGAACTCCTTCGCAATGAGCAACTGTACGCCAAGTTCTCGAAATGTGACTTATGGCTTCAAGAAGTCCATTTCCTTGGGCACGTGGTCAATAAGGACGGAATTCAAGTCGATCCAGCTAAGATCGACACTATAAAGAATTGACCTACACCAAAGACGCCGACCGAAGTTCGCCAATTCTTGGGATTGGCAGGGTACTATCATAGATTCATCAAGGGATTTTCGAAGATCGCTCAACCCCTCACGACTCTCACTCAGAAGGGTATTGCTTACAAGTGGAATGAAGCTTAGGAATCTGCCTTTCAGCAGTTAAAGGATAACCTTTGTAGTGCTCCTATCCTCTCGTTACCTGAAGGTACCGACGACTTTGTGGTTTACTACGACGCGTCTATTCATGGGCTCGGTTGCGTGTTGATGCAACGCGATAAAGTTATCACTTACGCTTCTCGACAACTTAAGATTCACGAAAGGAACTACACAATGCACGACTTGGAACTCAGAGCGGTCGTTTTTGCACTCAAGATTTGGAGACATTACTTGTACGGTACCAAGTGCACGATTTACACCGATCACAAGAGTCTCCAGTATATTTTGGAGCAGAAATAGTTGAACATGAGGCAACGCAGATGGGTAGAACTCCTTAACGACTACGAATGCGCGATCAAGTATCATCCAGGCAAGGCCAATGTGGTGGCCGACGCCCTCAGTAGGAAGGAAACCAGACCTAAGCGTGTTCATGCCTTACAGCTCACTATCCACTCGAACCTCCCTAGTCAGATTCGTAGTGCTCAAATGGAAGCACTCAAGGAGGAAAACCTTCCAGCCGAATCCCTACGAGGTATGGAGAAACGGTTGGAACACAAGGACGATGGTGTTCGTTACGTTGCTGGTCGCATTTGGATTCCATCTTATGGAAATCTCCGAGAACTTGTGATGGACGAAGCGCACAAATCTCGCTACTCGGTACATCCTGATGCTGATAAAATGTATCACGATCTCAAAGTCCTGTATTGGTGGCCTAACATGAGAGTCCTCATTGCTAAGTACTTTAGCAAATGCTTGACCTGTGCTAGGGTCAAGGTCGAATACCAGAAGCCGTCAGGCTTGTTGCAACAACCAGAGCTGCCAACATGGAAATGGGAGCAGATTTCCATGGATTTTGTTACAAGCTTACCTAGATCCCAAGGTGGGAACGACACTATTTGGGTCATCGTGGACCACCTAACTAAGTCTACACATTTCCTCGCGATTAAGGAAACAAATAAGTATTCGAAGCTCGCTGCCATCTACTTAAAGGAAATAGTTTCTAGGCACGGGGTGCCAATCTCCATCATTTCTGATTGTGACCCACGCTTTACATCCGAGTTATGGCAAGCTACCCATAGATCCTTTGGCTCACGTCTGGATATGCGCACTACTTACCACCCCCAGACCGATGGTCAAACGGAACGTACCATCCAAACGCTTGAAGATATGCTGAGAGCATGTGTTATTGATTTTGGTCCAACATATCACGAATCGGGAGATCAAAACCCTCAAACGTAGCCAGATACCTATCGTACGAGTCCGTTGGAACTCGCGCCGTGGCCCAGAGTTTACCTGGGAACGGGAAGACCAGATGAAGCAGAAATATCCCCAGTTTTTTCCTAACGAAACTCCCAGCACTGAAGCTACAACCGAATTTCGGGACGAAATTCCAAACTAACAGGGGGATGATGTGACACCCCGTTGAAACGTTCTCACTCATACTAGCTTGTCAGTGGCTGCACTATAACTTTCGGGACGAAAGTTCTTAAAACTCGGGGATAATGTGACACTCTTGGTTTTCCCGAGCAACCTTCTTGTAATTGCATTATGTGTACGTATGTTTTAAATGAAAGTTTGTGAATTATATTGGTGTGCTATGTGATCCTTGTATTTAGTTATGTGTATGTAGTGTATATATATGTGTGTATATTAGTGAGCCGAGACCGCTAGGACCCGACCTGAGACCACTCGGTCTCGAGTGAACCAAACCAGTAAGGCCACGCACCCGTGAAGCCCACTCAGAAACCCATTAGCGTGCACCGACCTTAGAACAGGTATAAACACCCCCCCCCCCCACTTAAGCCAACATTTCCCTATTTTGGACACTCCATCATTAGCTCAAATCCCCAAAAATTCCCCCACACTCACTCCTACACACTCTCCTACATTCTCTCTCACTAAAACCCTAGCAACATCACCCTTTCCTCTTGTCTCGGATCAATAGTAGCAGCTCAAGCTCTTGTCCTAGCTCGTATTCTGATGCGTGTTAGGTGTATATGTAGGTTTAAGTATATTTTAAGCCCTTTTACACTTTCTTTAGCCAAGTTTTAAATTTATAAAACACGATATTTACTAACACTAAACACACATATGGGCAAGTGCACCCATCGTGAGCGTAGTATAGTGTTGGTAAGATTCCGAGGTCGTCCAAGGACACAAGAGCTTTTAGTACCGGTTTATCCTTAACGTCTAATCAAATCAAAAGTTTAGAAAAATGTTTTAAATTAAGAAAATAAAATCTAACTAAAATGCTGAAAAATAAAAATAAAAGAAAAACAGATAGACAAGATGAATCACTTGGCTCCGACTCGTGTTTAGTGTAACCTTTGATTATTTCCGCACTTTTGCACTATTTAAGAGATTGTCTTAGTTATTTTAGTAGGCCCCTCTTTTGGAGGTGACGTTACCCTCAACCCAGTAGTTTGAGTCAGCAAGGATACAATCCTAAAGGGTCGGATTATTGAAAGATAATTAATTAAGTTATTAATGCATATTGTGGTAGGCCCCTCTTTTGAAGGCGACGTTACCCTCGGCTAAGTAGTCTGAGTCAGCAGGGATACAGTCCTAAGTAGCCAGATTAAAATATTAATAGTAGTTTAACTTATGAGGGGGTCAAAGAGTTTGGACACCCACCATCCAATACCGTTAAGTATTGAAGGAGGTCCTACTAAATTTGACCCAGGTCCTTTGCAGGATCTATACACTGAACAATGGCAAGACTCTTACCAAACCGTTCCCTTAACCCCCGACCAGGTAGCCAACATACCTCCATATAGACCATGGAGATATGAATGGTGAAAATCTTTTATTCTATATAGACAGTAAAATAATGCCAAGACACCACGGACAAACGATAAGGAAGAATCACCTTCAACATAAGAAACTAGTTATTAAAGTCATTAATACATAACCAATTAAAAAGTGCAAAAAGATTAAAAATAAAAAGTATTACACTAGTCACTTTGTCTTCACCAAGTGATGTAAGAGACTTAGGCAAACATGGCCTTGATTGTCAAGAACTCTTACGATCAATCTTGGATCCCGAGACGGCTCACAGACTCTATGATGGACAATGGATGATGGTGGTGGATGATGGTGTTATGGTGGTGGTGGGTGGTGGGTGAAGTGTGAAAGAGGTGGTGTGCCAAGGGATGGTTTGAGCTTGAGCCAAGCACTCCTATTTATAGGCTGAACAGAAGCTCGGGCACGGCCCCGTGTCCACATCCTTCTCTTTCTTCATTAATTGCTCTTGTCTTTATTAGTTGACCACGGCCCGGTGTCCGCTGGGCACGACCCCGTGTGCAGAAGCGTATCTGTACTATCAAGATTTGCCTAGATTCTGCGAATCTTATAGTTGACCACGACCCCGTGTCCGCTGAGCACGGCCCCGTGGTGGGCGATGGAAGCTTCTACAAGTTTGTCTTTTATGCTGACACTTGGGCACGCCCCCGTGCTCACTGAGCACGGGGCGTGTTCAGCCTTCTGCTCTCTTGTTTTGCTTGGGAAGATGCTTTCGGGGAGGTCGGGCATGCCACGTTTGTTCCTTTTCTTGTATTTATGTTAGATTTAGCTGCCTTTTTGCTTCTTTTGTTAATTTGAGCTCATTTAATCCTGAAAATACAAAAGGAAGACAAAAACACACTTTTTCCAACATTAGTACTAAAAAAGGGTTAGTTTTATGCCACAATTGATGTAATTTATATGTTGCATTTTGCACACATCATATTCTAAGCTAGGAGGTCCCCTTTCGGCTGATTTCACACCACTCTCACACCCGAACACCATCCGGTTAGTGTCTCACATTGCTAGATATTGTGATGCTTGGTTGATAAATGATATGCATGCCTAGTTTAAATGTCTCTTTGTATGATTTGTATGATTTAGTTGGTTGGAAATGACTAAATGATATAGATAATTGTTTTGAACCAAGGATTGTATGTGGAAGGTTGGACACAAATCTGTTTAGGTAAATGATAATCATGAGTGTTAGCTATGTGTTGATTTGGATGAAGGTATACAAGAACACTATATCGAGTGCATAGATCTGATGATTAAACCGGTGATTAGGTGCTAGATATAGGGCCGATGATGATGACTGAATTGTGTTTTGATTTGGGTAAACATGCTTGCAAATGATGAACTGGAAGAATATGGGTTGAATGTGACATGAATATTTGAAATTGTTATGTTTGATCCGTTTTGATTAGGAATTAGACAAGGAAACATGTTTGTGATATTTGATTGGTTAGTACATAAAATCATGATATTGTAATTCTATTGGATAGTACATCAGAGGTTCTAGAAGGATCTACTCATCAGACAAACGAGAAAGACCCCGGTTTCGACTCGAGACCAGGCAGCAGACATCAAAAACTCGAGACCAGCAGCCACACTTCTGGGACTCGAGACTGGTACGATCTCGAGTCTAGATCCTCTGATCTGCACTCGAGATGGGACTCGAGACCCGCATGATTTCGAGTTGGACGTTCACCGTGGTCTCGATCGGGCTACCTACCTTAGTTATTGGGCCACGATGTGTTTTTGTCATGTTTGGGCTACATGTTTAACTGGACTATGTGCTAATTACTGATTAACTGTTTAAGGATTAGAACAGGCCCAATAACTTAAAGGATTATTGTATGTTATGCATGCTATGTGTTAGTTATGTGTAGAATATGCGTGACTTCTCTATACCCAAACCTGACCCATACTGGTAACCATGTTAGGACGTGGTGACCAGCGTGCTTGACCAAGTAATCTAGTCTGCCTAGCAACCCAAGGTGAGTTCACAACTTTTAAAGCATGTGTTCCCGGTGGTTGGGAAACGGAACTTAAAACAACGCTATCCCATTGTGAGGGATGCGAACCTACTTTTCTCCCCTCATGCGGGACCTTTAGTTAATTACTGTTTATATTGGATGCAACGAGCAATACTAAACGAAACTCTATCACTCAACTCCTTACTACTTAATACCGATTAGTCACCGGGGCCTGGCGAACGGGTTATTAGTTGTTAGCGCTATTTAGGTCTCACCAGCCTCACACCGTGCCTGCGTATGGGATCGGGAGTGAACTAATAGACTCTGGCAAACCGTCAATGATGATAAAACATTGACAAACGGGGCACTCTACGGAAACGTACAGTCACATAGTATTCGGTATTGTAAAAAAGTTTAGTAGCTTACTTATGGGGTAGCTCCCCATGGCATGGTATAAATGAGTAAATTAACTGTTAAAAAAAGTTTTTGGAATTAAAAACTGGACAAACTCATGAACTCGCCAACATTATATTGATACCCAACTGCATGCTTTATGGGTACCCAGTGACTCAGGAGCTTGCAACTTGGGGATGTGTAGTGGTCATCTTAACCCGTGTGTTGGGCTCTATAATAAACTTAAACTATGAACTTGGTTTGAACTGTGTTGCCTATGCTTCAGCTACTTACTTAAACTGCTATTTGAACTTAAAACTTTTGAACTTTAAATATGGTATTTACTAACCCTTGTGGTTGGTGAACATTATTACTATTATTAATTGAATGCTAAATATAATTGGTGGCTGGATCCTGGTCATTCACACGCCTCGCGGTAGTACTCCGCACGTGGATTTGAGGGTCTGGCATTTCTAATTATGGGTTTATTATAAAACATCCATATAATTTATGAAAGTCCATTCATTTCCTTAATAAAATCCATGGGTCAACCGTCGCAGGCGTTTACCCGAGACCTCCGAATGTGGCATCTTCCCAAGTTTACATATTAAATTTATAATATCAAATGTTCGGACTCGTATGTTAGCTAGACATTACGAACTATATATTTACAATGTAGGGATAATCAAGGCTAGACTATAAACAGAATATCAATTCGTCGTTTGACTTGACACGGGGCGACCCGTCACGACGGGGTTGTCAACCCCATAGATCTAGAACAATTCCTCGCGTGCAATGCTTAAATGATTAAACGCCATCACTGGCGCATGGTCCATATCGAGACCATCTATGATGTCTGCCTCACGTACAATATATATATCCTACTAATATGAAAAATTTAATATATGATGTTGTACGAATTCCCTGAAATCCCCACCGAAATGTAACCCTATGCCGATACTTACTCTCTTGAGATCAAGCAAATTCATCCCAACTACACGGTAGTTTTCCCCCAAACACCGTACTAATCCCCGTTTCTCCCCGAAACATATTTATTCACTAAAACCGTTTCTCCCCGAAACATATTTATTTAACAAATCCATATATTTTCAATGAAAATATATATTTTATATATCAAAAGGTATGTTTTATTCAAAAACATTATTAAACCCTTTTTATGCGTGTTCTTCCCCCAAAACATATACAAAACAGTAAACGAGGGGGGTTTAGTGACACTCACCTTTGGGTGCGTATTTTTAAATAGCGCAATCCCACTGATTGATTTCTACATGTCCTATTATACGTAAGAACGATTTATGAATCAATATATCACAAAAATCCTAAGTTTCTCTGTTTCTCAGAATTTTCACATAACTTTGAGATTTTCTCGAAAAGTTATTATTTTTTATTATGTTGGCACGTTAATATGTATATGAGTCTATATATATACATTTTTAAGATTTTGCGACTTGAACGATTTTATTGGTGACCGTTATCATGTATATCCATCAACACACCCGTTTATACGTAATATATCTACGATTTGCGCGTTGTAATATATATATACATAAACGTACACATAAATCAACATCGTAACACGCATAATCTCATTAACTTATTCATTTTGTCATTTTTAAGGCATGCATACATAAAATAACTTATATTTATCAAATTTCATGCTCGACAAACAAGCTACACATTAAACGCGATTTTACCGATTCTAAACGCACAAGTGTACATGCATACTCTAATTTCCCCACTATCATGTCAAAACTCAACATATTATCACATTCACATATTTAAATCACATAACACATTTTAACACATAAGGTTCACCCAAAAATTACCCATACTAGTGTTCATTGAAAAACGCGTATTTTAGTGATTCGGTAACGTTTTCGGGCATCGGAAGTCATGTATGACCAACCAAACACCAAGTAAACTTAAAATTAGTTAAAATACTCATTTTTAAACTAAAAAAATATCAATTTACTTACTGATCTAAATCAGTTTCATAAAAATCGTTCGAAAAGCCGATTTTTTACCGTTTTACCGCATAGTTTTGCGTTAAACGTTACTATAACCATCCCAACTTGGAATGACTTGATATTTTAACATAATACATGTTATTTACTGATTTAAATAGTGATTATAATCATCTTAGTGCAGTTTTTGTGTAAGTCACATAAATCATGCGATTTCACGTATTTTACAACCTCTAATGCATCAAGTACAACATGCAAGACTAGTAAACTTTGTAATAAAGTTTTATATCATTAAAAACTTCAAAATAATCGTATTTTTAGTGTTTAGAATCTGTTCATAATATATTTTTATCAAATCATCATTTTGTGTTCATCTTTCACCATGCATGTTCAAATAAATGCCTCTAATGCATTCATATAGCATCATTATCATTTTATATGATCTAAATTATATATCCAACATACATTTAAGTCATGTTCAAATATTCAAGAACATCATCATCTATACATGATTAATCCTCATCATTTACCATAAATACAAGAAGCATGTTCTCACATATTTATGAACTAACAACAAAACTTCAATTGCATGCATACATATACATACATATACGACATATATACACATACATATGAACTTCCAAAGTTTACTTTTTATCACATCACTTTCAAATCTTGAATCACCTTTAGAACATTCTTTCATGACACATATTGATTCTTACACGCATCCTACTTTTCAAGTAATCATGTAACTCAAGAATCTTTTAATGAAAATAAAAAACACAAACACCTACACATACTCACACACTTATGGCACACATACATACATAGATACACCCATTTTTTTATTTCATTCAAAAACCCATTTGTTTTTTATTTCAAGTTTGTGATTAAACTCAAGAATAAGAGAAACTTCCATCATCATCAAGATCATCAAGAATCAAAGACAAGGTTTTTAAAATAAACTTTATACCTTCAAGTTCTTGAATGATTTTTAGTAAGGATTTGATGATATGAGACTTGATTGTTGCTTGAAACACCTTGAAATCACTTCTAAATCATCAAATGAACTTGAAAACACCTTGGAATGGATATGAATCTTCAAGATTAAGTTTGAAAATGAACATGGATGTTGTTCTAGGGGTGTTCGGCCGAGAATTTTAGAGAGAGAGAGGAGGTGAATTTGTTTGATCTTTGATTGCAACAATGGAGTATGTTAAGAGGTTTAATGATTATGTTATATTTCCAAGACCAACACTTGGCACAAGCAAGGGAGAGGTGGGCTTTCTAGCCGCCACCTATGTCCACATCATACATTCCTCTCACACAACTCACATATATATATATATATATATGTATGTAAATTAAAGTCAAAACTGGTATTTTACTGGATACCGGGTATTTTATCTAGCATTTTAATCCCGTTTTAGTCCGTCTTAAATTATTTTTATCATTCTATAAAAATAATCATACAAAATTATTACTGAAATAATTACCAATTGCCTTGACAGGCTGTGTTGACAGTATTTTGTCTATTACGCGCAGTATCGCGCGGTACGCGCTCAAACTCGAAAAATAGAGTTTCTTAGCGTTTTAATTTATTTTTCCTCACGATTATGATTCAAATTACTATTCTAATCATAACAGACTATTTTTAGGATTTTAACGCTGATCGGGTGGACACCGAAGTTCGTTTCGCATTTTAATCATTACGCGATAAGCGTTTATTTTATCATTGCCAACATAATTTTTACAAATGTGTGGATTCACCAACACATTACATATCACATGTAAATATCATAAACAGTCAAATACAGCCTTTTTATCTATTCACTACACGTGTTACAATTGTACGGTATGGCCTGCAAAGCCGGGTGTCACACTTGAGAGGTTAGCCTGATCAGAGAACGATAGAGTAAGCGTTGAACAGTTCGTTAAACGGTGCGTCGAAGAGATGAGTGAGCGGATAGTGGTCCGATCGGATGACCGTCCGGACGGACGGTCATTCGGACGGATGACCATTCGGTCAGAAGGTCATTCGTTGGAGTGAATGTGTTTGTGAAATGTTTAAACTTTATAGTTTTCGTTGTAGCATTTTTAAAAAGTGAGAAATATCTCTATATATCAGGTCATCCGGACGGATGGCCGTTCGGTCGGATGACGATTCGTTTGAAAGCTGATATACCTTGAAGTTTTGAAAATTGTTTAAGTGTTGAACATTACAGTCACCTGGCCGAATAGCCGTTCGATCGGAGGGTGATCCGATCGTATGGCTATTCGGGTGGGCAATTGTTTGGGTTAAAAACTTTGCAAAATCAGTTAAGTTGAAAAGTTTTTGCGGTTGAACCGAGACGATATGATGGCGCGTCAAACAACGGAAATCACATCAAGTTCAACTCATCCAATCGGACGGGAATCACCTCGTTCGACCAGACTCAGCTGTTCTTGACGGAGGTTTATGTTCAACCTGTGAATCGGTCATCTTGATTGGTAGAATCCATTTCCAGACCGGTTCTCCACTACAGAACGAGTAGAGAGCCTAAACGAGTCCAGATTCTAACAGTTTTGAGTAAAAAGGGAAAGATGGTTGAAGGAAAGTTTTGAAACAATTGAAAAATGTTTAGACTTAGTCGAAATTAATGTTGAAACATGTAGAAATCCATCAGATCCGAACCATTCTTGATGAGGTAAGGTCACACTTCAATGTTCATAAGAACTCCATGATGACGTCACCTTAGAACAGCCCAAATCAGATGATTTCATGGTTAAAGGTTGTGATTTGATGATGAAGATAATGAGAAAACGTGTATTCATGAAGGAAGTACAAGATTTGAGGAGAAAACTTACAAGAATCGTGAGAAATCGAGAGAAAAGAGGCTGAGAGTGCACTGGTCGGAGGGAGCTGTCACATCAATGAACAGTGATGTAACAGGAGGGGTATTTATAGTGTGAGAGGTGGAAAGGCGGTGGAGTTTAATGGGACGAACAAACTTTTGATTGAATGGCCGTCTGATCGGATGGTCATCCGGTCAGATGACCATTCGATCGAACGGTCGTTCGATCGAACGGCGCGTGTGGGTTAGTTTCCGACTTTCGTTTCGTGCGTTGTGCATTAAGCGAGTTGCGAGTAAGCGATGCGATAGTACTACACAATCCCTACTACATACAAGTCGTCATACACAAACTAAATGCATAAAATAAGTCCGGCGTTTTGAGTTGCGATGCGATAGAGTTACGATTGCGTTTGCGAATAACATCCAAAACATATATTAAGCATACACAAGTAAGGCACATAGTAACACACCATAAAATTCATAAGCCTAGCATATCCATTCTATGTTTTGTGTTGCGATAGCGATGTGATAGCGTTTAGTTGCGTTTATCGCATTGTTACTTCACATATTACAAATCGTAAGACAAAATAGCGGTAACTAACATACATCGATTATCGAGTTTGGGAGTACAAGCAATAATTAAGCCAGAAATGACAGATCTGAATAGCAATCTATTCTTCCTTTGACTTTGACTTGTACTTTGACTTTAAAAGTCAGGTTGTTACAGCCTCCCCTACTTTAGGGAATTTCGTCCCGAAATTAAGGTACAGGCGTAACGAATAGTTGTGGATATTTAGCCTTCATGTCACTTTCGAGTTCCCAGGTGAACTCGGTGCCACGTTTGCCTTCCTAGTGAACCTTCACTATAGAAATGCGTGAGCGTCGGAGTTTCTTGGTCTCTCGGCCCATGATCTCGACTGGCTTTTCCACGAAGTGTAATGTTTCGTCCACTTGTAGATCCTCAAGAGGGACATGTAAATTCTGCTCGGCTATACACTTTTTGAGGTTCGAAACATGGAAAGTCGGATAGACGTTGTTGTTCCTCCGGTAATTCGAGTCTGTAGGCCACTTTGCCCATTTTTTCCAGAATCTTAAAGGGTCCAACGTATCGAGGCGCTAGCTTTCCTTTCTTGCCGAATCGGACCACCCCCTTCCAAGGTGCAACCTTTAGGAGTACGTGATCACCAACGTCAAATTCAAGGGGCTTGCAGCGCTTATCGGCATAACTCTTTTCACGACTCTGAGCTTTCAGAAGATTGTCTCGTATTTGGAGGATCTTGTCAGTCGTTTCTTGCAATAACTCAGAACCGGTAATTTGCGCATCTCCGATATCGTGCCATAAAATAGGCGATCGACATTTTCTTCCATATAATACCTCAAATGGTTCCATTTGAATTCTAGAGTGATAACTGTTATTGTACGAGAATTCGACTAAAGGTAAATGTGAATCCCAATTACCACCGAAATCTATAACGCACGAGCGAAGCATGTCTTTAAGGGTGCGAATCGTGAGCTCAGTCTGACCGTCGGTCTGGGGATGGAAAGTGGTACTTAGATTATGAGTAGTGGCGAGAGCAGATTGAAAAGTTTCCTAGAGGCACGAAGTGAATCGACCATCTGTTGGTGCATGTTTTGTGACAACAGCTTAAAAGTTTGTTTATTTAGTCTTTGGATATTTTGTATTGGGCTTAGCATTATTGGTTAGGGAGTTATTTAGTGTAATGGGCTTGGAGAATGGCCTGGCCCAGACCAAAGCCGATGTGCAAACCCTTGTCCTATATAAACAAGGCTTGGCATAAGGGTTTAGGTTAGACACTTAGACATTGGAGGCATTTGGAGAAATCTATAGAGAGTGTCTAGGAGATTTCTTGTGGGTCTTGAATTGATTGTAAACTTCGTGTTGGATAATCAATAGAAGACCGGATTGAAAGTGTATCGTGTTCTTGATTCTGGTTCTACTCATTTTCTGTGAAATCTAATCTAGAGGATTTCGCACTCTAGGTTGGATAGACGATTCTGTTACGATCCGCACGGCTCACGGGACCTACAATTGGTATCAGAGCACTAGGCTCTTGATTGGCTTGGTTCAGAATCATTTCTGCAGAAAATCGGAGTTGTTGGACGTGTTTTTGAAGGCTGTTTTGGAGTTCTGCTGCTGATTTCGGATAGAAATCAAGGATTTCGGATACAGATCTTGCATTTCGAATCCATTACGGATTGAAATCAAGTATTTCGGATCAATTTCTGATCAAAATACTTGGATTTCGGACTAAAAGCAGTCATTTCGGATTAATCAGCATCATTCCGGATACAAAACTTGCATTTCGGATAGCATTTCGGATCAAACAGTTGATTCCGGATCAGATTGACTCAATTTCAGACCAGATTGAATTGATTTCGGATCCATTTCGGACACAGTTCAAGTATTTCGGATCATCAGGTTGCATTTCGGACTAGATAAGCTTGCATTTCGGATCAGACAAATCAATTTCAGACGATTTCGGATAGGAGAGTGTCCATTTCGGATCAGACTGATTCATTACGGATCAGAAGGGTGTCATTTCGGATCAGATCAGTCTCATTTCGGATCAGATTATTCCATTTCGGACAAAAGGTGCTGATTTCTTATCAATCCTCACCATCTCGGATTAGCATTTCGAGTCTAGGACCATTTCGAACCATTTCTGATCATTTCGGGAAGGGTGGAATTTTTCTTGGCTTGTGTTAGAAAATCTGGAAATAGGTTTTTAACATTGTATATCATTGGAATCGTAATTTCGAGACGAATCTAACGGTATAATTTGGTAAAAACAGTTTTCGGATAACTTTTGTACGGTTTTGACAGTACGGTTACGGTAAAAGCAAGTTTAAAGATGGTTAAAATGGATAAGGTTAGTGAGACTGTTAAGAATTGGCCAAAGCTGATAAACATTAAAGAATATTCTGCCTGGAAAGAGGAGTTTGAGGGATTTATGAAGAGCGAGGATTTCAGAATGTGGTGTTGTATGATTGATGGATATGTTGCTCCTACACGTCGTGTTGAAGGAAGAGATAAGGTGATTTCTTATGAGAAGATGGATGAATTTGGAAAACCCAAACTATCAGGGCTTTGGTTCTCAAGACTAACTGAGTTGTTGAGTGAATGCAGGATGACCAAGAAGGACTGTTGATGTGTTCGACTGTGGTTATTCCTGTAAAGCATCTGAGGTGAATAGTAGGTTAACATGGGTAACGAACTATTTACTTCTGTGATCATTTTAATTGTTTTTAAACTTAAAACGTGAAAAACTGTAGTCAGGTTAAGGTGGGAGTTTGTTTGTGTTTTTAATTTATGTTTTTAAAACTTACTCCATGAAAACAAAAATTTAGGGGGAGAAATTCCTCTAAGCCAAAAAGAGTTTAGATAGTGCGTGTGTTTAGGGGGAGTAAGTTATAAAATTTTAAAAATCCAAAAACATTGAAAAATTTAAAAAAAAATAAGTTTTCATGGTGTGAAAAAGAAGAAATGATAGTACATCAGCAAGTTAATCTGTCACACTCAAACTAAATTAAATGGCTTAAGTGTGATTGCAGCTTCATCATATGATGTACCAGTAGGCAAAAGCATGAAATAATCAACTTACCAATGTGATATAAACTTAAATGCACTGAGTATGAGTGGGGAACACATCAGTGGTGTATAGTTTAATGACCTTAAATCTTGCGTTGATAGATTGCCAAAATCTGAAGTTTTGGGTCTTTATATTGTTATTTCATCTGGGGATATCATGGGTGTCCTTCTGCTGCATCCAGATACATGCTGACCTAGACACACCCAGGATATCTTAAAAGAGCTATAAATGCCAAAGCCCTGAAAATGAAGAAGCTCTCATAGAGAGTCATTCAATAAGTGCAAAATGCATAAATCGTACCAAAAATGGTATTTGTCTTAGCCCTCGTTAGATATTTTGGTCTCTCTGCTGTACGGAAGTACTGACCTGTTCACCAATTATCTAAACGTTGAAAAACAAAACGGATGAATTCAGTATACTCACCTACTATGATGAATCTTTGTGCATACCTTGATCGCGGGGGTATATCCTGAAGTGGGACACACTAGTATATCAGAAATAATATTACCTTAACGTATCATACGGTAATGGTACTTGAAATGTTCATGCATTTTGTTTAGGTGGACAAACATACTGGTAATCGTCTTGGACTGCTTTTCACGAAAAATTAAATAAATAAGTAACTAATGGTGTGAAACAGTTTGATTTTGCTGATATGATCTTCTTGCACATGATTCTCACAAAAAGAAGTATTGTAAATATTTTTCAGTTTAGTTTAGTTTGTTAGTTTGTTTTGAAAAATATCAAAAATACCAAAAAGATTTCTTTTTAAAAGATCTCCCATTTTTAACTGACAGGTAGTTGTTTTTGCAAACTAAGATAAAATATTGGTTTATCTTTAAATGTGAAAAAGGCTAATGGTTTTTCGAGATACTTGCTTGTGTTGCTAAACAGATTGATGCAGTTATCAAAATGAAGTGCAGAATACAAGTAAAGTGCAGATTGAGAGTGAAGTGAAGAACGTGTGAAGATGCATGGTAGGATCCTTCTACTACATTGCAGAAAGAGAAAGAGATACGAGAGTTTTGAAGATACTTGCTTAGCCAAAGATTGCTAGTTCACTGATCTACAACGAATGAAAGTTTTAGAGATTGGAAGCATCAGCTAAGGGGGAGTTTGTTGATGTCAGAAACTGTGTAGCTGACGCTATCCAAAGACCAAAAGACTGCAAGATGTTTGAAGACAAAGTTACACTATGAAGCTATTGTCAAGGGGGAGTTTGTTGGTGCATGTTTTGTGACAACAGCTTAATAGTTTGTTTATTTAGTCTTTGGATATTTTGTATTGGGCTTAGCATTATTGGTTAGGGAGTTATTTAGTGTAATGGGCTTGGAGAATGGCCTGGCCCAGACCAAAGCCCATGTGCAAACCCTTGTCCTATATAAACAAGGCTTGGCATAAGGGTTTAGGTTAGACACTTAGACATTGGAGGCATTTGGAGAAATCTATAGAGAGTGGCTAGGAGATTTCTTGTGGGTCTTGAATTGATTGTAAACTTCGTGTTGGATAATCAATAGAAGACCGGATTGAAAGTGTATCGTGTTCTTGATTCTGGTTCTACTCATTTTCTGTGAAATCTAATCTAGAGGATTCCGCACTCTAGGTTGGATAGACGATTCTGTTACGATCCGCACGGCTCACGGGACCTACACCATCGTGGTCAGAGATGATGTCACGAGGCGTCCCATGTCGACAAATAACTTCGTCGGTATAGATTCGTGCAGATCGTTCTACCTTAAAGTCTTCTCGTATCGGCAGAAAGTGGGTAGATTTGGTAAGACAATCAACGATAACCCAAGTGCTATCGTGACCTGATGGCGTGCGCGGGAGTTTTGTAATGAAATCCATAGCTATACTCTCTCATTTCCACATGGGGATCTCAGGTTGTTCGAGAAAGCCACAGGGTCGTTGATGTTCAACCTTAACCTTCAAACAGGTTAGGCATTTCGAAACATAGACGGCGATATCTTTCTTCATTCCAGGCCACCAGTACCTGGATCGAAGGTCCTGGTACATCTTGTTTGCACCGGGATGAATAGAATATCGAGACTTGTGGGTTTCGGTCAACAATATATCCCAAAGGTTATTGCGACCTGGGATCCAGATGCGATCGAGATAGTAATAGATACCGTTTGATTTGGTGACAAGTTGGGTTTTAGCACCACACTTCATTTCCTCTTTCAAGGTATTTTCAATGAAGCACGCACGTTGAGCATCACAAATTAGAGCTTCGAGGTCGCGCTGGGCTTGAACATTACGAACACTATGCAAATAGCTTTGTCTACTTAAGGCGTCGGCAACGACATTTGCTTTGCCTGGGTGGTAGCAAATCTAATAGTCGTAATCGTTGAGAAGTTCAACCCATCTGCGTTGGCGCATATTAAGTTCTTTCTGGTTTAGGATGTGTTGTAGGCTCTTATGGTCGGTGAAGACTGTACACTTGGTAACATAAAGGTAGTGTCGCAAATCTTTAACGCAAAAACAACTGCACCGAGCTCGAGATCGTGGTCGTGTAGTTCTTTTCGTGGATCTTGAGCTAACGAGAGGCGTACGCGATAACCCTGTGATGTTGCATAAGAACACAACCAAAACCAAGGTTAGAGGCATCGCAGTAGACTACAAAGTCATCGTTTCTGTCGGGCAATGCGAGCACATGAGCTTTGCAGAGCATAAGCTTGAGGGTTTGAAAGGCTTCCTCTTGTTTGGTTCCCCAAACAAAAGGTTTGTCCTTGTGCGTAAGAGAGGTCAGAGGGACAGCGATTTTTGAGAAATCAGCGATGAACCGATGATAATAACCCGCCAATCCGAGAAAAGAACGAACTTCGGACGGGTTCTTTGGCATAATCCAACTCTTAACGGCTTTGATCTTCGTGGGGTCGACGTGAATACCTTGGCTATTGACAATGTGACCGAGGAATTGAACCTCCTCAAGCCAAAATTCACACTTGGAGAACTTGGCATAGAGGCGGTTTCCTTGCAAAAGTTCGAGAACCAAACGGAGATGTTGCGCATGTTCGGCTTTCAATTTAGAATAGATCAGGATATCATCGATATACACGATGATGAAGGGGTCGAGAAAGGGTTTACACACGCGATTCATCAAATCCATAAAAACTGCTTGTTCACCCTGAGGAGCGGGAAGTGGAGCTGGCAGTGCAGGAGGGGCTTGAACTTGAGCTTGACGAGGACCAGTGCGACAGTTCGCTGTAAAGTATCCGTAGATGTTGCAGTGGACACAAAAACGGCAAGCAATCCCAACTGGGTGATGATAAGTACAAGTAGGGCATAGAGGGTGAGGACCAGTGTACGCATGCTTTGCAGGCGGTGCGTTGGTCACGGGTGCAACGACTTGGCGGTTCTGGTTCTGTTGTTGGACAGGAACAACATTGAGAGGAGTTGTAGTAGTCACACAGTTCTTGTTGTGGTTGTTGCTCTTGCGCTTGCGGCGTGAAGACTTCGAAGTTTGAGGTGTGGCGGTTTCAGGAGCGGGAGTAGCGGTGACTTGATGAAGACTCTTGGTGGTGATCTTGAAGTAACTAGCCCGAACTCGCTTGTCATTAATCTCAGCAGTGAGCTGGAAGGTCTCCTCAATGGTAGTAGTCTTGGCTGCTTGAACGAAATCGGCAACACAATAAGGTAAAGCGCGAATGTATTTCTTGATTGTGATGTCGGAGTTGAGACTTGGCTAGGGCAGATGATGCTGAGCTGTTTAAAGCGAGCAGTAAGACCAGCATTGTCGCCACCTTCTTGCTTGATATGCCAGAACTCGTCTTCCAGCTTTTGGAGTTCATGTGGGGGACAAAATTCCTTCATCATGACTTCCTTCAAATCCTCCCAAGAAAGTCCATAGGCTGCGTCGTTCCCACGCCTGTTGCGCTCTGTTGTCCACCATTCCAGTGCCCTAGACTGGAAGACTCCAGTAGCGTTAACAGTGCGGAGGTTGTCTGGACATCCGCTTTGACGAAGAGTGACTTCAATCGAGTCAAACCATTGGAACATTGCGCTCGGTCCATCTTCCCCAGTGAAGTCTTTGGGTCCACAAGCTTTAAATTGCTTGAAGCTAAAAGTAGCGTGGGGCGAGTCGATCTTTGATTCCTTAGAGGACTTGCTGGAGACCTCATTGATTTCACTGACGATTTGCGGAATGACCTTGGCCATTTCCTTGGCGACTAGCGATGCAATGCGTTTGTTAGCGTGGTTACGGCGAGTAGCGCGGGATGTGTGTGATCTAAATGACGACATTGTCTACCGCAGACATCGTCATAGGATTCAGACACGATTTTGATTAAATCAAGCTTAGTCTAGCATATCACCAAATGCTACTTTATGTAAAGCACAAGAACGTGTTCACACATAGGCACATAGTCCACATAAGCACGTAAACACAGAAGCACATAAGCACCTAGGGCACAGAAGCACGTAGTCCACGTAAGCACATATCTTTCACGTATTCTCCTTCCTATTTTGCAAGTATTCACCTACATATTTTGTACGTATTCACCTACATATTTTGCACGTATTCGCCTATCCTTCACAGTTGCGTAGAGCGATCGAGAGTTGCGAGACCGAGTAGCGATAGTGTGTAACGTAAACGAATAACATAATGTGCGATTTGTTAGCGTGTTGAGATGTAAATAGTTGTGCGTGTTTAATAAAGCGATGAGGAGAGGGCATAGCGTTGGAGACTTTCGTCTTATCGCTCCCCGCTTATAAATTGTAAATTTGAAATTTATAAACACATAAAATCAATGATCCACAGAGTTAGCGGTTGCGAGCTCAGAATCGAAACAGATAAATATGTAGTACATAATGTGACAACCGGTACTTTTCCATATATTCCGAACAATGTTAAACAGTAATTTGTGCATTAATGACTGTGCCTGATTTAATTAACGACATGAATGATTTTCTGAATGTTGTCATATACATACAAGTGCATTGCATGTTGCAAAATTATTTACCGTTATTGCATGTAACACAGTATAGTTCAATTAGTGCACGAAACAAACGTAGCACAGTTATCAGATAAATTAGAAGTACTGACGGGAGTTCAGTACTCAGGCAGACATGATGTTAAGACTCAGAATGAGACCGAAACCAAGAGTTACACTAGAATAGTGTGTAGGAAAGTATGGATCACAAAACTGCCTATCTAATGATGATTTAGGTGTCGGAAAGTGCTAGAAACACACTAAAACTGCAGAATTCTGCAGAAAACAATAAAATTCAACAATTTTCAGATGTAGAATTTTGGTTTAATGGTCTAGAATACTTTCCCAAGTATCGGGAATCAAAACTGTCATAAAAGACTATATAAAGCACAAAACTGCGTAGTTTAGCACCTTAACGAACCAGTAACCAACCGAACAACCGGACACTACCCGAAACACCAAATTTTCACTAGAAGTATTGTTTTGACATTTCCGAGCTAGTTAAGGTCACCGAACATCATAACCCATCTTATAATAACATAACACATATAACACTAATCAAATTCCATTACATTCTAACTAAGTCTTTAACTTACCATTGAAACTTAACCATGACCTCCCCCCCCCCCCCCCATGTTCACGGTCACCATTATCAGACCCACACCAAGATTTTCTTACCATATTTTATTAGATGTGTTAGTTTCTTTTGAGACACAAAGACCACTAGTTAATATGTTTTTGGAGGATCTTGATCTATAAACCACAAGTAACAACACACCATCCATTTCATAACTTCAACACTCCATTTCTTCCTCTCCTTCTTCCTTGTCTACGGCCCAACACCCGCACACATCATCCTCCATTTTTCAATCCATTCAACACAATCTAAGGTGAACTAGAGGTGTAAGAAGCTTAGTTAAGAAGCCTAGAAGCAATGGAGATTGAAGGACCTTTCTCAAGAACTTTTATCCACCTAGTTTATCACCTTCATCATTCTTGATCTCTTCCCTAGCCTTGTGCTAGTAGTAAGACCCTCCTAATCTCATTTTACATCTTGCTAGATTGTGATTAAACACGTGATCTAGCAAGTGAGAGGATGATTTTGTGATGAATCAAGATGATCATCCTTATATGTAAACATGAACTTGAAAGATTAAGTGTTTTTCTTGAATAATGAAGTGTGAAACATGTTATTAGTCATAAACATGGATGATTTCAAAACTAGTTTTCTCAAGAAACTAAGTTTACTTACAAGATTTACATAAACATGGTTTTTTAAAGAAACTAATCACATTTTTAGTGATTAATCAAGTGTAGAAACATGTTATTAACAAGAAAAATTCAAGAAGAAGTATTTTTGGAAAATCAAGTTACAAGTTGTGAAAGACTAATTTCCTCAAGAATAATGTTTTTGAACAAATAACCACACTTTAAAGGGTAACTAAGTCTACTAATTAACATGGTAAGTTACTACAAGTTTTTACAAAAAGTTCAAGTTCATGAAGTAGTGTAAATGGCATGATTTTGGCACTTGTAAGTATTGATTGATTTGTTGATGAATTGTGATGATTTTTAAAGGAAAATGATATGTTTTGAAAGCATGGAAACCTCCATTTTTAAGGGGAAACTATGGCAAAAATTTTCTAGAAATTAAACACTTAGAAAAATATCTTTAAACAAGTGTTTACAAGTGTATTTTAAACATGGTTTTTCATATAAAAAATGCCATGATTTTTATTACAAAAATTAGAAATATTGGATGTTGGTTTTTGATAATAAAAGTGACTAAATATGTATTTAGGAAAATATATATATTTAGATGTCACAATTTGTGTGATTATTTGTTTATTATGTGTACTAGTTATATTATTTTAGGACTTGAAATAATATAACTCACCAAAATACCATGAATTATAATACAAAATATTACCAAAAATTCCAAGAAAATAAATATATCATTTATACCCAAAAAATTGGACAAACCGAACACGTAATATAAACCACATAAATATTCTGGGATTAAATTCATAAGTATATTTTGGTAACGGTATTTTGGAAAACAAGAGGGCGAAAATATGATTTCTACAAGTATCACAAAAATATATCATATTTTTTACAAGAAGAAAATATATTATTTTTGAGTAAAGAAAAATATATATGCTTTTCTTAAATTAATAGAAAATATATTATTTTGAAAGGAATATATATTTTCTTAAACAAACTTAGAATATATTATTTTTAGGGTGAAAAATGGATTTATAAGTATTTTCTAAGTTAATCTTGAAAATATACTATTTTTGAGGTTTATATGAAAATATAACTATTTTGCCAAGGAGAAATTATAGATAATTTTCTATAAAAGTTTTCTTAAAATATATATATTTTAAGAAAATATGTTGGTGAATTTTTATTGGTTAAAAATAATATTCCAGAAATTTAAATACAAAAACTAAGTATAAGAATACTTAATAAATACAAGAAAATATGTATCCTCGTACGTACACATACCAACCGGAATACGCCACCAATACTTGGAAAAATACACAAGCCTAAAAATACAAGTATATGTATACCCATCCTTGGGGAATTATTCATGGAAGGATTACAAGACAAATGAGTTAAAATATATTATTTTAACAAATATTCCAAATAATTAATGAGTATTATTCAAGTTAAAATATTATTATTTTAACAAATAATTATACACTTTGGAATAATACAAGTACATCAAAGTTGTAACACAAAGATACTAAGTCATGACAAACAAGACTAAAAGTCGTGGCACGACTCAGCCGTCTAATAAACCATAACACGTGTGTAGGTTGTAGTACGGCGTAAGGATACATACTTTGGGTATACAAGAGACAGGACGCAAATCTGTGAGTTCACGTCCCCCTTTTCTATTAACTGTTTTTAGTTTTATAACTTCGGGGGTGAAATGCATGCTACAAAATGTTTACTAACGTTTATAAATGGTAAGGTTAGCTAAGGAATGAACTGTTAGATCATGTGAATGGGTAGGCGCACACTTAAGACCATTAATCCTCGTATAAGGAACGAGGGACATGAGTGATAGATCTATTTGGGTGTTGCGAGCCCCACCCCTGGGCCGAAAGCGGCCGAAGGTGGTGACTATGTCTTACAGCCGGAAGCCCGGTACAAAATCCGCAAGGTTTGAGCCTTCCTATGCCATTGCACACGTGTTAATGTATTAGCTACACATTAATTGATCTGTTCATAGACGCTTTCATACCAAATTACAAAGGCATACATCCAAATGTTTACAAGGTTATTCGAACTCATACACAAACACATGAACTCGCTCAACTTTTGTTGATGTTTTCAAATTACATGTATTTCACGAATCAAAATGGATCTTGGGCGCCGGTGTTGTTTTCAAGACATAAATTTCAAGTTTGATGTCATCCACTTTTGATTTGTAACATAACCTGAGGATATGTTGGTTGAAACTTAATGACTGGTGTTTGTAACATTTTAAACTTATGAATGGATGAACATCATGTTTTGATCATATAGTTGTTTATTATAATTGAATGCAATGATATTGAACATGTCACACATCATACGCTTCCGCAAAAGTCAGGGTGTGACAGTTTGGTATCAGAGCTTCGATTGTAGTGAACTAGGATTCCTTCTCGAGTCTAGACTACAATCACTAGGATTCTCTCACGAAAAACATTTTCACAAAATATTTTTCATTGCATTTACAAAAAGCGCCAAGATCCATGAGTCGAACATTTTTCAAAGGAAAGACAAAGGAAAGACAAATCGAAGGCAAAGTAAGGGCATTAGTAGGGAAGGGAATACCCTGACTAATGTGCCAATTGTGGTATAGTCAATCCATGTGGGATAGACTTGCCAAAGGAAAAATGACCCCCCCCCCCGAAGGAACAAACGAGAGTTATATGTGACATGTTGCCTCTATTTGCATGTATATACTAAGTAACATTATTATCTATTAATATATGTGCATATATATGTATGGGATTATTATTGACGGGAACGAGATAGCTTCGACTCCGAATTCTATTATTGTTCTTGACTCGCACAATGCTACTAACGACCTCGCATATAATGCGGAGCTCATGACTAAGGTAATTACTAAACAAGACCCTGAGCTTGATTCCGTAGGATATGGTTGTTCTTCCCTCTCGAACGCGAAGGTGCCTGACTACGGTAGTGACGGCGAGGCGGAGGAGGCAACCCTAGACAACAACCTTATCAGTCGGGCGAGGACCCAAAAGGATTTACAAAACCTGAATGACGACACTCAATTCCATACAGAGAGAATGAAGTACTCATTTGAAAGGTGCCCCTCCAGCTTCTATTACTAGGAACCCTCCTTATTCCTATTTTGTCTAAGCATTGTGCCTTTTCGCGCGTACAACAACAACGGACGTTGGTGCGTGGACCACCATAAAGGTCCATTCCATGTTGATGGTATGAGGACAGTAGTGTCCCCTCTCTGATTGATCAGCTGCTTTGAACGAGAGAAAATTTGGGTGGCCATGCAAGACGATTTATTATTACGGGGGACCACGTAATAACAACTTGTAGTGCATGGAAATCCTGGTGGACTCTGCAGGTCAAGCAAATGATCACTATCTATTTGGAACTCCTATATTGTTACAAATCCCCACCCAGTGGAACATTAACCGAGATGGTTACTAAACCCCCCTACAAGGTAGGAAGTCTGCCTATGCCTGCTTCGCACCTAACACTCCTACTTGTAGTACGAGTCGTATGAGACCCGGTATCTAAACATGAGAAGATGGCTAATGCTCAGGAAGGATTTACCTCAACACTGCCGGATACTTACGTATAAATTTGTACAGTACTTACGACACTTCCAACTTATCCAGTATAGTTGCTATGAGTAGACCCCAACCTTTAGCATCCGCTTACCTCAAGGAGGTAACATGGCGCGAGCTGTAGTGTAACTTATTTACCGCACTCTATTCGGAATTCAGGAAGACTAGTCCAACCACATTGGAACTCATGGAGCCCAAGCCCAATCAATGTGCGCGTCACATAGCCCAGTGTGGCAAAAGGGGTCCTCCCTATATTAGGCAACCGAGAACCATGAAGTATAGAACACATTATAAGGGCAGAAGTAACTCCTCGATATTCTCAACAGATTGTTTTTCCATTTAGGCACATGGAAGACTCATGCAAGATGATTCCTCTTGATCTACACCTTTATCAGTACCTCCGCACTCTCTATCCCGTAGTACACCTCATCATTAGGGTAGTGCATTCACACCCTGGAAACCGTTCTACGTTTGCTGCAAAACACAATTCAGTCACAAGGATGAAGTCATGTACCCTTACCTCTGTGTTGCCACTATCCCCCCCCCCCCCTACACGTGGTACTAATGCACGACCCCATCCTTTAGGAAGTGTGCCCGTTTTTGTAAAAGTATAGACTATGGAAGAATCGGAAACTGGAGGAATAAACAAGGAACAAGGTGAAGGGAAGGCATCACCAAATTTTGAATAGCCCTGGATGACTTGCGACAATCGGAGTAAGGTGACTCTGAGGAGGTTTTCTACTCAAGACATATTGCAACAAGTTGATATAGTGTATGTAAAAGTCGATGTACCCTTAGCAAGATTCTGACATGACTCATTACAAGGATAAGATGATTATGGTGGGAAGATTTGCATAGACCTCATTAGGAATTACCTTACCCTTATGCTTATAATGCACGATGAATGAGCTTTGCTTTCACTTATCAACGACAATATTTATCCTGAAATAAATGTCTAACTTCGTCGATATGTTTTATGCATGTGAAGCTCATGGAACCACAACAAAGGGACATGGGTCAGACACAACCGGAACCTTTACCTGCAACAAGAGCTGAGCTTGAGGCTCTAGTGAACCAGCAAGTCGCTAAAGCAATCGACCAGTATGAAGCAAGCAACATCGCAAACAGCGGCGGACTAAGAGGAACCATAATGGGAATCGCTCAGGCGTTAACTCTTGCCCTAGGTCCTACCGAGGGCAGAGTAACGGTGGAGAAACCTAATGAAAAGCCAGTGGGGAAGAAGATGCATGTGGAGTCTTCTTCGGGTGGAACAAAGAGAAGATTTTCAAGCCTGAAGAAGGGAACCCAAGCAATTCATGACAACTCAAACGCAAACAAATGAAGGGAAGCAAACCCGCCTCGTGGCACGAAAGCTTTCGGAGCCACCAATGAAGCCAGAGGAAAGGTTTATTTGGCAAATAAGCCGAGATGTGACGAATGCAGGTTTCACCATGAAGGTCGATGCCCGAAACCTAAGTGTGATAGATGTGGAAAGAAGGGACACAACAAGGATACCTGTTGGGAAAGGTACCCCAACCAAAGAGGAAATGGTGACTACAACCAAGGAGATAACCACAACAACCAAGGCGGAAACGGTAATGATAGAGCTCCTGGTTGTTTCAGATGTGGTAACATGGGGCACTTTAGGAAAGATTTCCCTAAGAAGGACCAAGCACGAGGAAGAGTTTCACGAACGGAGCTCGTGAAGCGTGCCAGGACCTAAATATTACGACGGGTACGCTCCCTATTAACCAACACTATGCATCCATTTTGATTGATATTGCCGCCGACTTTAGCCTTGTATCTATAGGATTTAAGAACCTATTTGGTCTAGAGGCAAGTAAGCTAGACACCCCCTATTCAATAGGAATAGTGAGTGCGAAATTAGTCAAGCAAGATGAAGTTAACAAGGACTGAACACACGGACTTGGAGAACGAAGGTTTTGTATTGACCTGCTACCAGTTGGTTTGGGAAGTTTTGATGATATAATCAGCTTTAATTGGGTATCCAAGAATGGAGCTGAGGTTGTTTGTCATGATAAAGTGGTTCGCATCCCTCTTGCGAATGACGAAACACTTATAGTACACGGCCTTCATACAGACGAAGCAAGAGCACTGGACCTCATAAGGTGGAACACTGTGACCTCTCACATTGGTTATGAGAGCGCAGGAGTGTCTCCGGAAGGGCTGCATAGCCTTCTTTGCTCATATTATCGACAAGGAGACCAACGAGCCAAGATTAGGAGACATCCCCGTTGTAAAGGAATTTCCAGGAGTCTTTCCCAAAGACTTGACTGGGCTACCTCCACAGTGACAAGTGGAGTTTCGGATAGATCTAGTGCTAGGAGTGGCACCAGTGGCAAAGGCGTCTTACCTACTAGCTTCCTCCGAAATGCAAGAGCTTTCGACTCAACTGCAAGAGCTACAAGATAAGCAGACTTGTCAGGCCGAGTTTCTTACCCTGGGGAGCTCCAGTGTTATTTGTTAGGAAGAGAGAAGACAGCTTTAGTATGTACGTACAACCTGATCTGTGAGGAAATCAAAAGAATTAATGAGGAAAAAGTATTACGCACAGGCTACAAGGAGTTAAACAGCTAACCCTTAAGAATCGGTACCCCCTTACAGAGAACTGATGACTTGTTGACCCACTACAAGGTTCCAGCTACTATTCCGAGATTGACGTAAGGACAGGATATCACTAGTTGAGGACACAAGAAGAAAGTATCCCTAAAACAGCCTTTCGTACTCGCTACGGCCATTACGAGTCCCTTGCCACGCCATTTGGCTTAACGAACACACCGTCGTTATTCGTGGATCCCATGAACCGAGTGCGTAAGCCACATTTGGATAAGTTCGTGATTATATTTGTTGACGATATCCTTATTCGCTCAAAGACCAAAGAAGGTGATGAGCAACGTCTGCAAGCTACCTTGGAGCTTTTGAAGAAAGAACAGTTACATGCAAAGTTGTCAAAGTGTGAAGTTGAGATTCGCGAGGTGCAATTCTTAGGTCACGGGGTGAATAAGAATAGAATTCATGCTGACCCTGCCAAGGTCGAAGTGATCAAGAATTGGGAAACCCGCAAGACGCCAACTAAGATACAGCAAATTCTAGAATTAGCAGGCTATCACAAACGATTTATTAAGAATTTTTCAAAGACTGCTCAGCCGCTGACATCCCTAACCCAAAAGGACAAGGAGTTTGATTGGAAAGAGAAACAAGAAATAGCTTTGCAGACATTGAAGGATAAACTATGTGACGCACCTAACTTATCTTACCTAATGGCACCAATAGATTTATAGTTTACTGTGATACTTCTCGACAAGGTCTTGGTTGTGTGGTGATGCAACAAGACAAAGTCATCACATACGCGTCACATCAGTTAAAGGTACAAGGAAAGTACTACATAACGCACAACTTTGAGCTAGGTGTTGTAATCTTCGCGTTGAAGATCTGGCGTCATTTTCGTATGGCGCTCGTTGCACGATCTTTACAAGATCATAAAAGTTGCAACATAATTTTTATCAGAAGGATTGGATTATGAGACAGTGTAGATGGCTTGAGCTATTGAATGATTATGAGTGTGTTAACACCCGGGTAAAGTGAACGTTGTAGCCGACACCTTGAGTCACAAGGAACGCGCAAAGTCTCAAGGGGTGCGAACCTTAGAAATGAGAATACAAACCGATCCCATCATTCGGATTTGTGAAGCCCAGCAGAAAGCACTTAAACCAGAGAACCTATGAGCCAGAGCATTGCATGGAATAGAAGTGCAATTGGTTCCAAAGGAAAACGGAACATTTTACTTCACGGAACGAACTTGGGCACCGTCCTTCAACAATCTACGAGCACTTATTTTGGACGAAGCTCATAAGTCGAGGTACTCGGGCCGTCCTGGATCTGACAAGATGTACCCATACTTAAAAGATTGGTATTGGTGGCCCAAGATGAAAGCCGACATCACTGTATATGTGGGTAACAGCCTTACTTGCGCCAAAGTTAAGGTAGAATACCAGAACCCGCCAGAATTACTGCAACAACCGGAGATTCCCATCTGGAAGTGGGAACAGATCTCCATGGACTTCACTACAAGGCTTCCAAGAACACTAAGAGGACACGATATGATTTAGGTGATTAACGATCGATTCTCGAAGTATGCGTACTTTGTACCTATCAGTAAGAAAGGCAGCACAAAGAAGTTAGCAGAAATATCTCTCAAAGAGACTGTGGCATGTTAGGGAGTGCCCATATCTATCATATCCGACCAAGATGGTCGTGTTAGCGTCTGGTTTACAGTCGAATCATAGCACAGCCCTTCACCCTTGAATGAACGGCCAGAGTGAGCGGACGATACAGACTTTGGAAGACATGCTACGTGCTTGTGTGATGGGCTTTGGTGGAAGTTAGGATACTCACCTGCCCTTGGTGGAGTTTTCCTACAATAATAATTATCACACCAACATTCAGGACGCTCCGTTTGAAGCCTCATATGGACGTAAGTGTCGGTCCCCGTTGTGTTGGGCAGAGACCGGAGATAAACGATTTATTGGCCCCGAGTTGATTTAGGAAACTACGAACAAGACTACTCCGATACATGGTGGTATCAAGTCAGCTCGTGATAGACAGAAGAGTTACGCCGACAAGAGGCAGAAACCGTTTGGATTTGAGGTTAATAATATGGCTTTGCTGAAAGTCTCGCCTTGGAAAGGTGTGGTACGATTTGGTAAGCGTGGAAAGTTGAACCCACAGAACGTTGGGCCATTCAAGATCCTGGAAAGGATCGAAACCGTTGCCTACAAACTAAAGCTTTCAGAAGAACTTAGTAGTGTTCATGACACGTTTCACGTGTCAAATCTTAAGAAACCCCAAGAGACAGTAGTTATTTTCGCAGATGAGATTCACGTCAACGACAAACTCCAAATTACTGAATAACCTGCCAAGGTTATGGACTGGAAAGTCCACCGGACACGAAGAAGTCGTATTAAACTTGTTAAAATTCGTTGGAATACATACCATGACCCAGAGTTTACTTGGGAACGTAAAGACTTAATTCAAATCAAAATATCCGTATTTGTTTCACAACTCCCCTACAACTGATCACACAGCTTGAATTCCGGGATGAAATTCTTTTAAAGGGGGGAGAATGTGACAACTGGTACTTTTCCATATATTCTGAACAATGTTAAACAGTAATTTGTGCATTAATGACTGTGCCTGGTTTAATTAACGACATGAATGATTATCTGAATGCTGTCATATACATAAAAGTGCATTGCATGTTGCAAAATTATTTACCATTATTGCATGCAACACTATATAGTTCAATTAGTGCACGAAACAAACTTAGCACAATTATCAGATAAAATAGAAGTACTGACGGGAGTTCAGTACTCAGGCAGACATGATGTTAAGACTCAGAATGAGACCGAAACCAAGAGCTAGAATAGTGTGTAGGAAAGTAGGGATCCCAAAACTGCCTATCTAATGATGATTTAGGTGCCAGAAAGTGACAGAAACACACTAAAAGTGCAGAATTATGCAGAAAACAATAAAATTCAGCAATTTTCAGCTTTTTAACAACATTATACAATGCAGAATTTGGTTTAATGGTCTAGAATACTTTCCCAAGTATCGGGAATCAAAACTGTCATAAAAGACTATATAAAGCACAAAACAGCGTACTTTAGCACCTTAACGAACCGGTAACCAACCGAACAACCGGACACTACCCGAAACACCAAATTTTCACTAGAAGCATTGTTTTGACATTTTCGAGCTAGTTAAGGTCACCGAACATCATAACACATCTTACAATAACATAACACATATAACACTAATCAAATTCCATTACATTTTAACTAAGTCTTTAACTTACCATTGAAACTTAACCATGAACCCCCCCCCCCCTCATGTTCACGGTCACCATTATGGGACCCACACCAAGATTTTCTTGCCATATTTTATTAGATGTGTTAGTTTCTTTTGAGACACAAAGACCACTAGTTAATATGTTTTTGGAGGATCTTGATCTATAAACCACAAGTAACAACACACCATCCATGTCACACCCCGACCACGTAAAACAACAAATCGTGGCGGAAACATCGGGGAGTGTTGTAACAGAATCATTGTTTCACAACACATGGAATTTAGAATATTGTTTTATTAGATAAAAAGTTACATTGTCTTGGAATTTGATCAACAAACAGTACAATTGCCGTTCATGTTTTTTTTTATAATTACTAAGGCCCATGTCCATCCTATGTAAAGCAATCAACAGTCGTCACGAAATAAACATGAAACATATGTGAAAGTAAATACGTCAGCATAAAATGCCTGTGAGTATCATAGGTTTTGTGAATTAGATTCATGGCTTTGGATCATATAAGAAAAGATTATATGTTTATAAAAGTAGCCATGAATCCTTGATAAAAGTTTGGTTTCTAGAACACTTTGCATTGATATAAAAGTTGTAGTATACATAAAAATATACCTTAGTTTAAAGAAAGTCGGATAAGTAATATATTAAAATATATATATATTAGTTTCAAAACAGTTAAACAGATAGTATATCAAATATACTTTAGTTGTTAAAATAATAGTTTTCGGTAGTATATCATAAGTATACTTTGGTTTGGTAAATAACATATCAACTATGTTTTAGTAAATAACAAAATATATGTTGGATTTGTACATAGTATATCAAATTATACTTTGGTAAATAATAGCATATCAAATTATGCTTTAGCAAACAATATCACGTTGGTAGTATATCGAAATATACCATAAATCGCGATTTAGCAATACATTCAAACCTTAGTGCATCAAACTACACTTTAGAGACTATAGAAGTACCACAAAGGCAAATTCTATTTGGTTAAAATTTGGTTTCTGACATTCCATACAACAGGAATGGGGTGTCTAGTCCTATAGCGCTATATCGTACCACCAATCGGCTTGATCATTGTTAATGAATGTATAAATAACAGTATAAATGAAAAATTAGTTCTAACAACCCTTGGAAATCAGTCGTTTAAACCATAGATAATAGTTCAATTCTTCAAAAGATAGTACTTATGCATGTGAAATCATATTGTCGAAATCATGAAAATAATGAATAGGCACATATGAATCACCCCAAAACATTTGAAAACGTAAAAGAGAGGAACTATGTACTCACCTTTGGGTGCGTTTTTATATGTTAACACAATCCCTCAAATTGTTTATTCGTCCTAAATTAAATAAGAACGATTTAATAATCAAAAATACATAAGTTTCTCCGATACTTAGAATTTTCACATAACTTTGAGATCTTCTCGAAGAGTTATTATTTTTGATTATATTGGTGTATTTATGTATATATGAGTTCATATACATATTTTAAGAACTTTGCGACTTGAACGATTTTATTGGTGACTCTCATCATGTTGTAAGCAATATATCTACGATTTGCGCGTCGTAATATATATACTCAAACGTAATATACTAATAATAGTGTAATACACATAATCTTGTCAAGTATTAAATTGTCATCACACACATATTTATAAAACACATAACACATTGTAACACATCAAATTTACCCATGAACAACCCATTATAGTGTATGTCGAAAAACACTTATTTTAGCGATTCGGTAACATTTTTGGGTGTCGGAAGTCACGTATGACTAACCAAACACCAAGTAAACTTAATATAAGTTAAAATATTTATTTTTATATCAAAAATATCAGTTTACTTACTGATCTAAAACAGTTTTATAAAAATCCTCCGAAAAGCCGATTTTTAACCGTTTTACCGCATAGTTTTGCATCAAACGTTACCCTAACCATCCCAAATCGAAACGAATAACATAACCCATATTATTTACTGAATAAAATAGTGGTTATACTCATGATAGTTCAGGTGTCACATATAGCACATAAATCATGCAAATTTCACATATTTTACCACTTTTTAAGCTATATGTACAACATGCAAAGCTATCAAACCTATGTCAAAGTTTCATGTCATTATAATATACCAAATGATGTTATTTTTAGGGTTTATAACCTGTTCTAAAGAACTTTTGTCATACCATCATTTTTTATCATTTCTTGAGCTTTAAATCAACATGTATTCTTATGTACAAGTGCCTAAAGCACACTATCATATCAACATCATTTTATATGAATCTAAATGCAACAAATATGTAACTTATTCATGTTTATTTTCTGATGTATTTGAACATTTATCATATCATGCATATATCATCAAAACCCTTGCATTTTAAGTCTGATTGATGAAATTCCAGTGGGAGAATTACAATGACATCAGTAGTCATCTACAGTACAAATTTAATGAGCTAATTCTACACAGATTTCAAGTTATGACGAAAAACATAACACACATTTTCTGCAGTAAAAACGTAGCTTTTGCTGCTGTACAAAACGGACCTTTAAAAATAGTAAACGACCTCGAAAAAATATGATTCCAGTGCCATTTGATTCGTTTTTCGAAAACATATAATTTAGACTTCAGAAAATCAATTTTTCGATTTATAACGGTCTATTTACAGCCAACTGAAGTTGGCTGTAAATGTTACTCAGCTTGCTGTTAATCTCTTAAATGTTACTAAAACATGCAAGCAAATATCCTAAACAAGTGTTTATCAAGAAATCAAACTCAAAACTCATACACCCATATATATATATATATATATATATATATATGTGTGTACGGTTTATATACACCCATAAACATCACCATTTTTATTTTGTATCCAGACCCATTTCTTTTTAGATTTCAAGTTTGTGAAAATTCCAAGATTCAAGAGAAACTTCAAATCATCAAGAACAACCAAGAATCAAGAGTATGATTTAAACATAAATGTTATACCTTCAAGATTCAAGTAAGTTGTTGGGTGAGATTTTGATGATAGGGAGCTTGAAATCACTTGAAAACACCATGGAAACTCCTTTGGATCTTCACACCAACTTGAAATATGCTTGGAATGGAGATGGATCTTTGAAGAACAAGGTTGAAAGGTTGGATATGGAGGTGGTGGTGATGTTACGGTTTTGGGAGAGAGGAGAGAAGGAGATTTGTGATCTTGTGAAGATATGAAGTAATCTTAGAAAGATATATAAAGAGATATGGAAGAGATATGAAGGTGGCATGCATCAACACTTGTCCTAAGAAAATCAAGCAAGATCCAAGCAAAATAAAAATCAAATCTTGGAGTATGGTGGGTCCTTGTGACCGTGAATTATATGGGGGGGTTAAATGTAAATTTTAAATGGTAAATTTGATAAAAACAGGTATTTAACTGGATACCGGGTATTTTATCTAGCATTTAAATCCCGGTTTATGGCGTTCTAAATTATTTTTATTATTCTATAAAAATAAATTCGCCAAAATATTACTGAAATAAATTTCAGTTGCCGAGACTGGCTGCGTTGTCCGTGTTTCGCAGTATAAGCACTGTGTTGCGCAGTAACACGTGGTACGCGCTTAAACTTGAAAAATAACGTTTTTAAGCGTTTTAATTTATTTTTCAACACAAACATGATTAAAAATAAAATTTTAATCATAACAGAATATTTTTAGGATTTAAAAAAATTATCCGGGCGGTCACCAACGTTCGTTTCGCAATTTTGTCGCAATTTGTTCTTAGGTTCGAATAAACATGTTTTTGCCATACTGAATCCTTCGAAACTTATTTCTAAGTTATGTAAAAGGGTATTTTGGGTATGTTTGGCTTATGTCACAGTTCCAGAGTGTACGTCGCGTTAAACTGATTATGTTTACGTAACGGTTTATGATTTCACTTCCAGAACAGGTTTGAAAGTTTGGAATTGAACAATGATTGAAAACGTACTAATGTCACAAATAATTAAACAAATATTGAAATTAAAATGCCATATTTCATTTAAACACAAAGTTGTTCGGAACAGTACAAGGGTTAAAATACAACGATGTCACAGTCTCCCCTACTTTTGGAAATTTCATCCCGAAATTTAATTAGAGGAAACTTCTGAAGGCAACTGTGATGGTTTCACTTTCGAATGAATCCCTCGAACCCTAAGTAAAACTCTAGGCCATGTTTGGATTCCTAGCGAATTTGTCAACTGTCAAAGTGAAGTCCTTGTAGTAACAAAACATGGAGTTTCGAACTATGGACAGAAGAACGTTTCTTATGAAGAATGTCATAGGAACTTGTGTGTGTTTGAAATCGGAATTGGAGAGTGAAATAAAATGACATTGGTCCAGGACAGAACTTCTAACAACTTAAATAACGCCACGCTTACAATGTAATAAGGAACACTTATATATAGGAAGTACCAGCGGCGTATCCACCATGCCCTTTTCTACATTGTTCCCGTTTCGTTATTCTCATCACTATAGGTCTTACACATGACAAAACTTGCTGTGGTTTCTGTGCACCGAATTCCATAATTATGTATGCATCCATAATTACGTAATTCCTTGCACAATCCGCACAGTTCATTTCATAATGCGTAGGGGAAAGATCAATTGAATAAACATGAAGCAACTTGACTAGACCACCAAAGGATCTTTTTAACTAGATTAACAAACGATCTCCTTAAATAGACCACTTAAGGGATTTTTTCAATTATATCATCACAGGATATTCCTAACCAGATTTTTGAATCAATCTTTTTAACTAGACCACTCAAGGGGTCCAATTATAGAGTAGTACTTCATAATCCAAGGGTCTTAACTATTATGTAGAAGCCCATTAAGGATTTAAGGTAGTACCTTTGGATATCCTACTATGAATCCCTCATATGGAGATATGGAAGATTCTATGAGGATTTGGATAATGAATATTCGGATAACACAAAAACACAAGACATAAAAGAAATCATATATGCATATAATCACATAATTGTATCAGTTTTGTAAAATAAACTTGAAACAACAAATTTTATTTATATATAACAACTGAATTGTTCCAAACGTCAAAGGATAACAAACAAAGAAATACAAAAGACTAATTGTTCACTGCTACATTGTCGTTCGCGTTTGCCTTGTTTATGTTGAACACTCGTCCACGCGCTGGGTTTGCGTTAACAAGTCTTGGGCAATTGTTTCGGTAGTGAGTAAGGTCACCACAGTTATAACATGACCCAGGAGGGAACTGTGCTTGAGCAACAGCAGGATTTGCAGCAGCTTGGTTAGCATAACGGCAAGTATTGACCAAATGTCCCAATCGCTCACAGTGGGTACATTTGTGACACTGTACTTGCTCCAGATGATGACGGTTGTATTTGTTGCACAAAGGTGCAGTACCAACATAGTTTTTCTTTGTACGAGGTTGTGCTGGCTGATTTGGTTCAACCTGATTGTTCTGAGCAGTTATTGCGCAGTTTTGTGAAGCCTTGCACTTCTTCTTCTTGGATGTCTCGGCCTGTCTATCCTTTGGTTCTTCTTGTGCAGACTTGTCAGATGGTTTCGGGTCACCCTTCCGAAAAAGCTTACCTTTCCTGGTCTGGGATTCAGTCAGGGTAGCAGACAATTCAATGGCCTGTCTGACGGTAGTAGGGTTACTGCCAGTAACGATATCCTGAACTAAGTCAGGAAGACCATCAATGTATTTTTCAATCGCCTTCTCCACAGGCGTAACCATAGCAGGACATAACAGGCTTAGCTCCTCATAACGATCGGTATAGGCTCGATGTTCACCACTGTCTTGCTTCAAATCATCGAATTCTCTTTCCAACGCTTTAAGCTCATGACGAGGACAGAACTCCTTCATCATTAGAGCTCGAAGCTCCTCCCAAGTTTGAGCTAGTGCCACATCGGCACCCCTATCATGCATCACCCCGTTCTACCATGTAAGAGCACGCTTCTCAAACACACTGGATGCAAACTCAACCTTACGCTCATTCGAAGATTGCACATGCCTGAATGTGCTCTCCAAAATTTCAAACCATTGTAGGAGCGCGGTTGCTCCTTGAGTCCCAGAAAACTTCAAAGGTTTAGCAGAGTTGAATGTCTTAAAGTTGCACGGAACAGATGCGTTGTTGTAGTTGTTTACTTGGTTTAACTGGGTAACTAGGTTTGGGAGTACAGCAGCGATTTGCTGAGTGATCAAGGCTGCCATTGCGGCGTCTTGAGTTTGATCACGTCGAGGAGGCATCTAAAAGAAAAGGGAACACAAGGAAATGTGTGAGATTGACATAGAACAATCAAAAGGAGTATTGAAAACATCAACAAAACGAAGGAAGGTGGTCATTTGTTTGTTACTTAAAACAAACAAACAACACAGTGACTAATCAAAGTAAAGAGGTCTACATAATGCATAATGAAGACATGCTTTAGCCTATAAGTGGACACTCACCCCAAGAGTTCTCAGGTAAGAGTGACTGGTCCGATTATGTGGATTTGTACGAACACTCTAGCCTTAGACAGAAAACTCAGGGTACAGGCACCCACCCTTCCGGGTTGCACGTGTTCACATTATTAAGACTCAAACTTTGACGAGATTTGAAAACTTTAAAGGCGTAAAGCCTAAAAACTAATCATCTAAGGATAGATGATCGATTTTCAAATGAAATTGAGATTTGTGTACTTGTTTTGGTAATCACCTAAGGATAGGTGATAGTATTGTTTTAAGATCTAAACACAAGGTAACTTGTGTTAGGGTCCTAGGAAGGTTATAGTCTAGGTCAAAATTTTACTAATAACCTAATTCCCTATAACCATGAGCTCTAATACCAACTCTTCAGTCACACCCCGACCACGTAAAACAACAAATCGTGGCGGAAACGTCGGGGAGTGTTGTAACAGAATCATTGTTTCACAACACATGGAATTTAGAATATTGTTTTATTACATAAAAATTTACATTGTCTTGGAATTTGATCAACAAACAGTACAATTGTCGTTCATGTTTTTTTTTAATAATTACTAAGGCCCATGTCCATCCTACGTAAAGCAATCAACAGTAAATACGTCAGCATAAAAATGCCTGTGAGTATCATAGGTTTTGTGAATTAGATTCATGGCTTTGGATCATATAAGAAAAGATTATATGTTTATAAAAGTAGCCATGAATCCTTGATAAAAGTTTGGTTTCTAGAACACTTTGCATTGATATAAAAGTTGTAGTATACATAAAAATATACCTTAGTTTTAAGAAAGTGGGATAAGTAATATATTAAAATATATATTAGTTTCAAAACAGTTAAACATATAGTATATCAAATATACTTTAGTTGTTAAAATAATAGTTTTCGGTAGTATATCATAAGTATACTTTGGTTTGGTAAATAACATATCAACTATGTTTTAGTAAATAACAAAATATATGTTGGATTTGTACATAGTATATCAAATTATACTTTGGTAAATAATAGCATATCAAATTATGCTTTAGCAAACAGTATCACGTTGGTAGTATATCGAAATATACCATAAATCGCGATTTAGAAATACATTCAAACCTTAGTGCATCAAACTACACTTTAGAGACTATAGAAGTACCACAAAGGGAAATTCTATTTGGTTACAATTTGGTTTCTGACATTCCATACAACAGAAATGGGGTGTCTAGTCCTATAGCGCTATATCGTACCACCAATCGGCTTAATCATTGTTAATGAATGTATAAATAACAGTATAAATGAAAAATTAGTTCTAACAACCCTTGGAAATCAGTCGTTTAAACCGTAGATAATAGTTCAATTCGTCAAAAGATAGTACTTATGCATGTGAAATCATATAGTCGAAATCATGAAAATAATGAATAGGCACATATGAATCACCCCAAAACATTTGAAAACGTAAAAGAGAGGAACTATGTACTCACCTTTGGGTGCGTTTTTATATGTTAACACAATCCCTCAAATTGTTTATTCGTCCTAAATTAAATAAGAACGATTTAATAATCAAAAATACATAAGTTTCTCCGATACTTAGAATTTTCACATAACTTTGATATCTTCTCGAAGAGTTATTATTTTTTATTATATTGGTGTATTTATGTATATATGAGTTCATATACATATTTTAAGAACTCTGCGACTTGAACGATTTTATTGGTGACTCTCATCATGTTGTAAGCAATATATCTACGATTTGCGCGTCGTAATATATATACTCAAACGTAACATACTAATAATAGTGTAATACACATAATCTTGTCAAGTATTAACATGTCATCACACACATATTTATAAAAGACATAACACATTGTAACACATAAAATTTACCCATGAACAACCCATTATAGTGTATGTCGAAAAACACTTAAAAATCATCCGAAAAGCCGATTTTTAACCGTTTTACCGCATAGTTTTGCATCAAACGTTACCCTAACCATCCCAAATCGAAACGACTTGATATTTTAACATAACTCATATTATTTACTGAATAAAATAGTGGTTATACTCATGATAGTTCAGGTCTCACATATAGCACATAAATCATGCAAATTTCACATATTTTACCACTTTTTAAGCTATATGTACAACATGCAAAGCTATCAAACCTATGTCAAAGTTTCATGCCATTATAATATACCAAATGATGTTATTTTTAGTGTTTATAACCTATTCTAAAACACTTTTGTCATACCATCATTTTTTATCATTTCTTGAGCTTTAAATCAATATGTATTCTTATGTACAAGTGCCTAAAGCACACTATCATATCAACATCATTTTAAATGAATCTAAATGCAACAAATATGCAACTTATTCATGTTTATTTGCTGATGTATTTGAACCTTTATCATATCATGCATATATCATCAAAACCCTTGCATTTTAACTATCATTCAAAACTGGACTGTTTTCGGGAATTTTAATAAAATAGATAACTTACTCCAAAAATTCCCAAATTTTTACAGAATGTTTCAAACGATCCAACTATTATTGTACAAAAATATCGGGATCCAATTCATTACCAATATTTTATAATAAATCATTTACCGGACTGCAATCAGATTCATCACTTTCTGACTGCAGTCCACGGAATAATTTATTTAAAATTCATCGTAAGTCCGATTGATGAAATTCCAGTGGAGAATTACAATGACATCAGTGGTCATCTACAGTACAAATTTAATAAGCTAATTCTACACAGATTTCAAGTTATGACGAAAAACATTACACACATTTTCTGCAGTAAAAACGCAGTTTTTGCTGCTGTACAAAACGGACCTTTAAAAATAGTAAACGACCTCGAAAAAATATGATTTCAGTGCCATTTGATTTTTTTTTCAAAAACATATAATTTTGACTTCAGAAAATCGATTTTTCGATCTATAACGGTCTGTTTACAGCCAACTGAAGTTGGCTGTAAATGTTACTCAGCTTGTTGTTAATCTCTTAAATGTTACTAAAACATGCAAGCAAATATCCTAAACAAGTGTTTATCAAGAAATCAAACTCAAAACTCATACACCCATATATATATATGTACGGTTTATATAGACCCATAAACATCACCATTTTTATTTTGTATCCAGGCCCATTTCTTTTTAGATTTCAAGTTTGTGAAAAATTCCAAGATTCAAGAGAAACTTCAAATCATCAAGAACAACCAAGAATCAAGAGTATGATCTAAACATAAATGTTATACCTTCAAGATTCAAGTAAGTTGTTGGGTGAGATTTTGATGATAGGGAGCTTGAAAACACCTTGGAAACTCCTTTAGATCTTCACACCAACTTGAAATATGCTTGAAATGGAGATGGATCTTTGAAGAACAAGGTTGAAAGGTTGGATATGGAGGTGGTGGTGATGTTACGGTTTTGGGAGAGAGGAGAGAAGGAGATTTGTGATCTTGTGAAGATATGAAGTAATCTTAGAAAGATATATAAAGAGATATGGAAGAGATATGAAGGTGGCATGCATCAACACTTGTCCTAAGAAAATCAAGCAAGAGCCAAGAAAAATAAAAATCAAATCTTGGAGTATGGTGGGTCCTTGTGACCGTGAATTATTAGGGGGGGGGGGGTTAAATGTAAATTTTAAATGGTAAATTTGATAAAAAACAGGTATTTAACTGGATACCGGGTATTTTATCTAGCGTTTAAATCCCGGTTTATGGCGTTCTAAATTATTTTTATTATTCTATAAAAATAAATTCGCCCAAATATTACTGAAATAAATTTCAGTTGCCAAGACTGGCTGCGTTGTCCGTGTTTCGCAGTATAAGCATTGTGTTGTGCAGTAACACGCGGTACGCGCTTAAACTTGAAACATAACGTTTTTAAGCGTTTTAATTTTTTTTTTCAACACGAACATGATTAAAAATAAAATTTTAATCATAACATAATATTTTTAGGATTTAAAAAAATTATCCGGGCGGTCACCAACGTTCGTTTCGCAGTTTTGTCGCAATTAGTTCTTAGGTTCGAATAAACATGTTTTTGCCATACCGAATCCTTCGAAACTTATTTCTAAGTTATGTAAAAGGGTATTTAGGGTATGTTTGGCTTATGTCACAGTTCCGGAGTGTACGTCGCGTTAAACTGATTATGTTTACGTAACGGTTTATGATTTCACTTCCAGAACAGGTTTGAGAGTTCGGAATTGAACAATGATTGAAAACGTACTAATGTCACAAATAATTAAACAAATATTGAAATTAAAATGCCATATTTCATTTAAACACAAAGTTGTCCGGAACAGTACAAGGGTTAAAATACACAGATGTCACAATCCATTTCACAACTTCAACACTCCATTTCTTCCTCTCCTTCTTCCTTGTCTACGGCCCAACACCCACACACATCATCCTCCATTTTTCAATCCATTCAGCACAATCTAAGGTGAACTAGAGGTGTAAGAAGCATAGTTAAGAAGCCTAGAAGCAATGGAGATTGAAGGACCTTTCTCAAGAGCTTTTATCCACCTAGTTTATCACCTTCATCATTCTTGATCTAATCCCTAGCCTTGTGCTAGTAGTAAGACCCTCCTAATCTCATTTTACATCTTGTTATGTTGGTTAAAAGTGTATGTAAGTTGCTAATCATGAAGAACATAAAGAATCAAGAACATAATCACTAACATAAAGCTCTAAATCATAATGATCTATGTTGTTTATGTGTATATATGCTTCTTGATTGTTGATTGTTTGTGTTTATGATGTTAAACATCATATGAAACTTGCTAGATTGTGATTAAACACGTGATCTAGCAAGTGAGAGGATGATTTTGTGATGAATCAAGATGATCATCCTTATATGTAAACATGAACTTGAAAGATTAAGTGTTTTTCTTGAATAATGAAGTGTGAAACATGTTATTAGTCATAAACATGGATGATTTCAAAACTAGTTTTCTCAAGAAACTAAGTTTACTTACAAGATTTACATAAACATGGTTTTTTAAAGAAACTAATCACATTTTTAGTGATTAATCAAGTGTAGAAACATGTTATTAACAAGAAAAATTCAAGAAGAAATATTTTTGGAAAATCAAGTTACAAGTTGTGAAAGACTAATTTCCTCAAGAATAATGTTTTTGAACAAATAACCACACTTTAAAGGGTAACTAAGTCTACTAATTAACATGGTAAGTTACAACAAGTTTTTACAAAAAGTTCAAGTTCATGAAGTAGTGTAAATGGCATGATTTTGGCACTTGTAAGTATTGATTGATTTGTTGATGAATTGTGATGATTTTTAAAGGAAAATGATATGCTTTGAAAGCATGGAAACATCCATTTTTAAGGGGAAACTATGGCAAAATTTTTCTAGAAATTAAACACTTAGAAAAATATCTTTAAACAAGTGTTTACAAGTGTATTTTAAACATGGTTTTTCGTATAAAAATTGCCATAATTTTTATTACAAAATTTACAAATATTGGAGGTTGGTTTTTGATAATAAAAGTGACTAAATATGTATTTAGGAAAATATATATATTTAGATGTCACAATTTATGTGATTATTTGTATATTAAGTGTATTAGTTATTTTATTTTATGACTAGAAATAATATAACTCACCAAACTATCAAGAATTATAATACAAAATATTTCCAAAAATTCCAAGAAAATAAATATATAATTTATACCCAAAAATGTGGACAAACCGAACACGGAATATAAACCACATAAATGTTCCGGGATTAAATTCATAAGTATATTTTGGTAACAGTATTTTGGAAATCAAGAGGATGAAAATATGATTTCTACAAGTATTACAAAAATAAATCATATTTTTTACAAGAAGAAAATATATTATTTTTGAGTAAAGAAAAATATATATGCTTTTCTTGAATTACTAGAAAATATATTATTTTGAAAGGAATATATATTTTCTTAAACAAACTTAGAATACATTATTTTTAGGGTGAAAATGGATTTATAAGTATTTTCTAAGTTAATCTTGAAAATATACTATTTTTGAGGTTTATATGAAAATATAATTATTTTGCCAAGGAGAAATTATAGATAATTTTCTATAAAAGTTTTCTTAAAATATATATATATTTTAAGAAAATATGTTGGTGAATTTTGATTGGTTAAAAATAATATTCCGGAAATTTAAATACAAAAATTAAGTATAAGAATACTTAATAAATACAAGAAAATACGTATCATCGTACGTACACATACACACCGGAATACGCCACCAATACTTGGTAAAATACACAAGCCTAAAAATACAAGTATAAGTATACCCATCCTTGGGGAATTATTCATGGAAGGATTACAAGACAAATGAGTTAAAATATATTATTTTAACAAATATTTCAAAAAATTAATGAGTATAATTCAAGTTAAAATGTTATTATTTTAACAAATAATTATACACTTTGGAATAATACAAGTACATCAAAGTTGTAACACAAAGATACTAAGTCATAACAAACAAGACAAAAATTCATGGCACGACCCAGCCATCTAATAAACCATAACACGTGTGTAGGTTGTAGTACGGCGTAAGGCTACATACTTTGGGTATACAGGAGACAGGACGCAAATCTGTGAGTTCATGTCCCCTTTTTCTATTAAATGTTTTCAGTTTTATAACTTCGAGGGTGAAATGCATGTTACAAAATGTTTACAAACGTTTATAAATGGTATGGCTAGCTAAGGAATGAACTGTTAGATCATGTGAATGGGTAAGCGCACACTTAAGACCATTAATCCTCGTATAAGGACCGAGGGACATGAGTGATAGATCTATTTGGGTGTTGCGAGCCCCACCCATGGGCCGAAAGCGGCCGAAGGTGGTGACTATGTCTTACAGCCGGAAGCCCGGTACAAAATCCGCAAGGTTTGAGCCTTCCTATGTCATTGCACACATGTTAATGTATTAGCTACATGTTAATTGATATGTTCATAGATGCTTTCATACCAAATTACAAAGGCATACATCCAAATGTTTACAAGGTTATTCGAACTCATATAGAAACACATGAACTCGCTCAACTTTTGTTGATGTTTTCAAATTACATGTATTTCAGGAAACAAGATGGATCTTGGGCGCCGGTGTTGTTTTCAAGACATAAATTTCAAGTTTGATGTCATCCACTTTTGATTTATAACATAACCTGAGGATATGTTGGTTGAAACTTAATGACTTGTGTTTGTAACATTTTAAACTTATGAATGGATGAACATCATGTTTTGATCATATAGTTGTTTATTATAATTGAATGCAATGATATTGAACATGTCACACATCATACGCTTCCGAAAAAGTCAGGGTGTGACACATAAACACATAAAATCGATAAAGCGTAAAATCAATGATTGCGGCTTGAAAATAGAATGTCTCATGTGTGTTAGATGTTGACTACCCAAAGTGATTCGACTATTCTTAATCAACTTCGAGTACACGTTTTGACCTAAGAGAATGTGCTCGCGCCTCAATCCGGGCGAACGGTACGCATCCTTTTGGCTACCACGTGACTCAAGTCATTGGAATCCATCGGGACTTTGGTGGGAGTTTGTAAAACCAAAATAGAGAGCGGAACAAGGCATTAAGATGCGGGTTTCACCCCTAACTTAACCAGTTTATTCCTGTTTATGTGGTAATCCACATGATAGGGAGGGAGAACTTCGTCGAGATTTGGATTTCACTCCTGACTCAATGGAAATTCTCGTGTTTGATAGTAAAAAGTACGTGTCGAGCAAGTGATTTCGTCGAGAGTTTACGGCTTTCACACCTAATCTCGACCAAATCTCTTGATTGTTTTCGAAGAATTGTGTGTGTGTGCGGTAAGCCTTAGGAAAAGCTGAGCGTTTGCACGAAGCCGTAGTATGCGATGTTCATGCAAAGTTGGGAGTTTAGCAAGTACAAACGAGAGTATAAGGATTAAGCTCCCGCAGAACCCCTACCGGGTTCGCACAGGGTGGTCTGTTAGTGCTTAGACTATAGACTAGGTCAATTCTAAGACATCGACCCGGACTAGATCGAGTCTTGCCTAATTCCCTATAGTTATGGCTCTGATACCAATCTGTCACACCCCAACCGATGGCGGAAACATCGGGGCGCGACACTGAGCGAAACAGATTGTCCAGGAGAATCCATAACAACTATAATTACCAAATATTTAACATCATGTCCCATACCTTAACATATGAAGTAAAATAGTTATTACAGACATAGTTTCTCAAAGACAATGAAATTGTTCCAACAACTAAGATTTAAATGTGACGTTTCTAGACCTCCTAACTTGATTCTATAACAGCAAGCATAGCATAGCATCCTAAAAACCTGTCACGTACGTTAAAATAAAAGTCAATACACATAGTGTAAAGGTGAGCATACAAGTTTAATAGTATATAGTAGCGAAAGCGATTTATGCATAACCAGCATGTATCACATGGGGTGCGAATCTAGTAAGTTATCGACAATGATACTATCAATACCTATGACTGCGAGTTGTAGAGTGCGCAACATATGTTCACCACTGCGAACACGTGAAGTAATAACCTTAACAACCCCCGTATAAACAGGTGCTGGGTCCAAACTATAGTACTATCGTTGCTAAGGCAGGCAGACAGACAGCAATCAATGTGTAAACATAACATACAAGCATTCATCGAGTCACGTATAACATGCGAGAGCGGTTAGCGTATAAAAGTGTTGCATTGTGTGTTGATGTGATTTGATATAGGTAATGTATGTAACACCCAAAAGTGCGTTAAAGCAAAAAAGGATCGAGTATACTCACAGAGCGTGTTTAATAAATAAACACAGTCTTGGATTGAAGGGAGCGCTTGAGAGGTTAGCCTGATCAGAGAACGATAGAGTAAGCGTTGAACAATGCGTTAAAATGTGTGTCGAAGAGATAAGTAAGCGAACAGTGGTCCGATCGGATGACCATTCGGTCGGAAGGTCATTCGTTGGAGTGAATGTGTTTGTGAAATATTTGAACTTTGAAGTTTTCGTTGTAGCATATTTAAAAAGTGAGAAATATCTCTATATATCAGGTCATCCAGTCAGATGGTCATCCGGACGGATGGTCGTTCGGTCGGATGACGATTCGTTTGAAAGCTGATATACCTTGAAGTTGTGAAAATTGTTTAAGTGTTGAACATTACAATCACCTGGTCAAATAGCCGTTTGATCAGAGGGTGATCCGATCGGATGGCTATTCGGGTGGGCAATTGTTTGGGTTGAAAACTTTGTAAAATCAGTTAAGTTGAAAAGTTTTTGCAGTTAAACCGAGACGATATGATGATGTGCCAAACAATGGAAATCACATCAAGTTCAACTCATCCGATCGGACGAGAATCACCCCGTTCTACCAGACTCAGCTGTTCTTGACGGAGGTTCATGTTCAACCCGTGAATCGGTCGTCTTGATCGGTAGAATCCATTCCCAGACCGGTTCTCCACTAGAGAACGAGTAGAGAGCCTGAACAAGTCCAGATTCTAACCGTTTTGAGTAAAAAGGGAAAGATGGTTGAAGGAAAGTTTTGAAACAATTGAAAAATGTTTAGACTTAGCTGAAATTAGTGTAAAAACGTGTAGAAATCCATCAGATCTGAACCGTTCTTGATGAGGTGAGGTCACAGTTCAATGTTCATAAGAACTCCATGATGACGTCACCTTAGAACATCCCAAAACAAATGATTTCATGGTGAAAAGTTGTGATTTGATGGTGAAGATGATGAAAAAATGTGTGTTGATGAAGGAAGTACAAGATTTGAGGAGAAAACTTACAAGAATCGTGAGGAATCGAGAGAAAAGAGGCTGAGAGTGCACTGGTCGGAGGGAGCTGTCACATCAATGAACAGTGATGTGATAGGAGGGGTATTTATAGTGTGAGAGGTGGAAAGGCAGTGGAGTTTAATGGGTCAAACGGCCTTTCAATCGGATGGCCATCCGATCGGATGGTCATCCGGTCAGATGACCATTCGATCGAACGGAGATGACCATTCGATCGAAAGGCCGTTCAATCAGACGGCGCGTGCGGGTTAGTTTTCAACTTTCGTTTCGGGCGTTGAGCGTTGCGTTGTGCATTAAGCGAGTTACGAGTAAGCGATGCGATAGTACTACACAATCCCTACTACATACAAGTCGTCATACACAAACTAAAATCATAAAAGTAAGTCATGCATTTCGAGTTGCGATGAGAGTGCGATGCGATAGAGTTGCGATTGCGTTTGCGAATAACATCCAAAACATATATTAAGCACACACACAAGTAAGGCACATAGTAACACACCATAATAGTCATAAACCTAGCATATCCATTCTGCGTTTTGCGTTGCGATAGCGATGTGATAGCGTTTAGTTGCGTTTATCGTATTGTTACTTCACATACTACAAATCGTAAGACAAAATAGCGGTAACTAACATACATCGATTATCGAGTTTGGGAGTACAAACAATAATTAAGCCAGAAATGACAGATCTGAATAGCAATCTTTTCTTCCTTTAACTTTGACTTGTACTTTGACTTTAAAAGTCGGGTTATTACATCTAGACCATTGCCAATTGAAAGCTCCATTACCTTGACCTGCTTCCACTCTCTCTACAACCCTGCACATTTTAAACAACTCTAAACCAAATAAATGGGGCCATCTTTCCAAGAAAGGAAGATCGCCCACCCACGTGTCAAACCAGAAGCGAATATCAGTCCCATTCCCCACTTTACCCATGATTAGCAGGTTTAGCCCCTTACCGTTTATTTTCAATTTGGAAATCAATTTAACAATGTTTTTCCAACATCCCATAATTAGCTAAACGTATCTTGTTATTTGCTAATCGGTCAAATGTAGAGTCTGTTTATTCATTTAAAAGATGGAGTTCTTTAAGAGTGGAAGGTATGGGGAGGGTCATCCCCATGGGGATGGGCCGCCACATAGGACGCCACATAGGACGCCACATCCACATCCTTCATAGGATGTCCCTCCAAGCAAAATCAAGGGGGTGGAGGATGGGCCTACCCCACTTAAAGTTTTTTATTTTGTTTTTGTATTTTGTTATCCAATTTATAAAAATAACTTTAATTAACATATTTTACATAACCGAGAAAAAAAATTACACTAGCTAAAATTTATAAAAAAAAAAAAGACTAGATTTAAAAAAACACACAAACATAAATACTACTCGCTATCGTCTTTGTCACCGTCCCCGTCGTTTGCGTTGTTCCATATATGTTCTATCAAATCGGCTTGAAGGTTTGCATGCGTGAAATCGTTGGTTAGCGAGAATGAGTTTAAATCATGTTGCCCCGGATTAACCGGGACAGTATTCCCGATAGATGCATTCTCATTATACTTCGCCCGACCTTCGTCTTCAATAATCATGTTATGGAGCAAAATGCAAGCGTACATACAAAGGCGCAACCTCTTCTGTGTGAACGCATTTGCCGGTTGTTGAATGATTTGCCATTTTCTTTGTAGAACACCAAAACAACGTTCGATGTCTTTTATTGTCGCTTCTTGACGCTTGGCAAATTTTTTTCTTTTTTCGTCCTCCGGGCATGGAATAGTCTTGACAATTGTAGAGTATGACGGATATATTCCGTCAGCAAGATAATAACCGCGCCTATATTCCACCCCAGAAACAAAAAAAAAACTAGTGTCCGGACCGGTTCCATTTACGACGTCGCTGAAGATCGCTGATTGATATAGCACGTTAAGGTCGTTAAGTGAACCGGGAAGACCAAAGAAAGCATGCCAGATCCACAAATCTTGTGATGCCATGACCTCTAGTATTAATGTTGGATGGTCATGATCGCCTCGCGTATATTGGCCTTGTCACGCATTCGGGCAGTTATGCCACGCCCAATGCATACAATCAATGCTACCGAGCATTCCTAGAAACCCATGTCGTGCTTCATGAGCTTTGTACAACTGTTGAACATCATACGCGTTTGGTTTCCGCAAATATTTTTTGCTATACAGTTTCACCACATTTTCGCAACACTGATACAAACATTCCCGCGTAGTTCTTTCCGACATCTGTAAGTACTCATCCAAAGCGTCGGCCACTGTCCCGTACGCCAATTGGCTAATGGCCGCGGTACACTTTTGTAATGTGGTGAACCCTCGTCTGCCACGAGCATCATATCGTAACGTGAAAAACGGGTCGAACCCCACCAAATCATCAGCAATCCGTGTGAATAACCGGCGACTCATTCGGAACCTACGTCTGAAAATCTCGGCATTGTAAAGGGGTGCATCCGAAAAATAATCGTTCAACAATTTATCGTGCGCTCCTGTCGTAAAAAAATATAAATATGAGGAAAGAACGAATAAGGATAAAAAAAATTATTAATGATAAACCTTCGCGGTCTCTGTTAATCCGTTGTTGCCTGGTTTGTATTTCAGACGAGACCTCTTCCTCTTCCTCCTGCATAATAATCTGAGCCGCCCTTAGCACAACGTTTGCGTAAAACATCTCCCCTTCCTCCGAAGACGAGGACCACCAAGAATTAGATTGCATTGTGGGTGAAAAGATAATTTTTTTTTATAAAAGATAGGTATAAAAATGAGAGTGTTTTGGGTTGAAAATAGGAAGAAAATGGTGAAAGAGGGGTATTTTTATAGAAAAGGGGTTTTTTTTTTAATTTTAAATTTAAAAAGTGGGTATATAGCCATTGTAACGGCTATTTTTTTTTTTGAAAAGTGGGGCCGTCGAGAACGTCTCTAGGCTACCGGTGTTGACGGGGACGAGCCAAGGGGGCGGTGTGGCGGGGCGGCGCCTTGCCTCGCCGGCCCTTGGCCGTGCCCCATACCTTCCAGTCTAACAGTAATTTTTGGAAATTTGCTAACCATTAAAAAGTTACATTTTAATTGATCAGGCCTCTTAATTGCTTAAGCACAAGATAGCTAAGCAATCCTTAGACCACACGGTGTGGGCGTTGAGGGTAAACGGCTAAACGACGTGGACAGTTGGTATTGGTGGGTTTAAATTTGAGTAAAAAACTTTAAAAAAAAACTCTATATATAATCACATATTTCACCCAAAATCACAACCCAAATCATCCATTTCTCTCTTCCCAATTTACATATTCTCTCCAATTTTTAACAATTTTTTTAAAAAATGGAAGGCTCAAGTTCTCCATGTTCATCTTCTCGGTGGTCAAGCAAGCTTGAAAACTTTGTTTTATTCTCGTCAGATGACGAGGGACTAGCACCTCTAATTACAGCGGTTCAAAAAGTGATTGAAACTATAATGAAAGACGAATGGTGCTCCTCAAAACCCAAGAGGAGGAAATACATAGTACGCGACTGAATCGCCACACACGATTTATTGGTAAGTGATTGTTTTTCACCCAACCCGACTTATGATGATAGTACTTTTAGACGTCGATTTCGTATGAGCCGTAAATTATTTATTAGAATATCAAACGATTTATCAAGTAAATATGAATTTTTTCGACAAAAAAAAAGGATGGGTGTGGTTGTCTACGATTTAGCACGCTACAAAAAGTCACGGCCGCGCTTAGACAATTGGCTTATGGGACGGCTTCTGACATTATGGATAAATATATAAAAATGTCGGAACGAGTGGCGAGGAAAGCCTGTATTATTTTTGTAAGCATGTCATTGAACTATATTTAAAAAGATATTTGAGAAAACCTATATTTAGTGGACATACAACAACTCATGAAGAGCGACATGGTTTACTTGGGATGATCAGTAGTTTAGATTTTATGAAATGGGAATAGGAAAATTGTCCAACTGCGTGGCGCGGGCAAAACACCAGTGGATACATAAAAACCCGGTTATGGTGCTTGAAGCGGTTGCATCTCAAAATCTTTGGATTTTGCATGCATTCTTTGGTGTGCCTGCTGCAAATAAAAATTTAATTATTCTTAATCAATCGCTCATTTTCAACGACTACATAAACGGTGCTGGACCAAAAGGTTCTTTTTATGTTAAGGGTGCGGAGTATAAATACGGTTATTATCTAACGGATGATATTTACTTGGATTATACCGTGTTTGTAAAATCATTTACACGGTGGACAACATTAGACGAAAAGAGGCATACGTTTAACGGTGCTCAAATGGTGGCACAAAAAGACATCGAACGAGCTTTTAGTGTTTTGTAGAAAAGATGACACATTTTAAAGACGTCGTGTAGCATTATAGAAAACCTAGAATTCGAAATGTGATGTACGCGTGCGTTATTTTACATAACATGATTCTAGAGGATGAGGGACACGCAAATTTGTGAATATTATGAGGAGGCGAGTCAACCAAACACCGTAGAATTAAGTGACGAAGAGAAAGAAAAGAACTTATAAGAAATTAAACATAATACAACACATCATAACCTTCGAGCGGATTTGGTTGAACACATTTGGAGAGTTCCACGAAACGACCTTGATGACGAAGACGATGATTAATGTTTATGTAATTTTATTTTGAATTTATGTAATTTTATTTTAATTTTATGTAATTTTAATCTTTTTAAATATATTTTTAAAAATTCTAAATATAAAATAATAACAAAAAGTGTGTGCCACACGTCGAATAACGTCACTCTTCCACGTCCCGTCACACACCCGCCGTTTTTGCACCACATCCCATTTTTGACGCGTGCTTACGTGTCGTCCATATGTGACTTAACACTCCATTTTCAAGCCCCTCCACACCGTATAGTATTAGTTAAAATCAGGGGCGGAGCTAGTGTATTAGAAGGGGTAGCACGGGCTACCCGTCAAACCCGTCTCCGTACTGTTTGTCGTAGTGTAAAAAAAAATCAAGTTTTATACAAAGGATACCCCTAATCTCAATAAAATAAATTAAGATGCCCCAGAATTCACCTAACTAAATCAAAGTTCTTTGTCTTCCAGCCCCCGGCCACTATCAAATGATGAAATGAAAGTTTCCCTTTATGTAAAAAAAAACTAGTTAACTACATTATATGAGATGGGGAAATTATTTTTTAGTGGTGGGTACATTTTGCAACACTTTTTCAGAAACTATAATTTAGTGGTGGGTACATTTTGCAACACTTTTTCAGAAACTATAATTTACCTTTACCCCACATTTAATTAATTTTCCCTGCTTTATTTATAAGATCATGTTATATCTTGTCACACCAGGTAACGAATGAAGTTACATACACGACACACTTTTTAAAAGTTTGTATTCTCAAAGGCAAGTGTGAGCAAGTTTCATTCGAATACAGTTCTTTAACGACACTTTTAAAAAACTTTGCTCACCTGACATTAAAAAGTCTATTAAATAAAGTTCTCTATAAGCTTAAAAGTTCACCAGAGAAAGGAAAAACTCCGTGGAATTCAAACTTTAACACAAGGTTATTGTTATGTATGTAAGTCATTATCTGACTTGAACGGAGTATGGATCTTTTTTTAGAATAGATTGATTAAAGTGAGTTACAAGAAATGAAGATTCTAAAAGCTGTATGAAGATCACTGTTGCAGAAATCGGCCTAGGCGGCCGATTAATCGCCGCCTAGGCGCTAGGCGGTGACTAACTGATTAATTTTATGCTAGTCGGTCCAAAAAATCGGTCATGGTAATAATCGGTCAAAGTCGGAGTTAATCGGTCCTAGGCGGTCAAAAATCGGATTAATCGGACAATATTAGTCGGTCAAAATCGATCAAAATCGGTCCTAGGCGGTCAAAATTTGTCAAAATCAGTCAAAATCGAACCATACTATCTGAAACTTGAAGTATTTATGTGAATTTTGAAGTATTATTTTTATATTATTGGGTATATATATATAATTTTGAAAAAATACATATAAAAATCCCATTCCGATTAATCCCGATTAATCCCTAGGCTGTACCTCACCGCCCGACTAGCGCCTAACGCCTTCTACAACATTGATGAAGATAGAGAAATTATATATTAATGAATTAAGCGTATACATTTGATATGTTTTGGTTACATATCACATCATGGACGATCAAATTAGCCGAACCTTTCTCTATTAAGAAACTGGTCTTGTTATAGTAATTGATGTTTTGATCAAGAACCAACTTTTTCATAAAACTTTGTCATAGGTCACTTTTTCATAAAAGTTACAAGAAAAATGCATTAACAAGATAGATATTTATAAGTATATTTACTTAAATAAAAGTTACAAGAAAAATGCATTAACAAGATAGATATTTATAAGTAAATTTAGGGGTTGTTTGTTTGCATCTGAATGAAGCCATTCAGAGGCTTACCTCTGAATCGATCAGAGGCTAGGCTATTTGGTTGATTAAGATTGTGCCTCTTAATGATTCAGTACACCTCTGAACCATTCAGCTAAAAAACATCGCTGAATGAAACTTGAGACAAAGATACCCCTAAACAACACAGCTTCTCTTCTTCTCCCACAGCCCCATCTTGTTCTCCTCTCTCCTCCACACGCCGCCCTCCTCCACATCCGAACCACCATAGCCCCGCCACCCTCCTCCACATCTGAACCACCAAATCGCCGCCGCCCGCCTCCACAATCGAAACTCCAAAGGCCACCGCCCTCCTCCTCTCCTCCTCAGCCGAACCAGCACAGCCGTCGCCGCCTCCACATCCGCCGCCGCCTGCACAGACTCCTCCAGATTTTAGCGATCAGTTGTTCGACTAACGGTTGCAGTTGAACTTCAGGTGAAGAATCGATCATTCTAGTAACCAAATAGTTAAATAATAATGTGATAATCTAGAATTTTGAATGGTGTTTTGGCTGTTATTAGAGAGAGAGAAGCAGAGAGTTTAGATTTTTAGAGAGAGGAGCAGAGGTTTTTAGAGAGAGAAGCATAGAAACGTTCTATGGGGAAGTGAGAGAAAGCCAGGGTATTTATTTGTTCAGGGGTTAAAAAGTCATTTTACACAATCATTCAGATGTGCAACCAAATAGCGCTTTATTGTTTCAACACTTACTGGTTCAGACCCTCTTACCCATTCAGACCTCTTATTCATTCAGCACTTATTGGTTCAGATGTTGCCAAACAGCCCCTTACTTAAAATCGAAAGGGGAGAGATGCACCAAATGAAAACCATTAGTTGCCAACACGCAATTACTATGTGATAAAACATAATATTATACAAAACATCATGACGTGATTATATTGAGAATTAAACCAAAAATATCATGTATTATATATATATATATTAAAACAAAAGGTCGATGGCAATTACATCAAAGTCACCGCCTTTGTTTATATATAAGAGTGTTTGCATACAAAAATAATCAAATTGGTATTGTAGTTTGGTGGTTTCCTTCTCATTTGGTAAAGTACTGGTCAAGAGTTCGATCCCTACACACTTTTCATTTGGTTCTATTTTTTTTCTCAAAGACATACTCATATTTGATTCTAGAGTTACTAAACTAATTATTTACACATAATTTCAAATTTATGTATTTAATATATTATAAAAACAAAGGTTGGTCCTTACACTTTCGAACTTTTATTTTTTAAGTAATATATTCACCTCTAACTTGACACCACAACGTGCGACACATTATTATACTTTTTTATCTATGTCTAACCACGTTAATGTCTAAATTATTTTTAAGACTTTACATTGCTATCTAAATTACTTTTAAGACTCTACAACGCAACGAATAAGACATCGTCTTTTTTATCTATGTCTAATGACGTTAATGTCACAAACGTGTCTAACCACGTTATGTCTAACCACGTTAATGTCTAAATTATTTTTAAGACTTTACATTGCTATCTAAATTACTTTTAAGACTCTACAACGCAACGAATGAGACATCGTCTTTTTTATCTGTCTAATGACGTTAATGTCACAAACGTGTAATGTAATGTCATGTGTAGGCGCCACACATAAGGTCATCATTGTAGCCGCAACGCTTATATAGGTTACACCGAGTAAGATCAAATACATCAAAACACGCGTTTTTATATGGTTAACTCATCACATAACGTGTCACCGTCTATAAATAGCAAAGACGTCGCCGCCGCAACGCGCGGCTATGGCAACAATCTAGTTCTTACTTAAAGTGACATTTATTTTCAAAATCAAAACAAAAAAGAAAGTAAAAAACTAATCTTCAAGTCAACATAACATGATATATTTTTATTCATAACTAGAACTAATCGGGTTTTACCCTCAAATACCGGTGTCGTACCAGTACCGACCGTATCAAGTCGTACTGTACCAGGTATATTCGGTACCGGTACCCACTTTTGGGGATTTCGGTAATGGTATTTTCGGTACCGGTTGGTACCGAGCTCATCAAATCCTGTAGCAACGTAGCAATGCAAGTAATTGCACAGTTTAGATTACTTTTCATACACACAGTAAGTAAACTGTGTTTCGTTTGAATGAGGTTTTATATACACAACTTATTTTGCTTTATTTTTTGTCTTTTTACGTAATGAATGAATTGTAGCATGTAAAATAAACTTGGATATTTAGATTATTGATGAGCAAATCGTATCAAATCATGTAATCAAACCGGTATCGTATCGGTACCAACTTTACTATACCAAATCATTTTCGGTACCAATTTGGTACCCACCTTTTGGCGTTTTCAGAATCGTTACTTTCGGTTCGACACCGGTCTAGCACCATACCTATATTTATTGATTTTTACCTTCAAATATCATACCGTATTGTACTGAGCATTTTCGGTGCCGGTACCTAATTTCGATGATTTTCCGGATCGGTACTTTCAGTGTTGTTACCGGTACCGAGCTCATCCATATTTTTACGTGTTTGCACCATAATAACTGAACTGAAAACAACCGAATTTCCAACGTGTGTGTCCTATTATTATTATATATTAGGTTATTTAAAATCGTTTTTTTTTACGGATTGACTATCCTTTTCACTACATTTTTATTTATGTTTTGATATTCGGTATCTGCTTGCCGTTACTGACATGCATTTTGCAGTCATTGGGTCCCCGCCGCAACATGCGGACGGAAATTTAACTAGTTGGTATAAAAGGTGAAAGAAAAAAACATTAAAAAATCAAATAAAGTCAAATTAAAAAGGAAAATAGTAAAATGGGTAGAAGGGAAAAAAATGTGATAGTAGTAGATATTTCTTTAGGGTTGTCCTCATAGCCCAGTAGTTGGAGGGCTGGTTGTCCTCCTAGAGGTTACCGGTTCGACTCGCGCTTGTGGCGAAAGGGGGGGACGTCCCAATGATAGATCGTATCTGGGATCTTAATTGTAATCTTTCTTTAGGGTAGAAGGAAAATAGTAAAATGGGTAGAAGTGAAAAAAATGTGATAGTAGTAGATATTTCTTTAGGGTTGACACATTAATTGTAATCTTTTATTAGAACTTAGATTTAATTGTATCTGGGATCTTACATGATAGAAGTCGTTTTTCGTATTTGAAAATAGATTCGAAGTCATATGCTTTTTATTCTACAATCCACTTGTCATGTTCTTTTTACTATTTATCCATTTTAGTTTTCCAACTTGTATAATTATAATATAGAAATAATCAACTTAATTGACTTTTTTTTATCGATAATCTAAACTTTATGGTACCAAATATTATATTTAAGTTTTTTTCTCTTTATAGTATTTTATTATCTGTCATAAAAATTTTATTTTATAATGATCATGCATCCATCATTATTAGTCTCAACCCTGGTCCCACTTATTTGATTAACATAATCGAACATATATGTTTGGGGATTAAAGATGTTTACATTAATTTAAAAGTGTGAGAACTGTGAGAAATATTGTGTATGTGACATGTGCTTTCAATTTAAATTAATTCAAAAGGGTAAACAAGTAATTTTCTCATTTATGCAACTAATTGATAACCTTCCATAACACCCACCTTTTATTTTAGGAATACGAATTAATATACGAATTTGTATTTTTTTTTATCGTTCATCAATTATAACTTTCTGAAGATCGCAGAATGAAGGTTTTTATAGAGCGTTATATAGTGATGGATGCAGAATGAAGGTTTTATACAATGTTATATAGTGTTATAGTATTATATTTTCTGGTAGCAGTCTATGATGATGTATAGTGTTATATAGTGTTATATTTTCTGGTAGTAAGTCTATGATGGATGTTTAGTGTTATATAGTGTTATAGTATTATATTTTTCTGGTAACAGGTCTATGATAGATGTGTAGCGTTATATAGTGTTACATAGCGTTATATGGTGTTATATGGTGTTGTATAGTGTTATATATTTTTGGTAGCAGTTACATGTTTCCGGATTTTTAGTGTTAGTTTAAAAATGGATCGCTGGAATTTAGGAGATGTTACCTTATTTGAAACATATAAAAAGACACTATTACCCGTACAATTTTCAAATCAGTCCAAATAATCAAAACACAATTTACAATTTGGTCCCTATTGATCTCAACCATTAGATAAAAGATCTAATGGTTTAAACACTTCTTACACTTCTGACTCTTTAGGCCCTTTTTACACTATCCTTACCCTATGTTTGGGGGTGTCGAACTGTCAAAGAAAATACCATAACCAAGAGAAAGGGTGTAAACCGGAATGAACAAGAGTAGGGTGTAAAAGGCCGATATGTTTAAGATCATTTAATTAAAAACTCAAATCAAGTCGAGTTTAGACATAAGCTAGTTTAGTATACACGTTTGAGCTCAAATTTCACTTATCGATTTTGAGTAGTCTATCAAGCCTAAACAAATCTATTAATTAAATCATTTTTAAAACCTAAAAACAGAAGGGTTTATTTAGTTCTGCGTATTATCACAATATATAGTTTTATGTATAGATAGATATGTCCTAAATATATATGTAGTGGATGGTTCAAACAAGAAGAATTCTTTATATTTAATGTTAATGTAATGGTATATTAGTAAATTTACATAGATCATTGATTTATAGTCTTCATCTTTAATATATAGCTATATTAAATTTGTAACTTATTTTTAAAATATATATATATATATATATAGAGGCCGGTTAACGTACAATACCTCTTATCATACATTAATGTGAAAAATGGCATGGGGTGCGATTCTACACACCCCATGCCATTTTTCACATTACCCCATGCCATTTTTCCACATGCGATATTCAATTTTCCACATGCGATTCTACACACCCCATGCTATTTTTCACATTACCCCATGCTAGCCATTTTTTCACATGCGATATTCAATCTTCCACATGCGATTCTACACACCCCATGTCATTTTTCACATTACCCCATGCCATTTTTTCACATGCGATATTCAAATCTTACACATGCGATTTTGTCTATCTACACACCCCATGCCATTTTTCACACTACCCCATGCTAACCATTTTTTCATATGCGATATGTATTGAATTCGCACCAGATCTGCACCTGATCGAACGGCTGGGATGATCGCGTACGTATCGTACGATAAGCGCATTTGTATTTTACTCTTTACCTATATATATATATATAAGAGAATGATCTGTTAGGAACCACCCTTTATTGCGAGAACCACGAGAACCAGTGTGAACACAAACAGTAATACCTAAAAAAATCTAAAAAACACCCAAAAAAAAATTACTATTTTTTTTGTAAAAATCGCTATATTTTGTTTACAATAAAAAAAATTAAAAGAAAAATTTCGAGTCACAGTTATCCATGCACATGTGCATTTGTATCATTTCTTTGACAAATTCCGTAATTCATTACAAATATTAGACAATTGCACTTTCATTTACACTACCACGTGTAATACACTACTTTTTACGTTAACAGTATTAGAAATGCACATGTGCATCTATATGTATCAACATGAAATAAGGTATGTTGGTACACTACTTTCTCCTTCATCTATCATTACATCCATAATACACAAACATGCACATGTGCATTTTTGTCATTTCTTTGACAAATTACGTAATTCATTACAAGTATTAGACAATTGCACTTTCATTTACACTTCCATGTGTAATACAATACTTTTTACATTACCAATATTAGAAATGCACATGTGCATCTATATGTATCAACATGAAATAATGTGTTTTGGTACACTACTTTGAATACACTTTCCTTTTCATATATCATACCATCCATAATACACTACCATTACCTCCTACCATCCATAATACAATACCATTACCTCCTACCATCCATAATACAATACCATTACCAATATTTTCACTTTATTATATGTATGTAAACACCATTTATATCATCCAATCAACATATTACATCATAAATTGACAACTATAACCAAACCATCAACCACTAGATATAACTAACCAAAAAACATGTATATGGGCCTACTTCTCCATTCAAAATCATAAACTTTTTGTACAAAACACGTTATATCATGGTTATACCTAATGATGCACATGTGCATTTTGCATATTGGTAATGTAAAAAGTAGTGTATTACGAATGGTATTGTAAATTAAAGTGCAATTGTCTATTCCTGATAACATATTACCGAATTTGTCGAAGTAATGATACATATGCGCATGTGCATGGATAACTGTTACTCGAAAAAAAAAGTTTTTTTTTTATGGTAACGAAATATAGCGATTTTTTTAAAAAAATTTATATTAAAAAAAAATTTGAGTGTTTTTTTGATTTTTTTAGATTTTTTTTGTGTTCACATTGGTTCTCGCGGTTCTCGCAATAAGGGTGGTTCTCGCATAAACCTTACCCTATATATATATATAGAAACGGGATCAGGAGAGAACGGTGAAAAGTGTGAGAACGGATCCTGGCCCAACACGTGGCAGGGAGCGCTAATTGTTATGCTGGGGTACGATTGTCATTGTCCACTTCCCGCTAAACAATGGCGTTATGATTCTTTTGCCCAAAAATAATTAAATATAAATGGCGTTTTCATCTTTATGCTAGTTTACATGGCGTTTTTTTTAAAGTGTATTTTTTTACGAATGGCTTTTATGTTTTAATGGCGTTTTCATCTTTATGCTTGTTTTTCATGGCGTTTTTTTTTAAGTATTTTTTTACGAATGATGTTTATGTTTTAATGGCGTTTTATTGATTTCCTATAGATTTGGCGTTTTTTGTGTTTTCTACTTGTCTTAATTTAGTTTTTTTAACGCTTTTTTTAATGTTGTTTATTTTTTAAATGGTTACTATTTGTTAATTATTCTAATCATGGCGTTTTCTTTGATTTGCACAAATACGGTAGTAGATCACACAACCAAACATGTAGATGTAATAATGTAAAGAGTAAAACACAATAGTCAACATTAAAATACATGGTGTTTAGCTAATCTACATATTCTAACATTCTTTGTGCTATTCTCTCGTCTCCTTTGTCAAACAATTTACGTATTTTTTCTCCCCCTAAAGCCATGACTGTATTTAGACAACTTGTCAGTAGTTTTATGTTTTTATTTTCGCTATGAAACAGGATTTTTCCAATGTATTTTACCCTTAGTTCATTTAGCTGTCTTTGTTGGAGTTGATTTGGGGCATCTTCTATTGCCAAACCACTTCTCCAACGAGCTATAACCCCCATGTATGTTTCCATATGCCTCATTGCGAAAATCCCACAGTTGATGACGTTGGACTTTGTCCTCCAATCCATCTTTTGTCTGACAGCCTTCGCCTTGCTCATGATCTTATGCTTTGGGTGATTTTTAATACGCAAGTAGTTTGCAAAAGCTCCGTGCTGCAGTTTTCAAATTTTTTTTGCATATATTAGTTTGCCGTTTTGTCAACATAGTTCCTATATTCAAAGCTTTTAAGATACTTACCTATTTTTCCACCCATCCTTCATACTTTTTTTATGCTGACGTTATCCCCTACACCGTTGTTGTCCAATACATCAACTCTTTTGTGTTTCATGTTGAAACAGACAACATAGAAATGTCTTTCCCAGATTATTGACACGAAGACCAGTTCATAATCCTTGATGATTTTATGTTTCTTGTCTCCTTTGAAACGTGTGTTTTTCAGAACAGTTTCCATGTTTCTGTTGAATTCATTGTTTCGTGCATCTTCTGTTGTCGTTTTGTAGTATGCCGGAGTATTCTGTAATATTGAGTACCACATAATTAAACAACAAAACAATGTCCTGTTATAATTTTATCAATTATATATAGCAAAAGAGTTACCAGCAGTAATTCTGTGCAGAATAACCTTGAGGGTGATTCATGAGCCTTGTATCTTTCTTCATAGTTCAGGATATGTGCCCAACATAGAATAATTGAGACGTGTGCTTGAAATCCTGGTTTCATGCTTTCACAGATCACCCTCATGATAAACTTTTCTCCCATCTTGAACAGCTCAGTTCTAAAAAAAACATTTTGGCGTTTTAGTTATACAAACTCATTCTATTATAATACATGGCGTTTTGATTGTTTTTGCATGCATATTTCTCAAGTAAACGTTATGAATGGAAAGTTTGGCGTTTTATTTTGAGTTGTTCTCCCATCTTGAACAGCTCAATTCTAAAAAAAACATCATTTGTCATTTTAGTTATACAAACTCATTCTATTATAATACATGGCGTTTTGATTTTTTTTTTTTTTTTTTGCATGCATATTCTCAAGTAAATGTTATGAATGGAAAGTTTGGCATTTTATTTTGAGAGAAGTGTACATACTCATAATCGCCGATTCCAGTGAAGATGTATGTGGAAAGGTTATTTTCAGGGTTTGTCCTTTTTTCATATATTAACACTTGCCTCCTTAGATAAGGTGACAAACATGCCTTGCTCAATTTTTTATCTCTCTTCTCCTCTTCAGCCACATTCTTTTTTTTTATTTTTATCTTCTTCATCATCTTTATCAGCTTTTTCATCACCAAGCAGCTCTTCAGGGTTTAAAATTTTATTTTCTTTCATCAGCTTTGTGATGTCTGGAGTGTTGTCCTCATCACCTTTCTCCTGCACATCTGACTTGTTTGGCGTTTTTGGTGGTGATGTGTTGATGGCGTTTTCATCCTGGGGTTTATTTGGTGTCTCTTCCTCTTCAAAACTTTTCAAGAGGTTTTTCCCAGATGTAGTTGGTGGCTGTTCATATGGCGTTTTATCAAACACTGCCCCTTGTTGGTCAACATTTTTGTTCACCATCTCCCCTTCAGTTTTTTTCTTTTTCAGTGTTGAATGCCTGACTGTCTTGTGTTTTTGTCGTGGCGATGTTTGGTGTCTTATCAAATACAGGCATTTTTGGGGTCTCTTCAGTAGGTTGCAGATGTTTTTTTTATTGCTTTAATTACTTCATCCACCATCCTTGAATTATCAAGACCTTCTTTAATATCAATCATTTGTTTTAGATCTTGTCCTGGCAGCTCCAAAATCTCAGCAATATTCGTCTTAATTATTTTTTCACCATTGTATCTTGAAATGTGATATTCAAGTGTCTTGAAATCACAACTCCACCTCTCAAAATCGTTTTCGTTTACATCTTCATCTGATGATACAGTATCATCTTCATCATCATATATTGGGGCTGTTGTAGCAGTCGAGGGTTCGGCGTTTTGTTCTATTGCCACATCCCTTATATCCCCTTCTCCTTCCACTTCTCCTTTCCCTTCTCTTTCTCCTTTTCCTTCTCTTTCTCCATCCCCTTCACCATTCCCTTCCCACTCCCCTTCCTCTTCTTCTTCTCCTTCCCCTTTTCCTTTTCCTTTTCCTTTTCCTTCTCTTCTCCTTCTTTTTTTCCTTTTCCTTCATTTTCAACTTCAATGGCGTTTTCATGAACTATTTCCACTTCCATGGCGTTTTTATCAACTGTTTCCACTTCAATGGCGTTTTCAATTCCAGCCATCTCATTCTCCCTTTCTTCTTCATTTTCACATCCTTCCTCTCCTTGTTCTTCATTTTCAAATTCTTTGGCGTTTTCATGAACTGTTTGCTCTTCAATGGCGTTTTCTTTTTCAGCCATCTCATTTTCCCCTTCTTGTTCATTTTCATCTCCTAGTACCACCTCATTTTCATCCTCAGTTTCTTGTGTATCTTCTTCTGTTTCAGCTGGCATTTCTTTGGCGTTTTCATCAACAAATTTTGAGATGTTCTCCAACAATGTCATACATTGTGAGTATTTAATGTGTACCAGGGGGCTGTTTGGGTATTCGGTCTTTGACTGTTTTAACAATGCGCTCATTTTATTGTAACAGTCTTCTAATTCTTTGTATGCTCCATCCAATTTATCAGCCATTTCCTGTTATATTAAATAAAAGGATTTTGTTTATCATGGTGTTTTTTGGTTTTTTTTTTTTAAATTATTATTTGAACAACATACCTATTCAGGTTCTTTGTTTTGTTCTTCTTCATCAAGATAAATGTTGTCATACTGTGTTACTCCTCTTATAAGAGCATGGTTTCCTGATGCAGAAACTTCAAACATCGTTTCCCGGCTTTCTCCATCCTCATTCACCATCCTTTGAAGTGAAGCCTCTTCATCATCATTGAAGGGCATGTCGTTTTGCACCTCATAGTTATAATGATCATCATGATCAAAACCATCATCATCATCAAACTCATCATCATGCTCATCGACCTTGTGAACATCATCTTCATCTTCATTCTCAACATCATCACCATCATCTTCATCATGAACAACAACCTGTATTTTTCTTGTTTTTTGGGGCTTGCTTCCTTTACCTTTTTTGACTGTTTTCCTTTTTATTTCATTTCCCTCAAGGTGTTTTACCATTGCACTCTCAAATAAGTCAAGAGTTTCTGTTGTAACCCACTCAATTGGGTATCCTTCTTTTCGGTCCCATTTTTTTTCCTATTGCAAGCATCGTTCACCAAGGCAAGCTGTAACAAAATATATTTTTCAAATGACAGATATTTTTTGGCATTTTAATGACACACAAATGAATAGTGAAATTTTATTCTTACCGCAAGTATGATTAATGGCCCTGTGTAATACTTTTTGGGAGCCCATGCGGTTTTGGCGTGTTGCAAGCATTGGATGATATAACTACACCAGTTCATTTGATTTATTTGAACGTTTGGTGTAACATTGTGCAAGAATTGTTTGTTGACGACTGCATTGTCAGTTGCATGCCCCATTATAGTGAAGAATGCTACAAGGAAATTTAGGCAGAAGTCTCTCCCAAAGGCATGCATCATAGGCAAAATGTTATCAAAGTATATCTTCACAGTTGGTCTGTTAACCCAGCCCAACCCTCGGAACTGTGCTTTCCACTCAGCCACCACGTGGTCTTTAGCTGTTGGTTTTTTTTATGTTCACGGGCACCCTTCCATTTGGTATACCCGTTAAAGAGTTTACCAATTCTTCATTTATATCTATGGTATGGTTGCCAACGTTTAGGGTGTTTGTCTTTTCATTATAATTTTCAACCAACCAGTACGCAAGCATTGTCGGTACCATGTCTATTTTCAACTTTAGGGTAGCACCAAACCTCATTGGTGTACTGTCTTTCTTTGATTTTCGTTTAGATTCATAAACCAACTAGTCAAGTTTGTAGGTTTTACTCTTGACAAGATCCTAGCACCACTGAACTCATGATATGGTTCTTCCTCAGCCTCCACATTCTGGCTTAATGCCTTCCTCTTATTGGCGTTTTGGGCCTTTCCAGTATGGACATTTATTCTCAATCTTAACCTCTCTTCGCCTATAAAAAATGATTTCATGGCGTTTTATTTTATGGCGTTTTAATAGTATAATTTAACATAACTATGATACATTTATGGCGTTTTATAAATCAATAAGAGATTATAGATGTTGAATAACTCAATAGCAGTTAAATGGCGTTTATACCAGAAACCATACATTTTTTGGCGTTTAGTAACAAAGCTATGACAGGATTCATGTGTTGTGGCCTTTAGTAACAAACGATACATATTTTGGCGTTTTGGCAACAAAGTATGAAAGTGTATTTTTACATCACGAAAAGTAACATTTTGTGTACCATGTCCTCTTGTTGTCTTCTTTCGTTGCTCGTTCGTTTTTTGGCGTTTTGGAGCAGATGACTCTTCCCCTTCCCCCCTTATAGAAACTGCAAATTTTTGTTAAAATTAGAACGCCAAAAGCAGCATAAACTAGCACAATTTATATCGAAGTTAACTCACTATGTTTTTTTCCTCTGGATCTGGTTTGATCTTTCGACGCCATAGTTTTTGTTGTTTCGCGTTTTCTAGGGTTTTCGCGTTTTACGTTGGTTTTGGGGAGGTTTTTCTAGCAAGTATATATGTTTCGGCCAGGCTTTGATGTGTTTTGTATATGGACATTTACCTTTTTGCCCTTATGGAAGCGCGCCACACTAATAAAAGTGGTGTTATTTACGAAAATGCCACCGCGTCATGTAGTCCATAGATTGTTTTGATCTGACGGTTCCTAATCGTTCTCACCGTTCTCACACTTTTAGTCGTTCTCTCTAAATCCTCACCCTATATATATATATATATATATATATATATAGGGGAAGGTTTAAATGAGAACGCTAAATATTGTGGGAACCGTGAGAACAAATCAAAAAACCGCGAGAACTTGGTCAAAAACAATTCAAATTCAAAAAAAAATTCTACACTCATCCTTATTATTCGAATACAATGTTAGAAATTTAATTTACATGTTTAAATTTAGGTGAATTCATAAATAAAGAAAATTTACACATGTGTAAGTTTGCCATTTACACATGTGTAAATCTGTTATATTTACACATGTGTAAAAAATCTAAAAGGAGTGATTTTGAAAGGAGAAATGAATTATTTGATGTTGTAAATTCTTTTTCTAATGTTGTATCTTAATTACAATGTGGTTTATATTAAAAAAATTGGTTTTGATTGGTTTTCTCATTCGTTCTCACGGTTCTCGCAATATTTAGCGTTCTCAAGATAACCCTCCCCTATATATATATATATATATATATATATATATATATATATAGGGTCAGGATCATTTCAGAACCATAAATATTTATAGAACTCGCATAACTCTTAATAAACAATCTTTTTATTTATATATTTTTATGTTTAGGATAATTTTATCATTTATTATGTGTATTTTTACGATTACATACATGTTAAGAGTAATTTTATCATTTTTTATATGTAATTTTATAATTACACATATGTAAACTAGTTTTTTTACATATATGTAATTAGTTATGACACATATATATATAATTTTGGCAATTAAACATATGTAAACTACTTTTAACATGTATGTAATCAAAGAAATACATATAATAGATGATAAAAAGATCCTAAATACAAAAACTTATATATAAAATGATTGTTTATTAGGAGTTTTGAAAGTTTTGTAGTTATTTAGAGTTCTGAAATGAACTCAACCCTATATATATATAGGATAAAGATCCGTTAGGAACCACCTCTTATTGCGAGAACCGCGAGAACCAATGTGAACGCAACCAAAAATGCCAAAAAATAGCTAAAAATCACACAATTTTTTTTGGCTTCTAAAAGTAGCGATTTTAACATAAAAAATATTAAAAAAAATAAAAAAAAAATTTAGATATTTTTTAGATTTTTTTAGATTTTTTTAGGTTTTTTTGGGGTTTAGTTTTTAGCTTTTTAGCTGGGGGGTGGGGGAGGGGGTTTAGGTTTTTTGGGTTGGGGGGGTGGGGGGGGGGGTTAGGTTTTTTTTTGGGGGGGGGGGGGGTGGGGGGGTTTAGGTTTTTTTTGGGGGGGGGGGTGGGGGTTAGGTTTTTTTTAGGTTTTTTTTAGCTATTTTAAGTTGTGTTCACATTGGTTCTCGCGGTTCTCGCAATAAAGGTGGTTCTCGCATGAACCTTACCCTATATATATATAGGTTAACTTAACGTACAATGGCTCTTATCGTACAATATGTATGGGATCATCTCAGCCGTCCGATCTGGTGCGAATTCACTTTTGAACATGCGATTTGTGCTGAAAAACCAACATGCGAAATTGCTTTATACATCAACATGCGATCTTATCAAAAATACCAACATGCGATTTCTAACATAGTTTTTCTATAACATGCAATTTCACAATATCGTACGAGCCGTGAGCGTACGATAAGCCTTAATTGTACGTTACACTATATATATATATATATATATATATATATAGGTAAAGAGTATGGTACAAATCTCACTATCGTACATTATGTACGCTACAACAGCAGCCATACACGTGTCCTGATTCAATTTTAACAAATAAGGGTATATCAGACATTCTAATCTAACATTTACGACTGCTAATAATTGAATCCCGTCAATTATTCTTCATCTCCTAACCGTCAATTATGGAGTTCGTTTCCTAACCGTTTCATTCAAGTATTATTCGTTTTTGAATTCGATTGTAGGGTTTTGATTGATTCCACACAGAACGGCCATTTTATTCTTCGTCATTTAGGTGAGTTTTGGTTTTTTTTTCATTTGTATTTTTTTTATTAGATTTATAATCAGGGGGTAGAAGTTAAGTGTTTATTGGAATTAATTGTTGTGTTACTATATCGCATGTGTCTTTTATATATATCGCATGTGATGCTTTAAAATAATCCAACTAGTAAAGGAATGGATATGTTGCATAAATTCGCATGTTTAAATATAGTGTTTTCGCACACAATGAAGTTATATATATAATTTCGCAAGTTTAATTCGAGATTTCGCAAACCTTAAAGATTTTTTATTAATTGTGCTTTTGATTTCCCAATCTTTTTTGAGTAATTATTTTTATTTTTTGCACAGTGTGTTTCAATTATTGAAATCAAATAATTCAGTTCAATAATTGATTTCAATAATTCATATCAATAATTTTTTTTTATTATATATTTTATGTTTTCATTACTATTGAAAACATCCAATTAAAAAATGGCAGATCTACCATCATCCTCTTCTTCTTCTTCTGAACCAAGTATCAAGCAGGTTTTGAGGGAAAGGATTCAGCAACAGATTCAAGAGGATCAAACTTGTCAAGAGATGTTGGAAGCCAACATTTCTCGTGTAACAGAAAACATGAAGAGAAGACAAGAAATTCTGAACTTGTTATCCCAGATGCAAGTGAGTAGTCTTAAAGAAATTGCAGTTATGTTTATGGTGGATTTGGGTGAGAGGGATGAGAAACAGTTAAAAGAGTTGGCTGGTGCAATAACTATATTAAGATGCTCAATGAAGATGAAATTAGAGTTTCTTTCATCTTTTGAATGAACTGTTTTTTTTTTTTTTTTTTTTTTTGGTGTATGTTCCAATAAATTAGCATGTTTTGTCATGTAATGGAATTGTATTTCGCAAATGTTAATAATTCAATGTGAAACATGCGATTTTAATACAAAACACATGCGAAATAAGAACACAAATGCCAGTTAACAAACATCAATATATATTCTAAATTAATAAGAGGAACTAAAGCAGTTGAAACAGTTGAAATATGTATCATAAGTACATCATCAAATGAAATTTAATTGTCCCTGTCAAAATATGTTTTCATCCTTTCTGGGATTATATTATCCAGATCTTTCATATACCTCTCTTTGTCTTTCCTTTTGTCGAAATCATTGGCCATTTTAATTATTTTTAGACGATGCATGTTGTGCTCTGATAGAATGATTTTGCTGAGATATCTTGTCCTTAGGAGATGAAGTTGTGCCTTCTGTCTGTTGTTTACTTCATCTTCATTCACAAATCCTGTCACCCATGGTTTTTGGTCTCCCTTGTAGGTTTCCATGTGACGCATCGTAAACACTCCACAGTCTACGCCGTTATTCTTCGTCCTCCAAACCATTTGCTTTCTTTCTATCACTGAGGTTGCAAGTTCTTCAATAGCCGGTGTTGGTTTTAAAGCATCTTTTAGGTATAAAACCAATACCCTTCTCTGTAACATTGTGTTAGTAGCTTTTACATAAAATATAACATGTATAAGTATAGGGTTTTGTATTACCAGTGTGTCTGGTAGCCCCTTGTATCTTTCGTTGAATTCTTGTTCAGCTGCTGAATTGTCAATCAGCTCAATTTTGCCGGATTTCAAGTTGAAGCACAAGACATAGAAGTGGTCACCTTGAAGTACTGGAATAAAGACCAGGTCAACCGATTCAAGTTTTTTTACCTCATATCTATTTAACATGTCTTCAAAATTCGAGGCAAATATTCTTAGTCGTTGGTTGTCTGTGTATTTCTCCTCGTCGTAAAAGATATTCGGCTGTATGTTATGTAACCAGAGTCAAAATCCATGCAAACAATGTACCAAATGCGAATAGTGTATGTACCAAATGCGAAATTACAACAGTGGTATAAAGGCAAACATTTGATTTTTTTCACATGCGAATAGTATATACAACACATGCGATATTTTACAAACAGTATGAAAATGTTTTAAAAGCAAAAATTCTGCCATAATACATGCGATTTAGAGATAACTAGTTTGCGAAATCATTATTATTCATTTATGTTTTAAAATTTAAAATGACAAAATGTATATGAAAACATACCATCATTGTGGAATACAAGAAGAATCTGTGTGGTGATGATTTTCTATCCCTTTTCTTCTCTTCAAGGTTTAGAATATCTACAAATGCATCTATTCCGTTTGATGCTACGTATTGTTCCCTGAAGAAGCTTTCAAACACAGCTTTGAATGTTGCAACCTCAGTTTTGGATCGGTAAAACTCTTCTCTGCCAGGCATAAAATAAATAATTAGTTTTTGTTTTGTGTATATTTTTATTAGATGTTTGTTTGTTGATATATGTTTTTCTACTTACTGCAAGCCTGCAAAGGTAGCAAATGTGAAGCGGATCACACTTAATTCTTGGGTCAAGAGTGCTTCATGCATGTTCACCACTCTATTGCAGTAAGGTGAACAAAATTTGTCTCCAAGATCTGCACATCTTTTTTCACCTCTTTTTTTTGCTTGTTCTATCGTCTTATAAAGTAGTTCGTTTAACCCTTTTGGTATAACTTGTTTTGGAACTTGATCTGGCTTTGTGGTTTTTCTCCCTCTAGTTGGTTTTTTTCCTTTATCTTCTACCAATGTTGGTACTATGCTCAAAACCAACTCAACTGAATGCAATTCTTCAGCAGTTACCTGAGGGCATTCAGGTTTCATTTCCTTTTCAATTTCAACGTCCGTATCGAGTTGTTGGGGGTCTTTTTCTGGCACTTCTTCCTGGACTTTTTGTGTAGATTCTGCCAAGTTCACTGTCTCTTCGACAACACTTTCATTTTCACCAGTTTCTGCATGCCAGAGTAATTTAAGATATACAATAATTTATGATGTTTAATTTTTGTCATAAAGTAAAGGGTTTTTATTACCATTGGCAGTTGTTTGGTAAGCATATACACCCGGTTCCACAGTTTGAATTTTTGCAATAAGGGTGTCTGTGACTCCTCCATCATCTGGTTGCAGTGTACCTATAGATTAAAATTATTTTATTTATTTAATACAGCAGAGTCAAAATCGCAGGTGTATACATGACATCGTGTGCGAAATCAAAGCTAAAATGTTTTTGATAGTATCGCATGTGTTTTTCATAGGTTTCGCAAATGTATAATTTTTAGTGAATTTTTACATTATATCGCATGTGTTAATATTGATTTCGCAAGTGTTACCTTCTGATGCCATTTGTAGCAAAACATTGGATATTACTTGTTGTGCTTCTTCATCCTCTTTACCTTCTGTGTTTCTAGCAACTTCATGATGAACTTCAGAAGCTGGGTTTTCAGGTTCTTGATGAACAGGAGAGGCTGCAGGTCCATGCTCTTGAACCGGTTCAGGTGGCAGACAGATGGGATTATTCTGAAGCGTTTGATCCCACTCCTTACAAGCATTCATAACATCAACATCCCAAAAACACTTAGTTTTTGCCTCTGACACTAATTTGTTCATCTCTTGAACATCTCGAACCATTTTAAGGTATTTTTTGACATTTGCTTTCATCTTTTTCAACAGATTCTGTAATATCAGTATAGAAGTTAAATATAATTGATAAAGTTAAATAAGTTAAATTAACATTTTTATACACTTACCTTTTTGTTTGCTCTCGAAGCCTCTAGTTGTTGTTCGTTGGCTGTGTCATAGAATACCGACGGTGAAAGTTGAGCAGGAGTGTTGCAATAATCCATCATTTTCTGCGTCTGCGTTCCAACTTCAAAGTCAATGTTCATCTGAGACGTTTCATTGATTTCAAAACCGAAATCCATGAACTCATCAATGTTCTCCTTATCTTTTGGCTCTTCCCCGGTTTCTTCGTTGTGTACTGCACGCGCAGTCCTTCTTTTGTAGCTTATCGTCGTGTCAACTGGCGGTCGTAGTGTATAATCATCCTCCGGAGGACGCTTTTCTTCTTCATTCTCTTCTTCATTTTCTTCTTCACTTTCTTCTTCTTCTTCACTCTCACTTGATATCCATAGAGGTCCGTTATCCGAAATATGTTCTTCGACTTTATCAATCTCTGAAGATGTGATATAACGAATAACCGGTATTTCCACAGCTTTCTCAAACAGGTTAAGCCTCTTGTTGTACTCATGCGTGTACAGAAGCTGTATGAATAGCAAGATCATGTAATTATATAACAAAACAAACTAGTATTCTAAATGTGTTATTAAATGTAGTAATGTATACCGTAAGAAAGGCAACAGGTCCTACGAACTGTATCTTATAGTTTTTCCAGCCCGCTCGTGTCCGGCGCAAGGTTTCGAGTAGATATGAGCACCAATCTAGATTTTTTATTTCTTCAACATCTTCTACACCGAGCAAACATCTATCATTTGCAAGTGTTGCCTTTGTAATTTCTGCAAAGAACGTCATCCAGTATACAAGGAAATTTAATTTAAACAGGCTCCCGCCGTCTCTTTGATTTTCCATTGTATTTGCTATTAAGCCATGGGTAAGTCTCGCGTTTTGTCCCCACTGGTGGATGAATGTATCCCGGACCGCATTTCCCGGTTCTTGACTTTTTTCAGTTTTGTCTTGCTTTTTGACTTTTCTCTTATCGGCTATTGTTATGGGTGAAATTCTGAGCCCATATCCTGACTTTGTATCTTGATTTTTTATTAGTTGTATATGATCAGGATACCGGATCAGGATACGGATCAGGATATCGTATCAGGATACCGGGTCAGGATATTGATAATATCCTGAGGCAGTATCCTGACTATTACTAACGATTGGCTTGTAAAACGTTGGTTGCAAGGTACCAACGTTAAAAGACTTGATCTACCTGAAGATTCGCTCAAGGTGGTTGAAAAATGGACGTTGATGGTGGAAGGATGGGTCTTGTAACGGTCAAAAAGGCATATTCCGCGAGAATATCGGATGTTGGTCAATGTTGTTGACATTGTAACGGTTATATGAGCTGAAGACCCGGTTTTGTAGTCAATAAGCACGTGGAAAACGAGTAGAAGCAGCCCCCAACGTTCAGAATGGAATATTCCAAAGTATCCCAGAATAATAGGATAGTTTGTTGGTTTCTTTTACTATAAAAGGGATTGATCGGATCATAGGCAAAAACAACTTTTTCCACTCACTTTCACTCGCACACTTTACTCTCTAGCTTCTAGCAATCACTAAACACACAACACTTGTATTCGAATTACATTGTAACACATAGTCGATCCGCATCATATCCTGCACTGTATCCTGTTATTCAAGCAATAAGAAGAACAAGGCAGCCGACGATTGTCAGCTCCCGAGGTTTTATGCCGGAGATCTAGATTGATCAAGGGCTTTCCTCGTACATCACGTGTCAACCTTTACATTTTCGCTCATTGTTTGATTGTAGATACAGCTCTATATCCTGAGCCGTATCCTGAAACTGTTTTCACAACTAATTTGGTTAACACATTTTTCACACATATTTCTAGCACACTACCTCACTCAACTAATTTGATCACTTAATTGCTTCGGTAATTTTTGACCAAAACAGCTATTATTTCAACCTTCTTTGGACCTTTTGATATACCAAATACCTCATAAACTGTGTCCGATGTTATTTTTATTTGGTGTTTTCCCAAGTTTAGCTTATCGAACTTCTCATCAAAGTTTCTCACTAGCCAATATGCCAATCTTGTCGAAATATGGTTGATGTTGATATCAAGAATAGCTCCAAACCCCATATCCCTAACATCATCTATCTGTTTTTTTGAAAATCTTCTAACAGTATCCATATATGAGTTAGGTTGGCATCTCAGCAGTATTGCTTCATTGCTGTATTTGAAAAACTCTCTATGTTCTGTTTTAGGTTGTTGCCCTTTTTTTGAATGTCTTTTTGTGAGTATCTTTGATTTTCTTTTATCTTCTTTCTTCTCATGTTTTTTCTTTTTTGAGGGTGGCTTAACAATTTCTTCATCTTCTGAACTTTCTTGAATCACCAATCTCTTTCTATTCTTTTTAATTTTTATCAGAGTTGATATTGGTCCTTCAAAGTCTTCATCAGATTCTATTTCTACAAAATCGCAAGCTATAGTTAAAAACACGTACAAAATCGCATTTGTCAGTTAATTATGCAAAACAATCCATCAATTCGCATGTGTTAGATATCAATTCGCATGTGTTATTTTTATCAATTTGCATTTATGAGTTATGATTTCGCATTTGTTTCATAAGCATTACCTAAACAATACAACTAACTTCTCATATAAAATCGCATTTGCATTTATATCAATTCGCAAATCTAATTTAACCTAAAACAAACAAACTTATACATACTAGCTTTTTAACATATGAAATCGCAAATGTCATTAAAACCACAACAAAATCCTTTATGATATCGCACACCCATCAGTATCATTAAGAAAAGTGCATAAAAAATGCAAAACCTAACAAATAAATATTCCTGCAATAAACCCTAGCAAAATTGAAGTTGTTATCAATATATAATGTTATAGAACTATATGTTTCAGGTAAAACGTTAATAAACAAACAAAATCGCATTTGATTTTAAAGCCCCTGTATATTACACCTTAAATCGCAAATGTAAATAGATACCTGGATTCATATTCTTCGCTTGTGGTCTGTCGTTGTTTGCTTTGCTTCTTTTCTCAATATTCATTGAATTGTAGTTGAAATCGCAATGGAGAGTAGCAGTGAATCGTAGTTGAAATCGCAATGAGTTGCAGGTAATGTTTTTGGAGAAGGAGAATGATTTTGAGTTTTTGGGTGCTGATAATCAGGGGTTTTGTTCTCGCTATGGAAAATTATAACCTTGGCGGTTTCTTTTATTAATTTTAATTAGATTAATTTAATTGTTTAAACACGCGCTTTTAATGAGATGATCGTACGGTTGTTGTTGTAGCGTATATAATGTACGATTAGAGGATTTGTATGATAACCGGCCTCTATATATATATATATATATATATATATATATATTAAGAATAATAATTTAGGGTGTAGGATAAATTACGGGGTATGTATAATAAAGTATAGGATAAATTTTGACATGTGTAGTATAAAATTTGATAATGTATAGGATATATGTAGGAAAAAATTATGTGCGAGGGAATAATCAATGTAAGAAGCTATAAACTATTTTATGTTTATTATTATACTTTTTTCTTTGTTTTTTTCTTAAATTAATTTTGTTCTCATTTGATCAGTGGCGAAGCTTGAGATTTCCGACCGGGGGGTCGAAAACGTACACACCCAAAAATTTCTATAAAACGGGGGGTCGAAAACGTATATACCCAAAAAATTCTATACGAAAACTATATACTCTCCACTATTGAGCGAAAAGTTCGGGGGGTCGGCCGCCCCCTCCCGCCCCCACTATCCTACGCCTTTGCATTTGATGTCCCCCTATCTCTCTGAATAACCGAACGAACCTTTGCCTTTAAAATTTAAAACTTGCAGGCGGTAACACAAAGTCGCTGAATAACGTGCAAAGCCGCTAAAAATGAGTTGCATCCAACCGGGTTGACTAATAAAACAAAGTCAGCCATTATCTAGCATCCTCGAACCAACCCAATGATCCAAAGAATACCTTTGACTTTGTGATATAATTAAAAACTTAAAACTAATACTAAATGAACACAATTCAAATTCAACAAATATTGATATGGATTGGGAACAACAGCTTACTTGATCAGATAGTTCGATAATAAATAAGCCGAGCTTAAATTTATACGATTATTAATGATTCGTGCTTGATTTTAGGCTTACAACTTAAAACAAGTCAGGTTCAGCTTCTAAGTCAACTTATTTACATCTCTCGTACTAATATACGATTGTTAGTGATTCGAGCTTGATTTTGACATATAAGTTAAAACGAGTCTAGATCCGTTTATAAGTCAACTTGTATACATCCCTAGGACTAATAACTAATATGTTCCCAGGTTCATAATTACAATATATTTATTTATCATATAATTTTACAGATCTTTTACGTGATGAATACATAATTTTATATTATTTGAAAATACAACTCTTATTGAAAGAACAATGACATGTTCATGTAATAATAATACATGATCCAAGGGAGTATTCAATTGCAAACTATTTAGTTGTATAGAAGAGTAATTCAGTATTTTGCAGATTATCAGCAAGGCTGTCAATTTCTTCGAAAACAAACGAGTTGACTAGTGTATTGTTTTGTTTTATTAGGCTGGAGGGTGTGGGGGCGCCACCTCCGCCAACTCAGCCACTATAGCGCCCCTAAGGGCTCCATCACCACACCCTCCATTTTAAGACCACCCGTAGTGGGGCGTTTTTTTTTTTTAAATTAAAAAAAAAACGCCCCAAAACGCCCCCCACCCCATTACACCCGGCGTTTTGGGGCGTTATTTTTGGAAAATTTGGTTGTGGGCGTTTATATTAAAACGCTGAAGGAGTTGTGTTGACAAAATGGTCTCTGACAAAATGGTCTTGTCCACCAATGAATTTGAGATAGCCACATGCCACTTCACTTTTCAACTTGACATCCCTTTTCCTTTTTTTTTCCATTAAAAATAATATGGGCGTTATTGGCATAATGCCCCACTACGCCACTTTTGCTATAATGCCCCATTGCTGACTAGGACGCCACGTGTCGGATAATGCCCCATGGTGGGGGCATTATAACCCACTACCACTACACATGGTCTAAGAGGGGGCGCCATGGGTAAGGCGCTAGCATGGTAACGAGAAGGTTAAAGTGTTCAGGTGGGGCCCACATCTTGTAAACCAATCAATTTTTTTTTATTTTGTTTAATAGGGGGCTCCATCCACACCCTGCAAATTAAAGGAGAGCTTCATGGCTAACGTGGATCCTACGTGGCCTGATAAAGCCCATAGGAGGCTCCAACCACACCCTCCAGCCTTATGACTTCTGACTATATGAATAGAAAGATTAATCAATAATTTATATTTTTATATAATTGTATTAGTTATGGACTTATGGTTAGAAACACCTTACAACTAATTCTTATAAATAAAATTATAGAATCATAATAAATAAAATTATAGAATCATAAGTTACGTTTGAATGGAAATTTGGGTGGGTGTTATTTATTACTATATTTTTTAAAACAAGGTTTTAGTTACTATTTTAGTGTTCACACATACTAAACTAAGTCTGAAATTTATACTAATATCTATAATTGGACTAGAACCATCAATCGTTAGATAAGATAAAATACTAGAATTACATACCCTGGGTGGAGATATAATAGGAAGTTTATTTGGCTAGAAAGGCTAGGAAGTGATCTTGACCATCCATTTACTTAATCAAGGGCTAAGATTAAATCAGGGAAATTGAAAGTAAAAAAAGAGGCGCGTGACTTTTTTTCAGGGGCAATCTAGTCAATCCAAGCCAATAGTTTCTCTCTCCTCCAATTCCCCCCCATTTTTTAAACGTTAATAACTCTTTCATACGACATTATTTTTTTATAAAAATTGCACCAAAAAAACGAGCGTTTTTTTATCTTTAAAACGAGTATACTATTGCTATATTTTGAAAAAAAAATTAAAACCCAGTTGCGTAAAACGCAATAGAAAAAACCCCAGTATCGTAAAACGCAATGAAAAAAAAACCCTAAAAAATGACATTTTTCTAAAACGCAATGCACAAAAAACACAAAGAAATGACTTTTTTGTAAAACGCAATGGCCAGAAAACACATAAAAATGTGTTTTACCTAAAACGCAATGCACCAAAAACACAAAAAATGACTTATTTGTAAAACGCAATTGCCAGAATACACTTAAAATGTCTGTTTTCTAAAACGCAATGGACTGAAAACACATAAAAAGTGTTTTACCTAAAACGCAATACACCAAAAACACAAAGAAATGTCTTATATGTAAAACGCAATGGCCAGAAAACACTTAAAAATGACTCATTCTAAAACGCAATGGACTGAAAACACCTAAAAAATGTGTTTTACCTAAAACACAATGACTAAAAACAATTAAAAATGTGTTTTTTTTCTAAAACGCAATAGCTGTCTGTCACTGTGAACTGTCTGTCACTGTGAACTGTCTTATTTCTAAAACGCAATGGACACATAAAACTGTGAACTGTCTGAATTGTCTACGAATTACTGTCTTCGAAATGAGCCAATTTATGGAAATTTAATTTTTCTGATGCGTTTTTACTGTCTTCGAAATGAGCCAATTTTAGGTCAGCTCAACCCCAGCCAGGGGCTCTGCCCCTTGGACCCCGCCAGGGGCTGCCGCCCCCGGACCCCCGCAAAGATCGTAAAACGCAATGACTAAATCAAAAACACAGATCATGAAAATGAAATTAAAGAATTTCTTACATGGATCGAAGCCGATTTCTTCATCAATTGACGGAATTTGAATGATAGAAACACTTATCAACGCTCGAATCGAACGAATCGAGTGATTATCTCCAAAATCACCGGAAAAACGAGATTTTTTTATGAAATTAAACTGGGTTTTCTTAAAAAAAAAGCTGAAGAACACGTTGATCGGGTTCTGAATCATTGATTTGTGATGAAAATCGCACTATAATGTAGTGATTATTGAGATAGAAAGTGAAGAAATAGTTAAAGATGGTGGATTTTGAAAATGATGGGTTTTTGAATTTACTGGGTTTTGAAAAAGGAAGAAGAAGGAGTTGGATTGACTAAAATACCCTTTCTCTTTATTTTAAAATTTGCCACATGTCATAATCCTATGGCTTCCTATCCTTCCTAGAGAAAATTAACTTCCTATTTGATCTTTACCCTACATACCCTTTTATTTAAGTTACTTTATAAATAGGAAACATTTCCATAAACTTTTCTCAAATAGTCCATCACAAACCCTAAAAATAAATAATAAATTTGTTTTCTTGTATATTGTAAAACAAATATAACATAGCTAAAATTAACAAATATTATTTATTATTATTATTAATATAAAATATATATTGAAGCATAGTATAAGTAAGGCAAAGATTTAAAATTTAAACTATAATATTACATAATTGAACATTACAATAAACAGTCTTTGGTTGTCGGCGGATTGATAAGCTTTGGGTAGACGGGTTGTATTGTTCACCCAAACACGAGCTATATATTTACTCGGTCGGTGAGGCGTCATAAGGCTTGCTGGACTCGGCCCTTGGGGACGTGGTTGTTGGAAAGTACTTTCAGAAACGTAAATTAATGGACCTCATTTCAATTTATTTGTTTTGTTACCTTTTCTTATTTCTATTTTTTGTAATAAACTTAAGTTGTACTTAGAAAAAGTACACATTAATTTACAAAAATAAAAATTAAGGTATGTCACTTTTTCGATAAAATTTCAACTCCATACATATATTTATGATTTATCAAAACTCAACTGTCAATAAAATAAAGTGCTTACGAAAGATAAGAAGATAAATGTAAAAGTCCGTGATGGTGTGAAAAAATTAAAACGTTTTTGACATAAAATCATTGTTTAAGAAAAGCTTGTGATGAGGTTTGTGAGTGTTTCTATACAAGCTTTTAGAGGTTTATATTGATGTAAAACTCACAAGTCATTATGGCCAAACTTATTAAAACATTTGTAAACTAGAAGGAAGGGCATGTTAAAAAAAAAAAAAACATACAAAACAAATCGTTAAAAGGCGCTCATACTTGAACAGTCTCATTTCATGCATTGGGCCTTAAGCTATAAATTCCTGCCAAATTATAAACCACCTAAATATAAATAAACAAACATATAACCTGTACAAGACTATCATATAATTTGGCCATCATTGTTCATCTTATCCTCGTTCTCCAGCCAAAAATAAAGAAGATAATAATAATAATACCAGTTTTATAACCACTCACTCAGTCACTTGGGAATTTTTTTATATAAATGATTAAATGTAGTAGATTATGTATATATTTAGCATTAACTTCAATCTTCAGGCAGAACTGTTGTGCTGTAAATGCCGGTTCAAGATTCACATTTACAATCCTTGTTGGTCATTAGGTTCTTTGGGGGGTATCAAATATCAATACATCGCGCCATCAGATTCCTCTATCGTATTGGATGCCGAAGAATCAGGGTTTTTAGGACCTTTTACAGGCCTTGATTTTGGTGTCCCTTTTTCGGTTGTAGCTTTTCTCTGCAAATGAATCAGGTTAGTTATTGATAACAAAAAAAATTGTCAGAAGCCCGTTGACCTGTGGGACACGGTTCCATACCTTCTTACTGGACATCGATTTATCAGCAGGAGAGGCTGTGTTTGCGTCGGGTGGAGGCTCAAGAGACGTAAGATCTTCAAAGCGTGCGTCACCTTCATCGTCTATCCTTATAGCTTTTGTCCCTCCTTTTCTCTTGTGTCTATCTTTAACCTAAAATTTACACAATTGAATACATGATAATCAAATATAATAAACTATATTATAATTTAGAATAAAATGCCATTTTCGTCCTTGAGGTTTGGCCAGTTTTGTGACTTCCGTCCAAAGGTTTGTTTTTTCGCATCTGGATCCAAATGGTTTTGAAATCTTGCCACTCGTTAACTCCATCCATTTTTCTCCGTTAAGTAAAGGGTATTTCCGTCTTTTATGCCAACTTAAAGGGCAATTCGGTCCTTTTCACTTTATGTAAAAAGACCGGATACCCCTGAAAAAGACCGAATTGCCTTTTAAGTTCACAAAAAAGACAGAAATACCTCTGACTTAACCCGAGAAAAATGGACGGAGTTAACAAACCAGATGAAAATGGCAAGATATCAAACCTTTTGGTGCAGAAAAACAAACCTTTGGACGAAAGTCGCAAAACTGGCCAGACCTTAGGGACGAAAATGGCATTTTACTCTTTAATTTATTTAAACATTCCCACATACAAACTTTATAAATCTTTGACAAAAAGAGTTTTTGAGTCCGACCCAACCCAACCCGACCTGACCCGTTACCCAACGGTAGGTTATTATCATACCTGTGGAATTTCTTTTAGCTTTTGCTCCATTTGTGCATCGTCAATGAGTAAAGAAATAACATCTTCAGGAGCCAATATGTCACCCTGTATGTGACCACCGGTCATTACAAGTTGCTGGACCGTACTTTTTTGGCTAGCTCTCTGTAAAATCTTTTCTTCAACCGTTTCTTTGCAAATTAACCTATAAACTGTAACCTGCATTATGAAAAACATAAGTTTCAAAATCTCAATTATTAATCTTAAACGACTTATAATTAATTATAACAAGTTCATGTTCATATACACAAAATATTAAATTTGTATTGTACCCGAATGACCCATTTGACCTGTTTTCTTTTCACCTATTTTTTCTATACTAGAAGGGTGCCCGCGTGATACGGCGGGAAACACAAACACTGCAAGAATGTGCATGGTTTGATTGGTTCGGTTCCTCAACCGAACCCAAAACCGAAGTAATCGATTGGTCTATTTTATTAACCAATCTGTTTTCAGTTAACCAGTTTGGTTTATTACAGACAGATTGACGGTTTTTGGTTCGTTTCGTTTAATAGCAGAAGCCAAACTTGAGCTAAAACTTTTGTTTAGAAATAAATAGAACTGACGTATAAATACATAAATTGAGGTATAAATTCATGAAATGGATGTATAAATAAATGAAATGGAAGTATAAATATATGAAATACATGAACTGGAGGTATAATATATATATAGAAATATGAATTGTTCGGTTTGGTTATGTTAATTTTGATTTAACAGGGGTACAAAAAAACCGATAAATAGTTTTTTGTTAAATTGGTTTTCAGTTAATTGGTTTTCAGTTAATTCAGTTTTGGGTTGATTTCAGTTTGATTTCCTCTGTTTTCCATTAGGTTTTGATTAATGATTCAGTTATTGCTCACTCCTAGACACTGTTAATCACGTAATAAATCAATATTTTTAATTAAAACAATTATAGCAATACTATACTCAAATTAAAGAGAATAAATTGCTCATTTCTATGGTGTTATTTTTTTTAAATATTAACGTACGTAAAAGTTATGGTCGTTTAAAAAACATGGGTTAGTTTTCTACAAGGGGGATAAATTGTAGCTATCTATAATTTGGTTAAAGATGAGGGATTTAAAGTGTAATTAAGATGAAGGATTAAAGTGTAATTAGTGTTTGAAAGACTAATTTACCCTCATTTTAGGGTTGTAACTTTTGGGTATCTTAAAATGCCCATCCCTCATGCATTATAATATAGTATAGATTACTTGTTTGGCCCGTTTTAAGTAAATGGGTCAAAGCTTGGGAAATAGACGCATGTGAAGTAGATGACGCGTACATAACACATGAGCTTAAACTTTATGTGAAAAGAAAAAAAAAGGTTAATAATGAGAAAACTAACATCTTTAGTCTGACCCAAACGGTGAGCCCTATCCATGGCTTGTAAATCGAGTGTTGGATTCCAATCACTTTCATAAAATATGACTGTGTCAGCAGCGGTCAAATTGATACCGACCCCACCAGCTCTCGTGCTCAGTAAAAATACAAAAATATCATTTCTACAAGAAAAAACCAAGTGTTAGCCAATGAACAAGCGTATCTTTTACTCTTTTAGAGAGGACTCAAGAATAAAAAATTAGGGCAAATGACACAAAAACAAAATATACTTTTGTCATTTCGGTGATCATAATTATCCTTATCCGTTTTAGTAATTTAAAGCTTTTAAAAGGCCTGCTTTAGTAATAATAGTATTAAAAAATAAGCAGATAGTTGTGTAACAAAAAATGTAAAGTTTGCTTCTATTTCATGAAGTTTGCCCTAAAAATGCTGCAACAAAATTGGGGAAACGTGACACAGTAACTAAGTAAAGCAATAGGAAATAATAAAATAATAATCATATAATATTCTTACCTTAGTTGAAAATCTTTGACCATATCCCTACGGTCCGTTATGGTAGATGATCCATCAAGCCTTAAGTATCGGTACTTCCTATAGTTCATATAGTCCTGCAAATTGAAGAGCAGTCATCAAGAAATAAGAAATAAATATATCCAATAAACAACTAGCATTTGAAACAGATCTACTCGATAATTAAGATTTACCCATTGTTACAAAAGGAAAAGGAAAAACAAGGAGTTTTTGATACCTCGATAATATTCAACATCTTGGTCATTTGTGCAAACAGGAGAACACGATGATTTCCTGCACGCAAGCGCTTCAAGAGTATATCCAGTGTTTGAAGCTTCCCTGAATCCTAAAGGATTAATCGAAGTCAATGCAAGTTAGCAATTGACCAGAAATGAACTGAGTATACAGATTAAAGGTGGCGATTTTGACCCATGTAGAACGGGTTGATTTGGTTATGTACTTATGTTCTATTCTATCTCCAACAGGGTAAACCAATTAAGCTAAAGGATTTAACTAAAAAGAAAGTGGGTTTAAAATCCTCCAAAGTGTATCAAATGCATAAAATCTCCTTAGTCACTTTACCAAACGAAAATGTCAGGTTATTATTGTAGCAAAATACTCCATCCATCCAATTACAAAAAGATCCCATTTAAGATATGAACAATTAATGCAGTTTAACTTAGCAAAATACCACTTTTACCCTCATTGCATCTAATTAAGATACCATTTGACTTGAAAAACTTGTAAGAAAGTTTAAATAACATTAGAGTGGAAACTCATCATCATCATCATCATCGTACTCAGTATATCCCACCTATAGCAAAGCTAAGGTAGGGTCTGAGGAGGGTGGGATGTAGACAGCCTTACCTCTACCCCGTAGAAATAGAGAGGCTGCTTCCAATGAGACCCCCGGCTCGATTGTGGTTTTGCATCAAGCCTTGGACATAAGGCACATAACACTCAGCAATTGAGACAAACGCCAATTGGTGCATGTACCCCCTTGTCTTTCGGCTATCAACGCCACCACATGATGCCTGATTAACGATCCCCTCTTTTTAACGTTATTTTCACGAAATTAGTAAAATAACGTTAAAAATTAGTGCACTTTTGCTTTTGCCCCCCCGAGCGCCCACACATATATTACATTATATGAGCAGACCGCAAGCGGGGCTCTAGAGTGGAAACTAGTAAATTTAAATATCGGTTTGTGAAACTGGACGACTGTTTTGGGACGATTAAAAATAGTAACACGTGCAGCATTTGACATTAAAAAAGGTTTCTGGGTATCCACTTCTAATAGAGATGTATTAGAGCATGCAAGAAACTTTTAGGAGATAGAATGTTAGATTTTCATACCGTCAGCATCTTGGCAGGATCAAAACTCTGCATAGGTGGACACGAGCCAAAGATCTTGTGTGTGAGCTGAAGTGCAGGTTGCACAACAGGTAGCTCTTCATCGATTTCTTGTATCAAATGGTGAGGAGCACTCTCTGGTTTTCTAGGTCCGTTCGAGTCAGACGTGCGTGCAAATCCGACCAGTAATCTCTTAATCCAAGGATTATGCAATTCCTCAATTTTTCTGTAAGCAAAATCTCTATCTGGACAGTATGCATCAATCTACCAAATACATAACGTACAAAGTCAATAACAGAAACTATGCGCCCGTTGCGGCGTGAGTCGGTTTGGTTCATCACGTTAGCAAGAAAAAACACTAAATGGTGAAATACCACATGTATGTTACCAAAGTTATGTAGAGGGACCAAACATGTATATAAGTAAAGTTAACTAAATTACTAATAAATAGAACACTTTATTAAACTAGAGGGACAAAACATGTATATTAGGAAACTTAAAGTAGACAGACTAAACATGTATGATAGCAAAGTTAAGGATGTAAATAAAAAGACAAGACTTTAAATAGGAAAAAAGAGGTTGCCATGTGGCAGCTTATGAATGGACACGTCTGAATAGTGAGATAAAACCACTTGCCTTTTAATATATGAACTAGTGAACTTCCCCCGCGCGTTTCGGCGGGAAGTTAGTTGGTAGCGGTTCGATTCAATAAAGTGTCGGTACCCTGATCGACACTTTGTATGGCGACCGAAAGATAAACCCCAAACAATAAAGTCATGATATGCCAAAAACATATAGACACATGTTTTACATCGATCAAAATATACAAAAATAAATATCGATAAAGGTTTCAAAAATATAATTATTGGTACTGATGTTCATTTAAAATTGACGTGGTACCAATGTCGTTCGGACAGTATTAGTTTTGTTCGTCACCGACACTCGTTGTAGCTTATGATATAAAAGGTACTCTATACTGCACCAAAGGTGTTGAGATAGTTTCGATTCGGTTTGTCACGGTGATAAACAAAAGAATCAATTATAATTGACTCGATCAATTTTGAACAAAGCTTTTATCATAACACAGATAAAATAAGCATGTCGCAACGATATATTTATGGAATTATAAAGCATTATACTATATTATTAGAATAACAAAAGAAGGTAAACGACATCAATTTATAAAATATCGTATTTTAAATGTTATAAAAAAACAAAATATGTCTAAAATTAGAATTAAGAAAAATAGTTAATAAATATATATCAAATAAACATAGACGCGGAGTTAGATTTTTAAAGATAAGTTAACAAACACAACTTATTTAAAAAAGTCAAATTGAATAATGAATAAAATTTCATTAAAGGGGATTACTAAAAATATAAAAAATAAAACAAAAAATAAATATATGCACAAATTTAGAATAAAAAATAAATAACTACTTAAAAACCCTATATCAATGTTCATGATAACTTTCTATTAAATTATATTAATATATATATATATATATATATATATAATCAGTTGGTAGGGGTTCGGTTCGTTTCGGTACCGGCAATCCCTATAGTAGTTAAAAGAGAAAACTAAAAAAAATAAAGTTATGATATGCACAAAAGGATATGTATTAATATCAATCAAAAACCATAAAAAGAATACCGATTCCGATACTACCATGTTGGTACCAAGGTTGTTCGACTAAATCGGTTCGTTAGTCACGTATCAATACTCAAATACAAAAATATATGTTTTTTATATTTTTATCGGCACACAATAATAAAAATAAATTACTATTTATTTTCAATATAAATCAAAACAAAATATATTACATAATTAGCTGTAATAAATATAATTAAATTACATATTACATATAATATTAAAATTTAAATTTAGTGTTCATCAATAGTTTATATTCATATGTATAACTAGTGAGATTCCCTCGCGCTTCGTGGCGGGAATTCAGTCGGTATCAATTTGGTTCGTTACGTTATCGGCACTCGTTATAATAGTCGAAAGAGAAAACATTACATCCATCAAAAACAATAAAAACATATATTGATACTGGAACTGAGGTTGTTTAGTTGATATCGGTTCAGTTCGTTTGCATTTTATGTTTATTTTATTTCAATATTGTGATTTTTATTTCTAAAAGAGATATCGTGCCGCTATTGTAACAAACCGAATTGAAACATATTGAACAACATTTGTATCAATACCCTATTTATTTTTATTGATTATGCTTTCAATACACTGATAACGTATCGATAAGAAAACAATATAATAATGAAAACTTAAGTTAATAAGAAAACAGTGTAATAATGAAAACCTAGAAAAAAACAATACCGAACTAAACCAAACAATGTTGATACCGGCGTGCATTCATTTTATAAGAAAAAAAATATGTTTAAAATCTTAATAAAAAACAATATAATATTAAAAACTTTGAGAAAACAATATTAAAAAAAACTAAACCACTGTTCATGGAGACTTTCAAATAATATCTATAATAATGTTTAAAACAATTCTCGGTCAAGCCACCCGGTTTGACCAGTAAAAGGGTTTTGAAAACTCTAGAACCAATAACTCGAATGAATATTCCAATATCTGTGTAGTCCAGTCCAACAACAGATTTTATCTTTTACCGAAAACAATTACATTAGGGTTTCGAAAGGGTAAACATGATATTATAAATTGTAAGAATACCATTATATACCACGATAAACAAAATATAGTAAAGTAAAAAAGAGGGAAGATAGCGGAAAAGATTTATGCATGTATACATATAATTCAATGACCACTTACAGGAGGTGCTCTTATTGGTGGAATGAAAGAAAAAGCTGAATGAAGTAATCGAACATCAGAGGCAAGTCTATCTTCATGTGAGAGTACCAAAGCTTCAAACGGAGCATCCACGGGTCCCGTTGCAAGTCTCCGTTTAAGAATATTACTTTCCGACTTTGATGGTAATAACAACATTTTTGTTACCACCCTAACTTTTTCCTTCCCAATATGATTACACTCAACACCATTATTATCCTCTTTTTCCATTATCAAGTCCACAACCTCATCAAAAATACGTGAATCACATCTAGAAATTGAAAACAATAATCTCTCCATTATAGAAGCATTTGCTATGAATGATATTTCGCCTGGTGAGAGATCAATCAATCGGGAAAATCCAAATGATACATTTTTATTGGAGGGCTCGTTTTTGTCTTGCGTATATATGGATTGATAAATGTTTAGTGGAGAGAATATGTTAAAATGTTTCTCAAAGAACTCTCTCTTGATACTGTATTTTCCTCCTGATGAAGAGATGTCTAAACTTCGCACAACTTCTTGGTATATTAATTTCGGAATCTGCAAACAAAATTAGTGATTAAAAACTTAACTTTGGATTTCTAGCACATGATTATGGTCAACTGGTTTACCAGCAGAATTTTTTGAGTAAAATGCCACTTTGTCCCTGCGGTTTGGCCAGTTTTGCGACTTTCATCCAAAGGTTTGTTTTTCCGCATCTGGATCCAAAAGGTTTGAAATCTTGCCATTTTCATCCGACTCGTTGACTCCATCCATTTTTCACAGTTGAGGCAGAGGTATTTTCGTCTTTTTTGTCAACTTAAAGGGCAATTCGGTCTTTTTCACTTTATGTACAAGCATTTAGCATAATGTACAAGTATTCAAAAATGACGAAAATACCCTTAACAAAAAAGATGAAAATACCCCTGCCTTAATGGAGAAAAATGGATGGAGTTAACGAGCTGGATGAGAATGGCAAGATTTCAAACCTTTTGGATCCAGATGCAGAAAAAACAAACATTTGGATGAAAGTCGCAAAACTGACCAAACCTCAAGGACGAAAATGGCATTTTACTCTTGTTTTTTTTAAATCAGATTCAAGTAATTACCTTATATGTAATAGGATTCTTAACCCCAGAGTAGTATACATCCTCCAACTCTCCAAACGGAGGTGGAAGAAGGGGATTCGGGATGTCTCCAAAATAGAAATACGAACTTCCTTCATTTCTTTCAAATAACTCAGGATGGTTGCAAACCTGTCACCACAAGAAAACATAATGATTTAAACAGAAATAGAAAACGTTGATAAATGTGTTCTAATTTCTAACAAGGGTATGAAGAAAAAAGAAGAAAAGAGAATAAGGAAAATTACCTTTCTCAATTGGATGACAATATTCATCAAGTTCATAAACTTTTTCTCATTAAGTTGACCACGGTTACTGTCGAACAACTCGGCAAGAGATATTTTGTTTTTTATAGCTTGGTAAAACGCTTGTTGCCGTGAACTCAGTTTGCAATGCACTGTAATTTCAGTCTTCCGAGTCAACTCGGACACCACGTCCTTCTTAACACGCCGCAACATGAACGGCTTCAAAATGGCATGCTGGTGACAAATTAAGAAAACAAAAGAAAGTTAAAAACAAAAATATGGTGATAATTTCAAATAAATAGAAAAGAGTAAAATGTCATTTTCGTCCCTGAGGTTTGGCCAGTTTTGTGACATTCATTCAAAAGGTTTGAAATCTTGCCATTTTCATCCGGCTCATTAACTCCATCCATTTTTTTCGTTAAATCAAGGGTATTTCCGTCTTTTTTGTTAACTTGAAGGGCAATTCGGTCTTTCCAGGGGTATTTGGTCTTTTTACATAAAAGGAAAAAGACCGAGTTGCCCTTAAAGTTAACAAAAAAGACGGAAATACCCTTGACTGGATGGAGAAAAATGGATGGAGTTAACGAGCGATGAAAATGGCAAGATTTCAAACCTTTTGGATCCATATGCGGAAAAGCAAACCTTTGGACGAAAGTGGCAAAACTGACCAAACTTCCAGGACGAGAATGGTATTTACTCGATAGAAAAAAAAAACAAAGAAAACAAAATCTCATGTCTAGAAACTAAGTACTTACCAATCTGCTAAGTTGGTGCTCATTTAACGTCCCACCATGTTCAGCATGGTTTTCAATACTGAGAATACACAGGGAAGCATGATCAGAGAGACAATTCTTAGTTCTTAGTATTGTTGGAACATAAAAGAAACACACTATAAAAAAAATAAATAAATAAAATTTCTTACCCTTTAGAAAACCACTCATTAAATTGCTCATGGCTGTCAAATAGAGTTGGCATGATGAAATGAAGGAGGGCCCACAACTCAGCCATGTTGTTTTGAACAGGTGTCCCAGTTAGTAACAGACGGTTTCTACAATTGAAGCTGAGTAGCGTCTTCCATCTTATACTGTTAGCACAATTAAACAAAATACAGTGAGTAATAGCAGCCAGAAAAAAACTTGAATAAAATAAATCAGATTATTGTTCTGCTAATGATACCAGATATAACACATTGGTTATTTACAGAATAAGTTAAAATGGCAAAGATATTAAGGTGGTGTTCGTTGCACATAATGGAATGGAATCCGAATAGTATTGGAATTTAGATTCCATTCCTTATGTTGTTCGTTTCAACAAACGAAGGAATTGGAATCTCAATTCCATTCTCGATCCTCTTCGGTTAACAAAAGAATTGGAAATGAGTTCCTTCAAATTCTTTTAACTAAAGGAATTCAAAATCCATCAAATTTTGAAGGAATTCAAGCAAAGTCATTGGAATCTTCGACTGGTCACCAATGTCGAAAACGTCTCGAGCCGAACTAGTCCATGACCCGCAACGCCTCGCCCCGACCGGCCCGCAACAATTCGACCCGAAATGTCTCGAACTGACCCGGCCCATTACCAACCTGAAACTCTTGACACGACACGACCCGATGCGTACCCGAAACATCTCGACCCCAGACCCGGCCAGTTGGCATCCCGAAACGTCTCGACCCGTTAACAACTCAAAACGTCTCGCTTCGGCTCGACCCGTTAACGGCCCGCAACGTCTCGACCCGACCCGCCCCATTAAAGGCCTAAAACGTCTCGGCCCAGCCCGGCCCGAAATGTCTCAACCCGACCCAGCCGCTCCTGACCCAAACTGGCTCACCCGATCGGCAGGTTCCAATTTATTTGCCAACCGAACACACATCAAGAATGCAACTGAAATTTAGGGCTGTTCAAACTGTTCGACGATCGCTCGAAAAATGCACGTTCAATTCCCGCTCAGTTTGTAAATGAGCCGCTCGGATCGGTTCAATTCAAATTCAATCCAAGCATGACCAAAGGTCCGCTCGCTCGCCGATCGCTCGATTTCGCTCGAATTATTTTTATTAATAATATATATATTATAGATTTTAAAGATTAAAAGCCCAAAAAAATATACTTGCTCAACTTAATAGTTAATATCAAAATCTAACCCTAAATCCCTAATTCCTAAAACAATCACATAGTCATAAACTGATTGTTCGAAGATCTGCAGATCGCCGCTGCCACACACCACACCAATATCCAACCCTAAATTCCTAATTCCTAAAACAATGTCAAAATCTGATTGTTCGATCTCATCTGCATATCGTCGCTGCCAGTCTGCCACACAATCACATATCGCTGGGACACTGCCACGTCCATTCTCATATCGATCTGTTCCAGCCACGGTCCATTCTTAGGTACATTCTGCTGCTCTGCTGGTTTGTTAAAGAGTATGCTGCTCTGCTGTTTGTTAAAGAGTATGCTGCTCTGATGTTTGTTAAAGAGTTGCATGCCGGTTTTTTAAAGAGTATATTCAAGGTTAACAAAACCGAGCGAAAACGATCCGCTCGATTCAAATTCAATCCGAGCATGAGCATCACTTTTGTGCTCGGTTTTGCAAATTTGATCCGATCGGATCGGATCGGTTGTAATTCAATCCGAGCACAAGCAGACCCTCGATCGGATCGGATCGGCTCATGAACACCCCTACTGAAATTCCAATTCCAACAAATTCCAATTCCTATTGGAATGTTTAAATTTCAAATCCAATTCCATTACATTTCATGAAACAAACACTACTTAAAGTGTTTGCGGGTCAACTGAACAGGACTGGGCCCCGTTTTAAACCATTACCTGGTTGAACTTTTGATAGCCTGAGCTTCATCCAAGACCATATACTGCCATTTCACACGTCTGAAATACTTTTCATCGGATACTAGGAGTTGGTAGCTGGTAATAAGAATATGAAATCCAGCATCCCTGTTGTGTCAAAATTAAGTGAATAAGCATGTCTGGAATATAGCAAAACATGACACAATCTGAAAACTCGCATTTAAAAGAGTAAACAGTATAAAACTGTCGGAATCATGTATTTATCTAGTTTTGTTAATAATACATACATAAAAATTTAATTTACATAATTGCTTTAAACTAAAAAACATATCAATTGTCTTCTTAACTGCACTTTATAATTGTCTACCAAGAGGTTTTATCAGTTTGCTTATACGCAAAGAACACATATAAAAAACAAGCACCCTAACAATCAACCAGAAAATATGGTTGACTAGATTGCAGTCAGCAATTCACTTGCATATGTATGTTGACTAAAAGTAAACAATATAATAGGAAAGCATATGCATTTGCTGATTAGAGGAAGCCTAAAAGTTCACTTTTCAAGAAAAATCATAAGCCTTTTGCATAGTTTATAATATAACATATCACAAAAAAAAATTAAAAAAATTAAAAAAAATTGATGCAAATACAAAAAATATAACGTACCTACGATAAAGTCGCTTAGGATTTATATTTTTCCTAAGTACTGTTCGTTCCTGAATACCACCCCAATAAGGAAGTGTTTTTAGGTCAGGGCAGAATCGGCCTATTTCATCAGCCCAGTTGTTCAATACAGAAGTAGGTGCAACAACCAGAAATGGACCCCATATATTTTTCTCCTGCAAAAAAGTCATAATCATTGCATGTTATTGCAATTGAACGCTGAAACAGTAGAGATCAGAGGTAAAAGTGACAATTTTGACAGGTGTACTTTTATATGGTTCAATTCTAAGTTGTTTTTATCTCAAACAGGTTAAATAAAGAGCTTTAGCTAAATGGGGAACATGTCAAATGGGCTGAAAATCACCCAAAGTTTATTTTATACGCATACAGATTACAGCCTCCTATATTGTTTTTAGAGTAAAGTACATGGATGGTCCCTGTGGTTTACCAAAATTTTGGATTTGGTCCCTAGCTTTTAAAAAGTACACGGATGGTCCCTGTGGATTGCACTTTGTAACGCATTAGTCCCCAACCAACAAATCTAAAGATTGTAGCATGTCCAAGTTAGGGACTAAATGCGTTAAAAAGTGCAAACCACAGGGACCATATCTGTACTTTTGGAAAGCTAAGGACCAAATCTAAAATTTTGGTGAGCCACAGGGACCATCCGTGTACTTTACTCTTGTTTTTATTCAAATATTCAGATTATTATAGTATATAACGCATTTTTAGTCATAATTAACACATCAATAATCAGAGTTTCAGGTAGTTTACTTACTTCAGCCAAATGAGCCAAGAACGCCATTGCTTGAATAGTCTTCCCAAGGCCCATCTCATCAGCAAGAATACCATTTAGACCCTTTAGAATTACGAAAACCGTCAATGTGACAATAGGAAAGAGGGATGAGAATGAAAAAAATGTCCAATTGTGAGTTGTGACTACTTTCGTACCTGCTCATAACAATTCACCAGCCACTGTAGACCTTTTAGCTGATACTCTTTCAGAGAACCTTTAAATAATTCTGGTGTTTGTACCGAAGATGCTACTGGCATAGTTGACCTGAAATAATTTACAACATGCTCCCAAGTAAATACTACTGTAAAATTTAGGGGGTGTTTGGTTTGTAATTACAACATGTACACTAGGGGTGTGAATTTCTGACACGACACGAACCTAACAGGTAATTCGCGGGTTTGGGTTTAGTCTAAATAGATTCGGGTCAGTTTCAGGTTGAACCCGCGAACCCGTTTAACTAAATGGGTCAGGTTCGGGTCAACTCAGTCGGGCTGGCGGGTTGACCCGTTTAACCCATTTAATATTATATTACATTTTTTTACAATATGTTTTATGTCATAAATTAAATTGGGTGTCCATTTTATGCCATAATTGTAACTTAAAAAGATAAATTGATGTAAGATTTTATAATTTAGATTTCATTGTATTATATACATTTGTTTTTTTAGTGAATTTTAATTTTAACATATTATTTTTGCGGAAAAAAAATCAAAAATAAAAAATAAAATCGGGTTGAACTTGTCTTGTTCGGGTCGTGTTCGGGTTCATACGTATGACACGATTTTCAGGTTCGGGTCGTGTTCAGGTTCATATGTATGACACGATTTTCAGGTTCGGGTCGTGGTCGGGTTCGTCTAAAATTTTCGGGTTCGGGTTGAACCTGCCAACCCACGAACCGACCCGTTTAGCACCCATAAATTGTACACACTAAAAACTGGAAGAAAAAAACATACGGGTGTAATAAATCCATGTTGCTAGCTCCAGCAACTGAAGAATCAAGCTGTTCAGGGTCCTCAACACCTGAAGCCTGACGCAGTTTCAAACATTCATCATCGAATGCACTTGTGATCTGTTTCTGTTTGGAAACTGCATCTTGGGCTGCTTTCAGGGCCTCCATTTTCATTTGGGCCTCTTCAGGATCTTCCTCAATTGCAACAGCATCTGAAGAGCCGATGATTGCTTCTTCATCATTGAGTTTATCATTCTCGAGTAAAGTTTCAAGTGGCTGGGAAGAAGCCTTGTTCTGCATGAAGTGACCATAAAGTTCTGTCTGGGATAATAAAAAGTTTAATCTCTGTTGTTGCCGTTTGGCTTCACGAAGCTCCTGTTCACGTTTCAAAGCTTCGGCAGCTTCTTTTTCTTCTTTTTTCCTAATCTCAGCCTGATTGACGGATTGAATACGAGTTAAATTAAATCATTCCCCAAACAAATAATTTACTACAGATTCATAAAGTTGTTATCTTGCCAACAATAATGATCAATGAAGTAGAAGTTTGTAGCTAGCAAACAATGCAAAGAGTTAACCTTTTAATCAAGCCAACAACTGTAAGTCAATAACCAGTGAAAAGGAGTAACCTTTTCTTTTTACATTGTTAAAAAATACTATTTTGTAAACACGTATAATGAACTTAATGTAATAAAAAACAGTTTTCAACTTTTTATGAGATTCATGTACACAGTCTTGTCCAACAAAAATTAGAGTATATTACCATCTCTTTATCCACTCTTTTCCAAAACACCAACATATCCCGTGCGAGTTTTCGTGTACGAATTGAAGCACCCCTCATCAACTTAAGTGATCTGCTCACCTTCATTTTTACCTAGGAAAAAAAAAACAAAACTTAAGCATACCAAATGGTAATAATATCAGAATTCTAAAAAGCCAACACTTGAAACTATATTATTGAATTTCCGATTAATGCGGTAATGCTTGTAAATACAATATGATATGAGCATAAAATACCTCTCTTTGACAGTTCTCAGAAAACCTCTTTGCGTCAGTTAATTGCTTTCTATGAAAGCCGATAAAGAATCTGTGATGTTTTGGTATGTCTTTTCTGACCATATTCACCCAATATCTATCCACTCTATCCATCTCCTCCTTCTCAATTTCAAACGGATCTTTCTTCCCATTTTGCTTCTTGGGTAGACTTCGCTCAATAATCTGGAAAACAATTCAAGAAACGTAATCATGTAAGTCAACAGATCCTGATTAAACGTAAAAGTCAACATCTAGAGACAAAATACAAACCTCATACGTGTCACCTTTCTCCAACACCTTCACATAGTGCACCTGCAGCACTCCACTTTCTGACATGATAAACCGTCTAAAACCACCAGCTGCACCCTCAGGCGCAGAATATGAATCCAATGCGGCATCACTGACTTTAAGACTGAACTTTTGTGCAGAGTTATTTGATGTTTGTGAACTTAATCTTGCCCAAAGTGATTCGTATTGTGGTTTGGGCTCACCCATTCCTGATCCACTTCTGGGCCCAAACCTTTTGTCAGCAGACATCATTGAAGCTAATGAGCCCAAATCAAGGGTGCCCGTAAGGTAAAACTCCTCCACTCGCATATCCGATGGTTTAGGTAAGTTTAATGAGGCAGCTAGCATTTCATAAGTAGGCGGAATCTTGTAACTGACACCATCCCCAATATCTAGATAAGCAGGTTCATAAACTGATCTGCAGATTGAAAGCAACTATGTGATATTGAATAATCAATTCTAAAACGCAAATTGAAATATCGCTTTACAACACAAACCTATCCAAGCCATAATCCGAAGAAAAATCTGCCTCTTTGTAATGCCCTACGTATTGAGGAACCATTTCAATCTTTTGTACTCCTTGACGACCATTCCCGAATTTATGATCCTTTGATCCGATACCACCCTTGTTGCCAAACAAACCATTTCGTGTGGAAGCAGAAGCCGGCAAATTATTATGTTTGTGCCTTCTTTTGTACTTATGAACATGCTCACCAAGCATTGCTCTGTATCTCTCCTCAGACACATACTCATCATAACTTCCATCCTGGTCCTCATCACTGCTATACGTACTTCTCCTCTTTCTCTTTTCCAACATCATTCCGTTGTTTCGGTCCGTCATTGGCACACCTGCTAAAACCTAAATCATTAACTTCAACACACACACATTTAATCCACTTCTTATTAGCCTAACATCATCCGATCACTAGTTACAAATAATAAGATTAATCAACAACTAATTCGCTTGTTCCTGTATCAAGTAATCACATACCGAATACGCAAACAATCGTTTTAAAACTGTAATTGAGAAAATCTACCTCGGTTACCTCTGCTCTCACCCTGACTACTATTTGCATAATAATCAAACTCTTCACCTTGAGGCAGTTGAAATTTCGTCAGAGACTACAAATATACAAAACTAGATAAGATAACTACACATAGAATAAACACGAACAAATAGCAGAAAACCTAAACCTAACTTCCAGTCAAGTAAATTGAAATTCATCCGATACCGATCATCATCATCATCGTACTCAGTATATCCCACCTATAGCAAAGCTAAGGTAGGGTCTGAGGAGGGTGGGATGTAGACAGCCTTACCTCTACCCCGTAGGAATAGAGAGGCTGCTTCCAATGAGACCCCCGGCTCGATTGTGGTTTTGCATCAAGCCTTGGACATAAGGCACATAACACTCAGCAATTGAGACAAACGCCAATTGGTGCATGTACCCCCTTGTCTTTCGGCTATCAACGCCACCACATGATGCCTGATTAACGATCCCCTCTTTTTAACGTTATTTTCACGAAATTAGTAAAATAACGTTAAAAATTAGTGCACTTTTGCTTTTGCCCCCCCCGAGCGCCCACACATATATTACATTATATGAGCAGACCGCAAGCGGGGCTGGTTGAAATTTCGTCAGAGACTACAAATATACAACACTAGATAATGTAATTACACACAGGCACCATAATTACATCAAATATAAACCTAAAACACGAACAAAATCACATAAAAAACCTAAACCTAAATTCCAGCACAAGTAAACTGAAATTCATCCGATACCGATACGCAAAACACAATCGCGAAAGCTCCGAACGAGAATTAAACGAAGAAAACAGATAAATACCTCGAGATTGAACAGATTCGAATAGTTATACGAGTTATTCGAGTTCCTGTGATGGCGATCTGAGTCCATACGATGTGAACAACCGGCACAATGAAGAAATTGACGAGTGAAACCGTGAGTATGTGAAGAGAATGGTGAATTTAGTGTGAGAATGTAGAGAGAGAATATGAAACCCTAGGTATGATGGAGAAGAAGGCGGAGGAGGTGCGCAGGATAAGAAGAAACAGGCGTAGAAGTGAATTGTCATGGTTGTTTGAAAAGGGGGGTGTGCTAATGTGAACGGGTAGGGGGTGTGGATTGATAACGTGAGCCGGGTGCTTCAGATCAGCTTCTCGGCCTCTGTTGTACAGAGACTTGCGAAATCAGAGATGGTTGAGATTAGTTAAGCTGTGGTCAGGTCCACTGTAAACGTTTTGCGGTAAAATTATATTTATTAATATCTGTTTAAATATTTATTATATATCTTAAAAAATCGTTAGAGGGAAATTCTTTTTAAATCTTTTTAAAATATGATTGTACTGTATTTATAATTAGAAAAAAACAGTGAGAATACCTTCATGTCTACATTCAATTTTCAGTTAACTTAAAATATATACTTACTAGCCTAAGATCCCGCGAGTTTCGCGGGTGGCTTAACACATAAATATATAACTTAAAATTGTTGAACTAATCCTTTGAAAGAAATAAACGTTCAAATAAGGAAATCCATCTCTCTACCCGCGAGTACGCAATGTATCAAATGAAGTTAGATTCAATCTAACTTTAAAAAATTAAGCTAAAAATAAGGTAAGACATCTAAAGTTTGTTGAGTTTCGAATCAAACCATATACCAAGTAAGATGACAGGTGTTGAAATAAGCGATTACGGGTTCTATAGCCCAAGGTTCGAATCAAACCATATACCAAGTAAGATTGTACATGATGAAAGAAATCATCCAAAGTTGACGGCCTATGATAAACATATATTTTAACAAAGTGAGATTCTATAGCCCAAGGTTAGGATATGACTCAATACATGTACGATCTTGTAAATATGACTCAATACATGGACAATCTTGTATTCACAGCTCGTTGAGGTGAATGAAGTTATATATTTAATCCTTGCTCCTTTACCTGTATTACTTTGACTATAAAGGTCAAAACAATAGTTTTAGAAAATTGGAATTGATAAGAAGATATATTAAAATTCTATAAGAAAAACTTATTATGTAAGTTAAATTTGGCCAAAACAACACACCTTATATAAGACAAGCTCAATGAAGCTCCTGCAGAATGTGCAATTTGGCCGCCAACATCTCTTCTAATGATTGCTTCTTACCAGAATTTACACTTACTACATATCTACATGAAAATGTGACATTTTGCCAACTGACCATACATATTTTGATAATTCGATCAATAATAGAAATACATAAATACAACAAAAAATTATAATTTTATTGTATAAACATTATTGTTTTATTTATATTGATAGTATGACTTGATTGATTATTTACTTTGAAAGTAAAAATAAGCCAAAAATTCGGTTACCTGGAGTTTCTTGTTTTAGTCTTTTAGTCTAGTATGACCATAAAAGTCTAGGCATTGCCAAAAAAATTACCATCAAAAATGATAATGGCTTAAAAAGTTTAAATTTACTAACACTTTGCAAATTTCAAAAATTGCCCATAACACCCTTTACAATGTAATCCCTTTTTGAATGGTCAATATTATTAACACACATCAAGTCTAAGTACCAGTGTGTTACATGGGTGGTCTGACAATAAATTTTATCATTTAATAGTGTTGACATAGACACACAAACTTTTAAATGAAAGCAACGTTCCATTAGTAAGGACCAAATCCGCAAAATACCAATTTGGTATTTCACTAACTCACTTATTACCCACATAACCAAGTATTTTATAATAACCTATGGTATTAGTTTGGTTTGGTATAGTACCGAGTGGACATAGCAACCGAAAGTGCAACTTCGAATATTAAAGTCGTGATATTCCAAAAAAAAAAAAGATATCGACGTATCTTCTTAATCAATCTAGAACCATATAAACGGTATCGTTATCAATTCCATTCTACGTACTTAATTACATTGTTTTTGCTCATTACGTTATCGACACTCACTATAGCAATTTAATATTTAATAAAAGATATTTAAAATTAAACTTACTAAATGCAACACAATGTGTGATAATATGCCAAACATGATTGTAATGAAACACAAATCTTTTAAGGCAATCTATGTAGGGAGACCGCGAACCAACAATTATAATTCGCAAGCAACATGAAATGGGTTCCACATATCTTGATTTATATGAAAAGATATAATAAAACCTTTATCAGAATGATATAACCCTCCACAATTATATTACCTTAATGAACATCAACATGAATAACTAGAACCCCTTTGCAACCTGAATCCAAAGTGTATCGAATCGCAAGGCCCGCATTGCATAATCACCCATCTGTTTAAAATGGGAGGCAGTATGCACACAACATAAATTCAAAAACCTCAGAGCAGGGAAAACTAAAATAAAACCTACAAATGCAAAACAACACATCACGTACTCGCTATCTTGTTTCATATCCATTGTCGGGTTTGGGAAAGAAATGGTTCAGATCTTGGAACCGGAGCCAGAAACTGCAGTGGTTATCGATTATCGAATTTAGAAACATACCCACAACCTACAGAAACTTGGAATTGCAAATCCAACTCTATACATGAAACCAACTAATAATAATCTCACTGCTTATGTCCCAAAAATGACAGCTCCTCAAATTTTACCAGATCAACAACTAGCTTACATGATTCAGGCTCCACCTGGCAATGTTTGTCATACCCCCAATGACTAATTGAGATACAAGATAATGAATCTATGTCAACCTACACAAACAAATATTCAATCGGAAAGAAGTAAGAACGAAAACAAACCACTGAATGCATACCTGGATCGCATTACATGTGAATCCTCAACGGTTGTCTCTGTCATTGAGAAGACGCGGCTACAGCGTGTTCGCTAAAGACGAAAATCTACGAAAAACGTGACATGATTATGCATTTATAATGAAAAAAGCTACCGAAATTATACAAAGTATAAAAAATTGTAGAATTTATGCATATGAAACATCAAAGTTTCAAGAACTATGCTTAAATAAATTTCAAGACATACACATACATATATGTCATATGAATAAGTCAGACCTTATTATATAAAGATGTTAGCAACCATAAGTCAGACCTTAGCCAGAAAATCTTGGTCTGGTTGTTCACTCGATTATAAAATTTTAATGGTTGTAGCCTGGCCACTTCTTAAGACACCATGGTATACTTTCCCAATCAGTATAATTATTTGTGTCAAATTCATTAACTCAAACCCCAAAACACGACCTTTTTTAACCTTTTTACTTTGTAATCAAGCTAACATAATCATATCCTATTTGCACTAATCATAATCCAGGTTGTTTCTATACAGTAGCTTTATTTATGTACAGAGGCCAGACACATACCTTCTTGCAATAACACAGAACCTAAGAAACTGGTGATAAATATTCTTTTTAAACCCAATGTGGGTGCGTGGGGTGCATCGCTTACTGCTTGTGGTTTGTACTCATGTTATGAGGTAGCAAATGGGCTCGAGAATCTGGCTAGTGTGATCGTCCAACTATTTACTTAATGTGTTGAACACAATTAAGAAAGTTCAAAAACTACTCGACAATTAAATTTATGTGTCACAAGTCTAAAAATAAGAGAATTACAAAAGAAAATACATACAAATTTAAATTACAAATATAATCCCACACACCTATATAGTAATCATAAATATTTAAATATTACTGGTACAAAGTTCAACCAAAATGCAACAAAGCCACCAAATATCAATTTTTTTAATCATACGGAAGTCCTAAAATAACCTCTAGTGCACAGTAAGACCTGGATTGCACATGAGAGCAAAGATAGTCTCTTTCAAAACAACTGGAACCAAGATCAATAACTTTCATTTCAAATTTACTAAACTTTTCCTAAATGAAACATGATGATCCATAATGGTATGTGATCCTTAATGGCATCTTGATGTCAAATGGCAGACAAAACTTTTATACAGATATTTATTTTTCTTGAATGTTGAAAGCAATGTAATAAACTTTGGTACTATTCAAATCGATCTTTTATGTACAAATCCAACAATTATTGGAAGAACTCAAGTGCAGTGTGGACAATTATGAGTTTAGTTGGCACTTGGCACGACATATACTATAGTTTGCTCATATCGCGTTCTTTTTTCGCAAGCTCAAATACATCAGATTAAACAGTTGATTTTCTCGATTTGTCCAACCTAATAGCCCTAAGATCTAGAAAGGGAAGTTTATTCCATGCTTATGCACAATGGAGATTGGAGTGAAAAGCAAGTCACAGAGTACATTGTTTGCAAAAGAGAAATGATAGTTTTTAACACTTTCTAGAAAATAACACAATAGGTTGAGCAACTAACCATACTTGTTAAATCGGTCCATCGGTTGGAACTCCTCAAATGCTACCTTTGGCAGCGATTTCAGTTCTTAACTTATGAATGGGTTTGACTTGGGAGTTGGGACAATCTTGGGATGTGTTTTGTTTCAGACTGCATTTCATGGTTTAGCTAAGAATTGTATGTCTTCAAGTACTTGAGGGAAAACTGCATGATGTATCGTCACTGATGGTTAAATTCATGTTTATCAATAAATCAAATAAAGAACCTTAATCAATAATAAACCAAATAAAGAACTTAAAATCACATATTAAAGAAAGTTTACATGTTCATAGACCTTGATAGTTAATGATCATACCTAAAAAGTCAAATATTCATGTAATGTGGACATAGTCTTCCCTAAAAAAGAAAGCATAAAAATGATCAGTTGTTTGTTTATTTGAATTGAACAGATGAAATGGCACATGGCATTGTGACCTTTGCAGGTCTCTGAGTCTCTCTATCCTTAAACCTAACCTTAAAATTAAAGAAGCATATAATTTTGCATCACCTCGAATTGTCTTCAAACATCTATATAATAATAAAAAATTCAGTAAATAAATCATACCTTAAAGAGAGATCCAAATCCAATTGATGTAAATTTAAAAGATCTATTTTAAGTTTTTGTTGCCTCGTCAAGCAAATGGAGGGAAGGGACCAGATACAAAAAAAAAACATTGGGAATAAGGTGAACATATCTTGATGTGCGGAACAACATAATCTTTGTTTTTGTCTAGAAGTTGCTGAAATTGATACCGACACTGGATTTTAAAAGTAATCCGGTTAGTATTGTTGAACAACTTAGTACAATCATATAAGTTAGAAACATTCTATTTCCCTAGAAAAAATAAAAAGACAAAAAGTAAATGCAAAAAACAAACTAAGGATATGATCATGAACCAATGATATATAAAAGTAAATTAGATGAATGACCTTTGTAGATCTTGAACGTGCCAAACTGAATATGTAACACCACATGAACTTCCCCTATATTAGCTTTAGAGTATGCATCAATCGCTTTAGCATATTGATCCCACAACTCCACAGCGACCTCCACAGCACTTGAAAACATAGAAAGTTGGTTAAATATCTTGAGAAAATTAAAATAATGATAAGTAAATAGGTATATAAGTATTATAAATAAAAAGAACCCACTCGATATCTTTTAGTTTTAGGTTCATCTTTGGGCTTTCTTTCCCAAACCTCATGACTGGTCATCTCAATGTTGAAACAATGCACAACGTATCCAATCACATCTAAAATGCAAATAAAAAACAATGTTAGTGTAAAAGACAGGAAAAAGAATATGTGGAAAGAACTTTTATAAGAAAAAGCAAAATTATAAGTATAGATTACTAAACCAACCTATTCTTGCACCCTGAGTAATGGTTTTTTTATAATTAATTTAATTGGGGTAAACTCAAAACCATTTTGAACCGTAGACCTGTACCAGGTGGTGCATTTTGATGACATATGTAGTGTGATAGAAAGTAATCTTTTGTGAGCATACAAAGAATGAGCCAAACTAACCACTGGACTGCATCAAAAAAAATACACAAACTAAATCAGATTCCTCATAGGCTCATATCCCATTTTTTTATGAAAAAATATACAACAATATGTTCTTACACATCTTTCAGATCAAAACAAACACTAGCTTCAAAATCATCTAGATGTATAATCCAATTCACCTTCTTGCCAACAGAAGAAGTTACTCACATTAACAAGTTAACCCTATCCCACCACTGCATAATATCCTCTATTTAAGCGTGCAACCAAGATAAGCAAGATGTGCGTCCATTCAGGCTTTTGCATTGTATTCCTATGAAAAGATACTCGCATTGTATAATTGGAACTATAAAATTTCATATTAAATTAAAAAAAACATCAATAAGTAAAAAGGCAGAATACCTCTGGCCGTAAAACGGTAAGCAGGGCAGTTGGGCAGATGATGTCTCTAATTGCGGTACCATATGATCTATTTTAAGAATATAAATAGATATATATGTAAAATGCTTTTTGGCATGGGTGCGTTGTGTTCTGTTGGTTAAAGGGTCACCAGGTGCACCAATCTTGACTCACGATTATAAATGAAGCCAATACATATCGCTATTAATTGATGTTACGGGTGATTGACCCGTAAGTTCCCTTACCAATCTGCTCCAATTTCTCGAAGAAGTCAAGACTTCGGGAGCCCCAAGTTGGGGATTCGGTGGTCACCTCTGGTCAGATCTATCACCTGAAAGTGGAAACAATAATAACAAAGGAAACATACATCTGAAACTATAGCTGATAAGAAAGCTACTATTGCTTCATAAGTTAAAGGCCCTAAATTCCGCATTTATTCAGAAAAGAAAACACGGTATTATATCATAACTAATACAGTAAGTCTAGATTGTTAATGTAACTGAATTATGTTAATACAATATTATATCAAAACACACTATTATATCATAACTACTACAGCAAATCTAGCGTCTTGCAATATAACCGTTAAACCAAGATTTCATATAACTGATTTCTTACTACCTTCATCTGAAAAGTTGCCGATCCTACTAATTCTTGTGAACTAATGATCTCCAACAACCTCAGCCTTGCTAATATCCCATGTGGGTGTCTTTTGTCCTTCACTAATCTTAAAACTCCCACTAAAAGCTTCAAACTTGAGGAGATTTGACAATTTTAGCGCCAGTAAACAAAAGCTCCATCAGTTTCACGCAATCTAGGGTCATTTCTAATGACCCCTCATTCAAAACATGAACCTTTAATGAGATCTTAGTGGGTTGTAACAAATTAATTATAGAATCCGAAATTAACTGCAAATTGACCAAAATCGCAACTGCTTCGGATCCAATTGCGTGGCTAGTGAAAGGTCCTCATAGTGAGGAAATATGGCTGACTCCACCATTCACACCTACAATTTTCTTGGTTAATGTGCAAACTTCAATATATGGAGGCAAGAACCACCAAGCATAAATATTTTTTTGGAAAACCACAAAATCTCCTCGCTCCTTTTGGTGGGTCAATTCAAATCTAGCTCCAAATAATCACCCATATGTTTACAATGGGAGGCAGTATGCACACAACATAAATTCAAAAACCTCGGAGCAGGGAAAACAAAACTAAAATAAAACCTACAAATGCAAAACAACACATCACGTACTCGCTATCTTGTTTCATATCCATTATCGGGTTTGGGAAAGAAATGGTTCAGATCTTGGAACCGGAGCCAGAAACTGCAGTGGTACCATCTCTGGTAACAACAACAACCTCCTCAAATGTTGTTCTCAAGTGGTTCACAAGTGCCGCTCCATCAATTCATCCGTAGGAGGTTTAGTGGCTAACGCAAGTGCTCCTAGTGTATCCATTATCATGTTTACCCATAGTAGCTGAACAACAGTCAGAGGAGCACTTCCTGCAAACAGAAAAGTACATTAAAAAAATAAAATTAAAATATTAACAGAAGCTCCACCCCCTCCCGGCTCCCTCTAAAGGATAACTGCATAATTACCTGTTAGACAGGCAGAATAATATCCGATATACCGGTGATATATCACCGTATTAACTGCATAGGATTTGAATAATATCCCATCTAATAAGAGGCTAGAATAACTATATCATTACCTTCGTCCCTGCAATTCCCATTGCAAGTCCAATGTCTGCTTCATGAAGTGCTGGAGCATCATTGGTACCATCTCTGGTAACAGCAACAACCTCCTCAAATGTTGTTCTCAAGTGGTTCACAAGTATATGCTTATCCATTGGAAAAGATCTTGCCATCACCTTGTAGAATTTAAAATAAAATAAAAGAATAAAATTTAATCAAACAGTTTTGAAAAAAAAAATGACATTAAGGAACACAAAGGCACCTGAATTTTAGGAATAATTTTAAACAACTCATCCTCGGTCTTTTCACGAAAGTCCGGGCCTTCAATGGCTATGCCATCATTTGTTAATATCCCACATTCTCTAGCAATTGCTTTCGTAGTGTTTATATTATCACCTGTGACCATTCGCACGGTAAGGCATAAGAATTGAAGAATGTAGAAGATGCCCAACCACACTATTATTGTTTTGGATTGTTGGAGAAGCTTCCATGGCCACTGCAAATAAATACAACATAATCAAGATCAAAAATTGAAAACTTCAACCATGCCCCTTTTGACTTTTGTAGTCAAAACAATTTTCTGGTTGAATCCAAAACTAATGGGCATTCTTTTTTTATCTAGTTTGGTCATTATACTTCAAGTGGTGTATAAATTTTGAAACTCTACAATAAATAGCAAGTTAGCAACACACTCACGTCATCTCTAATTTGGTCATTAATTGATATAAACTTGTTTAATTTCCAAAAAGAACTCCATAACAAAAAACGTATCTTTTATCCCGTAAGCGTCTAAACGACCGAAAAAATCAAGAAGGGTTTGGAGGTTTACCTCAACAATCTACCTTCTTTAATTTACACACATAGTGTAACACCTGTGTCATTTCAACCATCAAACAAATGCCAAACCAATGAAATATTGTATTTCATGCTTGGGATTTGTAAAAATATGTGTATCGTTTACACATATCAACTCTTGTCCGATTTCAAGCTCTAAATCGCTTTCTGGAAGGTTATACGCGCACTGATGCGTAAATATAACCAGTTTAATGCAATGAACACTCCGGAATAGTGAAATAGGCTTAACATACCTTAAATAACCTTTACATAACTTATATATAAGTTTTGGAAGGTTTGGTGTGGTGAAATCAAAGTTTAATCGCTTACAGGGACTAAAGTTGACAAACTGCGAAAGTATGCCAATTTGAACTGTAACAGACATTCCGGAGCATGACCATAAGTTAAACATACCATAAATATCCTTCACATAGCTTAGAAATAGGCTCTGAGGTGTTCGGTATGCTAAAATAAACTTTTGTGTCATTCAGGGATTAAAAGTGTCAAAAAGTGCACAAGTTTGCATTTTCGCGCATAACTTACGTTCTGAATACATCCGGACATCCAAAAATTTATGTAAGCACTAAAATATTTTATTTTAGTGTTCGGCATAAGAAAAATCCATTCGTCGCGTCATTTGGATCGTTTTTCGCGCTCATGCGCATTCCGTCGTAATTAAGCGAACATCGCGTTCGTACGACCAAACGAACCACCATCCGACATATTTTTGAACATGTTTTAAGTTCCCTATACTTTAACTTCATTTTAGAGCTTTGAAATGGGGTTAACGGGCCTTAAACGTGTCGAAAATGGGCTGATTGCAATACAGGGACCAAAAGTGTAATTCTGCCAAACTAGGGCCTAGCGATGCGCTACACTTTTAGCGTAGCGGTGCGCTAGCCTGTGCCAGAACAGATAATACCAACCAGTCAGCAGATTATCAGCTGATTAAACCACAACCACACATTCTAAATCGCCCATTCTGATCATTTAGGGTCATTTTTAGTTACCATAACAATTGGACAAGTGTACGCACAAGATTCGAGCACGGTTTTCATGAAACGATCTTAACGGTTACCCGAAATCTATAAATACCCATCACATTTTCTTTCATTCCTCACAAGAATCTGATCAATTGTGCTCTAAGTTGAAACCTTTGTTTCATACCTGAGCTATTTTGATCTAGATTAGCATTCGGGGACCCTTCGTAAGTATTCTTTCGTTCTTTTATTGCTTTTCGAGTCCGAAAGTCAAACTTTGTTTGACTTTCTGCATTGACCAATTTATGGTCGATGCGAAGTTCGTTGAACTTCATAACGTGAGTGTGATCACGATGGTAATAGTCCCTAGCGACTATACCTACTGATTACCACGTTATCTAGGCTCAGTGACGAGCCGTAGTTTCGGGCAGAATACGTATTCTTACGTATTTTGTAACCAAACTACTCTTAGGTATCACAACCGTTTGTTGTGATACCAAACCTGTTTTCTAAAACTTAGTTAAGCATGTTTTAACATGCTTAGCTCGTCACTTTTAGTTTAGTGCTTATATAGGGTCGTAGAGGTAAGCGATCTAATCAATCGCTTATACTTTCGAACCCGACCCGTTTGGTCAATCATTAGGATCCGACCAAGCACATTAGGTGACCATAGTATATAGGGAATAACCTTACGAGGTTATACCTTATGGTCGCTTCGTTTAAGTAGTTGTATGATAGGTAGTTTATATGCCTTAGGTAAATTACCAAAATACCCCTTTGATGCCAAAATTCATTTTAAACATATGTAACATAACTTTTGACATCTAAACTGATTTGACAACCATATTAGACATGTTAAGGCATATATTACTTGTCATAGGACTAGTTAGGCGGTCCGAACGTGTTTCACGCGAACGACGCGTTAAAGTAGCATAAGCTACCTAAACAGGTCGTAATGGGTCACAAGCACTTAGGATAGGTTTCATTTAGTATGTAGGCGTTGTTAAACCAAATGACACGAGTCTCTACACTCGTTTGGTTTACGAAACCTCATTCTATCCAATCATCCGATTAAGGTCCGGTTATTAACATAGTTACCTATATTAGGTGCCGTTTGATTCTGAGATCTCTAGCATTACTTGGTGATTATCTTTAGACATCTGAGCAATCTCAAGTGAGTACATAGACCCCTCTTTTACTGTTTTTCCAAACTGTTTTGGGGTGGAACACATGTGCCTACTTGTTACTTTCCTGCTTTCCTGTTTTCACATCATATACTGCTATGTTCGTTAGTACATTATAGTACATGATTTCATTACATTTCATGCTATGTATTGCCATTGTGTGCATTACTTAGTACATCGTTTTACATGACATTTTGACATAGACATTTCGACATAGACATTTTAACATGATTGACATTTGATCATGTATTTCTCACAAAACATAACTTTGATTTAAACCAAGTTTTACTTCAATACTTTGTTTTTGTGCATATGGTTTAGTTGAGACATTTCACTTGCCATACATGACATTTTGACATAGACATTTGACATGGATATTTGACATAGACATTTGACATGGATATTTGACATAGACATTTGACATGGATATTTGACATAGACATTTTGACATAATTTACATCTTGACATGAACATTTTACATTGTTTGGTTTGGTTTGATTAAGTGATTAAGTAACGATGCGTGTGTAATATGATACAAGTGATGTGTGTAAAATGCAACATATAAATTACATCAAATGAGGCATAAAACTAACCCTTTTTTAGTGCTAATATTGGAAAAAGAGTGTTTTTGTCTTCCTTTTGTATTTTCAGGATTAAATGAGCTCAAAAAACGCAAAAGAAGCAAAAAGACAGCTAAATCCAACATAAATACAAGAAAAGGAACATTAGTGGATTGCCCGAACCCTCACCGGCACCTTCCAAAGCAAAATAGAGAAAACAGAAGGCTGAACACGCCCCGTGCTCAGCCAGCACGGGGCCGTGCCCAAGAAGCAGCAGAAAAGACAAACCTATAGAAGCTTCTATTGCCCACCACGGGCCGTGCTCAGCGGACACGGGGGCGTGTCGAAAGTACAGCAGGCACATTTATTGTAATTGCGAATTACAATTAATGAGGAGAGAGAGTGTCAGACGGGCACGGGGCCGTGTCCAGCTCTCTGTTTAGCCTATAAATAGGAGTGCTTGGATTCATTTCATCTCATCCCTTGGCACACCACCTCTCTCACACTTCATCCACCACCCACCACCATCACAACACCATCATCCACCACCATCATCCATTGTCCATCATAGAGTGTGTGAGTCGTCTCGGGATCCAAGATTGATCGTAAGAGTTCTTGACAATCAAGGCCATGTTTGCCTAAGTTTCTTACATCACTTGGTGAAGACAAAGTGTCTAGTATAATACTTTTTATTTCTAATCTTTTGCACTTTTTACTTGGTTTTGTATTAATGACTTTAATAACTAGTTACTTATGTTGAAGGTGATCTTTCCTTATCGTTTGTCCGTGGTGTCTTGGCATTATTTTACTGTCTATATAAAATAAAGGATTTTCACCATTCATATCTCCACGGTCTATATGGAGGTATGTTGGCTACCTGGTAGGGGGTTAAGGGAACGGTTTGGTAAAGGTCTTGCCATTGTTCAGCGTTTAGAGGTCCTGCAATGGACCTGGGTCAAATTTAGTAGGACCTCCTTCAATACTTCACGGTATTGGATGGCGGGGGTCCAAACTCTTTGATCCCCTCATAAGTTAACTACTATTAATACTATAACCCGGCTATTTAGGACTGTATCCCTGCTGACTCAGACTACTTAGTCGAGGGTAACGTCACCGCCAAAAGCGGGGCCTACCACAATACTGCATTAATAACTTAATTCATTATCTTCCAATAATCCACCCCTTTAGGATTGTATCCCTGCTGACTCAAACTACTGGGGTGAGGGTAACGTCACCTTCAAAAGAGGGGCCTACTACAATAACTAAGATAATCTCTTAATTATGTGCAAAAGTGCGGAAATAATCAAAGGTTATACTAGATACGAGTCGGAACCAAGTGATTCATCTTGTCTATCTGTTTTTTCTTTTATTTTTATTTTCAGCATTTTAGTTAGCTTTTAATTTTCTTAGTTTAAAACATTTTTCTAAACTTTTACTTTGGTTAGACGTTGAGGATAAACCGGTATTAAAAGCTCTTGTGTCCTTGGACGACCTCGGTATCTTACCAACGCTATACTACACTCAACGATGGGTGCACTTGCCCATATGTGTGTTTAGTGTTAGTGAAATATCGTGTTTTATAAATTTAAAACTTGGCTAAAATAAGTGTTAAAAAGGGCTTAAAATATACACCTAATATATATAACACTTTACCGCACATCAAGTTTTTGGCGCCGCTGCCGGGGACACAAGGATTTTAAGAAAGCTTAAAATTGACGGCCTAATCAGTTTTTTTTAAACCTTTTTAAACGCGCGCACATTTTTCTGCATTTAGTTTAGTTTTGCATTTACAGTATCCTGTACACGGGGCCGTGTTCACTGAACACGGGGCCGTGCTGCAGATTTTTCATAAACGCCCAGTAACAGTAGCTTGAACACGGGCCGTGCTCATTGAACACGCCCCGTGCTCAACTAGATCAGTCAATTTAATTAAAACGCCCAGATACAGATTCTGAACACGGGGCCGTGTCCACTCAACACGGGCCGTGTCCAGCCTCTGTTTCCGTTTTTATTTTTGTTTTCTGATCTCGAGACTCGGTTGTGGTCTGCTGAGTGATTCTTATGGATCAATACTCAGGAGGTTACAACTACACCTATGACGAGGATGATTATAGGGGTAATTATTGCACAAATTGTCGTAATACACGTTCAATTCAAGATAATCACTCGTACCAACCATCCAATTCATACACTTACTATGAGGGGCCCAGGTACGAACCATCAACTTCATACACATCCTACGAAGACCAAAGGTATGAACCTCCTCCCTCATACTCATATTTTGATGAACCAAGGTATGAGCCTTCTTACTCATACTTTGAGGAACCAAGGTATGAGCCACCACCTTCATATGCTTATTATGAGGAACCTTGGCGTGAACAACCCACCTCATATGAGTATTATGAAGAACAAAATTACGAACCTTATCCATCATATGCTTACAATGAAGGGCAATGGTGTGAACCATCAACTTCATATGGGTATTATGAGGAACAAAGGGTCGAACAACCGGATTCAAGCTTAGAAAATAATGATTCTTTTTCTATAACCGAAGTGACCGATAGGATATTAGAACACATTAGAGTTATCGATCGGTGTATAAAAGAAGCTCGCGCAAGGGAAGAGGAGTCCCGCGCAAGAGAAGAATTAAAAAAGGAAGAGATAACTAAAAATGAAAAAATGGAAGAACAAATAAGTGAAAAACCGACACATGAGTTAAACAACGAAAAAGGTGAGTCCGACAACGTTAAAATCCAAGAAGAGTCTAATTTTGAAGAAATTCATCTCTTATCACCTTCTTTCGAAAATCATTGTTTAGTACCCACTCATGCTAAGTTTTTAAAAGAGTTAAACACTAACACTAAAATTGACGAAACGATAAGTGTTAAGTTAACTAATGATCAAACTTCACTAATAAAAGAAGACCCATTTGAAATTAACATCACACCGGTTCCATGTTTCTTTCAAAATTCGTTTATTAGTAATGTCACAATCGATAAAGATCTTTGTGTTAACATAATGCCTAACTACCTTTTCGAAAAATTAAGTATTAGTGATTTTTCTCCACTTCAAATACCCATTTTTCTATCCAATCGGAAAGTAATAAAATCAATCGGTATAGTTGAAGATGTCTTGGTTCAAACAAATCAAATGGTAATTCCAACCGACTTTGTCATCCTCGATGACGCTCCTCTAGTGTTGGGACGACCATTTGTAAAAACTTACGAAGCTTTGAAAAACCGGAAGTTCAATAATCTACCTCTTCAATTAGGGGCATTTAAAAGAAGTGTCGATCTCGAACGATCAATGAAATATCCATTCGGCAATAATGACCCCCTAATTGAAGATGAAGATGAGCCACCCGATACAAGTGAAGAGACTGACCACTTTGTTGAAGAAGAGGTCGCCATAGAACAAACTTTTAAAGTTCTTGATCGAAACGAGCAACCAAATAAGGAGTCTCCTAAAGACCCACCACTTGAGCTCAAAGAACTTCCAAAAGGTTTGGAATATGCTTTTCTAGACAAAGATGGTAAATTACCTGTAATTATTTCGTCTAAATTAGATAACCTAGAAAAAGGAAAACTAGTTAGTCTTTTGAAAAAACACAAAAATGCAATAGCTTGGAAACTTGTTGACATAAAAGGAATTAGTCCTTCTATGTGCACACACAAAATTTTGATGAATGATGACTACAAATCTGTCATACAACCACAACGTCGAGTAAATCCAAATGTTCAAGAAGTGGTTAAAAATGAAGTCATCAAATTACTTAACGCAGGACTTATCTATCCTATTTCCGATAGTCCTTGGGTAAGTCCCGTCCAAGTAGTTCCAAAGAAAGGAGGTATGACGGTAATTACTAACGAAAAGAATGAATTAATACCAACAAGAACCGTCACAGGATGAAGAGTATGTATAGATTATAGACGATTAAATGAAGCAACAAGAAAGGATCATTTTCCTTTACCCTTCATTGATCAGATGTTAGAAAGATTATCCGGTCATAAATTTTACTGTTTCTTGGATGGTTTTTCAGGTTACTTTCAAATTCCGATAGCACCCGAAGACCAAGAAAAGACAACGTTCACATGTCCCTATGGAACTTTTGCCTATCGACGCATGCCGTTTGGTCTATGTAATGCCCCCGCAACATTCCAACGTTGCATGGTAGCCATTTTCCATGACATGATAGAAAAGACAATGGAAGTCTTCATGGACGACTTTTCTATCTTTGGGGATTCATACGACCAATGCCTCGATAACCTTGAACGAATGCTAACCCGATGTGAGGAAACTAACCTCGCCCTTAATTGGGAAAAATGCCATTTCATGGTAACGGAGGGAATAATACTCGGTCACAAGATCTCAAGCGAAGGAATGGAGGTGGATCGAGCCAAAATAGATACCATTTCTAGGTTACCTCCTCCATCCTCCGTAAGAGCTATTAGAAGTTTCCTAGGGCATGCCGGATTTTATAGGAGGTTTATCAAAGACTTTTCAAAAATCTCAAGACCTCTAACAAAGTTACTTGAAAAAGATGCTCCTTTCATCTTTGACAAGGATTGCAATCAAGCATTTCTAACCCTAAAGGAAATGTTAGTCAATGCACCTATCATGATAGCACCTGATTGGAAATTTCCTTTCGAAATCATGTGCGATGCTAGTGACTTTGCAGTTGGAGCTGTCTTGGGACAGAGAAAAGAAAAGCATTTCCACCCAATATATTATGCTAGTAAAACACTTAACGATGCACAAGAAAATTACACAACAACTGAAAAAGAGTTACTAGCTGTGGTATTTGCTTTTGATAAATTTCGCTCTTATCTTGTTCTTTCTAAAACTATAGTCTACACAGACCATGCAGCCATTCGATATCTCTTTAAGAAGCAAGACGCAAAACCACGTTTGATTAGGTGGATTCTACTCCTCCAAGAATTCGACATTGAAATCAAAGACAAAAGAGGAGCAGAAAATACCGCAGCAGATCATCTTTCGCGCTTAGAAGACCAAGCTTTGGAGGCAACCAGGGGCGAGCAAATCAACGAAAAATTCCCAACTGAATCCCTGGAAATGGTGGAATTTAAGGAAGAACCATGGTACGTCGACTTTGCCAACTACTTAGCTAGTGGAATAGTCGCAAAAGGATGGCCACATCATCAAAGAAAAAAATTCTTTGCCAATGTGAAACACTATTTTTGGGAAGATCCATATCTTTTCAAAATGTGTGCCGACCAACTCGTCAGACGATGCGTACATGGTAGTGAAGCCCGAAGAATTCTTCGCCATTGTCACGAAGGTCCATACGGAGGACTTCATGGTGCTGCCAGTACCGCACGAAAGGTATTTGATTCAGGATTTTATTGGCCAACCATTTACAAAGATGCCCAAAATCTTGTAAAGACATGTGATGCTTGCCAAAGAACAGGTAATATTTCTTCCAAAAACGAAATGCCACAAAATGGCATTCTTGTTTGTGAAATTTTTGATGTGTGGGGACTCGACTTTATGGGACCTTTTCCACCATCGAAAGGAAACAATACATACTTGTGGCAGTAGATTACCTGTCTAAATGGGCCGAGGCCGAAGCACTTCCAACAAATGATGGAAGAGTAGTGGTAAGATTTCTGAAAAAATTATTCTCTCGTTTTGGCACACCCAAAGCTTTAATAAGTGATAGAGGTACCCATTTTTGTAATCATCAACTTGAAAATTTTTTAACAAGATATGGGGTCTATCACCGGGTTTCGACAGCTTATCACCCTCAAACAAACGGACAAGCCGAAGTGACTAATAGAGGGTTAAAACGTATACTCGAAAAAACCGTAGGGTTAAATAGAAAGGAATGGGCTGATAAATTAGATGATGCTTTATGGGCTTTTCGAACTGCTTATAAAACAACGATAGGTACAACACCCTATAAGCTAGTCTATGGGAAAAGTTGTCACTTGCCAGTAGAAATTGCACACAAAGCCTACTGGGCAATCAAAAATGTAAACTTAGATCTAGAATTTGCTGGTAAAAATCGATTTTGTCAAATAAATGAATTAGACGAGCTTAGGAATTATGCATACTCAAACTCTGAAATTTATAAGGAAAGAATGAAAAATTGGCATGACAAACATATTAAACCTAATGAATTTCGAGTAGGAGATTTAGTTCTTTTGTTTAATTCACGACTTCGATTGTTTCCTGGTAAATTAAAGTCTAGGTGGTCAGGACCTTTTTCCGTCACCCATATTTTTCCACACGGTGCAGTAGAAATTAAACCTCGAAATGGGCCACCATTTAAAGTCAATGGCCAACGGCTGAAACTCTATCAAGGATTTATAGAGGATGAGGAAGAAGAGATCTCGCTTCAAACCGTGGATGAATAAAAACATCATGCCTGGTAAGTTATGAACGATTGAGGCGGCAAAATAAAGCGGTAAGTTTTCTAAACCATAGCTTATAGGAGAAAGGGGCACTCACACGCGCACTAAAAAAAAAAAAAAAAAAAAAAAAAAAAGAGGCTCGGCACGAGGCCGTGTCCGCTGGACACGGGGCCGTGTTCGCGCTGCAGACGGGATTAAACCCCTTTTTCAAAACAGTTTCTTCATTCCACACGCCCCGTTTCCCCACAAAAGCTCTGGTTCCAGGCGATTTTTCGCGAAATTCCAACGTCTCTTACCGATCTAACAACGTCAAGGTATGATTCTGTCACTCGTAGTAGTTAGATTAGTTACTTGCATGTAGTTAATACACCACAAATTTGGGGAAAAATCTAGGGTTCTTGATGTTCATTCGGATCGAACCTAAAATTTTTGCCTAAATCTGTTTGCATTTAGTTAGATTAGTGTCAAGGGAAGTAAATACACTTATATTGTTCATAGATTCACCCGATTTCTTACAAAAACCCCAAACCCTTGTTCTTGAACCGAAAAAGATAAAATTGATAGGGTAAACGGGTTATTTTGGGAAAAACGGCACTTAGGGTTTTATTTTCGGGGGAAACCGCACCTATTGGTTCAAAAATTTTCAAGTTTTCGAAACCGGGTCGAAAAATGGGATTTTTGAGTAACAGACCCCTGGACACGGGGCCGTGTCCGCTGGGCACGGGGTCGTGTCCAGCCCGCTGTTGGCAGTTTTGTCCGAAAATTACATCTGTTTCATGCTAACTTTTGGTGTATTCTTGCAGATGGCCAGAAAGTTTACTAGATTCAACGCAAATGAGCTAGATGCAAGAGCTCGATACGAGCTTCTTCAAACAAGGCCGGAGGAATACCCAAGGCAGGCGTGCACAGAACTACTAACCATGGTGAATCAAATTGACCGTTTCAACAACATTGTCACGGGACCACTCAGAGTCGCGCTAACAACCCGACTCCGTTCCGTCCATGAATGCACCTTGGAATTCTACAGCACCTTTACATTCACTTCAAGGTGCGAACCGTTCGATGAAGACGGGGTGTCATTCAGGTGTGGCGGAACAAGATATTCGATCTCCATGGCACAATTCGGGTCGATTATCGGGTTGTATGCGGAGGAGGATGCGGGAAACGAAGAGAATACAGGGGGGTTGAGAGAGATCGAAGACAACGAGCGCCAAGCCATGTGGGCTCAGATTGGGGAAGGGTTCTACAATCCGAGCATCACTAAGAGTACCAAGCTGAGGGATCCGCTTTACAGATACATTCATAGGCTCCTCGGCTACTCTCTTAGCCAAAGGCATGACAGTGGTGGCGTCGTTGGGTTAAGAGATTTGCTTGTCCTCCATTGCATTCACAACCGCAGGCCGCTCGATGTTCCGTTCCTCATGCTCCGAAACATGCATCACAACCGCCTTGCTAGTGCACCAACTCCTATTTTCTTCGGGGGGTGGGTGCACCGTCTCTTCAGGCACTTCGCCCACATTCCGAGGGCATTTGAGAGGAGCCCATGGTCGGGTACGGTGGATATTCACATATGCCGCTCGATGAACCTGGTTTATGAGGCAGAAGACGGGACGGTAACCTTTCAAAGGATGCAAGGTCATGCATGGAACCCGCAAGAAGCACTTGTCCTCCCAGCACCGCAACATCATCAGTACCAATACCCACCCACGGTGATCCGGGCCAATCATCCTCCTCGGGAGGCAGTTTTCCTAATTTTCAAAGTTTGCATGATTTGTTGCAGGAAAACCTCATGTGTACTCGGAACACCTATAACATGGCGAGCAACACCTACCACCGGGTCGGAGCTATCGAGAGAAACCTATCCGAGATACAAAACGATGTCGGATACATACGAGACCACATTGAACGCCGTGGAGGGGATGACGATGATGATGATGATGATGCCATGGAGTAGGCGGGAGGAGAATAGGAGGAAGCGGTTGATTGGTGGCTCCCCAGGTTAACCCTTTGCAATCTTGAACAATTGATGGCCTGCGTGCCAAGTGTTAGACAATTTACTTTTCCTAACTATTTTCTGCATTTTTTTTTTACTTTATGCGTGGAACAATTAACTTTGGTAATGTAGGATGTCGGTATTGCTTGGTGTGGTATTAAGTGTTGGAACAGGTACAAACCAAGGCTTAAGGTGTTAAGCCTCAGCACCTATAGGGCTAGGATGGAAAAACCGGAGGAAGAAACCTGTTTTTCAGGCTTTCAGACTGTCCATACGGGGACGTGTCCAGCCAACACGCCCCCGTGCTCACCTCCTAGACCTGCTGTTCTGCAAAAAAATTTGTCAGACACGTGGCCGTGTTCAGTGGACACGGGGCCGTGTCCACCTTCTGTAAGTTCTTGTTACTGGCACCTGAACACGGGGTCGTGCCCACTCAACACGGGGCCGTGTTCAGTGCCCAGTAACACAAATTTTTGCTTTTTAAACACTATTTTACACATCTAATCAACCTAAAAATTTATTTTTGGGACACATTGAGGACAATGTGTAATTTAAGTGTGGGGGGGATGCTAAAACCTTGAATTTTGTAAGTCCTAAATACAAGCCTTACACAAAACTCTATTGGAACCGCTAATCACCCCAAAATTTTTTCAAAAATTTCAATTTTTTTTTACTTGTCTAGGTTTAACTCGGGAAATTCAAGCTCTCAAAAAGGTTATATTTTTACAAATTTACAACCGATAGCGTAGTGATAAAAAGAACCAACATAAGAAAATTATGAAAAGGCATGACAAACTTATTTAAAATTTGATTATATATACTTGATCACATAAAAACCCATTCCCACAAAAGTGAGTTTTGAGCCTTTATTGAGCACACAATTCCATATCATTTGACTAAATGCTCATTTTTCGTTTCTTGTGTGAATAGCCGCTTGGTTCTTACGACTCTAGAACTTGCCATGACAATACATTCCCGGTCCTTATCAACTTAAACCCGAGTAAGTAAATGATAGAGGCATTAGGACTAACCTTTTTTATTTCTACACCATTATTTTTCTTTTTCTTTTACCACCTACCCAAAAATCCCCCTAGTTAGCCCCTTTGAGCCTAAACCTTTTCGTTTCATCACCCAAAACAAAAACCCTTTCACCCACCAAAACCTTTTTCATTTTTTACCCTTTATTTTAGTAACAAGTTCGGTTCTTCGTTAAAAAAAAAAAAAAAATTGAAAATGAAGCAAAAAGAAAATGAACAAACAAAGTAATCAAAAATAACTTTGTTTGAATAAAAGCTTCATCAAAAATAAAAAGTTGCAAAAATACGAAAACCGACACTTGTTACGCTTTTTAGCCCTTTTTCTACTAACCACTAACCCAACCACCTACCTTTAACCCTAGCCAACCCTTAACCCACAAAGTCCTCTTGATATCTACAAAGGTGTAAAAGTTAAAAAGGAGGAGGATTGATTTCTTGGCAAGCCTATGGTAGGAATAAGTTCCGTGCCGTTCTCGAGTGATTCACTAAAAATACACCTTCGGCCGAGTGTGAGTGATTTCCCCGCGAGGTATGTGAACTTGTATATAAATAGAATTTTAAAAAGGCATGTTATGCCCAAATAAGTAATTTCTTTTATGAACAGTTCTAAATAAATCATTACGAATAGGAATGTAAATAAATAAAAATAAAACCCCAAAAAGATCTTGGAAATCCCGACACTCTATGACAAGCCCAAAACCTTCTCTTCTACCTATTCCATTTGGGAGTGTAAGCCAAATTAAAGAGTTTTGCTTGAGGACAAGCAAAAGTTCAAGTGTGGGGGTATTTGATGTGTGTAAAATGCAACATATAAATTACATCAAATGAGGCATAAAACTAACCCTTTTTTAGTGCTAATATTGGAAAAAGAGTGTTTTTGTCTTCCTTTTGTATTTTCAGGATTAAATGAGCTCAAAAACGCAAAAGAAGCAAAAAGACAGCTAAATCCAACATAAATACAAGAAAAGGAACATTAGTGGATTGCCCGAACCCTCACCGGCACCTTCCAAAGCAAAATAGAGAAAACAGAAGGCTGAACACGCCCCGTGCTCAGCCAGCACGGGGCCGTGCCCAAGAAGCAGCAGAAAAGACAAACCTATAGAAGCTTCTATTGCCCACCACGGGCCGTGCTCAGCGGACACGGGGGCGTGTCGAAAGTACAGCAGGCGCATTTATTGTAATTGCGAATTACAATTAATGAGGAGAGAGAGTGTCAGACGGGCACGGGGCCGTGTCCAGCTCTCTGTTCAGCCTATAAATAGGAGTGCTTGGATTCATTTCATCTCATCCCTTGGCACACCACCTCTCTCACACTTCATCCACCACCCACCACCATCACAACACCATCATCCACCACCATCATCCATTGTCCATCATAGAGTGTGTGAGTCGTCTCGGGATCCAAGATTGATCGTAAGAGTTCTTGACAATCAAGGCCATGTTTGCCTAAGTTTCTTACATCACTTGGTGAAGACAAAGTGTCTAGTATAATACTTTTTATTTCTAATCTTTTGCACTTTTTACTTGGTTTTGTATTAATGACTTTAATAACTAGTTACTTATGTTGAAGGTGATCTTTCCTTATCGTTTGTCCGTGGTGTCTTGGCATTATTTTACTGTCTATATAAAATAAAGGATTTTCACCATTCATATCTCCACGGTCTATATGGAGGTATGTTGGCTACCTGGTAGGGGGTTAAGGGAACGGTTTGGTAAAGGTCTTGCCATTGTTCAGCATTTAGAGGTCCTGCAATGGACCTGGGTCAAATTTAGTAGGACCTCCTTCAATACTTCACGGTATTGGATGGCGGGGGTCCAAACTCTTTGATCCCCTCATAAGTTAACTACTATTAATACTATAACCCGGCTATTTAGGACTGTATCCCTGCTGACTCAGACTACTTAGTCGAGGGTAACGTCACCGCCAAAAGCGGGGCCTACCACAATACTGCATTAATAACTTAATTCATTATCTTCCAATAATCCACCCCTTTAGGATTGTATCCCTGCTGACTCAAACTACTGGGGTGAGGGTAACGTCACCTTCAAAAGAGGGGCCTACTACAATAACTAAGATAATCTCTTAATTATGTGCAAAAGTGCGGAAATAATCAAAGGTTATACTAGATACGAGTCGGAACCAAGTGATTCATCTTGTCTATCTGTTTTTTCTTTTATTTTTATTTTCAGCATTTTAGTTAGCTTTTAATTTTCTTAGTTTAAAACATTTTTCTAAACTTTTACTTTGGCTAGACGTTGAGGATAAACCGGTATTAAAAGCTCTTGTGTCCTTGGACGACCTCGGTATCTTACCAACGCTATACTACACTCAACGATGGGTGCACTTGCCCATATGTGTGTTTAGTGTTAGTGAAATATCGTGTTTTATAAATTTAAAACTTGGCTAAAATAAGTGTTAAAAGGGGCTTAAAATATACACCTAATATATATAACACTTTACCGCACATCAACAAGCATGGTGGATACGCCGCTGGTACTTCCTATATATAAGTGTTTGTATGGTATTACATGTCGTAACGTTATTTGAATCATTTCAGTTTGAGACATAGAACATTTCATACAAATAACATACTTTTCACAAGACATTGATTCATAAACAACTTATCTTATGCAAACATATTTTACTTGGTTATTCATTTAACCTTACATTTATTTATACTTATCATCTGATCTTATCGTTTTTCAAATGATTTAAAAGACAAAGCAAATAACAAGGTTCATGACTAAACATTTTCTCAAACATAAGTCATGAATCTTATTTTCACAAAACCTATGTATCTCACAGGCATTTTTATGCTGACGTACCTATTTTCACATGTGTTTTTCAGGAACTGTTGCATAAGATGATCAAGATACACATAGGCAGACTTGGGCTTTAGTGACAATAAAAGATGCAAGACTAGTTAATTATGTTGTATTTCCTTGTTTAATTAAGACATAGTAACATTTTTATCAATAAAACGAAACTTAAATTTCCATGGTTGTGAAACATTAATTCTGTTACAACACTCCCCGATGTTTCCGCCACGTTTTGTATGTTCTACGTGGTCGGGGTGTGACAGAAAAGATGGTATCAGAGCCAATGGTTATAGGGAATTAGGTTATTAGTAATGCTTTGACCTAGTCTATAACCTTCTTAGGACCCTAACGCGAGTTTACTTGCGTTTAGTCATAAAACAATACTGTCACCTATCCTTAGGTGACGACCACAACAAGAACATAAATTTCAAAACCGATTTGAAAACAAATCATCTGTTCTAGGATGATTTATTATAAGGTTTTGAACCCTCTGTTATATGGTTTTGAACCCCTTTGAGTTTTCAAAACTCTCGTCAAGGTTTTGGGTTTTTAATAATGTGAACACGTGCAAACTGGAAGGGTGAATGCCTGTATTCTGGGTTTTCTGTCTAGGCAAGCACTTCGTATACATCTCATCAGACGCGAGACCAGTTGTGCTTACCTGGGAATTCTTGGGATGAGTGTTCACTTATAGGCGAGCATGTCTTCGCGATACATTATATTGACCCGCTTACTTTGATTAGTCACTCTCTCATTTGTTTGCCTTTGGTAACAAACAAATGGTCATAATCTACATACCTTATCTTTTTCTTTTGACTATCTTTCGCTTGTTTCCTCCTATGCCTTTCGTTATCTTCAAGATGCTTCTTCACCGCAACAACAATGTCCGAACCAGGTGCTGCAATTACCCAGCGAATAGGCGTCGTACTCCAGAGGACCGTTGACTTAGCTATCACCATGACTCGCCTCAGGGGTGAAGCTGTATAAGGGAACTGCTCCTTGGTGCAATCAATGCCATCGTCATTATTCACATCAAATACCTTGTTTCAAATGTACCCACGGTGGACGATGGAGACATTTGGTTAACATATGCCGCTTTGCAATCCAAAGCAAAGCTGTTACAAATCCTGCTGCTGCTCAACCTTCAAACTCTGCTTCATATGTCGCTTGGCATATCTGGCGCCTCAACCTCATGAACATTCTACCTTGTGTATCGACGTAAGCACGCCTAGTGCAAGGTGTCGGAACACTCTCGTTACACAAACTCCAAAATCCATGTAGGATCTTTCTATCTTCATAATTAGATCCTTGTGGATGGGTATCATTCATCGGAGTCCTTAATTGAATTCCTTGTATGATTCAATACGTACATCACAATTCAATAGGGACAAAGCCGAATTTCTTTTAAGATTATCCTATCTTCATGGATGGATTCTTGAAATGATTAAAGTGCCAAATGAAATCCACGAATTGGATTCCTTGTGTGCTTTAAGTATCCGCGTCCAAAGATAACAAATTAATAATCAAGTTAAACAACTATGTGATTATGTGCTTATGTGTTTCCTTTTATGCTTTGTGTAATCCAAGTTTTTGTCATCCAAATCCTCGTAGAATCTTCCATACCTTCATATGAAGGATTCGTAGTAGGATATTCAAAAAGGTACTATCTTAAATCCTTAATGGACTTCTACTTTGTAGTTAAGTTCCTTGGATTATAAAGTACTATTCCAAAGTTTAAGGACAACATATGTTGATAAAGTTAAATAGATCCTACGTCGATCTAAAGTTAAATACATCCTACGTCGGTGTAGTTAAATGTTTCTCTTAGATAGTTGAGTTAAAGAGATCCTACGTCGATCTAAAGTTAAATACATCCTACGTCGGTGTATGTAACACCTCGAAAATTTCGGGTTCAATAATAAAACGACACGTGTCATGTAAGAAAAAAACGCGTTGTAAACCCGAATTTAATAAAGATAATTCGGTAGGATTTAAAGTGGCGTCATGTTAAATTGTTACCTCTGAACGACCTCAACTATAAATCCCAAGACCCGATATAATATTACTACACATCTTTCACGACACAATTCAGAGAATTATTGCCAATAAAGGACTTGCAAAAGCATGTTATGATCTCACGAAGAAAGGAATGGTAAACCTTTGTTTTCGGGTTTTGTTTTTAGATCCAAAGCAAACAAACTCAAATGGTAGGGTATCCAATAGTTAAAGACCAATATTAGAGGCCCCAAAGTGATAAAACAAGGCCCTAAACTCGGAAAAGAAGTTGCCCTTTCGAAGCACCAACAAACAACAACATTTCACCCTCTGATGAAGGCCTGCGCACCGTAGGCCTGAGACCCCTACGATGCGCAGGGGTGTCCCCAGCTCCAAAAACGGGCTGTTGCCTGTTTTGTGCAATTTTAACCCACTTAACCGGTTGTTCTCACTTGTAAACGACCCCTAGACATCCCTAGGCACTAGTAACAAGTGTTAATCAGTTGTGGATGGATCCTAGACTTTGTTGTCAACTTGTTGTGGTCATTGCAACTAGTATAAAAGGCCTCCAATGTTGCACATTTTCCTCACAACTTCTCCTGCACTCTTGGATCATTTCTGGAGCTCAAGCTTGCTTCCAAGTGGTCATATCTTGTGCATAGGACTTCAGTAAGTATTCTAATCTTTCTCTAATTGCTTTTAGCTTAGTTAATTAGCTAAAAGTCAAACCGTCGTAATTACGGTTTGACTTCGAGATTAGTCTATAATGGCTCAGCCATATCTCAAATTGAAAGTAGTTATAGGTTGGTATTTATGAGGGTAATAAAACCCCAAAAGGGTTTCCCCTGATCACCATCCTAACTAGGTCAAATGTCGGGTCAAACCTTTAATTAAAAAGTCAACAGGATGCTTAAAAGGTCATTTATGCATAATTAGCTATCTAGAACATATATAACCTGTTTGATCATTGTTATAACTTAGTAATAAGTGTAAGAACATGTCCAAACATGTTCGACCCGACTATTTCCTGTTTAGACCCGGTTCGGAACCGAAAGTCGCAAAGCTTTGACTTTTGCTTTGACTTCAATTCTGACCCGTTTAGGTATGTTTTAGAAATACCTTAGAGCTTCATTTGGACCAGGTTACATGCTAGTATAACCCTCTGTGATTATACACCTCGGTTCATTAGTTATCCGATTAATACGCATGATTCCGTTAATTGCTCATATGTTGACCATTATGCCCTTTACACCTTAAACGAGATTTATGAAAATGTAAAAGTGTAGAAACCTTAGTTACTGATATATAAACTTGTATGCAAAGTTTGACATCAGTTTGACTTGTAGATTAAGAGTTATGCTCAATATCGCAAAACTAATGCTTTATGTTAACATAATGGCGTAATTAGCGTATAGCCTAGTTAAACATACTTTTTGGTATCAAATCTTTTACCCACTGATATAATATATTATTTTAGGATTTTTAAAGATTTTTAATTAATTTTAGGTTGAGCATAACTCGTAGTCGTAGGCTTAACTCGGTAATTGTCGGTTTTGCCCTTACGGGCCATAAAATGAGTTTTTCACATCTAAACGATTCCAAACCTTTTGCTACTGATTAATTATGATAAATAAATTATTTTAAGCCTTCTGGAAATATAAAAATATCAGATTTAAGTATCGAACCCGGTAATGGCCTTTAATCGCCTAAATTAGCGTTTTTAACGCATAGTATATTTTAAAATCATATTGGACATACCCGGGTTGATACCTACTGATATATGAGGCAAATTATGATATTTTAACAGTAAGAAAAGGTTGATAAACTCAGACTTCGTTTTTGAGCTTTTCGGCTTATGTGAAATTACCAAAATACCCCTACGGGGCATAGTTTGGTTAAAGATAATAAAATTCACATATACGCTTTAGCCTACTGTTATAACTCATCAAATTAAGTATGTTTGCTGTTTACATCAGATCTGTAACTCAGTTAAACATTTAAACTCTTTCATAACCTTTTAAATGACCAAACTACCCCTACGGGGCCTAGTTTGTGTTTAAATACGTTTCGGGCATAATGAAAGACATCTTACTGATGTCACAACATATTTGAGGCACAATTAACTTAGGAAACCTGTAGATGGCTCTAATGAATACCCGTCACGCTTATTACGCGTTCGGTTCGGTTTATGTAACAAGTTTACATAAATTAGCCGAAACGGGTCAAACCTTATCGGTTTTATCTCAAAATCCAGAATGTGAATAATAAACCCATATTAAGCAAGTCTCTGAACTTGTCGGGTCTGAATCACATTCTATCCGGTCTTCGCTTAATCGTGCGTACGAACCGTATCTTTGAAACTAGCCGGTCTAAGCTTAAGCTTAATTAAAGACCCGTTAGGATTCTAATAGGTTATTATAAACCTTCGTTCCAGATTAGGAGCCCAGTAAAAGTACTTGCAATTACTGTATTGGATTTATACTTTGCTCAGGTAAATACTCTTAACTTATTTTCCCTATACGGGCTTGGGATACGGTACTATAAAAGTACCGCTTGGTCGGGTGTATGTAGTCATCTAAATCGGATTGTGATTGATGTACTTACATAACCTGTTTAATATGTATTATTTTACTATTATTTGATGTATGGCCCTTGGGGGTTAAATGACCATGTCCCGGATATCCTTGGCATCATTTTACGAAATGGCCATGACCTAAGCACGGGGTGTAGGCGTACACCTGACAGATGCATTATGTGAAAACTGGTAATCCACTTAGGGGTATCATCCTTGTGGGCATTATACCGGAACTGGTAATCCACTTAGGGGATGATAGCCTGTGGGCATTATACCTATGGCGTGTCAGCTAATCTGTCCCGACGGACGGCAAATAAGTAAAACTGTATACAAGATTTTATACAAATAATTTTCCCAAGTATAAAAGATTAATTTTGCCTCTGTGCATTTTAACCAAATTATAAACGATATTTTTGTGCCACGTGCATCTAAATCAATTTCCTCAAACTCTTTTCAAATGAGTCAGTTGAGTTGTATTTACCAGTGTAAACTGACGTATTTTCCAAAAAGGCTAAGTGCAGGTGCTAGACGAAATAGGCTGGCTACTCCAGGCATCATTACTCAAGTTTCGCAAGCTCTAGATGTCAAAGTCTGTTGAACGGTTTTTACTTTATTTCGATCCGCCTGTGGATCCTTTACTTTCCGTTGTAATATTGAATATTACTTTATATACGGAAAAGTAATAATAATTATCTTTTGCTTCCGCTGTGCATTCATATATATTGTGTTGTTTGACTATTACGTTGCCAACCACGTCACGATACTCCCCCACCGGGCCCACCGGTGACACGTGGAAAGATGGGGTGTGACAGGTTGGTATCAGAGCCAACACTGAGTGAATTAAACACTAGTCTTTTGTGTTTAATCTCAGTTACACAATTGCACATTCTTGAGTCTAGACAAGAACATAGGAAAAATCCAAATTTGTTTCATTTTACCTTATTTGGTTCCGTTGTTATTTTCTGATTAGCCCTTGCATGGGCAAGTCAATTGCTATAGAAGTCCCGTTTAGGGCAACCATATACTTGTTAAATTTTAAAGGAACGATTATATTTAAAGTATCATTCCTATATTATAAGATCTACCATTATAATAAAATGGCAAAATTTAAAAAGGACAAAACCTAGCCATGTGTCACATTAAGACAGGGCCAAGATGGTAGTTCCATAATTAGATTCAGATCCTTGTTAACAGTTCAATTTAGGATTGCTCTGCGTTAAGTATTAAAAAGAATCTTAAAGGTAAACCTAGCCTAAATGTCACGACATACAAGGCCAAGATGGTAGAACCTATTCAAGAGATTCAAATCCTTATTAAACATATGAAAGCATAATAACATGCTCGACAAAATGTGATATGATAAAATCACATAAGTCATTTTGGGATATACTAAATTCCCTTAATTATATAATCATCCCGTATGGATGAAGTGCCCACGGGCTATAACTAACGTCCTCTGGGACTAAAGACAGTGGTAGCCTACAACTCCCTGTCAAGAAAAGGTAATGAACTTTGATTCAAACCTTGAAGCCTCGATTCTATAAAATCAAGGCCTATAAATTAAACTTGTCTAAGTGACTAGGCCAATTGTGCTATTATTAAAACCTTAATGCCTCGATTCTCTGAAATCATGGCTTATTAATTAAACTTGTCTACGCGACTAGGCCTTTTGTGCTATTATTAACTTATAATTTAGGAGTATAATAAAGATCCTGAATAATTATATATTTATCAAATTAACCAATATGTGTATTAGAAACATGGTTAATAAATCGTTCAAAAAGATAAAACTGTTTAAACTTCCGTAAAAACCTTGTCCTTGTTTAATCTTTATGTAGCAATTAAAACTACATGGCTGGGTCGGAGGAAGGGAACAGTCATCCTTTGGATAACCGCGATGATGAAAGAATTAATATAACCAGAGGAGAGCTCCGTACATTGATTGATTCAGCTGTATCTAAAGCTGTGAAGGAGCAATTCCAGGAGTATAGTGAGACAAATAGTAAAGCCTCATCTGTACCCCACCCTAAATCCATCCCTAAAACTCCTCCAGAGCCTGATAACAAGCCGCCCTCAAAGAAAGATGAGTTAAAGAAAGATGATGATCGACATTCATCTAATGAACACAGTGTTCCATCCAAGAGGATAATGTTCGATAATGAACCGCATACCAAATCCTGTAACTATAAGTACTTTGTTTCCTGCATGCCCCGAGATTTTACTGGGGAAAAAGGGGCAGTTGATTGTATGATTTGGTTGGATGAAATGGACACAGTTGTCGATATCAGCGGTTGCGCTGAAAGGGATGTCGTGAAGTACGTATCCCAATCATTCAAAGGAGAGGCACTGGCATGGTGGAAGTCTCTCATTCAAGCTACTGGGAAGATTCCGCTCTACAGCATGTCATGGGAACAGTTTGTTATTCTCATTAAGGAGAATTACTGCCCTCAACACGAGGTTGAGGGGATTGAGTCAGATTTCTTATCCTTGGTGATGACAAACTTAGATTGTCAAGCTTACCTCACCAGTTTTAATACCCTGTCCAGACTGGTCCCTTACCTTGTAACACCAGAGCCCAAGCGAATTGCACGCTTCATTGGGGGTTTACCCCCAGAAATCAAAGCCAGTGTTAAGGCTTCAAGACCTACTACATTTAGGTCAGTAGCTGACCTCTCTCTGTCCCTTACTTTAGATGCGGTCAGGCTAAGGTCGCTAAAGAAATCTGAAGAAAGTAAAAAAAAGCGTGAGGATGACAACTCACGAGGATCAGAGAAGAAACACAAGGGAAACACTGACTCTGAGGGGTCTGGGTCTGGAAAGAATGGTCAGCGGACAGAGGAAAAGCCAAGGTGCTCGACTTGCCAAAAACGCCACTTTGGAAAATGCAGAATGGAGTCCAATTCTAAATCAGGACCACCTGCATGTGGGATATGCAAGTCTAGGGAGCATAAGACTGTTGATTGCGGGAAGATTAAAGATGCTACATGCTACAACTGCAACGAGAAGGGGCACATAAAGACCAACTGCCCTAAGTACGCGAGGAAGCCCGAGTAGGCCAAGAGAACAAACGCACGAGTTATCAGGAAGAGCACCCAAGAAATAATGCAGAATAATAATAGTATAATATGTACCTTTCCTTATCAAACAGTTTATGCAGGAACTTATTTGATACTGGCACGTATAAATATATTATGAATGATAAAAGGTTGAGAACTGTTGTCTCCACCTGATTAAGACTCCGGTCATTTAATGCCCGGTAGAAAGTGACGATGTTACGTCGAAAATGCTCCAACAAATCCTATATTGATATTAATATCTATTAGAAATCAATTTTCTAATAACCTTATAGCAAACTTTTGGTTGCGTACTTAAGGACTCAATATAGTGATAAAAATCGATTGGTTGCCTCAAAAATCAAGTCCATATTGTGAATGATAAGAAGCAATTAATTATCAAAGACTCCTTATGAGACAACCCTCATGATTACGCGCATCCGTGCGATTAATTAATATTAAACATAAAAAATGGTGGAACTGGCCGTCCCCGGAATCGAACCTGGGTCTAGGCCGGCCGCACCCTTTCGCGCGCCTAACCAACTGGGCTAGGTGCCTAGTTTGTGAAAATCTCCATTCTAATTAATTATAAGCACTTGTACAATAAACTTCCTTATCATTTATCAATGATAATTTCTACTAAGTGTCCTGTTTTTAATACAGGCAATAATAAATCTTCATGAACCATAAACTTAGCAAAATTTTTTTTTATCATCCACAAGGTATAGCTACCAAGGAAACCGTAGTAACCGATTCTTCTAGCATCGGCAAGGAATCCTTCCGAAAAATCTAAGAGTACTCTCTCTTCGCATAGAGTACGACAACGTATATTATTTTAATTATTTTCTCATTGTTTTCTATCGCCTGCGAATGCCAAACTATGTTGATAAAAGTGTCATGTGAGGGTTGGCGTATCCTAGTGTGTCCCATAGATTATTTCCATGTCTGATCAGCATGGAGGTTTAATACATGGAACCCCTGAGATATCCCAATGGTCATATTGTGCTAAAATCAACTAATGGTATTCAAAGAAGATATCCAGAATAGAATTGTCCAAATACATATTCCCTGGAAAAGAAATATGTGGACTCATAACATAAATGTGTCACTTATTAGGCACAAGCGTGGTTGGATGAACTGGAGCCTGAGATATGGAAACTCTCTGTAGTCTCCTCGTATCTTAACTATCTTCTTCTAAGATTACCCTGTTTACCATGAGGGACAGGTAGAATTAAGATTTATATCCCATTAAGGCTATATTATTATGAAATCTCCAAGACGGATAGCACCATAATTGGGAGCACCAAAAACCTAATTAAGTAAATTTTAAGATAGGAGATTCATATAGCCTAACTCGATATTCTGAGAGTTTGATGTTGTTAGATAAAAAAAGACGGTTCATTTTGCTTATGCACTGATTACCACAACCCTATTTTAACAACAATTAAGAATAACCATCTCACCTTAAGATCAACTATTCTATAATAGTTAGGATAAAGGCATCAAGGCTGCTCCTTGGAGACCTTGTAAAAATGGAATGTTAAACATCTATGATTAGGACAATAGATTGGTAGGTCCAATTACCTGGATCTGAAAGTTGCAATGGAAACAACAAACAAGATCATACAAATTTCTAATCATCTGCTAGATTGCCATTATTAGGCAGAGAATACTTCCTTATTTCAGTAAATCTCGGGTCGAGATTTATTTTAAGGGGGTGAGGATGTAACACCTCGAAAATTTCGGGTTCAATAATAAAACGACACGTGTCATGTAAGAAAAAAACGCGTTGTAAACCCGAATTTAATAAAGATAATTCGGTAGGATTTAAAGTGGCGTCATGTTAAATTGTTACCTCTGAACGACCTCAACTATAAATCCCAAGACCCGATATAATATTACTACACATCTTTCACGACACAATTCAGAGAATTATTGCCAATAAAGGACTTGCAAAAGCATGTTATGATCTCACGAAGAAAGGAATGGTAAACCTTTGTTTTCGGGTTTTGTTTTTAGATCCAAAGCAAACAAACTCAAATGGTAGGGTATCCAATAGTTAAAGACCAATATTAGAGGCCCCAAAGTGATAAAACAAGGCCCTAAACTCGGAAAAGAAGTTGCCCTTTCGAAGCACCAACAAACAACAACATTTCACCCTCTGATGAAGGCCTGCGCACCGTAGGCCTGAGACCCCTACGATGCGCAGGGGTGTCCCCAGCTCCAAAAAACGGGCTGTTGCCTGTTTTGTGCAATTTTAACCCACTTAACCGGTTGTTCTCACTTGTAAACGACCCCTAGACATCCCTAGGCACTAGTAACAAGTGTTAATCAGTTGTGGATGGATCCTAGACTTTGTTGTCAACTTGTTGTGGTCATTACAACTAGTATAAAAGGCCTCCAATGTTGCACATTTTCCTCACAACTTCTCCTGCACTCTTGGATCATTTCTGGAGCTCAAGCTTGCTTCCAAGTGGTCATATCTTGTGCATAGGACTTCAGTAAGTATTCTAATCTTTCTCTAATTGCTTTTAGCTTAGTTAATTAGCTAAAAGTCAAACCGTCGTAATTACGGTTTGACTTCGAGATTAGTCTATAATGGCTCAGCCATATCTCGAATTGAAAGTAGTTATAGGTTGGTATTTATGAGGGTAATAAAACCCCAAAAGGGTTTCCCCTGATCACCATCCTAACCAGGTCAAATGTCGGGTCAAACCTTTAATTAAAAAGTCAACAGGATGCTTAAAAGGTCATTTATGCATAATTAGCTATCTAGAACATATATAACCTGTTTGATCATTGTTATAACTTAGTAATAAGTGTAAGAACATGTCCAAACATGTTCGACCCGACTATTTCCTGTTTAGACCCGGTTCGGAACCGAAAGTCGCAAAGCTTTGACTTTTGCTTTGACTTCAATTCTGACCCGTTTAGGTATGTTTTAGAAATACCTTAGAGCTTCATTTGGACCAGGTTACATGCTAGTATAACCCTCTGTGATTATACACCTCGGTTCATTAGTTATCCGATTAATACGCATGATTCCGTTAATTGCTCATATGTTGACCATTATGCCCTTTACACCTTAAAACGAGATTTATGAAAATGTAAAAGTGTAGAAACCTTAGTTACTGATATATAAACTTGTATGCAAAGTTTGACATCAGTTTGACTTGTAGATTAAGAGTTATGCTCAATATCGCAAAACTAATGCTTTATGTTAACATAATGGCGTAATTAGCGTATAGCCTAGTTAAACATACTTTTTGGTATCAAATATTTTACCCACTGATATAATATATTATTTTAGGATTTTTAAAGATTTTTAATTAATTTTAGGCTGAGCATAACTCGTAGTCGTAGGCTTAACTCGGTAATTGTCGGTTTTGCCCTTACGGGCCATAAAATGAGTTTTTCACATCTAAACGATTCCAAACCTTTTGCTACTGATTAATTATGATAAATAAATTATTTTAAGCCTTCTGGAAATATAAAAATATCAGATTTAAGTATCGAACCCGGTAATGGCCTTTAATCGCCTAAATTAGCGTTTTTAACGCATAGTATATTTTAAAATCATATTGGACATACCCGGGTTGATACCTACTGATATATGAGGCAAATTATGATATTTTAACAGTAAGAAAAGGTTGATAAACTCAGACTTCGTTTTTGAGCTTTTCGGCTTATGTGAAATTACCAAAATACCCCTACGGGGCATAGTTTGGTTAAAGATAATAAAATTCACATATACGCTTTAGCCTACTGTTATAACTCATCAAATTAAGTATGTTTGCTGTTTACATCAGATCTGTAACTCAGTTAAACATTTAAACTCTTTCATAACCTTTTAAATGACCAAACTACCCCTACGGGGCCTAGTTTGTGTTTAAATACGTTTCGGGCATAATGAAAGACATCTTACTGATGTCACAACATATTTGAGGCACAATTAACTTAGGAAACCTGTAGATGGCTCTAATGAATACCCGTCACGCTTATTACGCGTTCGGTTCGGTTTATGTAACAAGTTTACATAAATTAGCCGAAACGGGTCAAACCTTATCGGTTTTATCTCAAAATCCAGAATGTGAATAATAAACCCATATTAAGCAAGTCTCTGAACTTGTCGGGTCTGAATCACATTCTATCCGGTCTTCGCTTAATCGTGCGTACGAACCGTATCTTTGAAACTAGCCGGTCTAAGCTTAAGCTTAATTAAAGACCCGTTAGGATTCTAATAGGTTATTATAAACCTTCGTTCCAGATTAGGAGCCCAGTAAAAGTACTTGCAATTACTGTATTGGATTTATACTTTGCTCAGGTAAATACTCTTAACTTATTTTCCCTATACGGGCTTGGGATACGGTACTATAAAAGTACCGCTTGGTCGGGTGTATGTAGTCATCTAAATCGGATTGTGATTGATGTACTTACATAACCTGTTTAATATGTATTATTTTACTATTATTTGATGTATGGCCCTTGGGGGTTAAATGACCATGTCCCGGATATCCTTGGCATCATTTTACGAAATGGCCATGACCTAAGCACGGGGTGTAGGCGTACACCTGACAGATGCATTATGTGAAAACTGGTAATCCACTTAGGGGTATCATCCTTGTGGGCATTATACCGGAACTGGTAATCCACTTAGGGGATGATAGCCTGTGGGCATTATACCTATGGCGTGTCAGCTAATCTGTCCCGACGGACGGCAAATAAGTAAAACTGTATACAAGATTTTATACAAATAATTTTCCCAAGTATAAAAGATTAATTTTGCCTCTGTGCATTTTAACCAAATTATAAACGATATTTTTGTGCCACGTGCATCTAAATCAATTTCCTCAAACTCTTTTCAAATGAGTCAGTTGAGTTGTATTTACCAGTGTAAACTGACGTATTTTCCAAAAAGGCTAAGTGCAGGTGCTAGACGAAATAGGCTGGCTACTCCAGGCATCATTACTCAAGTTTCGCAAGCTCTAGATGTCAAAGTCTGTTGAACGGTTTTTACTTTATTTCGATCCGCCTGTGGATCCTTTACTTTCCGTTGTAATATTGAATATTACTTTATATACGGAAAAGTAATAATAATTATCTTTTGCTTCCGCTGTGCATTCATATATATTGTGTTGTTTGACTATTACGTTGCCAACCACGTCACGATACTCCCCCACCGGGCCCACCGGTGACACGTGGAAAGACGGGGTGTGACAGTGTAGTTAAATGTTTCTCTTAGATAGTTGAGTTAAAGAGATCCTACGTCGATCTAAAGTTAAATACATCCTACGTCGGTGTAGTTAAATGTTTCTCTTAGATAGTTGAGTTAAAGAGATCCTACGTCGATCTAAAGTTAAATACATCCTACGTCGGTGTAGTTAAATGTTTCTCTTAGATAGTTGAGTTAAAGAGATCCTACGTCGATCTAAAGTTAAATACATCCTACGTCGGTGTAGTTAAATGTTTCTCTTAGATTGTTGAGTTAAAGAGATCCTACGTCGATCTAAAGTTAAATACATCCTACGTCGGTGTAGTTAAATGTTTCTCTTAGATAGTTGAGTTAAAGAGATCCTACGTCGATCTAAAGTTAAATACATCCTACGTCGGTGTAGTTAAATGTTTCTCTTAGATAGTTGAGTTAAAGAGATCCTACGTCGATCTAAAGTTAAATACATCCTACGTCGGTGTAGTTAAATGTTTCTCTTAGATAGTTGAGTTAAAGAGATCCTACGTCGATCTAAAGTTAAATACATCCTACGTCGGTGTAGTTAAATGTTTCTCTTAGGTAGTTGAGTTAAAGAGATCCTACGTCGATCTAAAGTTAAATACATCCTACGTCGGTGTAGTTAAATATTCCCCGTAGGTAGTTAGTTAAAGAGATCCTACGTCGATCTAAGTTAAATAGATTGGTTCGACAATCTAGTTAAATATATCATGTGTTTATGTAGTTAAATAGGCCCTCGGGTGGTCTAAATCAAGAGATATTATGAAACGAACTGTGCGGACTGTGCAAGGAACTACGTAATTATGGAGGCCTACATAATTATGGAATTCAGTGCATAGAAACCACAGGAAGTTTTGTCATGTGTTAAGACCTACAGTGACAAGAGTAATGATATAGGAGAAGTCTTGGACTTTGACAAATGTCATTTATTCTTACACTTCCCAATTCTGATTTCAAGCACACACAAGTTTCCTATGATAATTCTTCACGGGAACTGTTCTCCTGTCTATAGTTCAAAACTGCATGTTTTGTTACTACAATGACTTCAATTTGAGGGTTGACATCTTTGCTAAGAATCCTAACATGGCCCAGAGTTTTACTTAAGGGCTCAATGGATTTGTCTGAAGGCAAAACCGTCACAGCTGTCTCCACAAGTTTCCTCTAAAACTAAATTTCGGGACGAAATTTCCTAAAGTAGGGGAGACTGTAACACCTGTGTCATTTCAACCATCAAACAAATGCCAAACCAATGAAATATTGTATTTCATGCTTGGGATTTGTAAAAATATGTGTATCGTTTACACATATCAACTCTTGTCCGATTTCAAGCTCTAAATCGCTTTCTTGAAGGTTATACGCGCACTGATGCGTAAATATAACCAGTTTAATGCAATGAACACTCCGGAATAGTGAAATAGGCTTAACATACCTTAAATAACCTTTACATAACTTATATATAAGTTTTGGAAGGTTTGGTGTGGTGAAATCAAAGTTTAATCGCTTACAGGGACTAAAGTTGACAAACTGCGAAAGTATGCCAATTTGAACTGTAACAGACATTCCGGAGCATGACCATAAGTTAAACATACCATAAATATCCTTCACATAGCTTAGAAATAGGCCCTGAGGTGTTCGGTATGCTAAAATAAACTTTTGTGTCATTCAGGGACTAAAAGTGTCAAAAAGTGCACAAGTTTGCATTTTCGCGCATAACTTACGTTCTGAATACATCCGGACATCCAAAAATTTATGTAAGCACTAAAATATTTTATTTTAGTGTTCGGCATAAGAAAAATCCATTCGTCGCGTCATTTGGATCGTTTTTCGCGCTCATGCGCATTCCGTCGTAATTAAGCGAACATCGCGTTCGTACGACCAAACGAACCACCATCCGACATATTTTTGAACATGTTTTAAGTTCCCTATACTTTAACTTCATTTTAGAGCTTTGAAATGGGGTTAACGGGCCTTAAACGTGTCGAAAATGGGCTGATTGCAATACAGGGACCAAAAGTGTAATTCTGCCAAACTAGGGCCTAGCGGTGCGCTACACTTTTAGGGTAGCGGTGCGCTAGCCTGTGCCAGAACAGATAATACCAACCAGTCAGCAGATTATCAGCTGATTAAACCACAACCACACATTCTAAATCGCCCATTCTGATCATTTAGGGTCATTTTTAGTTACCACAACAATTGGACAAGTGTACGCACAAGATTCGAGCACGGTTTTCATGAAACGATCTTAACGGTTACCCGAAATCTATAAATACCCATCACATTTTCTTTCATTCCTCACAAGAATCTGATCAATTGTGCTCTAAGTTGAAACCTTTGTTTCATACCTGAGCTATTTTGATCTAGATTAGCATTCGGGGACCCTTCGTAAGTATTCTTTCGTTCTTTTATTGCTTTTCGAGTCCGAAAGTCAAACTTTGTTTGACTTTCTGCATTGACCAATTTATGGTCGATGCGAAGTTCGTTGAACTTCATAACGTGAGTGTGATCACGATGGTAATAGTCCCTAGCGACTATACCTACTGATTACCACGTTATCTAGGCTCAGTGACGAGCCGTAGTTTCGGGCAGAATACGTATTCTTACGTATTTTGTAACCAAACTACTCTTAGGTATCATAACCGTTTGTTGTGATACCAAACCTGTTTTCTAAAACTTAGTTAAGCATGTTTTAACATGCTTAGCTCGTCACTTTTAGTTTAGTGCTTATATAGGGTCGTAGAGGTAAGCGATCTAATCAATCGCTTATACTTTCGAACCCGACCCGTTTGGTCGATCATTAGGATCCGACCAAGCACATTAGGTGACCATAGTATATAAGGAATAACCTTACGAGGTTATACCTTATGGTCGCTTCGTTTAAGTAGTTGTATGATAGGTAGTTTATATGCCTTAGGTAAATTACCAAAATACCCCTTTGATGCCAAAATTCATTTTAAACATATGTAACATAACTTTTGACATCTAAACTGATTTGACAACCATATTAGACATGTTAAGGCATATATTACTTGTCATAGGACTAGTTAGGCGGTCCGAACGTGTTTCACGCGAACGACGCGTTAAAGTAGCATAAGCTACCTAAACAGGTCGTAATGGGTCACAAGCACTTAGGATAGGTTTCATTTAGTATGTAGGCATTGTTAAACCAAATGACACGAGTCTCTACACTCGTTTGGTTTACGAAACCTCATTCTATCCAATCATCCGATTAAGGTCCGGTTATTAACATAGTTACCTATATTAGGTGCCGTTTGATTCTGAGATCTCTAGCATTACTTGGTGATTATCTTTAGACATCTGAGCAATCTCAAGTGAGTACATAGACCCCTCTTTTACTGTTTTTCCAAATTGTTTTGGGGTGGAACACATGTGCCTACTTGTTACTTTCCTGCTTTCCTGTTTTCACATCATATACTGCTATGTTCGTTAGTACATTATAGTACATGATTTCATTACATTTCATGCTATGTATTGCCATTGTGTGCATTACTTAGTACATCGTTTTACATGACATTTTGACATAGACATTTCGACATAGACATTTTAACATGATTGACATTTGATCATGTATTTCTCACAAAACATAACTTTGATTTAAACCAAGTTTTACTTCAATACTTTGTTTTTGTGCATATGGTTTAGTTGAGACATTTCACTTGCCATACATGACATTTTGACATAGACATTTGACATGGATATTTGACATAGACATTTGACATGGATATTTGACATAGACATTTGACATGGATATTTGACATAGACATTTTGACATAATTTACATCTTGACATGAACATTTTACATTGTTTGGTTTGGTTTGATTAAGTGATTAAGTAACGATGCGTGTGTAATATGATACAAGTGATGTGTGTAAAATGCAACATATAAATTACATCAAATGAGGCATAAAACTAACCCTTTTTAGTGCTAATATTGGAAAAAGAGTGTTTTTGTCTTCCTTTTGTATTTTCAGGATTAAATGAGCTCAAAAACGCAAAAGAAGCAAAAAGACAGCTAAATCCAACATAAATACAAGAAAAGGAACATTAGTGGATTGCCCGAACCCTCACCGGCACCTTCCAAAGCAAAATAGAGAAAACAGAAGGCTGAACACGCCCCGTGCTCAGCCAGCACGGGGCCGTGCCCAAGAAGCAGCAGAAAAGACAAACCTATAGAAGCTTCTATTGCCCACCACGGGCCGTGCTCAGCGGACACGGGGGCGTGTCGAAAGTACAGCAGGCGCATTTATTGTAATTGCGAATTACAATTAATGAGGAGAGAGAGTGTCAGACGGGCACGGGGCCGTGTCCAGCGGACACGGGGCCGTGTCCAGCTCTCTGTTCAGCCTATAAATAGGAGTGCTTGGATTCATTTCATCTCATCCCTTGGCACACCACCTCTCTCACACTTCATCCACCACCCACCACCATCACAACACCATCATCCACCACCATCATCCATTGTCCATCATAGAGTGTGTGAGTCGTCTCGGGATCCAAGATTGATCGTAAGAGTTCTTGACAATCAAGGCCATGTTTGCCTAAGTTTCTTACATCACTTGGTGAAGACAAAGTGTCTAGTATAATACTTTTTATTTCTAATCTTTTGCACTTTTTACTTGGTTTTGTATTAATGACTTTAATAACTAGTTACTTATGTTGAAGGTGATCTTTCCTTATCGTTTGTCCGTGGTGTCTTGGCATTATTTTACTGTCTATATAAAATAAAGGATTTTCACCATTCATATCTCCACGGTCTATATGGAGGTATGTTGGCTACCTGGTAGGGGGTTAAGGGAACGGTTTGGTAAAGGTCTTGCCATTGTTCAGCGTTTAGAGGTCCTGCAATGGACCTGGGTCAAATTTAGTAGGACCTCCTTCAATACTTCACGGTATTGGATGGCGGGGGTCCAAACTCTTTGATCCCCTCATAAGTTAACTACTATTAATACTATAACCCGGCTATTTAGGACTGTATCCCTGCTGACTCAGACTACTTAGTCGAGGGTAACGTCACCGCCAAAAGCGGGGCCTACCACAATACTGCATTAATAACTTAATTCATTATCTTCCAATAATCCACCCCTTTAGGATTGTATCCCTGCTGACTCAAACTACTGGGGTGAGGGTAACGTCACCTTCAAAAGAGGGGCCTACTACAATAACTAAGATAATCTCTTAATTATGTGCAAAAGTGCGGAAATAATCAAAGGTTATACTAGATACGAGTCGGAACCAAGTGATTCATCTTGTCTATCTGTTTTTTCTTTTATTTTTATTTTCAGCATTTTAGTTAGCTTTTAATTTTCTTAGTTTAAAACATTTTTCTAAACTTTTACTTTGGTTAGACGTTGAGGATAAACCGGTATTAAAAGCTCTTGTGTCCTTGGACGACCTCAGTATCTTACCAACGCTATACTACACTCAACGATGGGTGCACTTTCCCATATGTGTGTTTAGTGTTAGTGAAATATCGTGTTTTATAAATTTAAAACTTGGCTAAAATAAGTGTTAAAAAGGGCTTTAAATATACACCTAATATATATAACACTTTACCGCACATCAACAAGCATGGTGGATACGCCGCTGGTACTTCCTATATATAAGTGTTTGTATGGTATTACATGTCGTAACGTTATTTGAATCATTTCAGTTTGAGACATAGAACATTTCATACAAATAACATACTTTTCACAAGACATTGATTCATAAACAACTTATCTTATGCAAACATATTTTACTTGGTTATTCATTTAACCTTACATTTATTTATACTTATCATCTGATCTTATCGTTTTTCAAATGATTTAAAAGACAAAGCAAATAACAAGGTTCATGACTAAACATTTTCTCAAACATAAGTCATGAATCTTATTTTCACAAAACCTATGTATCTCACAGGCATTTTTATGCTGACGTACCTATTTTCACATGTGTTTTTCAGGAACTGTTGCATAAGATGATCAAGATACACATAGGCAGACTTGGGCTTTAGTGACAATAAAAGATACAAGACTAGTTAATTATGTTGTATTTCCTTGTTTAATTAAGACATAGTAACATTTTTATCAATAAAACGAAACTTAAATTTCCATGGTTGTGAAACATTAATTCTGTTACAACACTCCCCGATGTTTCCGCCACGTTTTGTATGTTCTACGTGGTCGGGGTGTGACACATAGTCACATTCATATTACTAGCAGTAAAGTAAAATAACAATGAAATTAAACAAAACTTCTACTAAACGAAACACATAAAGAAGATTTATAGAGAAATTGGGAAAATTACTTACCTAGAAGTGTTTAATTAAATCTTTCGTTAACCATAAGATGATTACTTCTCCTTTCTCCGCTGGAAACTCTATTGGTTTCTTCTTCTTTCACTGCAGAAATTAACAACAAAACTTGAAAACCCTTAAAAAATTGGGGGCCTTTATTATGCACAAAAAAAATTGAAAATATTCAGAATATAAACCCTAAATCCCAGTCATTTCCATCAAAATCGAACCACTTAATACATGCTGAACCATTAAAGTCGTCAGGACATCACCAGCGGAACCTACACCCGCAGCCGTCATGGTCACAGAGAAACCCTAGACCACCAGCATCAAAGAATAAGAAGAAAAAATATTCGTTTACAGCATCAAAGATTAAGAAGAAAACATACCTTGATTTAGGGTTTATGAGAGATATAGCGATGGACATGCAGAGATGTATGAAATTGAAATTAGGGTTTTAAGGATTGATTGAAGAGAGAGGACATAGTATTAGAGCATGTTTGAGAAGCCGCGTAATTGAAGGAAAATAGGAGGATTGAAGGAAAAGAAGGAGAAACGGCTGTGTGTGAAAATAGGGTTTTAAGGATCGATTGAATAGGATTGCCGCTCAAATGAAAAAAAGAGGAGACCATCAGATGACACGTGGCATCAAGCAGTCTAAGTACATGCCATGTGGCTTAAGTTTATTTGGCTTTATTAGAAGTAGTAGATTAATATATATAGAGTAAATTATGTTTTTTGCCCCTGTGGTTATATCACTTTTACTATATTAGCTCAAAATAATAATTTTTAACATATCTGCCCCCATGGTCTCTATAACTAACCAATTTGGCCCCCAAGTCTAACCATTTTGGCCCCCATGGTCTCTATAACTAACCATTTTGGCCCCTATGATCTCTAGACTTAGGGGCCAAAATGGTTAGTTATAGAGACCATGGGGGCATATATGTTAAAAATTCTTATTTTGGACTAATATAGTAAAAGTGATATAACCACAGGGGCCAAAAACGTAATTTACTCATATATATATATATAGAAAACGAGGGAAAGTGTGAGAACGGTGAGAACGCTTATGGATCGTCAGATCAAAACAATCCATGGACTAGATTGCGCGGTGGCATTTTCGTAAATAACATCAATTTTATTATGTGGGACGCACTTCGTTAAGGGTAAAAGGGTCTTTTACCGCTCAAATTCAAAACGCCAACAAATGATAACACGCCATTCAAAAAAATAAAACGTCATTAAAAACAAAACGGCAAAAATTAGTGATAAAACGCGTTGGATATTATAGGAAGAGGAAACAACACAGTAACTGAATTTAAGTTATTAACATTTATTAGAAGAAATTCCCTCCTAAATTACGCGCCAAAAACATCATTATATAAACGACGTAAAACATCGCTTCCATAATCACTTCAATCTATCCATTTCTGCAAAAAACATCTTTAACCAAAATCGTCAATTTAACCAAAACGCCAAAAATGGCAACAATCGTTTGGTGGAAATACACTCTGGCAATCAGGCGATTCGTCCTGCGTTTTGACAACAGAAGGAGGGTGTATGTTAGGACGATCAAGGCAATTTTGAAGATGGAAGAAGATGTACAGAGGGGTATCCTATTTCTTGGCATCACTCTGGACAACGAATGCCATGAAACACATATGCTTATGAAAGCATTAACAAGGAAATTTGGACCAATCAAAGCAGATGTGACACCCCAGGAAAACCGGGAAAACCATACAACTTAACTAGCTTCCTCAGTGAGTGCCTACCAAATTTCGGGACGAAATTTCTTTCAACTTGGGGATGATGTGACAACTCGAAATTTAGAACCTTTCGTTGTATGCTTAAACGTGTGACTAGTTAACTTATGTGATTAATGACAAATGAACCTTTATGTGATTATGTGTTATGTGTGTGTATGTATGCGTATATTTATATATGAACCGAGACGACAAGAACCCGACTCGAGACCATGTGGTCTCGAGTGAACAGTGCGACATGTGGGCCGGTTGGGCCGTGCACCTCACCCGAAGCCCACTAGGGTGCACCAATGTAGACTAGTATATAACATTAGTTGATAGCCAACCTTACCATCTTTTGGGACAACCTACACTCACCCTCACACACACTCCTACCTTCTCTCTCTCTCTAAAACCCTAGAAACAACACAAACCTTCACCCTCTCTCGGATCAAACCGGCCGACCACAAGAGGGATCTCGGACTAGCTTGTGCTCACCAAGAAAAGCTTCATCTTTCACCACTACTTCTCTAACCGGTTAGTGATTCATGTTAGATGTTGTGTTTCGGTTTGTTGATAATGTATGATGAAGGTTATGTGATAATATGTTTACTTGTTAAGCTTATGCATGTTGAATACACCCTTCTTGAGTAATCGGTTCATAAGTGTTTCATGAAGTGTGTTTATATTCGATTAAAGATGATATGTTAATGTATTGATTATGTTGGGATGAATAATGTATGCTTGACTATGAGTGAATGTTATCGGTTCCATATAGGCTTAAATCCGAGTGGCTTGGTTATGTTTAGAAGGTTTATTACTCATGAAATCGGATGTTGTACATGTGGGTTAGATGGGTATGTTCAAGGGTCTTGATGGTTGTTCATGTTATGACTATGATTAATGCTAAAAGCCCTAAAAGATGATGAACTACATGAATATTTGAAGAACAAGATGAATGTGATATGAATGTGTTGTGATATTTGAAAATTGCCATGTTTGATCTATTTTGGTTAAGTGTTAGACAATTAGACATGTTAGTGTATTGTTATTGGATAGTACATGAGATCACAACAGTGAAATCTTATTGGCCAAGTACAATATTGAATTCAGCAAATGTTTCCAACCGAAACCTCTAGTTGCGACTCGAAACCACCGCGTGATGAGTCGAAATCCCCGGTTGCGACACAGGTTGCGAGTCGCAAACACCTGGTTGCGACTCGAAACCACACGTAATCAGCACACAAACCTGGTGACTCGAAACCACAGTTACGAGTCCGGTTGCGACTCAAGACCAAAACAGCATGAACCGAGACCATGATTGCGACTCGGGTTGCGAGTCGAGAACACCTGGTTGCGACTCGAAACCAACATATGCGTGCTGAATTGGACTTGCATGATTAAGGGCTTATTTGTTTGGGCCGGACTCTTGGGCCTAATGCACAGACCTTATATGTTACTGTTGAACGTGAATATTGTTGAACTGCTATGATTAAACGTGTATGCCATGAACGATACTTGAATGCATTATGCTAGAAACATACGTGTACTGCTTGAATACGAACCTGATTGGTATGATACAACTATGATAGGACGTGAGTAACCACAATATTGCTTGATTGACTTTTCTGTGTATCTACCGAGCAAACCAAGGTGAGTTCACACCCTCTACAAAGCATGGGATTCCCAGGGGTCGGGAATTGGGGTTAAGGAACATGGGTTCCTCGTCCTCCTTGGGTAGGACAGCAATGGTTCAGGAATGTAATTCCTCGTCCTCACGGACAGATAACTCGTACTAGACCAAAACTCTATCACGAAGTCCCTCATTTTTATATCGACTTAATCGCCGGGCCAATGGCGAGCGGGTCATTAGTTAGATAGCGCTATTTAGGTCTGACAAACCTCACACCGTGCCGCAGAGGACGGGCGTGAACTAATGGATCTGGGGCACGTCAATGATGATAGACATTGACAGTTTCAGGGCACATAAACATGACTACAGTCAGCAGTCGATATGGTAACGAGTCTAGTGTATACATGGGGTAGCCCCCACGGCCGAAATGCCAGATAACTAACACGGGGTAGCCCCCACGGCTGGATTGCCAGAGTAACCGGGAATAAACAAGTCACGCTTTTTAACTATGGGGTAACCCCCACGGCAGGATGCCAGATAAAGGAAACTGTTTTCGAAACGACTTAAAACGAACACCCAACCGTGAACTCACTCAACTTGTTGTTGACTCGTTACTACATGCTTTGCAGGTCCTTAGGTTCTTAGCTGGAGCTTGCATGGAGGGGGATCGTTGTGGGACATGGACGACTGCGTGCCATGTTAAACCTTGAAACAACTAAACTTATGTTTTGATTTAAGACTTATGTTTCTGCTTGCAACTTAACTATGTTTTGTTTGAACACCAATTGTATTGGTTGGATTTTATAACTACTTATATGCTTGTTCAATATGATTGGTGGCTGGATCCTGGTCAGTCACGCCTCCAAGCGGTAGTACTCCGCAGGTGGATTTTGGGGGTGTGACAGATTGGTATCAGAGCCATTGGTTATAGAGAACTTGGTTTTAATAAGGGAAAAACGTTTTTGTTAAAACCAGACTATAACCTGTACAGTGCTCAACGGTCCACAACGATGCTTCACTCCACATGCAAGGCTCGATATTCTGGGTGATATGATCTGTGTATATATTGCCTACCTGTTAGTTACATAGTACATTGCTTATGGTATGCTTGGTCAGTATAACTGCTGTTGCTTGAACACGTGCGTGCTTGCTCTATTTTATCGTCGTACTTTCGCGAACCCCTCTCACTCACGCTCTTCTTGGTATGAAGATCATGTCTGGACGCGTTAACCTAACACAAGCCCAGTTGACGGCTCTGATCAACGAACGAGTTGCCGCAGCACTTGCAGCTGCACACGCAGGAGGTATATCCTGCAGTCCGAACTCATTCTAGGATCTTTAGGATCCTACTCTCGTGAACCAACCTTTGTGTTAAACTCTGTCTTTTCTTTCACCTACGATAGGTCATCATGTTCAGCCACCCTTGTGCACTTTTAAGACTTTCATGGACTGCCGACCAACTACTTTTAGCGGCACTGAAGGAGCAGTGGGTCTCCTACACTGGTTTGAGAAACTAGAATCTGTCTTCGAAATGTGCGAATGCCCTGAGGCGCGCAGGGTGAAGTATGCTACTGGTACCCTCGAGGGTTTAGCCCTCACATGGTGGAACGCTCAGGTTCAGATGCTAGGGTTGGTTGCTGCCAACGCCACCCCATGGGAGAATTTTAAGGAAATGATCAAGGAAGAATCCTGCAGCCGTGATGAGATTCACAAACTGGAAGTGGAGTTCTTCAACCTCAAGATGACGGGGTCCGAAATTGAAGCTTATGTGAAAAGGTCGAACGAACTGGCAATTCTGTGTCCTACTATGGTGGATCCTCCCATCAAACGCATCGAACTATTTCTTCAGGGCTTAGTGCCGGAAATCCAAAGTCATGTGACTTCAGCGAACCTCGCCACCTACCAGCAAGCCGTTCAGTTGGCTCACCGTCTCACGGACCAGGCGGTGGAGCAGAACAAGTTACCAAAACGCATAGGTGCTGCATCTACTTCTGGTACCTCTAGTGACAACAAACGGAAATGGGATGGAACTTCAAGTAAGGGTTCGACTTCTGTTCAGTCCCAGTCTCAGCAGAGAAAGACTGAGGACTACAAGAGCCCTAATCAGCAATCGTCTGGTGGTCAAAGTCATGGTGGGTACAAAGGAAATCATCCAAAATGCAATCGCTGCAGCCTGCACCACAGCGGGCCATGCACCAGGGGCAACTGTCATCGGTGCAACAAGCCTGGTCACGCTGCAAAGGATTGCAGGAGCTTATACCCCGCCAATCAGAATCGTCAGCAAGCTCAACAGAACCAGCGCCAGCAGCAGCAGCAAGGTGATAACAAAGGGTGCTTTCAGTGTGGAGCTGAGGGCCACTTCAAGAGAGATTGTCCCCAACTGAACAGGAACCAGAACAACAACTACAATAACAACAATCAGGGGAATGGTAACAATGGGAACAACAACAACAATGGCGCCAGGGGGCGGGTGTTTGTGATTGGCCAAGGTGAAGCAAGGAATGACCCCAATGTTGTGGCGGGTAAGTTCCTTCTCGACGACTTTTATGTTTCAGTTTTATTTGATTCGGGTGCCGATACTAGCTACATATCACTAGAAGTTAGTCGAATGCTTAAGCGTATTCCAACACCTTTGAACAACAAGCACACTGTAGAGCTAGCGAATGGTAAGAGTTTAGAAGCCACACACCTAGTCAAGGGTTGTAAACTTATTCTCGCTGACCAGACCTTCTCTATCGACCTCATTCCTATTGTCTTGGGTAGTTTCGACGTTGTCATTGGGATGGGTTGGTTATCCCAACACCGAGCAGAGATTCTTTGCAACGAGAAGGTTGTCCGTATTCCAGGTCCCGGTGGTGAACCTCTCATGATTCATGGCGACAAGAGGAGTGCTGTTGAGAACGTCATTTCTCTCCTTAAGGCCCAAAAGTGCTTGCGAAAGGGCCACACTGCCATTTTGGCTCTCGTTACTGACACCTCACAAAAAGAGAAGAAGATAGAAGATTTTCCAGTTGTACGCGATTATCCAGAGGTATTTCCTGAGGAATTACCTGGTCTTCCGCCTCATCGCCAAGTCGAGTTTCAGATTGAACTAGCTCCTGGAGCCGCGCCTATAGCCCGTGCACCTTATCGTTTAGCCCCATCAGAGTTGAAAGAACTCTCCACGCAACTACAAGAGCTCCTGGATAAGGGTTTTATTCGTCCTAGCTCATCGCTCTGGGGAGCTCCAGTGCTATTTGTAAAGAAGAAAGACGGTACCTTCAGAATGTGCATCGACTACCGAGAACTCAACAAGGTAACGGTGAAGAATCGTTATCCTCTACCGCGGATTGACGACTTGTTCGACCAGCTGCAAGGGTCGAGCTACTATTCGAAGATTGATTTGAGATCGGGTTATCACCAGCTGAGAGTCCGGGGAGAGGACGTCTCCAAAACAGCTTTCAGAACTCGATACGGGCACTATGAGTTTTTGGTCATGCCTTTTGGGATGACAAATGCACCTGCGGTTTTCATGGACTTGATGAACCGAGTGTGCAAGCCTTACCTGGACAAGTTCGTTATAGTCTTCATCGACGACATCCTGATCTATTCCAAGAATCGGGAGGAACACGAACAGCATCTACGACTTATTCTGGAACTCCTTCGAACAGAACAGCTTTATGCAAAGTTCTCGAAATGCGACTTCTGGCTTCGAGAAGTCCATTTCCTAGGCCACGTGGTAAACAAGGATGGGATCCACGTTGATCCATCCAAGATAGACTCGATTAAGAACTGGCCTGCACCTCGTACACCAAAGGAAATTCGCCAATTCTTGGGTTTGGCGGGATACTACCGGAGATTCATAAAGGATTTTTCTAAGATTGCACAGCCTCTCACCTCACTAACGCAGAAGGGCGTTATTTATCACTGGGGAAACGCACAGGAGTTGGCATTTCAGCACCTAAAGGATAGACTTTGTAGCGCACCTATCCTTTCTTTGCCGGAAGGCACAGACGACTTTGTGGTTTACTGCGACGCATCAATTCAAGGTCTTGGTTGCGTGTTGATGCAACGAGATAAAGTTATAGCCTACGCCTCGCGCCAACTCAAGGTTCATGAAAAGAACTACACTACGCACGACTTAGAGCTGGGAGCTGTTGTTTTTGCACTTAAGTTGTGGCGGCATTACCTGTATGGTACCAAGTGCGCGATCTACACCGACCACAGGAGCCTCGAGCATATCTTCAAGCAGAAGGAACTGAATATGCGGCAACGACGATGGGTCGAACTACTGAATGACTACGAGTGCTCAATCAGGTATCACCCGGGCAAGGCCAATGTTGTGGCTGACGCCCTCAGTCGGAAGGACACTGCGCCTAAGCGCGTGCGAGCTTTACAACTCACGATCCACTCTAGTCTCCCTTCCCAGATACGAGCTGCTCAGATAGAAGCACTGAAACCAGAAAACGTCAGGGCTGAAGCCCTACGCGGATCAAGGAAACGATTAGAACAAAAGGAAGACGGTGCTTACTACGTAACGGGACGCATTTGGATCCCACTCTATGGCAACCTACGAGAGCTTGTGATGGATGAAGCACACAAGTCTCGCTACTCGGTACATCCTGGATCGGATAAAATGTACCACGACATCAAAACGACATATTGGTGGCCTAGCATGAAGGCCCACATAGCAACTTACGTCAGCAAGTGTTTGACTTGTGCAAGAGTCAAGTCTGAATACCAGAAACCATCAGGCCTACTCCAACAACCAGAGATACCTCAATGGAAATGGGAGCAAATTTCCATGGATTTTGTTACTGGCCTACCTAGATCCCAGCGCGGGAATGATACTATTTGGGTGATCGTGGATCGACTCACAAAATCTGCACACTTCTTGGCTATCAAGGAGACGGACAAGTTCTCCACTCTTGCAGAAATATACCTCAAGGAAGTTGTTTCGAGGCACGGGGTGCCCACCTCTATTATCTCGGATCGAGATGCGCGTTTTACTTCAGAACTGTGGCAAGCAATGCACAAATCCTTTGGCTCATGATTAGATATGAGCACAGCATATCACCCTCAGACGGACGGGCAGTCCGAGCGCACTATTCAAACCTTAGAAGACATGCTTCGTGCATGTGTAATCGACTTTGGCAACCGCTGGGAAAAGCATCTGCCACTTTTGGAATTCTCATACAATAACAGCTACCACACCAGCATTAAAGCTGCTCCATTTGAGGCATTGTACGGACGTAAATGCCGGTCACCTCTTTGCTGGGCAGAGGTGGGAGATAGTCAGATCACTGGTCCAGAATATGTGGTAGACACAACCGAGCAAATCGCTCAGATACGAAAACGCATGACGGCAGCTCGCGAACGTCAGAAAGTTTACGCCGACATGGGCAGGAAACCACTTGAGCTCCAGGTTGGGGAGCGGGTACTACTCAAAGTTTCACCCTGGAAGGGTGTGGTTCGTTTTGGTAAACGCGGCAAACTCAACCCACGATACATTGGACCTTTCGAAGTCATTGAGAAAATAGGCAGGGTGGCCTACAGACTCAACTTACCAGCGGAACTCGGTGCAGTTCACAACGTTTTTCACGTGTCGAATCTGAAGAAGTGTCCGTCAGATGAGACCCACGTAGTTCCTCTGAAGGAACTCACTATCGACGAACAGTTACGATTCGTCGAGGAACCAGTCGAAATCACGGACCGGGATGTTAAGGTCCTCAAGAGCACTAGAATACCTCTTGTTCGAGTTCGTTGGAACTCACGTCGCGACCCAGAGTTCACCTGGGAGCGCGAAGATCAGATGAAACAAAAGTATCCCCAACTGTTCGCAAACAGTACACCCACTACTGAGGCCGAAGCTACGGAATTTCGGGACGAAATTCCAGATTAACGGGGGGTGGATGTGACACCCCAGGAAAACCGGGAAAACCATACAACTTAACTAGCTTCCTCAGTGAGTGCCTACCAAATTTCGGGACGAAATTTCTTTCAACTTGGGGATGATGTGACAACTCGAAATTTAGAACCTTTCGTTGTATGCTTAAACGTGTGACTAGTTAACTTATGTGATTAATGACAAATGAACCTTTATGTGATTATGTGTTATGTGTGTGTATGTATGCGTATATTTATATATGAACCGAGACGACAAGAACCCGACTCGAGACCATGTGGTCTCGAGTGAACAGTGCGACATGTGGGCCGGTTGGGCCGTGCACCTCACCCGAAGCCCACTAGGGTGCACCAATGTAGACTAGTATATAACATTAGTTGATAGCCAACCTTACCATCTTTTGGGACAACCTACACTCACCCTCACACACACTCCTACCTTCTCTCTCTCTCTCTAAAACCCTAGAAACAACACAAACCTTCACCCTCTCTCGGATCAAACCGGCCGACCACAAGAGGGATCTCGGACTAGCTTGTGCTCACCAAGAAAAGCTTCATCTTTCACCACTACTTCTCTAACCGGTTAGTGATTCATGTTAGATGTTGTGTTTCGGTTTGTTGATAATGTATGATGAAGGTTATGTGATAATATGTTTACTTGTTAAGCTTATGCATGTTGAATACACCCTTCTTGAGTAATCGGTTCATAAGTGTTTCATGAAGTGTGTTTATATTCGATTAAAGATGATATGTTAATGTATTGATTATGTTGGGATGAATAATGTATGCTTGACTATGAGTGAATGTTATCGGTTCCATATAGGCTTAAATCCGAGTGGCTTGGTTATGTTTAGAAGGTTTATTACTCATGAAATCGGATGTTGTACATGTGGGTTAGATGGGTATGTTCAAGGGTCTTGATGGTTGTTCATGTTATGACTATGATTAATGCTAAAAGCCCTAAAAGATGATGAACTACATGAATATTTGAAGAACAAGATGAATGTGATATGAATGTGTTGTGATATTTGAAAATTGCCATGTTTGATCTATTTTGGTTAAGTGTTAGACAATTAGACATGTTAGTGTATTGTTATTGGATAGTACATGAGATCACAACAGTGAAATCTTATTGGCCAAGTACAATATTGAATTCAGCAAATGTTTCCAACCGAAACCTCTAGTTGCGACTCGAAACCACCGCGTGATGAGTCGAAATCCCCGGTTGCGACACAGGTTGCGAGTCGCAAACACCTGGTTGCGACTCGAAACCACACGTAATCAGCACACAAACCTGGTGACTCGAAACCACAGTTACGAGTCCGGTTGCGACTCGAGACCAAAACAGCATGAACCGAGACCATGATTGCGACTCGGGTTGCGAGTCGAGAACACCTGGTTGCGACTCGAAACCAACATATGCGTGCTGAATTGGACTTGCATGATTAAGGGCTTATTTGTTTGGGCCGGACTCTTGGGCCTAATGCACAGACCTTATATGTTACTGTTGAACGTGAATATTGTTGAACTGCTATGATTAAACGTGTATGCCATGAACGATACTTGAATGCATTATGCTAGAAACATACGTGTACTGCTTGAATACGAACCTGATTGGTATGATACAACTATGATAGGACGTGAGTAACCACAATATTGCTTGATTGACTTTTCTGTGTATCTACCGAGCAAACCAAGGTGAGTTCACACCCTCTACAAAGCATGGGATTCCCAGGGGTCGGGAATTGGGGTTAAGGAACATGGGTTCCTCGTCCTCCTTGGGTAGGACAACAATGGTTCAGGAATGTAATTCCTCGTCCTCACGGACAGATAACTCGTACTAGACCAAAACTCTATCACGAAGTCCCCCATTTTTATATCGACTTAATCGCGGGGCCAATGGCGAGCGGGTCATTAGTTAGATAGCGCTATTTAGGTCTGACAAACCTCACACCGTGCCGCAGAGGACGGGCGTGAACTAATGGATCTGGGGCACGTCAATGATGATAGACATTGACAGTTTCAGGGCACATAAACATGACTACAGTCAGCAGTCGATATGGTAACGAGTCTAGTGTATACATGGGGTAGCCCCCACGGCCGAAATGCCAGATAACTAACACGGGGTAGCCCCCACGGCTGGATTGCCAGAGTAACCGGGAATAAACAAGTCACGCTTTTTAACTATGGGGTAACCCCCACGGCAGGATGCCAGATAAAGGAAACTGTTTTCGAAACGACTTAAAACGAACACCCAACCGTGAACTCACTCAACTTGTTGTTGACTCGTTACTACATGCTTTGCAGGTCCTTAGGTTCTTAGCTGGAGCTTGCATGGAGGGGGATCGTTGTGGGACATGGACGACTGCGTGCCATGTTAAACCTTGAAACAACTAAACTTATGTTTTGATTTAAGACTTATGCTTCCGCTTGCAACTTAACTATGTTTTGTTTGAACACCAATTGTATTGGTTGGATTTTATAACTACTTATATGCTTGTTCAATATGATTGGTGGCTGGATCCTGGTCAGTCACGCCTCCAAGCGGTAGTACTCCGCAGGTGGATTTTGGGGGTGTGACAGCAGATGTAAAGCCGGACCCTGTCATGACATCATGGCGTTTTGATGATGAAACAGACATGGTGACCGTTATATACGACAGCGGAGAGCTGGAAGACTACTGGCTTGAAAACATCATGACAAAGCAGGGCTTTGTTTCATGGAAGAATTGCATAATGCCACTTGTTTGAACACAGAAATGGACTCAAAATTGGAGTTAATGCAAGACATGTTCAAGCGGAGGCTTCAGAATCTTCAGGAACAAGAAGCCAATGAAGGTGAAGGTGAAGGTGATGACATGGATGAAGATCCGGATGAAGATTTCGAGGAAGAAGATGACGCAAGTGATGGATAGTTTTCTGATAAAGTACATTCTGACGAAGGGTTTTAAATTTTTTTTCTTTTTTCTTCTGTGTAATCTTCTTTTTTTTAAGATAATTAAATGATATATTTCTCTATTTATTTGCAAAACGCCAAAAAAAATACTAAAAAGGTTATTGCTTACAAAACGCCAGAAATAACAAAAAAATATTTTTCCTGCTTAATATTTTATTTTCTCCGTTATTGTATTTTGTCATCTTGGTCTACATAACGCCATTTAAAAAAACGCCAAACTTAGAAGATGAGACGTCTATCGCCTATAAACTGATAAAGCTGATCAAAACAGTAAATAGTTAAATACAAACAGTAACTGAAAAGACGGTTACTTTATTACTATCATTTATTACAATAAAAAATCCCACCTAAACTACGCGCCAAAAAACTCATATAAGAGAGGGGTCTATACACAATGAATTGATCACAACCAGAAAAACAAACGTCATCTTCTCTAGAAACCACTCACTTTAAAACGCCAAAAAATGTTAGTTAAAATAACCACAGATGACAAAGCTTTCACTGAATGGATCATTCTTCTGAGGGGATTATCTCAATAATCTTTTGCTGAATGAGATTGACAAATATTCAAGAAAAAAAGACTGGTGACAGTGATATGTCATCGTGTGTGCTTTGTTCTTGATGAATATAGGCATGGAATAAAGGGATCAACACAAGTGTAAAATGCTATTTTGGACTCCATTATTATAAATAGCATTAAGCAAGAGTTGATATTCAATGACATGCCACCAAACAAAAATATCACACCAAAAAACAGGATGCCACTAAGCAGCTTCGTCTAAAAAGACGGTGTTTATATCGGAAAGTTGACATCTAGCTAAGGTATTCAAAGGTTCAAAACGCCAAAAACAAATTCAAGAAGAAGAGCCTGGTGACAGTAAAGATTCGGAAGAGAAATTAGATTGCCATTTTTTATTTTTTTATTTTTCATTTTTCATTTTATATTATTTTGTTATCAAATTATCTGTTGTTTTGTTATCTAATTATCTACAAATAAAATATATTATTATATAAAACGTCAAAAACTACAAACACCAAAACGCTAGAAGTATGAAAACTGTGAGAACGGGTGCTGGAAAAGCACCTTATCAACTGTATTAAACGCCTAAAAAATTCACTAAACGCCATAAAAAACATTTGGTCTTTTTGTAATCTTATGAAAATATTAATGACTCGTAGTGAATTATTATACAACGCCACAAAACGCCAAAAAAATTGACCAGAAAACGCTATAACGCCAAAAAATTATCCATGTGACACAAAAACTATTAATTCAACGCCAAAAAGTTTAATGAATACAATTAACGCCAAAATAATCTTATACGCCAGAAAATGTTATAGCACGTTGGGAAAATAAAAGAAGATTGAAAAGACAAAAAGCCCCTCGCCCCCTGATCATATCCCGTGGCACGTGTTTGGCCAGAATACGTTCTCACCGTTCTCACACTTTTGGGCGTTTTCTCCTGATCCCGTTTCTATATATATACTAGGGTATTCACTGTGACACAAGGTTGGGCCAGTTAAATTATGTATACAACAATTATAAAACATAAAGACTAGCTACCCAAACATAACACAAAAATAACAATTTTTAGAGTGTCCATCAAATTAATAGAACTTGGTTGAAATCGGTCAAATGAAAAATACTAAAATTTAAGATATTTGAATAAATAGACATTTACAATGCATGCAACAATAGTATCATAATAGAATTTCATTCCAGATGTGAATACTACATTACAAGTTATAATCACATGAAATAAGATCCTTTCATGAAGTTAAATGTCCAAAAGTTATACATAAAAAAATATTAAATTAGTAAAATACTTTGTGAAGCGAGCAAAACTTTATGAAGATCCCTGTACAATCTTGTAATTTATGTGGAAGATCCTTGCATGCTAAAGGTTTATAACGCTTTTCACGAGTATAGGTTTGATGGCATTCTTTGCAATCTCACCAAACGGTAACTTCTATTTGCTGCACAAAAGTAAATAGGTCCAGGTTGATATGAACAAAGATTTTGGTAAAAGAAAATTGATGCTTTTGTTGGATATCAAGCTTTAAGATTAGAACAAAAACACTTAATCTAACTTTGTATGTAACTGTGAAGGGTAAATCCAAATGCAAAGACAAAGAAAAGAATGCGATGGAAACTAAAGGCCACACTTTTATTGAATAAACTAAGAGTCGAACTAATTAATCCAACATGGAACTTCAAAATGCAAAATAATATATATATATATATATATATATATATATAGGGAGGGGCTCATGCGAGAACCACCCTTATTGTGAGAACCGCGAGAACCAATGTGAACACAACCTAAAATAGCTAAAAAAACCTAAAAAAAACCCTAAAAAAACCTAACCCCCCCCCCCCCCCCCCAAGCTAAAAAAAACCTAAAAAAACCTAAAAAAAACCTAAACCCCCCTCCCCCACCCCCCAAAAACCTAAACCCCCCCACCCCAAGATAAAATGCTAAAAACTAAACCCCCAAAAAACCTAAAAAAAATCTTAAAAAATAAAAAAAAAATCCAAATTTTTTTTTTGATTTTTTTTAATATTTTTTAGGTTAAAATCGCTATTTTTCGAAGCAAAAAAAAAAAATTTAAAAAAAAAATTTTTGTTTTTTTTTTTTGTTCGAAAAGTAGCGATTTTAACCTAAAAAATATTAAAAAAAATCAAAAAAAAATTTTTTTTGTGTGATTTTTAGCTATTTTTAGGCATTTTTGGTGTGTTCGCATTGGTTCTCGCGGTTCTCACAATAAGAGGTGGTTCTCGCATGATCTTCTCCCTATATATATATATATATATATATATAGGGGACCGCTAGAATGAGAACCACCTCCAGTTGTAAGAACCGCGAGAACCACTTTCTGGCCATTAGTTCAAGAAGATGGATGGATTAGATTAAAAGTATTTAAAAATAATATTAAGTATTTTTTTTTCTTATTATGTCTTTAATATTTTAATCCAAAAGGGTATTTAAGTAAATTACTCTATTTTGTCTTTTTGTCTTTAATGTTTTCTTATTACTTTTTGATATTATTATATTAGATTTTTATTTTTTAAACATAGTTTTTTTATTAAGCATTATTAAATTCAGATTTATTTACAGATTTTTACGTTTAACGTTTTACGTTTTTACGTCCGGCCTTTTCACGCCTCGTTTTTTGACGCGCTGTTTTTACGCCCGTCTTTTTCACGCGTCGTTTTTTCAACGCGCCGTTTTTACGTTTTACACCCCCGGTTTTTTACGTTAACGTTATTTACGTTTTACGCGTCGGTTTTTTACGTTTTACGCCCCGGTTTTTTACGTTAACATTTTTTTACGTTTTATGCGCCGGTTTTTTACGTTAACGTTATTTACGTTTTACGCGCCGGTTTTTTACGTTTTACGCCCCGGTTTTTTACGTTAACCTTTTTTTACGTTTTACGCGTCGGTTTTTTTACGTTAACCTTTTTTACGTTTTACTTAAAAATTTTTACGTTTTACGATTTACCTAAAACTTTTAACGTTTTACGGAAAACTTTTTACGTTTTACGTAAAAACTTTTTACGTTTTTACGTCTTACGTTAAAAGGTTTACGGTTTAATTTTTTTTTACAAAAACGTTTTTACGCAAAAACGAACGCACCCAGAAAATCGCACACTCGGGATGTGTCTCAGATACTTTGTTATCATCATCGACGCCTCAAAAAAATCAAAAGAACGAGAGGATTCTTGAAAAAAATCAAAATAAACGGGGTTTGGCTCAGATTATCCGATTAACAAGAGACTGCAAAAAGTGGGGTTGCAGGTTCAAGAAACCTACCCTCCGCCGTCCTTGCTGCGCCATCGTTAGCAAAATCTACGTTTTTTTTTTTGCATCATCGCCACCCCATCGATCGTATCAAAACCCACAGATTCATAGAACACAAATCAAAACCCCCATAACATATCAAAAAACCATCAGATTCAAGCAGAAAAATCATCAAAACCCACAAAAAAATCACCAGAAAAGTCAAGAACACAGGCCAAAAAATAACCGCCCCAAAACCAAAACCATACTTCAATCGACCACCGGCACCACGGGGCACCACCGGGCTTGCAAATTAATCGACCGCCCCCCTTCACCCACCCCCTCACCATCGTTCACCGCCAACGCCACTCACACAGCAACCACCGCCGCTCACGCAACAACCACCTCCAAACACCGTCGCTGCAAAAAGATCCAAAACAACTCTTTCTAAATCAAGTTTTCACCCACAAAAAAACAACAATTTCTCACCCACAACAAACATCAATATCTATCAAAACAAATCATACACAAAATCATTAACTCAGCTAAATCAAGTTTCCAACCGACACCATACCTTTAACTTCTGACGATGTATCAGTGGCGGTGGCGGTGGCGGTGGAGGTGTCGGAGATCGGAAGACGTGGCAAAACCTATTTCTCCACCACTGAAACCCCAAGTCGAACAACCGACCACCACTACAACCCCCCCCCCCCCCCATTTTCTTTCTTCTGCCCTAAACCCTGCCGCCACACCCTACTGTACACCACTGCCGCCACACCCCATTCAGATCCCTAAAGTTTGACGGTGAAACGATGAGACAGAGAGTAGAGAGAGGGGTGAGAAAGAGGGGGTAGCCGGGTGGTGGTAGTGATCAGATGGTGGTGAAGCAAAATAGAGAGAGTTTACCGGAGATGTTGTTAGCTCCGCCGGAGTTGTGGCCGGAGAAGGAAGGGGTACAGGGGCGGAGGAGGTGGTGAACGGATCTTTGTGAGAGAGAGAGAGGGATTTCAAATTTTGGGGAAGATGAATTAAAAAGTCTGTGATAAAGACTTTAAAGAGAGAGAAGGTTGAAAAAGTGGAGAGAGAGAGAGTGATCAGACATAATAAATGAGGAGAGATATAGGGAAATGACATTTGGTAGTAAATGACCAAACTACCCTTTTGTGTGGCTGAATCTAATTGGTTGAGAGTGGTTCTCGCGGTTCTTACAACTGGGGGTGGTTCTCATTCTAGCGGTCCCCTATATATATAGGGAGGAGCTCATGCGAGAACCACCCTTATTGCGAGAACCAATGTGAACACAACCTAAAATAGCTAAAAAAACCTAACCCCCACCCCCCCCCCCCCAAAAAAAAAAAACCTAACCCCCCAAGCTAAATGCTAAAAACTAAAACCTAAAAAAAACCTAACCCCCCCCCCCACCAAAAAAAAAACCTAACCCCCCAAGCTAAAATGCTAAAAACTAAACCCCCAAAAAAACCTAAAAAACTCTAAAATATATTTTTATGCTCAAATCGCTACATTTAGTGGCAAAAAAAAAAATTTTTGCTTCGAAAAGTCGCGATTTTTATATAAAAAATATTAAAAAAAAATTTGTGTGATTTTTAGCTAGTTTTAGGCATTTTAGGTTGTGTTCACATTGGTTCTCGCGGTTCTCGCAATAAGAGGTGGTTCTCGCATGATCTTCTCCCTATATATATATATACATATATAGGGAGGGGCTCATGCGAGAACCACCCTTATTGTGAGAACCGCGAGAACCAATGTGAACACAACCTAAAATAGCTAAAAAAACCTAACCCCCCTCCCCCCCAAAAAAACCTAAACCCCCCCCCCCCCCCCCCCCCCCAAAAAAAACCTAAAAAAAAACTAACCCCCCCCCCAAGCTAAAATGCTAAAAACTAAACCCCCAAAAAACCTAAAAAAATCTGAAAAAAATCTAAAAAAATCAAAAAAAAATCCAAATTTTTTTTTTTGATATTTTTAATATTTTTTAGGTTAAAATCGCTACTTTTCGAAGCAAAAAAAAAAAATTTTAAAAAAAAAATTAAAAAAAAATTAAATTTTTTTTTTTGGGTTCGAAAAGTAGCGATTTTAACCTAAAAAATATTAAAAAAATCAAAAAAATTTTTTTTGTGTGATTTTTAGCTATTTTTAGGCATTTTTGGTGTGTTCACATTGGTTCTCGCGGTTCTCACAATAAGAGGTGGTTCTCGCATGATCTTCTCCCTATATATATACTAGTGGGGAACCCGCGCGTTGCAGCGGTGTCGACAATATGGCCGAGAACATAATTCAAACCTAAAAACGTTAAAAATCGTATATATATTGTGTGTGTATATAAAAGCACTTCGCGCTTCCCAAAACAAAAGATCATATAGGTTCGGGAAAATGCTTAAAAGTTTGTCCACAAGAGACACTAAGAATACCAAATTTTTCAATCACACATTAACAAGAAAGTATATAAACTAAGTCCCCTCTAGTCGTTTACCCGCACGATGCGGCGGGAAACATATCACTTAGGTTGGTGAGTTTAGGGCTATGTATGAGGCGGTTCGGTTTGAAACATATCACTTAGGTTGGTGAGTAGGGACCCACGCGTTGCTCGTTTTCTATTAAAATATATGGATTAGGTGAAATTCATGGAGGCTGAAAGGAACATGAATGATGTGGTGTTTGATATCAACACTATCAAGATGGTGTAAAATCGCCCCTAGTTCGCTTTCTCCATTAACAATCTTTTTGAAATCCATAAGCATGTGTCTAATCAGTAGTTCAAGAGGAAGGTTGAAGTAGCTGACTACGATGAAGTGGATAAAAATTTAAAAGTCAACACTTTAATGTCAAAGTCACGGTGTTTAGTGACATTTTTTGAAGGGGTTGGTATTTGATATGTGCTAATTTAAGTATTATTCTTTTTTTTTTAAACATATTCCTTAAAAACCTCCAACTCACAAGACGGGGCAGACACACACCAAACCGGATTACATATATACAAAATTACACCAATCGGACCACAAAACGGTCATTCCCTTTAATTTAATGCTAATTCAAAATAACCCAACGATTTAATTTCTCTAATAATTTCTTCCACCTGCACTTCTTTGTTCTCGAATATGAGACTGTTTCTAGCCAACATCAAACGATCAAAATTCCATGAAAGACGTTCTTAACCAATCCTGTCAAGCCCACAAGATTCTGCAACTCTAGGATATCTCTAACCGAGCTTACGACAAATAGAGCTATTTGACACCATCTACTAATGTGCAGCCAAATTGTCGAAGCAATCATACATGAGCAAAACAAGTGACTCACTGTTTCATCGCTGTAATCACAAAATGGGCAGTTTGAGACTTCCACATTAATATTTCAGTCTATAAAAGCCCCTCCCGTCGCATTTTTTTCCATTTCGGCTCTCCACACGAAAACAATACACTTGAACGGTAACCACTTACACCATTCTAACACGTAGTTACCGCAATAATCGTTCCTTTTGGAAAGCATTCTCTTGACAGCACAAATTGAGATTCATATAAGTTAGTCTCGATCCAAACCCACTTATCGTTAACTTTAGCCAAAGCCATAACGTCCAGATCTCTTCTCAGCCAATTATACTCGGTAATTTCAAGAAAAAAAGCAGGACCACGTTTCCAGTTCCATCGCTTTTGACTGTTCCCATCGATGCCACCTAAGTGCCTATCCACAGTGCATCTTTTTTCAGTCTCTCTGGTAGAGGTGCACAAAATAACCGGCTAATTAATCGTAATTGTAACCTTTAATAACCAATTTAGGAATAACCAGTTAGTGGTTATTTTTAACCGTAGGTTAGTAACCGGTTATAAGTACTTAGTACAAGAACCGGTTATTAACAGGTTTTTTAACCAATAGACCAGTTAACCAAAAAAACCAAAAAAAATCAAAATAAAAAGGCAAAATAACCGGTTAATAACCCAAGATATACGGTTAATTAACCTAACCAGTTAAAATAATTAACCAGGCCAGTTAAAAAAATAATTTGTAAACGGGTCAGAATTAGCTACTATCATAAACGGGTCACACTTATTATAATAAACGGGTCAAGGTTACCATTTGAAATAAACAGGTCATAGTGAGCTACTTTAGTAAACGGGTTAAACTCATCACTTTTAGTAAATGGGTCAGACTCATCAATTTTAGTAAACGGGTCAAACAAACGAACTTTAATATGAGTTTAGTTCATTCTTAATTCGCTTATGAGAAATTCGAAATTATGTAAATTTAGTACAACAAATCATTCACCACATTCCTAATCAGTCTTATCACCATGCTTAGGACTATAAAATATTTGTGATCATATATTTAGTTTTTTTATAATAATGCATGGAAGGAAAACGCAAAACTCACGAAGTCACTTGTGACTGCTTTGTCCTCTAAGTCCGCTCTAGCAATATCGTTCTGTAGCTGTAAGAAGTATAATCAAAAGTTAATATTAGAAACCAAAACCAATTAGTTAAATGTCCCAAATGACAAGTGTATGATATAGACGAAATAAAATAAAAGATATAGATACCTGTGAAAGCTTTGATAGGCTAGAAGTTTTAGCACCACCAGTTTGTCCATTTTCAGAATCATTTCAAGAATTAATACCTGCACATATCATATGCTACCAACTAATTGTCTTATCCCATATAGATATAAAAATCTTATATCTAAACTGGTAAGCATACAAAAAGACTAAATGCAACTCAAATCCCCGACAACACGATATAAATAATATGACAATTGATAACAACATTTACAATTGATGTCATAAAGTACCTCAACGCTGCAACTTCTTATTGGTCTTAGTCTTCTCATCCAGCTTCAAACCAACGCTTTCCATCTGCTCAAACAATTCAACGGCTTCCTTGCAGCGCCCATGGCTAGCAAGACCCGCTATCATCGTTGTCCAAACATACACATCTTTATTAACAGCCTAGGTTTACTGTGACATAATTAAGAAAAGTAAAATGACAATGAACATGTGGTAAAACTAAGCGTATCCAGTGAGTACCAGCGCTGACTCAATGCGTAAGCAGAATTACAGACGGGTCAAATGAATGGAATACGCCGAAAGCTACCCACCAGGGGTTTTTTAATGCATAAAGCTGGCTATTTTTTTTCTTTCAAGATAGACAACACATATGTTTCAGATATTTCAGTTATAGAGTAAATACCAAAAAAATCATTAATTTGACAGATGAATGAGAGTTTTATTTGTATATGAATATGATAACAAAATTGTATTCTTTCAGTAATATTCTTTTTACTTATACGATAACAAAATTGTATTCTTTCAGTAATATTCTTTTTACTTATACACTGAACTTGGGAGGTTTTAGGTACTAAAAATACACCTCAACTGACTCTTTAACCCATTTGAGGCCATGACTGTTCATGAGTCGATTTGAAGCATCATTATGTGATTGGCGAGTAGGTAAAACAACATTGGCTTATGTGGTTGGCGAGTAAGTTGGAAGGTTGAATGACAACCTTTAAGGGGAACGAAGATGGTTAGATGATACATGTAATAGAATTTATAAAGAGTTTAATTTTAATTACTAACAAGTTCGTTTCAGTTGTTTCGAAACGGTAAATGAGTTAATTCTCAATCATGGCTAGAGGTTTTCACCTTTAAATCATTGTTTCAGTTGTTTCGAAACGGTAAATGACTTAATTCTCAATCATGGGTAGAGGTTTTCACCTTTAAATCATTGTTGAACCCATTTGAGTGATTTGACCCGTTTTCATTTTCGCGCCTTTTTTTTTAATTCTCTTAACCTATTACAAATAAAACACAGCCCGTGCATAGCAAAGGCAACCAAATCTTTCATTTACCATCTTAAAATATCCGTTTAAGTGATGTCTTCTAGAACTAACTGTAGACCAACAACCATCGTTTTTTTTTTAAGTAAACAACACCACCCCAAGACAGGGGCAGCAACAAAAGACAACAGCAGCACAGGAGTTTAAAAATTTGAAAAGAGCACTACTCCTATACCAAAAATAACCAAGCACCATTGAGCATCTAATTGATAGGATACTAACATGACATAATTCGCACCTGAGATATGGGGATTCCGGTTGCAGGGGTATGAAATTAAGGAGCCGTGGGGAGGACCTGCTTCACAATTGACGAAATTAAAAGTGAGTAGAAGGGTTGTGTACAAGGAAAAAGTAGAAATTCAGAAGAAAAATAGAAATCAAAACCTCAGTGTAGCCAAATGAAACTGCAAATGTGTACCCACTTCCATGATGGGGTCGATGTTAAATATTGCTGGTATGAAACGGGAATTAATTCTTCCAGTAACAATTGATGTTGTGGCTGTACAGATTCGTGGCTGTAGAGATTCAATGGGAAGAACTCTTCAGGTGAAGAAACTGATGTAGATATTCGACCTTTAGGGTTTATCTAAGATGGGGATAACAGATAGGGATAAAATGGGAAGAAATATGTAAAAATATAGGGTTTATCTAAGACCTTTAGGCTGCCATCTTAAAAAATAGGTGTGAAATTACAGTTTTGTACATGGGAAATGTATTATATAGTTATATAGATATATATATATATATATATAACAATAATAATGTAACACCCCGAAAACGGGTTTGGTAATCAAACCCTTTTAATACTAATACACGGGTAAAATACCGTTAGTGGTAAAAGTAACCAGGTAAATATTAGGATTTAAATAAATAAACCTAATATTTAATAAAACGTGAATAAATGCTTCTAAGGAAATAAAGTTTATAAGAAGCCTGAGTTAACGGTACTTAAAATAAACTGATTCATAATTTCCCTGAACCCACCAAGTTAACTAGGAATATTTAACCTAGTTGATAAGTGAGAATAGTGTTAGAAATAATTAGGTTGCGGCCTACTTAATAACTAACCAAACATGAGGGACCAAAGTTAGATATCTTAAAAATGGTTTTATAAAAAAAAAGAGAAAACAAACACACATATATGTGTGTGCGTACGTGAGAAGCCAGGAGCAAGCTCCCATGGAGCTCAACCCTAAAATTCAACAAAACCCTCAAATTGGAGGATCATTCGAAGTCCAAATTCAGATTTGAATACATAGAAACGATCAACAAGTCAAGGGGATCGTAAGGTATGTCGAATTTCTAACATTCATGAAGTTGTGAAAATTAGTTAACTTTGCATGATGCGATCTATGCATGAATTGTAGAGGCTATGGCCGAATTTATGAATTTGTGATTGCTTAGAAACAAACCCTAAGTAGAAATTTGAAGTAAATTGCTATGATTCGAGTAAATTGATGATTTACCACTTTTAGACAAGTGGGTTTTGATTATGTAGTGAAGATGACGGTATACATATGTTTAAAATCGTCATAATGGATAGTTGAAGTTAGATACTTGAACAAATTATAAGTTTGAGTGAGAGCTTATGCATGACTTGAAGTGGGTTTTTGTATGATATGATGAAATTGGTAATTTTGTTCATTAAGTAGATGTATGAAATCGTGTAGTATATTAGTTCATATGAAGAACTTGATTTTTATAAGGTCTTGGGATGAATGCTAGTGATATGATGAACGGGTCTCACTTATAGATGAGAACCCTTAGTTCTTGTGAAATGAATGAATAAATTAGTCTTGATAATCGCTTGAACTAATTAAAGTGATTGAAATGTGATAAACTTGGTTAGAACTTTGGTTAAAACGGTGGTCTAAAGATAACGCCTACCGGGTAATTAAAGAATGCTAAAACTAGTTGATAAACTCGAATATGCAATTAGTATACTAATGGGCATTTGACTTTTAAAAAGTCAAACTGACCTACGATGTGATGAATGATAATTAGATATAAAATGCGTAAGGTGGAATAATCGTACTCAGTCATGATTAAACTAACCACCTTGTGAATGATGAAATAATAGTTGGCGCTTAACAAGCTAGGTGAAGCTTGGGGAGAAAGCGGGTCAAACAAATCAAGTACGAGACGAAAAGCGCAAACCGGACAAGAGGTAAGTAAAGCTTACACCCTTTTGTAAGATATGCATTTAATTCTCGGTTACAATTACGGCAAATTTTGTATTCGAACTTTGGTTCCGACACGAAGCGGTACGGGTCAGAATATATCAAAAATGCGAAATGGACATTTGGTCATAGATGACATATATAAAATGAATCTTTGAATGGCCACTTTGTAAGTAGGCCTAAATGAATAAAAACAAATGGAAAATGGTGATTTCGTCATGTATAAATGGATAAGGGTTGAAGTTTAAAACGACACCAATTGGCATAAGCCATGTTGGGTTAACGTGTACGAAACGGATTTAAAAGTCATAACTAAATGGTAAGGAATCCGAAATGACTTACTTAATAAAATGGTAAATAAATACCATTGGAATATAAGCGCAAAATGTTTGGTCGTTTAGACTAAACGGGTCAAATGGCAATATTAATACCATTTGATAAATCACGACTAATAAGCACTTGTCGAGTCTTATGCTTACAGGAACAAAAGCGACTTACGAATTAGTGTTGTTATAAAATAGCAAATTGTTGAAGCAAGGTATTAAAACGGGTCAATAGACTGACCCGAGCCAGGTACGCAAATATAAGGATGTAGTTAGAAGTGATATTTTGGTCAATTATTAACGAAAGTCCTTCGTTACAAAAGAAGGACTAAAATTGAGCAAAAAGCCCTTGAGGGGTAAATTGGGCAAACAACCTTTAAGAGTTGTTTAGAGATAAGCGTTTTGTTAAATGGAGTCCTTGGGATACGTATAAAAATGGGGATAGGATGTAAACTATTAGAAGCGTGGTTTAAAGCTTGCAAATGTTAAATACCCTTAACGGGTCAAAACAAGTATATATGCAAAATAGGTTAAGATTGCATAAGAAACCCGCGACTTGAACCTAATATCTCTATACTTATAAATAAAAATAACTATACACTTGGCAGTATATCAACCCTTCCCTTTGATTTTCTCCTAAATTGATTTAATCTAATGCTGCCACGTAGGATTTATTGACACGTGTCTGTTTTCTCCTATTCTACACTACGCGCTTTAGAAACCCTATTCTAATTAGGTATCACAACCCTCCCACCCTTCCCTGCCGCCGTCTCGAGCCATTCCTCCCTCTCCACCCTATTATTTTCTCCATTCCTTTTCTCAGTTCAAACCTTAACTACAGAAACTGGAACATGTGACAAAATCAGTAGCGAATGAATATTAACCGACGGAGGTGGCATCAATGGATTATTAATCAATGGAAAGGTTTTCGGTGGTGGCGGAACAGCGGTGGATCTGACAAGGATGACGGTACTAAATGATGGCAATGAACCGGAAACTGCCTAGGCCGGTGACAAGGATGACGACAACGATGAAGATGAAGATCACTTTTCCCCTTTGCGCATCCTCTGTTGTTCTTGATTCAATCGCAAGAGGTAAGTCTCTTCTTGGTCTTTTGTTGAAGATTTTTATGATTTTGACTCAGCTTCGAACGCCGCCTAGGGTTTGTTCGTCTTTTGTTGCATACGATTTAGGTTTTTTGTACATCGAAATTGACAGGTTTTTTGTACATCCTAGGGACCTTTTGGTTGCCGCTTTAAAGTGTGAAGTAGAGGCTAAAAATAAATACATGGTTTGATTTTGATTTTACCAAATTGGAAGTTATCTGAAGATGTTTGCTAATATTGCATAATTTGTTTTATGAGTGCGTATTTCTATGCTTTTGATATAACCACACTACCTTATGTTCAATCTAGGTTTTTGTTTTCATATATAAATATTTTTTTTGTAATTATAACAAACTGCTGAAAGTTTCAAGCATTGCAATTACGTTATGATTTGGATTTCATATCTCTCCGTGTTGTATGTTTCTTTAGCCCTAACAATTTTGTTTTTGAATGTGGATGATGACATTACCGAAGCTTGCCCCCCCCCCCCCCCAAATTTTCCGAAACCGGGGGGCGAAAACGTATAGACCTAAAAAAGGGCTATGCCTAAGCTGCGCCCCTGGATGATGATGATTTTGTTAGATAGTTTTGTATGATTTTTCTGCGTCTGAATTCTTTCAATCCCTTCATCAGTTTCGGTATGACTCCATGTTGAATTGTAGAACTCAGTGGGTCTCAATTTACAATCTGAATAGTTTTAATATGAGTAGCAAGTTATCTACAAAAAACATTTGGTGTGGCTTTTTTATGTTTTTGTGCGATTCGATCACTATTCACGCAGGTCGTAGGTAAAGTCTTGTGATTATCTGAAACTGAGGTTGCCTTCAATTAGTGTTTCCTCAGTTTTCACATTAATATTGATTTTACATTATCTGAATGTTGTATTAAAAAGTGGCTCTGATGATTCAAGTTAAAAGAACAATTTTAATAGTGTCCTCAGCTTTTTGATTATATCTATTGGTATGCTGGAAATCAACTTATTTGCGACCAACTAAAACGAGTCTGGAATCAATTAACTAATATATTTTATTTACAAAATCGATCAAGTTGGGCTGTAGAAATTAAAATCTTCATATATATGAATAGTTGCTGAGCAGGAAGTTAAGATTGACACTTTAGCTGCACATGATGAGATGTTATTGATGGTACCATAATGATTTTGATCTTATAGAGAATCCCTCATAATTGTTTGTTTTCATGGTTGATTGTGTAGATAGTTATGATATAAGCTCTATTCAAGGATTGAATGTATCCCTATGACTAAGCGTCTAAGCTGTTTCACTATCTCGTGAAGAACACTTTAAAGGATTGTACAGGTATGCTTTATGAGTACAGAAAAAATCATGAACTTGAGGTTAACTTGAGTGTCTATTTTCTTGCAGACATATGTGTTTATGGCTACAGAAAAAATCATGAACTTGAGGTTAGGATGAGAAAATCCTTTTCCTTAGTGAGAAACATGTTAGTGTATTTGGGCCTAAGAAAAAATGCATTTGAAGACTAACATCATCGTGAGGAACTTCTGATTTCTTTCAAATTCTCTAATGTTTACTTTCCTTTGTACTTATAGGAACCCAAAAGAGATGTCATGTGGTGCTTTTGGAGCTGACTTTATGGTTGACTTCACTCAAGTATTCACAAATAAGGACAAGTTATGTTTCGTTTTTTTTGCATACTATGTTGTTTGAAATTTAGTTATGTTTTTGTTTATGAATGGAGACAATGCGTCTGTTCATTTAAAACTTATATTAACAAAGATATTAGTTATATATATTTTGATACTTAACCCGTGTAATACACGGGTAACTAACCTAGTAATAGGATATATCGAAAATATAAAGATCATAAGGATTTGGGATCAAACAAACATGTCGGTTTGATAAATGCATAAACGGGTTAAATTTCGGTAAAAAGGTAATGAGTCGAAGGCTTAGAAGTCTCAAAATTTATTATGTCGGATGTTAGATTTTAACTCCATATGATGGAGAATTAAATTATGGACGCATAGGAAAAAGAATCGCGCAAAACGGACATCTAGATCAAAAGTTATGAAGCTTTGAAGTTAAAATTTCGATCGAAAACGAAGCTGGACAACTGCAGCAACAAAGCTGCAACTTTCTGCCAAAAAGGGGGCTAGGTGGGGCGTCTAGCCCCCCTGAATCCGAAAAATGTTCAATTTTGTTTGTTTGGCCCATATAACTTGTTTAAGCTTGTTATTTAACTATCAAAACTAACTTTTAAGTTGGTTTTGATCATAGGTGATCGCCATGAGTGCCCGGATGAAGATCAAGCTCGAAGAAGAACCGAACACGATAAAGTTAAAAGCTTCCGCAAGGCGTTTCGTCCTATCTCTTAAACGACGAACTCAAATTCATTACGATGTACATAAACCTTTTTTTTGTAAAAGTTTTAAATTAACCGTATTTAGTAAAGTACATTTAATCATGATTACATGCTTATTTTCGTAAACTATACGAAAACCTTAAAATAATAACAAGGGTGTTACAAGTTGGTAATCAGAGCTCAAGGTTAAAAGAATAAAGTGTTCGGTTCAAGGCTTGATCGCAAATCCGGTAAGTACATGTATGTTAATAGTTTAGCATGCTAAAGTGTTGTAAACAACACATAGGGCTATCGTGTGATACACGTTACCCCAATTAAAATGATTGATATAGTTGACGAAAATACGCGTACTGACATGTATAGTAGAAAAAGCCTTGTATTATAATACGGGCTATTATTGAAGTTGACGTTACTAACTTTTGTGAATGTTTTAATTGAAGGACACTCGCGATTTGAAGACGACGGGAGTTGAACGAATTGTGGATATGATGATGGAACGGTCCGAGATATGACCAGAAGAGCATACTCATCAAGGACCTAAATCGCGTAACGATCGCAAATAAGTAATGGCAAGAAAGCCCGTTAGGGCAAGCATTTACCAGGTGCACGTTTAAATTATTGCATGAATAGAAATATGCAACAAATACGTAGAAACTGATAGTTGCATATGTAGATTGAAAACTTGGAAAAACCTGAATAGAATACCTATCCAGGATATTGTTTCCAAGAGAAATAAATAGAGGTGTTACTTACATAGGGTGTGATGTGAAAGTTATAAAAGGGTCATGTATGTCATGTGTTGATCGCCTACTCTGGCCAAGTAGGTAGTGAACACATGTTACCATGAACTTTTTATGATGGACATACTTACATCCGATGTAGTAGGGACGGGGTGAGTGGGACAAATTAAAAGTACCCAAGCGAATCAAACGAGTAAAATATTTGGTAATAATGTAAACGCACAGCCGGGTGACGGAAGCGTATTACATTAGGATAACGAGCCCGAGTGAAGGGACAAAGATTGATGTAAAATGATTTAGACATGTATTGGGAGGGAGTGTACTTACACTCGAACCCGGATAATGCAAACATGTAAAATGATTAAGATATGTATTGGGAGGGGGTGTACTTACACTCGAACCCGGAAAATGCAATTGTGCCTCTTAACGGGTCGTTTTTGTAAAATGTCAAACTTGAGGACAAAGTCGGATTAAAAAAAATGAAAAAAAAAATGAAACGAGGTCTTAATGCATACCGGGAGGGTTGCAATAATAACGACTTCGGTAAAACACCCGGTTGATGGGTAAGAATTAAACACATGCGTAGACCGAGAAGCGGGAACGCGGATGGAAAGTTAAAAGACTCGGGTTTTGAGTCATAACTAAAAGACGACGAGATGATGTAATCAGAAATTTTGAATAAATTACGTTCAACTATTTTAAAGTTGAACGGGTTGAATAAAGAATGAAATTTGGCATTTATAAGCAATGAAATTCCATACGAACAAGTCAAACGAACTAAATATATGATGACGCTTGCTAAGGTAAGTAAGCGCGAATCGAATAAATAAAGGCGTGAAATATTAATGAACCTATGTAATGGGTTTAAAAAGAAATATAATTATGAACCGGGGAAACAGTGAGCTTAGAACAAACTGACGCGTAAGCAGCGTCAGAGATCATAATCGGAAAGTTAGTCCAAAAGTAAATAGATGAAGCCTTAGACTACGGTCAAGGCCAACTAAAGTTCAAAAAGCGAAAACAAATGATTCCAAACATAACAAGAGATGCCTTAAAGCTATATAAGTATATATACATTTGAATATAAATACGAATAAAAGGTGATCTACGGGATCATCATAACCTACGGGATTAAACGTAGTGTTAAGGTCTATGGGACCAAGAAGACCCTTGGGTCATAAGTAAAAAGAAAAGAAATGTTAACATCTCACCTTAAAAAGGTGAAAAATCTAAAGGAATAGCCTACGAGGCTAAGTAAAAGAACCTACGGGTCAGTTGAGTTAAATGTGGGAACTAATTTTAATTCCACGAATTAAATAATATCGGAAAGGAATAAATCCTCGGACTTAAAATTCCTAGAAGTAATAAAAGGATATAAGACAAGGTGAAGAGAAAACGTTAAACAAAAATCTAGTTTTAGCAAGAAACAACGTTTTAACAGATATGAATATTTTGAGATGAATTTGGAAGATGATTAATATTAAAGAATAAAGATCTTGACATCAATAAGTGTAAAACGATATATTCGAAAGAAACAACTTCGATAATGAAAAGTCGAAATAGACTTAAACAGGACGTGAGGTGATCACGGTCACAAAAGTGATATAGAATATAACGTGAGTTACAAGATATGAAATCATAAACACGCAAAAGGCCGATGACGGCAATATAGTAAACCCGGGTGATGGGGTATAATGTAACCAGTGACTAACAAGTTTAACCGCCAAAATAAATAATCACTGAAGATGACGGATCAAGCTGAAACTAACGGCCCACGAGGCCTTACATATAATAGACATACGTGTCAATATAAATGAAAACTTTTGATCAAAAGGAACGGGTGCCTTGAAAACGAAACTAGGTTCGTTTGATTAAACCAATGAACTACGTAAATAAGGTTTCGGGGACGAAACCTCTTTAAGGGGGTAGATTTGTAACACCCCGAAAACGGGTTTGGTAATCAAACCCCGTTAATACTAATACACGGGTAAAATACCGTTAGCGGTAAAAGTAACCCGATAAATATTAGGATTTAAATAAATAAACCTAATATTTAATAAAACGTGAATAAATGCTTCTAAGGAAATAAAGTTTATAAGAAGCCTGAGTTAACGGGACTTAAAATAAACTGAGTCATAATTTCCCCGAACCCACTAAGTTAACTAGGAATATTTAACCTAGTTGATAAGTGAGAATAGTGTTAGAAATAATTAGGTTGCAGCCTACTTAATAACTAACCAAACATGAGGGACCAAAGTTAGATATCTCGAAAATGGTTTTATAAAAAAAAAGAGAAAACAAACACACATATATGTGTGTGCGTACGTGAGAAGCCAGGAGCAAGCTCCCATGGAGCTCAACCCTAAAATTCAACAAAACCCTCAAATTGGAAGCTCATTCGAAGGCCAAATTCAGATTTGAATACATAGAAACGATCAACAAGTCAAGGGGATCGTAAGGTATGTCGAATTTCTAACATTCATGAAGTTGTGAAAATTAGTTAACTTTGCATGATGCGATCTATGCATGAATCGTAGAGACTATGGCCGAATTTATGAATTTATGATTGCTTAGAAACAAACCCTAAGTAGAAATTTGAAGTAAATTGCTATGATTCGAGTAAATTGATGATTTACCACTTTTAGACAAGTGGGTTTTGATTATGTAGTGAAGATGATGGTATACATATGTTTAAAATCGTCATAATGGATAGTTGAAGTTAGATACTTGAACAAATTATAAGTTTGAGTGAGAGCTTATGCATGACTTGAAGTGGGTTTTTGTATGATATGATGAAATTGGTAATTTTGTTCATTAAGTAGATGTATGAAATCGTGTAGTATATTAGTTCATATGAAGAACTTGATTTTTATAAGGTGTTGGGATGAATGCTAGTGATATGATGAACGGGTCTCACTTATAGATGAGAACCCTTAGTTCTTGTGAAATGAATGAATAAATTAGTCTTGATAATCGCTTGAACTAATTAAAGTGATTGAAATGTGATAAACTTGGTTAGAACTTTGGTTAAAACGGTGTCCTAAAGATAACGCCTACCGGGTAATTAAAGAATGCTAAAACTAGTTGATAAACTCGAATATGCAATTAGTATACTAATGGGCATTTGACTTTTAAAAAGTCAAACTGACCTACGATGTGATGAATGATAATTAGATATAAAAATGCGTAAGGTGGAATAATCGTACTCAGTCATGATTAAACTAACCACCTTGTGAATGATGAAATAATAGTTGGCGCTTAACAAGCTAGGTGAAGCTTGGGGAGAAAGCGGGTCAAACAAATCAAGTACGAGACGAAAAGTGCAAACCGGACAAGAGGTAAGTAAAGCTTACACCCTTTTGTAAGATATGCATTTAATTCTCGGTTACAATTACGGCAAAGTTTGTATTCGAACTTTGGTTCCGACACGAAGCGGTACGGGTCGGAATATATCAAAAATGCGAAATGGACATTTGGTCATAGATGACATATATAAAATGAATCTTTGAATGGCCACTTTGTAAGTAGGCCTAAATGAATAAAAACAAATGGAAAATGGTGATTTCGTCATGTATAAATGTATAAGGGTTGAAGTTTAAAACGACACCAATTGGCATAAGCCATGTTGGGTTAACGTGTACGAAACGGATTTAAAAGTCATAACTAAATGGTAAGGAATCCGAAATGACTTACTTAATAAAATGGTAAATAAATACCATTGGAATATAAGCGCAAAATGTTTGGTCATTTAGACTAAACGGGTCAAATGGCAATATTAATACCATTTGATAAATCACGACTAATAAGCACTTGTCGAGTCTTATGCTTACAGGAACAAAAGCGACTTACGAATTAGTGTTGTTATGAAATAACAAATTGTTGAAGCAAGGTATTAAAACGGGTCAATAGACTGACCCGAGCCAGGTACGCAAATATAAGGATGTAGTTAGAAGTGATATTTTGGTCAATTATTAGCGAAAGTCCTTCGTTACAAAAGAAGGACTAAAATTGACCAAAAAGCCCTTGAGGGGTAAATTGGGCAAACAACCTTTAAGAGTTGTTTAGAGATAAGCGTTTTGTTAAATGGAGTCCTTGGGATACGTATAAAAATGGGGATAGGATGTAAACTATTAGAAGCGTGGTTTAAAGCTTGCAAATGTTAAATACCCTTAACGGGTCAAAACAAGTATATATGCAAAATAGGTTAAGATTGCATAAGAAACCCGCGACTTGAAACTAATATAATAGGATATATCGAAAATATAAAGATCATAAGAATTTGGAATCAAACAAACATGTTGGTTTGATAAATGCATTAACGGGTTAAATTTCGTTAAAAAGGTAATGAGTCGAAGGCTTAGAAGTCTCAAAATTTATTATGTCGGATGTTAGATTTTAACTCCATATGATGGAGAATTAAATTATGGATGCATAGGAAAAACAATCGCGCAAAACGGACATCTAGATCAAAAGTTATGAAGCTTTGAAGTTAAAATTTCTATCGAAAACGGAGCTGGGCAACTGCAGCAACAAAGCTGCAACTTTCTGCCAAAAAGGGGGCTAGGTGGGGCGTCTAGCCCCCCCTGAATCCGAAAAATGTTCAATTTTGTTTGTTTGACCCATATAACTTGTTTAAGCTTGTTATTTAACTATCAAAACTAACTTTTAAGTTGGTTTTGATCATAGGTGATCGCCATGAGTGCCCGGATGAAGATCAAGCTTGAAGAAGAACCGAACACGATAAAGTTAAAAGCTTTCGCAAGGCGTTTCGTCCTATCTCTTAAACGACGAACTCAAATTCATTACGATGTACATAAACCTTTATTTGTAAAAGTTTTAAATTAACCGTATTTAGTAAAGTACATTTAATCATGATTACATGCTTATTTTCGTAAACTATACGAAAACCTTAAAATAATAACAAGGGTGTTACAAATAATAGTAATGAATACCTAATAACCTTACAAGAAAAGAAGTAACTTTTAAATATTTTATAAACTCTAATGAGAAAAGCATGACAGTCAATTTCATCCTTGATATCTCAAAACAAAGCATATCTCGACATAGTCGACAATCAATGAATATATATATATAACACGGATTAAAAAAGACAATGAAATCTGAACATAAGATAACTTATGTAAGACCAATATGAAAATAAATCGAATGTTTCTTAAATAGTTGTAGAGAAAAGAAATATTTTGACTCGTTCAACCCATTTTTATTTTAGCTTATTTTTAAATTGTAACCATTTTATCCCTTAAGTAGAAAAATGAAATTAGCGCGAACCAACTCCATTAAACAAAAGGCTTTAAAAGGCTAAAAGCCATGTAACCTTCACTGTGACTTTGAGAATTTCCATAGTGTGAGTGAGTTTAGTTTCTTCAACGTTTAATAAAGATTATTGTTGAAAATTATGGCAAATACCTTGTAAAAGTCAACAGAACCAACAATCTTGATAGCTGACTCATCATAGTTGGGGCAAGAATCGTTTTTCATTCCGTAAGATCCATCTGCATTTTCCAGAGTTGATTAAAAAATATAAAACATCTAGCCTTCCTATTAAAGAAAGACTTTGACTAAAGTGAAGTTTTAAATTACTTCCAGGGAAAAAACACAACAACACCACAAATAACATAATGTCTCATTGCCAACTTTTGTCGAGAATCCAATCGCCACACTTAACATAGGACCACTTGCTACTCTATAACTTTATAATATCCTATTCTCACATCTGCTTCAACCAAAAGCGTAACGAATCAATTACAAATACAACTATTTCGACTCATGAATAGCTAATAATAATCACTTACCTCAAATTCACCAAATGTTTGCAGCCTCTCTGGTATTTGCTCCATCCGATTCGAGAAAAACTAAAACAATGTAAATAAAATCAATAAACAAAAACAAAAACTAAATCAAGTCAACTCAAACACGATATATAGTTTTATATTCTCATCATCCATCTGGATGTATGTGAAATTGACGAAGAAGATACATAACCTCAGGGTCGCACTTCACCTTCTTTTCCATAACACAATTACCGACTAACACTTTCTTCTTCTTTCTTCCATTATTCTTCTTTCTTTTCACCGTCTCTGTTAATTTTATCTTTCTCTGAATGTAGGTTTGACTTTTTCAAACTGAAAAGGATATAAATATACCTCTCAATTAAGGTTGCAAATATGAACTGATAAAACTTGAGGCTCTCGTACCATTTAGACTAATGATGAGATGCCTTCAAACTAAATGGGCACGAATGTTACTTTCACACTATGGTTGTGAACGAAAAAAAATTTGTGATTGATGAAGGTGCCTAATGCTCTTGTTATCCAATCTGACCCATGATCCTTTTAACATATTTGACCAAGATGTCACTACAATTTGCATACTCTCAAAATGTAAAGGCAGCACAAAATACATCAGCTTCATATTATTAGGCTTCTTATTAATGTTTTATACCAGAAGTCCAGAACACCTTCTGCACCTGCCAATACCTCATCTCCAAGGTTCATTTAACGTGAAGTTAGTGTAAAATTCTTGCCACCTTCTCGTGTAGCATTATGAAATATACCCCCAACCCAGAAACAACAAACTCACTCCACATGGAAAAAGTGAACACTAACTGAAGTATTTACAAACACCAAACTCACACTAAATACACCCATTAGCTTGTTATTAAATACAATCTATTTTCCATGAACCTTTTTTGACACATTACTAAACCAACTGTTTTTTTTTCCGAAACAGACTCGACCCATTACTAAACACTCCATTATCTTCACAATTAAACACACAAGAATTAAACAACACACTTAATTCACAACCTACCACAATATTAACTTAGATCCATACCAAAACCACAATCCAAATCACTATTAACAATCCTTAGTCCTCACACATCTATAAACTTATCAAATTCAAATCTTGATCACAAACAATTACCATTATCGCCGATCAAATTAATCATGTAATCATAACTTGCTCGTGCTTGTGTCTGATGAGTGGCCATTCATTCTTTAATGCATCTACTACATCATCATATACAATTTCACCATATTACCATCCACTTGCACTGAAAAACAAATCACAAAAGCATACTTCATCTTAATACGGTATTACAGAATTCAAGCCGTATACATATATCATCATAAAAAATATGTTAAAGCTAAAACATTTCTCCTATACCATATATTCTTTAAAATAATTACTTTTAATATTATCATGTTACCTTATTTCTCAACCTCTGCCATTCTTCGCAAGTCTAATGGATTGTCATGTCCAAAACATTTTGCAAACTATGATCTCAGTATCTATACTTGAAGAAACACCACATCTAAATGACCTGAATCAATCTATATCTGGGGGTAGGGTTTCTGCATAAAATGGTTAATCCCCTCGTCGATGACTACTGAATACTACTTTGCCGGAATCACTGCAAAACAGAAAACCTCGTTAGCCTCGTCATGGGGAGAATGGGGGTTCTCTCCGTGATCACCCTCTGGCGTGAGAATAAGTACAGTGATCTGAAGAAGATAAAGTAGTAAGAGTTAAAGTTAGTGAGAGTGAATGGAAGACTTGTACCTGAATTCTCTTATTTATAGCCGAAGGTTTTGGCGCTCAAAATATAACAGAGAGGTTAGCGGAATCTTCTTTTCCGTTTACGGTTACCTTCCCATCCATGCACACGGATCATGAGTTGATCAACGGCCAAGGAGGTGCCACGTGGAAAGTGACTTAATCTAGATCTATATGTAAATCATGCCATCATAGTGGATTTAGATGAATGCTCTAGATGATGCCATGTCATATTCGGTTATAACCGAATGAGGCCATGCACGATGATCATTTAATGTTTCTAAAAGATCTACAGGTGTAAGCCTTTGATCAGTTGCCACGTGTCCAGTCTGTTATAACAGAAAGATTCCTTTTGCTCAAGTCCTTATTTCTTCATGCGCACGGAGATGTTTGAGACTTGTCTTTAGTCGTTAAGTCTTCAAGCTTAACTGTATCCTTGCGCTGGCCCGCGCAAGGATGCTAACCGAATATTTGCCCTTTCCTATCTCCGGCGCATGGTCATTCAGGATTTGAACTTACCAAATCTTATTTAGGTCAGCTGTGAGGGGTGCGCAAGGCCTACTTAAGATGATCTTGGAGTATAATCATGGTATGGTCCCCTGCGCCTGCGCATGTTTTTGGGACCATACCCCTTCAAGTCCCTCCAGTCCAGTGGTGCTCCTATGCGCAAATGGCAAGTAGGTAGAGCACTGGACTATAAAAAAGTGGATTGTGCGCTTTTACCGTTGAGAAGTAAACAAAGTTGCTTGGCGTAGGGTACCAATAAAACTTCTTGAAGAAGATATTTCTTTTCCTTCGAGATAAGGTTTCCATGATTTGAATTTTGAAAAAGCTGGTTTTTGACAGGCACGTTGGTGAAAGGGTACTGTGCAGATGATGACGTCTGACGGTTGTGACTGGCTGTCAACAGTGTCAGATGTCTTAGCATTAATGGAGCATCGTTAGTCGTGACTGTTACGCGCGCTTGAGGCTTGTAGCAGTTTCACCACTCGCCCTGTGCTGCCTTGGTTATCGCGTTTTCCTGAAAAGGGGTTTTACGATTCCAAGGTTATTAATTGCGATGGGTATATATACCCCATTGCCCCTTCGTCCCCAAGCACTTGCCTTCAAAATCCTTTAATCTTCTTCATGGTGTTTTCCTTTAAAAGGATCTGCAATCATTCTTTGTTTCACCATCCCCATGTCCACCAGTGAAAAACCAGAAACCCTTGCAGAAGAAGTGTCTTCATCTTTACCACCATTAAAATGGTCGAAAGATACCTTTAATGGACTTGTTACCAGTTTCAAGTTCCCAACCAGTTGGGGTGCTATCTACCCACAGGAAGGTCAAACGGCGGCACAAGCTCCGGCCGGTTATATCACACTCTTTTGGGAATACTTCGCCGACGGTAACTTCCGATTGCCGGTCACAAAATTTTTACTTGAAGTGCTAGGTTATTATTGGTTCCATTTATCGCAGTTACACCCAATGGGTATGGTTCGAATATGCCATTTTGAATTTCTCTGCCAATCAATTGGTATTGAACCGATGGTTGATCGATTCCTGGTGTTAATCAGCTGCACTATTCACTGGGGTTTTACTCATTTCAGTAATGTTCATCGGCAAAGAAAATTCTTCTTACACCTCGTAAATCATACCATGATTGGAAGCCAAAGTTCTTTTTCATCAAATCGGGGGTGATACCGGTGAAGATGGAGTTTTGAGGTGCAGATGAAATTCCATTAGAGACCCTGGAAGCTCCGGTTAATGAAATATGGTATCAAGTTATCAAGGAAATCCCCTCTATCCAACTGCCAGAAAGGGCGTTGGTTGCTGCAAAGATGAGCTTGTTGTGGAAAGCAAATCGTCGTGATAAGCCAGTATACGTAGAAGACAAAGCCAGTAAGTCATAAAAATCTTTTGCTTATATTGTATGAAATCATTTTTTATCAGTTGTTCTCCTGCAGGTGTTGCCTTGTATGTGGTGGCGTATAAGAAGGAGAAAAGAAAAATGACCACAGTTTAGTTGGATGCCAGTGAGAAGCCATGGTACCACCAGATTGTGGGGAACTTTGTGCTTCCCAAATATGAAGACCTGCAGGCGCAACCTGCTGCTGGTGTTGGTAAGATCCTCTTTGTGACAAATGGCAATAAACCGGCAATTCCGTACAAACTAATCACTATTTTATTTACATAATCTCATGCATTTAGCGTAATTTAATTACGTAACAGTGTCTTTAATTGGATAACAAGGTTAGGACAAGGAAACAATGCTAAAACATATGTTTGTTTTCGCCACGTTGCGAAATCAGGCAAACAATGTCCTAAAAGTGTTGGTAGAAAGTGCCACGTGCACTATTCACGGTTACATCATGCCAGCAAACCGTGAAATCAGACCGAAACATTGAAAAATGACACTCGGATAACATAACTGAGTCCATTTATATAAGAAAACATTATTATGAAAGCATATCTTGCAAAGAAACAAGACTTTCCGGTATAACGCCCTAATCTCAAAAATGTCCGTTTCGGCTTAAAATGTAGCATTTTTAACGTGTCCGAACCTATAACAAAGCATTTCCGGGACTTCAGAATAATGTCAATTGATGAAAAACACACTAAAACAATAAGATGATATCAACAGAATGTTCATAATCACAAGTTTCCGGTATTACATCGCTTTGCACTAAAATAGTTCGTTAGCGAACCGACGAACTAGTAAGCGATATTTCCGTCATCGTAGCAACCAAATGACAACTCTAGTGAACTAGTTAAGCCAAATTTGGAACTCGGAATTTCTTCATACATCACTTAGACGTGAAATAACAACTTGCGACAACGTCCGTCAGTACGCCACAAAAGTGCCGTAAATCCACCGACGACCGAACGAAAGGCATCCAAGGTATCAAAACATGATTTTCACTAGTTTAGTGATCTAGTTAATAATAATTATCATCCTAGTTTATTAATTACCCTCTAATGGTGTAATTAAACCTCTAATCACCATACTTTGGTTAATTACCAAAATATCTAGATTTTCAATAACTTTTATAAAAAGTTACACTTTACCCCCCCTAATTTATATAAAATTGGTCAAGTGGGTCCCATCCACATTAATTTTGTTGAAGTTTACAAGTCTTGGAGGCATGGCACATGTAGTTGTTGTTGAAAATCATATGCTTACACCATTCCTTTTTAATTACCATCTTATCATTCCATCCATCAATTATCAAAAAAAAAAAAAAAAAAAAAAATTGCAAAGGAACCTCCCTTGTTCCCTTTCACTTTCGGCAGCCACAACAACATTCAAGAACACCTTCATTTTCACTTCTAAAACACCCCATTTTCACTAAATCTAAGCCTTACTAGATCATCCATCCATGGTTTAAGCTTGGGGCATTATGTGGAGCACTTTTGGAGCTTAATTTCTTCTTATTTTCTTGTCTAACTAGTGCAATCTTGTAAGATCTCTAACCATTATTTTTAAGCTCCATATTATTAGTAGATTATTATTGTACAAGTTGATGATCTTGAGTTTAAAGTTTAACATAATCAAAAACCCTAATCACAAAGCTAATAAACACTAAATATGAATATATTATGCGTTGATTTATGTTGTTTAGTTTTAATATGTTCATGTGTTCATGATGATTATGTTATTTTTGTTAATATTAGTGAGTTAAAGCTTATATTTATGATGATCATGTTGTTAATATCATGTAGTATTTTATATTTGTGTTCATCTTACCATGATGAACATAAATATATGATTTAAACATGAATATGTTTAAATCTTGTAAGATCATCATACTCACTTCCATGAACTAATTATGTATTTAAAAGATTTCATAAAGAAACAAGAGTTTAAAAGGGGTTTACAACCTAATCTTGGAAGATTAGTAGACTTTGATTTTACAAGACTAGTTAAAAGACTTGATTATTACTAAATATCATCATAAAAAGCCTTGTAATCAAAGGTGTTAAAGGGTGAAACTTGATTTGAAGTTATTGCAAAAATGATTTATTTAACAGTCTAGCAAAAATATGAAAATTATTTGTCATAATCAAGTTGTTAAAATACACTTGTTAAGTTCATGGAAATGAGGGATTAAAGTGTATATTATCATGTAAGTAAAGTTGAGGTATTGAAAATTTGATTGGAGAATTGATTATTGATTTAAACGCGTTTTTGTAACGTGGGAAACGTCATAGTTTAGGGGAAACTATGGCGAATTTTTCTAAAAATCTAATCGCGATTAAAGAGGGGATTAACAAGGTTAAACGCGATTAGTGGTCCTAAACGTCGTTATGGAAACTTTGATAGGAATATTTAAGGTTTAAATATTCAAGAAGTTCTTATGAACTTAAACTTATATTTTTATAAAAATAAATGGGTAAAAATAAATGGGTAAAAATATAACAATGTGTAAATGTAATTTTTGGTAAGAAAAATTGTATATTTTCGGAAACTTGCTAAGTGCTTGCAATGTGTGCTATATATGTGTATGTGTTAGATACCTAAAGGATGACCAAAATAAATACACATACATGTTCCTACATGGTCCAAGAAATGCTAGTAAAATCGGACAATTAAATAAAATGGTTGAAATGGAAATGCATAACACTTGATGACGACAATTTGGGCGTATCGACATCGTAAACAAGTTACTACAATGTCGAGTCTAAAAATAACATATTTTTAGACACTAAAGCGAACGCATAACTAAGTGGTCAAAAACAAGAATCCGGAAAGTTGAAAACTATAAAAATTACCAAGTATTTTCATGTGAAAAACGAACTTATTAAGTTACATGCTTGGTAAATTTTTGGTAAAAATTGCAAGAGTATATTTAATGGACTCACTAGGATTAGATTTGGGCTAGACCCAAATTACTAAAAACTAGGGCTAGGCCCAATGACAGTAAAACTAGGGCTAGGCCCAATGACATTAAAAACTAGGGCTAGGCCCAATAACAAGAAAACTAGGGCTAGGCCCAATAACAATGAAACGTGGGTTAAGCCCAATGACATAGGTTCGAAGCCGTTCGCATATAATTCAATACGTATAGAATACATGAATACACATAACAATCGAGCGAGTAAACTATCAACGCTCTAAAATACAAAGTTGTTCCAAAGATGACAAACGAGAACATAATAAAGAATTCAAGATGAACAACTTGTACGAGGTCCGAAAGACCTAGTGTCTAACGAGATTAGTACACATGTAGGTTATTGACACGTACGGACGCTCACTTCGATATCATAATACACGGAATGCAAACTTGTGAGTTCATGTCCCTCCTTTCACTGTTTTCAATGTTTTGTCTTCAAAAACATCGAGGGGAAATACATGCTAAAACTATTGGTATGTTAGTTACGGAGTAGATGACATGATCAATGTGCATAAGTAGGGAAACAACATTAGTAACCATTAATCACTTAGTGACCAAGGTGCAAAAGGTGTAGATCTATTGGGCTTGAGGCATGCCCCACTCCTGGTTGGTATACCCTGGAGTGCTTTTGTGATCCCAATGATGACAAAGTGTTCTCGGTTTGGTTATTTGCTTATGGTACATTATGTCAGGGGGCTCGCTACTCACTGATAGATCCTTAACAGACTCCATGAATGAATCAGAACATACCATGATTACAAGATCTCATTTTCATGAATACTACGATTACAAGATTTCATTTTCATGAATACTACGATGACAAGGGTTCATTTTCATGAATACTACGATTCCAAGATCTCATTTTCATGAATACTACGAATACAAGATTTAATTTTCATGAATACTACGATTTCATATGATAACATAAACTGCATGAACTCGCTCAACTTTTGTTGACTTTTTAAAACTACATGTATTTCAGGAAACAAGTCTTGAGCCGGTGATACACGATTGGACGCAATGATTACCTTTCTTACGTCACACACAATACGCTTCCGCTACTAGAAGGGTGTGACAGATTGGTATCAGAGCTCCGATTGTAGTGAACCGGGGACAAACTTTTATAAAGTTTGGTCTACAATCACCAAGGGCTCTCACATGAAAACAAAGCCGATAACAATACACAAATGATTTCAAAAGTATGAAAAAAATGATAAAAGGTTTTCATTGTGTCATGATAACATGAGGATCTATCACGCGAGCTCAATCTTAAGTAACGGATATGGATCAATACATGTTTAGTCTATAAGGAATAAACTCGAAACACTAGGAATTACATGTGAAACACGAGAACAAAAATAACATGAGATTTAGTGATTATATATATAATGTATTTATATATGTGTTGTACGGAATATTTTGCCATAAACGAAAATAACTTCGACTACGAATCCTATTATTACACTTGACTCATGCGATGAGAATGACGACCTCGCGTCTATTACGAAGCTTATGGCGGGCGTGGTCCCTGAGAGAGACCCTAAAGCATTGATCCCATGGAAGATGGTTGTTTTCCCTCGGATGGTATATGTCCGGCTTTGGTAGTGACGACGAGACGAAGGTGGCGGCCTTGGATAACAACCCTACTAGTGGGACGAGGTCCCTGAGCCTCATACTAATCGTGATTGATGACACTCTCGTCCAGACAAGGAAGATGAAGTACTCATCTTAAAGGTTCCCCTCCAGTTATTATTATTACGGATTCTTTTTATTCCTATTTCGGCTAACATTGTGCCCTTTCACGAATAATGACAATGGGCGTTAGCATGTGGACCATCACGAAGGTCCCTTCTGTGTTAAAAGTATATAGACAATAGTGTCCTCTATTTGACTGATCGACTGCTTGAACGAGGGAATGCTAGGGTGACCATACAAGACAATTTATTATTACGGGGGCCCACGTAATAACAACTTGTAGTGTATGGGAATCCTGGTGAGCTCTGCGGGTCAAGCTAATGATTACTAGCCATAAGAAATTCCTAAGTTGTTCAAGTTTTTATCTTGTGGAACACTAACCGGAACGGTTACTATAACACTCTATGATACAGGAAAACTACACGTATTTATTGCACTTAACATTCGATCTATAACACGAGTCGTTTGAGAGTAGTCATCGAAAGCAAACAAAACTCGGTAGCCACTCATGGAGGAGTTTTCCTCAACAGTCTCGAAATTCCGGTACATGGGTTGGTTCTTTGGTGTCTATGACACCTTACCTTATCTTAGTCATTGGAAATGATTACATTCAACTCTGTCGTTTGAGATTTGTCTTATTCCAAAGGATGATATGGCATGAGCCATACTGCAACTCCTTCATTGTATTATTCGACATCTATGGAAATTATAACAATTTTGTCGAAGCTCGTGGAGCTCAAGGAGTATCAACGTATTCGTCACACGGGCTAGTGCGGCGAAGGATTTTTCCTACTTTGGGCGATCGAGATCCAGGAAGTATGGGATACACGTTGTAAAAATTGGAGACGACTGTTTGATTTCTCCTCCTCAACGAATTACCTCTTTTCCCACTTAGGCATATGGCCAATACACGCAAGAAGTACTACGCATTTTGGATTGCGATTATTCATATTATCATGGTTTCAAACATGTATGAATAATGAGAGCTTGAGGTTTCCATGACCAATTATTTTCTTGATTCTTAGGTGCATGGTAGGCTATATCTGTCCAAATAAAAGCCTAGACCCCATGATACTATGTATCGGAAACAACGTGGCGTTGACAAGAAAATCTACGCCTAGAAGAGGGTCAGTTAATTAGCGCCCTACTATTAAAGTTGAACTAGAGGTCATATGGAACAACATGAGGTTGTCGAGTCGACACTAGTGATGGTACTGATGGTACCGGTAGTTCAAGTGGTTCAAATCCCGATGGGACGAGAACGAGTGGCAATGCCACACTTGGAGATGCAATCACACCAGATTTTAATCCTAAGGCTTTTCCGGATTATAAGCCGCGAGACCTCATTGATACGAAAGGTGCGTTGAGTTCTATCCGCCAGATAAAGACAAGGAAGTCAGTTAACCTTGCTAATAAATGTACTCCTAAGTAAACGTTTTGGTAAACGAATAGCCTTCTGTTGAATGAGGCGTTAACTTGGTGGAATCACCAGGTGCAAATTATAGGAAGTAATACCGTAAGGAGGTTGTCGTGGGAAGAACTCAAAAATCTTAAGCGAGAAGAGTATTGCTCGCTAGTGGAAAAATTCCAAGATTGGGAACCGAGCTCTAGAACTCAATCATGATTAGAGCTAATGTTATTAGTTACCCCGACGCCTCTACAATCTGTCAAGGATTGATTGAATATTGGATAACACTCGAATCCAAACGCACTGAGCGCTACATTTGGGGTTTAGCCCTGAGATCCGAATCATGATCACATCATGTCACCCTACCTAGATTTATTTTCAAGTAACTCTCTCAGTTAGTCTCACCAAGGATGTGGTGAGGATGGGGGACTACCCAAGGAGGGTGTTAAGAGAAAGAGAAATCCCGTGACAAGCAAAGCGAAGGCGATTACTGCCATAATCGATGCTCGCATTAAGAAGTATGCTAATAACTTGACAAAATTCGGAATGAGATAGGTGAAACTTTCATCATGAGGGCACTTGCAAAAGTGACAAGAGTAGCAGTGTGGTGAGACTTGGCACAAAACAAGAACTAATGAGTTATTTATATTCAAGAAAGAACAAGGAGGTTTTAACTGTGGCAAAGAGATCACTACAATCATGAATGTCTAAGGACGAATCAAGCAAGTGAATGAGTGTGTGTATGAGTAGAACTATGGATACTCCACAAAAGTTCCAATGTGCCATGGGTATGTCCTACTTTACAACCAGAATGTATCAATTCTTTGGATATCAACATCGGCTTAACTCAGTATCTTTAGATACTAAGCATATACATGAATTAGAATCATGTAGGTTAGACATGTCTTACTCTATCAAGTTAGCTAATGGGGAATTAGCGGAGTCATGTGAAGTCATTTAGGGTCACCGATACGGTCCCTATCAACCGACAAGTTACATCCATTTTTGTTCTATACCAATGTCAGTATTAGCTTCATCCCCATAAAATTCAAAGTATGCTTGGCCGAGTCAAGTAAACAAGACGTCGTCCCATTCAATAGGATTGACCAATGGTAAATTAGTCAAGTCAGGAAAGACATCAAAGGATGCACACTCAAACTTGGAGCACGAAAATTCAGTAACGACTTTTCACTCATTCAATTAGGTTGTTACGACTTAAACTTCTGGCATAGACTGGTGGGCCGACAACCGAGCAGAAGTAGTTGTGCTGCGAAAACTATTATTCTTTTTCCTTCTGTCTGACGAGAGAACATATTTTGGTACACGGAGAGAAACATGACACACGGCTGCTGACTAACAACTGCATGAAGGCACGGAGGAGTCTGAGAACAGGATGCATCGCCTTTCTTGTCCATGTGGTCGACAAGAAGGCCGAGTAGCGCAAGGTGGAAGACATCCCTGTGGTAAGGGAATACCCTGAAGTCTTTCCAGAAGACTTGCCGGGACTACCTCCGCAGCGACAAGTCGAATTCAGTATCGATCTTGTGCTAGGAGCTGCACCGGTGGCGAAAGCTTCATATAGACTTGCACACTCAAAGATGCAGGAATTTTCTACTCAGCTTCAGGAATTGTTTGACAAAGGATTCAATAGACCGAGTTTCTCACCTTGGGGAGCTCCGGTGCTATTTGTCAAGAAGAAAGACGGAACCTTTCGGATGTGTATAGATTACCGAGAACTGAACAAGTTAACCATAAAGAACCGGTATCCTTTACCAAGGATCGACGATTTGTTCGATCAGTTGCAAGATTCCAGCTTCTATTCCAAGATCGATCTAAGATCTAGATACCATCAACTAAGAATTCAAGAGGAAAGCATTCCTAAGATAGCGTTTAGGACTTTTTATGGGCAATACTAGTTCTTTGTTATGCCCTTTGACTTAACAAACGCTCCCACCGTGTTCATGGAATTGATGAATCGGGTATGTGAGCCATATCTCGACAAGTTCGTGATCGTATTCATTGATGACATTTTAATATACTCACGAACCGAGGCGGAACATGAACAACACTTGAGAACTATCCGGGAGCTACTTAAGAAAGAACACTTGTATGCCAAATTCTCAAATGCGAATTTTGGATTCGCGAGGTCCAATTTCTCGGTCATGTGGTGAACGAGAACGGAATACAAGTGGATCCAGCAAAAATAGAGGCCATAAAGAACTGGAACACTCTAAAAACCCCAACGGAAGTAGGACAATTTCTAGGCTTAGCGGGATACTATCATAGATTCATTGGGAATTTTTCCAAAATTGCTTAACCGCTAACCTCGCTCACTCAAAAGGATAGAAAGTTCGGTTGGGGTGAAAAAAACAAGAAACGGAATTCCAATTACTTAAGGATAAACTATGCCAAGCGCCAGTCTTATCACTCCCTGACGGTACCGATGACTTCGTGGTGTACTGTGATGCAACGCTTTAAGGCTTGGGGTGCTTGTTAATGCAACGTGAAAAAGTCATCGCGTACTCGTTGTGACAGTTAAGAGTTCATGAAAATAACTATACCACTCATGACCTGGAATTAGGCGCAGTGGTATTTGCTTTAAAGATTTGGCACCATTATCGTTATGGTACTAAGTGTACCATATTCACAGACCATAAAAGTCTTCAACATATATTCAATCATAAAGAATTAAACATGCGCCAGCGGCGATGGGTAGAATTGTTGAATGACTATGACTGTGAAATCAAGTACCATCCGGGCAAAGCAAATGTTGTGGCGGATGCTTTGAGCCGGAAAGAGCGAGTCAAAACTTTACGAGTACGAACTTTAGAGTTAACCATTTAGATGAACTTCACTACTCGTGTGCACGATGCACAACTAGAAGCTCTAAAGACGGAGAACATTGAAGCAGAATCCTTGCGAGGATTAGAGAAACAACTGGAAGAGATCAAAGATGGCACAATGTACTTCTTGGGAAGAATCTGGATTCCTTACTTTGGCGGATTGCGAGACTTAGTGTTGGATGAAGCACAAAAGTCAAAATATTCAATACATCCCGGATCTGATAAGATGTATCAGGATGTAAAGGAATATTACTGGTGGCCTAATCTCAAAGGAGATATTGCGACCTACATTGGGAAATGCCTAACTTGTGCAAAGGTCAAGGTCGAGTATCAAAAGCCATCTGGACTATTACAACAACCCGAGATTCCCGTTTGGAAATGGGAACATATATCAATGGATTTCATTACAGGACTCCCAGGATCTCTCGAGGTCATGACATGATTTGGGTTATCGTCGATCGATTAACCAAGTCAGCTCACTTCTTGCCAATTCGCGAGAAAGACAGTACCGCGAAGTTAGCCGAAATCTACCTCAACGAGATTGTGGCACGTCATGGAGTGCCCATTTCGATAATCTCGGATCGTGATGGTCGCTTTGTGTCAAGAATATGGCAATCATTTCAAGAATCGCTTGGATCTCGTCTGGATCTGAGCACAGCATTTCATCCGCAAACCGATGGACAAAGCGAACGAACCATCCAAACGTTGGAAGACATGCTTCGCGCCTGTGTGATGGATTTGGGCGGAAACTGGGATAATCATTTACCGCTGGTAGAGTTCTCATATAATAACAATTATCACACAAGCATTAAAGCCGCCCCATTCGAAGCACTATACGGACGGAAGTGCCGATCACCGCTGTGTTGGGCGGAAGTCGGAGATAAACAACTCATTGGCCCTGAACTAGTCCAAGAGACTACGGACAAGATAGCAAAGATACGAGACCGTATCAAAGCGGCTCGTGACAGACAGAAGAGCTACGCGAACCAAAGACGTAAACCATTATCCTTCAAGGTTGGAGACAAAGTCTTACTAAAAGTCTCACCTTGGAAAGGCGTAGCTAGATTCGGGAAACGCGGAAAACTAAACCCGAGATACATTGGGCCATTTGAAATTCTAGAAAAGATCGGTACCGTCGCGTACAAGTTGAAACTGCCAGAAGAACTCAGTAACGTACATGACACATTTCATGTGTCGAATCTTAAGAAAAGTCCAACAAATGAAAACAGTTATCATCCTAGCGGATGGAATTCACGTAGACGACAAACTCCAGTTTACCGAAGAACCTGTTTAGGTTATGGACTGGAAAGTCCACGAGACAAGAATAAGTCGTATTAAACTAGTAAAGGTCCGCTGGAACTCACGTCACGAACCCGAGAATACATGGGAACGTGGAGTTCAGATCAATACAAAGTACCCCTCCACCTGGTCGAGAAGAGTCCTTTAAAGGATAACTCAATGTGAATTTCGGGACGAAATTCTTTTTAACAGGGGGAGAATGTGACAAATGGCAATAAACCGGCAATTCCGTACAAACTAATCACTATTTTATTTACATAATCTCATGCATTTAGCGTAATTTAATTACGTAACAGTGTCTTTAATTGGATAACAAGGTTAGGACAAGTAAACAATGCTAAAACATATGTTGGTTTTCGCCACGTTGCGAAATCAGGCAAACAATGTCCTAAAAGTGTTGGTAGAAAGTGCCACGTGCACTATTCACGGTTACATCATGCCAGCAAACCGTGAAATCAGACCGAAACACTGAAAAATGACACTCGGATAACATAACTGAGTCCATTTATATAAGAAAACATTATTATGAAAGCATATCTTGCAAAGAAACAAGACTTTCCGGTATAACGCCCTAATCTCAAAAATGTTCGTTTCGGCTTAAAATGTAGCATTTTTAACGTGTCCGAACCTATAACAAAGCATTTCCGGGACTTCAAAATAATGTCAATTGATGAAAAACACACTAAAACAATAAGATGATATCAACAGAATGTTCATAATCACATGTTTCCGGTATTACATCGCTTTGCACTAAAATAGTTCGTTAGCGAACCGACGAACTAGTAAGTGATATTTCCGTCATCGTAGCAACCAAATGACAACTCTAGTGAACTAGTTAAGCCAAATTTGGAACTCGGAATTTCTTCATACATCACTTAGACGTGAAATAACAACTTGCGACAACGTCCGTTAGTACGCCACAAAAGTGCCGTAAATCCACCGACGACCGAACGTAAGGCATCCAAGGTATCAAAACATGATTTTCACTAGTTTAGTGATCTAGTTAATAATAATTATCATCCTAGTTTATTAATTACCCTCTAATGGTGTAATTAAACCTCTAATCACCATACTTTGGTTAATTACCAAAATATCTAGATTTTCAATAACTTTTATAAAAAGTTACACTTTACCCCCCCTAATTTATATAAAATTGGTCAAGTGGGTCCCATCCACATTAATTTTGTTGATGTTTACAAGTCTTGGAGGCATGGCACATGTAGTTGTTGTTGAAAATCATATGCTTACACCATTCCTTTTTAATTACCATCTTATCATTCCATCCATCAATTATCAAAAAAAATAAAAATTGCAAAGGAACCTCCCTTGTTCCCTTTCACTTTCGGCAGCCACAACAACATTCAAGAACACCTTCATTTTCACTTCTAAAACACTCCATTTTCACTAAATCTAAGCCTTACTAGATCATCCATCCATGGTTTAAGCTTGGGGAATTATGTGGAGCACTTTTGGAGCTTAATTTCTTCTTATTTTCTTGTCTAACTAGTGCAATCTTGTAAGATCTCTAACCATTATTTTTAAGCTCCATATTATTAGTAGATTATTATTGTACAACTTGATGATCTTGAATTTAAAGTTTAACATAATCAATAACCCTAAACACAAAGCTAATAAACACTAAATATGAATATATTATGCGTTGATTTATGTTGTTTAGTGTTAATATGTTCATGTGTTCATGATGATTATGTTATTTTTGTTAATATTAGTGAGTTAAAGCTTATGTTTATGATGATCATGTTGTTAATATCATGTAGTATTTTATATTTGTGTTCATCTTACCATGATGAACATAAATATATGATTTAAACATGAATATGTTTAAATCTTGTAAGATCATCATACTCACTTCCATGAACTAATTATGTATTTAAAAGATTTCATAAAGAAACAAGAGTTTAAAAGGGGTTTACAACCTAATCTTGGAAGATTAGTAGACTTTGATTTTACAAGACTAGTTAAAAGACTTGATTATTACTAAATATCATCATAAAAAGCCTTGTAATCAAAGGTGTTAAAGGGTGAAACTTGATTTGAAGTTATTGCAAAAATGATTTATTTAAAAGTCTAGCAAAAATATGAAAATTATTTGTCATAATCAAGTTGTTAAAATACACTTGTTAAGTTCATGGAAATGAGGGATTAAAGTGTATATTATCATGTAAGTAAAGTTGAGGTATTGAAAATTTGATTGGAGAATTGATTATTGATTTAAACGCGTTTTTGTAACGTGGGAAACGTCATAGTTTAGGGGAAACTATGGCGAATTTTTCTAAAAATCTAATCGCGATTAAAGAGGGGATTAAAGGGTGATTAACAAGGTTAAACGCGATTAGTGGTCCTAAACGTCGTTATGGAAACTTTGATAGGAATATTTAAGGTTTAAATATTCAAGAAGTTCTTATGAACTTAAACTTATATTTTTACAAAAATAAATGGGTAAAAATATAACAATGTGTAAATGTAATTTTTGGTAAGAAAAATTATATATTTTCGGAAACTTGCTAAGTGCTTGCAATGTGTGCTATATATGTGTATGTGTTAGATACCTAAAGGGTGACCAAAATAAATACACATACATGTTCCTACATGGTCCAAGAAATGATAGTAAAATCGGACAATTAAATAAAATGGCTGAAATGGAAATGCATAACACTTGATGACGACAATTTGGGCGTATCGACATCGTAAACAAGTTACTACAATGTCGAGTCTAAAAATAACATATTTTTAGACACTAAAGTGAACGCATAACTAAGTGGTCAAAAACAAGAATCCGGAAAGTCGAAAACTATAAAAATTACCAAGTATTTTCATGTGAAAAACGAACTTATTAAGTTACATGCTTGGTAAATTTTTGGTAAAAATTGCAAGAGTATATTTAATGGACTCACTAGGATTAGATTTGGGCTAGACCCAAATTACTAAAAACTAGGGCTAGGCCCAATGACAGTAAAACTAGGGCTAGGCCCAATGACATTAAAAACTAGGGCTAGGCCCAATAACAAGAAAACTAGGGCTAGGCCCAATAACAATGAAACGTGGGTTAAGCCCAATGACATAGGTTCGAAGCCGTTCGCATATAATTCAATACGTATAAAATACATGAATACACATAACAATCGAGCGAGTAAACTATCAACGCTCTAAAATACAAAGTTGTTCCAAAGATGACAAACGAGAACATAATAAAGAATTCAAGATGAACAACTTGTACGAGGTCCGAAAGACATTAGTACACATGTAGCTTATTGACACGTACGGACGCTCACTTCGATATCATAATACACGGAATGCAAACTTGTGAGTTCATGTCCCTCCTTTCACTGTTTTCAATGTTTTGTTTTCAAAAACATCGAGGGGAAATACATGCTAAAACTATTGGTATGTTAGTTACGGAGTAGATGACATGATCAATGTGCATAAGTAGGGAAACAACATTAGTAACCATTAATCACTTAGTGACCAAGGTGCAAAAGGTGTAGATCTATTGGGCTTGAGGCATGCCCCACTCCTGGTTGGTATACCCTGGAGTGCTTTTGTGATCCCAATGATGACAAAGTGTTCTCGGTTTGGTTATTTGCTTATGGTACATTATGTCAGGGGGCTTGCTACCCACTGATAGATCCTTAACAGACTCCATGAATGAATCAGAACATACCATGATTACAAGATCTCATTTTCATGAATACTAGATTACAAGATTTCATTTTCATGAATACTACGATGACAAGGGTTCATTTTCATGAATACTACGATTACAAGATCTCATTTTCATGAATACTACGAATACAAGATTTAATTTTCATGAATACTACGATTTCATATGATAACATAAACTGCATGAACTCGCTCAAGTTTTGTTGACTTTTTAAAACTACATGTATTTCAGGAAACAAGTCTTGAGCCGGTGATACACGATTGGACACAATGATTACCTTTCTTACGTCACACACAATACGCCTCCGCTACTAGCAGAGTGTGACACTCTTTTTACATCTCTTGTGTAATATTGCAATATTACTCTTTGCTGATGTTGCGCTATGGGTAATATTGCAATATGACTTATCTTCCTTTGGTTAGGTGAGTTGATAAGTTTAGGCGTAGGCCCTGAGTCAAAGAAGAAGAAGCGTATAACTACTACCACCGTTGCGCCCAAGAAAGCAGATATGCCAAAGGCAGATAAACCGAAGGCGGAGAAGAAAAAAGGTATGCGCCTTGTATCTGACTCTAGGTGTGATTACATAGTGGTGTCTGGCTCATTAGAGGGTCTTGCGCTTGTAGCAGTGAAAAAACCTAAGGCAGAGCCTCAAGATACGGCGGACATCCCAGCATCGAATCTGGACGATCCGATTGATCTGGAGTCTAGTCCTGAGCCCTTATTAAGAAAGAAAGCTGAGAAGCGGAAAAAACCTGAAGGCGGGGCTGTGGCGCAACCTGCGAAGAAGATGGCCCGGAGAAGAATTGGTAAGAAGGGTGATCTGGACGCCCTTGCTGTAAAACTTTCACCAGGTGAGTTTTTTTTTTCCAGGTTTTCACCCATGTTGCATAATAGAGTAACCTTGTAAATTTCATGCAGATAAAACTGGTGCCTAAAGTCATGCGGAGAGTCTGTTTTCGTTTCCTAAAGATCGTGTTCTGTCCCCCCCCCCCCCGAGCTCCACAAGGAAAACTTAGAGGGTGAGAAATTTGTAGAAGCGAAGTTGAAATCAACTGATGTTGATCAAGCCAAACCAGCTTCTCCTAAAGTTGTGACGGTTGCGCAGGGACCTGAGAAGAAAAAGTCTATTGTTAAAGATGAGCCACCTGTGGTGACTGTTCCTTCCACCTCTGCGCCTTCTTCCGAGCTTCCAAAGGATAATGTTCAAAGTACTCAAGAAAATGTTGAACATCAAGCATTTGTTATTAATGGTGTAGAAGAAGAATCTCCTATCTGCCCAGATGAGACTCCGGGTGATTATTACTGTAGGACATACACCGAGAAAAGAGCTTCTGACCTCCATGCGCCTGTCTGAAAACTAAAGCAAGGCGACACTTTCTCTGACTGGAAAATGTGCCGAGATTGGTTCCAAGGTGCCTTTCCCCCTGCTGAGATTAAGTTTCAAGAAGAACAAACACATGAACGTACATATCGGAAATATCTTCAAGAAACTGCTAGCTCAACCTCCACTACTCAGAGGATTGTGCGTGAGTGGCATAGTATGTAGAAAGGATGGGATGCTGTTGAAGCTTCTAAGAAGGAAGTTGCTAAAGAGAAGGCGCAGGTGGCTGCTTTGAGAGCTAAACTTGAAGCTGATAAGGCCAAATTTGAAGATGATCAAAAAACAGAATAATGGTCCGCCATGGGATGGCAAAAGAAAGCTGAGGCCGAAGTTGCTGTACTTGCGGAGGAGCGCAAGCGATGGAAAGAGGCTTGCGAGAGGTATAATAATGAAAAGAGAACTCTTTGAAACAAAGTGGTAAATCTTAAGGCGAAGATTGAGAGATTGAAGAAGGAGAAAGCTGATGCGGAAGCTGCCCGGGATGAAGCCCGGTCTCACCGAGAGCAGAGCGAACAAAGAGAGGTAGAAACTTGTGCAACTCTTGCCCTTAGAAATAAAGAGATTGCGGAACTTACCTCTTTACTACTTGATTAGGAACAAACGAAAATAGAACTTGATTATGTGAAGAAAGACTTGAAACTTGCGCAAGTGGAGAAAGCTGAAGTATAGCGCCGCCTCTCCGAAACTGAAGAGAAACTTGAAGGTGCTGAAACAACTAGGGTGACGGCGGAGAGCTTGATTGAACCATTAACGAACAATATGTTATGGTTGCAACATCATGGGATTATAAATGTAAGTGTCTCAAACCCTTTTGTATCTTTTTGAACAAGCTTACACGTAAACTTATTTTCTGATTTTTGCCTGCACAGGTTGCGAACTCGATTCTGAACTCTGGAGAGTTGGATGAATCAGTTCCCAAGCTAATGGTGACTGCGCGCCATGGTGGCTACGCGCAAGGGTATGAAGAATGTTCTCTGCATGTCAAAAACGCCTTGAAAGTAGATTGGGATACCAGCCGGTCTGCCACTTGCGGGGTTAACACTAACGCGACTTTTGCTGCTGCTAAAGACGAATATAACAATCTCCGTGTGCCTGTGATGGATCTGGTAACCGATGTGATGCAACAAGAGAATTATGTGGACCGGCTGAAGGAAATCTTTCCAGATGAAGTAGAGACCTCAGATGATGAAGACCTAGATTAGGTAGTTGCAACTTGTGAAAGTTGCCTTTGTATTGAACTTGTTGGGACGTTGATTCCCTTTTGTAATAGTTTTGTTAATGCGCCTATGCGCATGTAACTTCTTGTTAATATACCATATGTTTTGATTACAATATTTGCATGAGTACAATTGCTTTGTTTAGGTGAGACAAATAAAGATGGTATAAAGCTCATGTGTGAACATAGGACCAGACCTAGCGCTGTAACTTGTGACTGCAGGCTGTTCATGAGACTTGTTTTAGAATCACCATAGTGTTTTTGTTCTTACCAAAAGTAATATTTATAACAAAGTATAAAAAGGCACAATGTAAGTAACAATCTTTGTATTATAGTTGATAGGGCGCAGAGGCCAATAAGTACAAAGATGTTAAGATTACACTAGAGAATAAATACAATGACTAATGTTGTTGCGCATGTAAGTAACGATCCTTGAACTATTCTTTGATAAGGCGCATGAAGCCTATCAAATATAAAGGATGTTAAGATTACATATAGCATCGGCGCAACTGCTGCGCGTTCCATGTCCGGGGGACATCAGTTCCATCTAATCTTCGCAATGTATAAGCTCCTTTCCCAAGGACCTCGTTGATCACATACGTCCCTTCCCACTTGGGCGCAAGATTCCTAGGGCGTTCAATATTTGAAGCTTCATTATCTCTTAACACAAAATCCCCTGGTAAGAAGGTACATACGCGGACCTGCGTGTTAAAATACTTTTCTAACTTTGACTTGTACTTGGCCTCGTTTATAGCAGCATTTTCACGTCTTTCTTCTAAGAGGTCCAAATCAAGCCTTCGTTCTTGCTCGTTGTTCTGTTTTTCCATGGCCAGCATGCGCGGTGAAGGAAGGCCAATTTCAGCAGGGATTACGACTTCCGTTCCATAAACAAGACTAAACGGAGTCTCACCGGTGCTGGTTTTTGGCATAGTGCGATGAGCCTAGAAAATACTAGGCAGCTCATCCACCCAGCCTCTTCGCGCCGTTCCCAATCTTGCTTTGATTCCATCGACAATTTGCTTATTGATACTTTCGACTTGGCCATTGGCTTGTGGATGCGCCACATAAGCAAAAGTGTGTTCAATGCGCATCTCTTTCATCCACTTTTGTAAATTTTCAAATGCAAAGTTAGTACCATTATCCATGATGATGCGTAGTGGCAGGCCAAAACGACATATAATATGTTCCCAAATAAACTTCCGGATGACCATTGCAGTGGTTGAAGCCAAAGGTTTTGTCTCTACCCATTAGTAAAGTAATCGACAGCCACTATAATGAATTTCACAGCGCCTGACGCATCCGGAAATGGACCCACCAAATCAATTGCCCACTGCTGAAAAGACCATGCCGTCGTTACCAGGACCAACTGATTTTTTGGGCGTAGGGTTTTTGTAGCATGGCGTTGGCATGATACGCATTTACGTAGAGTTTCCATAACATCCAAGTGCATACCATGCCAATAATACCATGCGTTCATGATTTTTGCAACAACCATGCACGTACCGGTATGTATTCCACATAACCCATCATGAATTTCTCGAACCAGTTATTGCGCATCTTGTTTATCAACACAGTGTAAAAGAGGACCCATATACGACTTCCTGTACAAAATTCCATCTGACATTTCATAATTCAACACCTTGTTTTGAATTTTTCTTGCATCCGCCTTCCCTTCTGGAAGAGACCCGTGTTGTAGAAACATAATAATTGGAGACATCCAAGATGGATTCCCAATCTCTACTAGGTTCACCTGGCGTAATGGTACGGATGGGTTCGTGAGCACTTCAATGCACACTTCTTTAGCTAAATGCTTGAAACTTGTGGCTGCCAACTTGCTAAGCGCATCCGCATGTTTGTTTTTACTGCAATTGATATGGATTACTTTGAAGGTTTGAAACTTAGCAATTAGAGATTTCGCCTGTTCAAGGTATAGAGCAATTGTTTAACCCTTTGCATCATAGAGACCGTTGATCTGTCCAGCGACTAACAAGGAATCAACGTGCGCCTCCAGATTTTTTGCTCCCATTTTTATTGCTAAACGAAGTCCTGCAAGGAAAGCTTCGTATTCAGCTTCATTATTGGTGCTCTTGAAATCCAATATGATGGCATATGTAAACTCATGATTATCGGGACTGATTAACGAAGACCAGCCCCTGCAACGTCGTTGTTAGATGCGCCATCCGTGTGTAAGATCCAAATACTATCATCAAACACTGGGACCGGGTTTTGAATAGATTCACACTCCTGAATCTTATCAATCGGTACTTCAGTTACAAAATCGGCCAAGACTTGACCCTTGATAGCTGGGCAGGGCTTATACATGATGGTGTGTCCTCCCAATTCAATAGCCTGTTTCGCCAATCGGCCCGCAACATCAGGTTTGGACAATATTTGACCCAGGTGATAGTTTGTAAGAACAGTTATGACATGGCCAAGAAAATACCTGCGTAGTCTGCGCGAGGCATGAACTAGCTCCAGAACGAGCTTCTCCATTATTGAGTAACGAGTTTCAGGATCAGTCAACATCTTACTGACATAATAGATTGGCGTTTGGATTCCATCTCGTTCTACTAATAACATTGCGCCGACCGCAACATCGGATGCAGAGAGATACAAAATCAACGGTTTTTCTTTTCGCAAGCTGTCAAAGTTGGTAACTGAATTAAGCAGTCTTTTATCTCTTGAAAAGCTTTTTCAGCTTCTGGAGTCCATTGGAACTGACTCTTTTTTACACAGTTACGCAACGTGCTAATGAAAGGGAAAGACTTAGCAACATGATTCGCCAAGAATCGATTAAGCGCAGCAAGTCGACCAGCTAATCATTGCATTTCTTTGATAGATGTTGGTGATGGCATGCGCTGGATAGCCTCCACTTTCTCCGGGTTAACATTAAAACCATCTTTAGTTACGATGAATCCCTAGAATTTTCCCTCATACATGCCAAACGAACATTTTTCTGGATTCAACTTTAAATTAACTTTGCGCAAATCGAAGATACGCTGAATGTCTTGAGCATTAATTCTTCATCAGGGCTCATAATAACTAGATCATCAATATAAACTTCGACTGTAATTCCGATATCATATCCAAAAACTTTATCCATCAAAAGTTGATATGTAGCTCCCACATTGCGGAGACCAAAAGACATCTTTGCGTAATAAACAAATACCTTTCTCCATGCGAAAAGCTGTTTTATCCCATTCTTCTTCTTTCATTTGCACTTGATGATAGCCCTTGTAACAATCCAAAAAACATTTCCAGCGGAAAGAAGCCAAAGAATCTACTTTTTTGTCAATGTCTGGAAGAGAATAACAATCCTTTGGACATGCTTTGTTAAGGTCCTTGAAGTCAGCACACATGTGCTATCCGCCATTGTGTTTTTGTACCATCACTGGGTTAGCCACCCATGTTTGATATCGGACCTTGCGTAATATACCTGCTTGAAGCAGCTCAGCTACTTGTTCATTCATTGCACGAGTCTTTTCTGGACCTAGACTGCGCTTCGCTTGTACCACTGGTTCTACTGAAGGACGAGTTTTTAACCAGTGTTTTGCCATATCCCTTGGTACACCAGTCATATTCACTGGAGACCATGCGAAAACATCCATATTCTGGACGAAGAGCTGTTTAAGTCTTGCGTGAATTGCTGGAGACACGACATGTCCTAGCAAAACAGTTTGCTCAGGATATTTGTTGTTAAGTACCCACTTCTCCGGTCCATTGGAAGAAGATGGCTTCGCGACTTTTACTGGAGGTTCATAATCCACATACATGATTTCCTTTCTTGAATACATAATTGCTAGGCCAGTTTTCATTGGAAAACCACAAGCAGTGTGTGGCGTGGAAGTGATCATACTAAAATTTCTTTGTGCGCGCCTACCCAGCAAAACATCATGACGAGATGTGGCTGCCATTACCATAAAATTAAGTGGAATAGTGTGCCTGTGTTTGCCATCTGAGAGTGTAACATGGAAAGAAATCTGACCCAGTGGAAAGACGGCTTCATTGCAGTAACCAGTTAATGGGAAATCATCTGGCTCTAAGCGCACCTTATCCTCTAGATCCAACTGTTTGAAACATTGCTCATAAATGATATCCATAGAACTTCTCGGGTCGATAAACATATAATCAGTACGATAATGACCAAAAATACAAGTTATCATGACCGTTCGTTCTTCTTGTGGGTCTCCAGGTACAACGGGAAAAATCACTTGCTGCTCACACCAGCGCTCATTGTGACTTCATTTGTGGTTATGCCTGCTCGCCAGACCACCTTGAACCATGCATCTTTACTTTGCTTTCTTATTTCTTGGACCCTCATCACCGCGGGTGATTTGGCGAACCTCCTTGTGCACATTTTGCACTAAGTGAGTGAGTTTTCTGCTTTTAAGTGCCTTCTCAATCTCGGTGCCCAAGGTAATATAGTTGTCAGTTGTGTGACCCATATCCCTGCGATAATCACAGTAGAGATTTGGATCCTGACCCTTCTTAATTTTCATTTGTTGCGACTGTTTGAACTGATAATTTTCCTTACTGAGAACCTCCTAGGGAGTTTTGGTTAGAGGCGTCCACTGCTTCTCATGATTTTCCTGCTTAATTGCTTTTTGAGCAGCAATCTTGTTGATCGTTGCGCGAGCGTCTTCTGAAGAATACGTGCTTGAACTTGAATCCTTCCAATTCTTTTTGAATTTTCGACCATTGTTTTTGCTCATATCCTGCGGACGATTCTGAGGCAATGGGGGTCGGTTAGAACTTAAGTCGCTCAGTTTGAGCGTAAACTTTGGCTGCTGCATAAGTTTTTACCAACTCTTTGGTAACCTTTCAGTTCCTGATAAGACTTTGATCATATCATCACACCGTACAACATACTTGAACTGTGCGCGAATCAAATGCTCGTGTACATCGCCAATCTCAAGGACCTCTTTGTTATAACGAATAATAAAATCTTCCAGACTTTTGTTATCTCTCCTCCAGATATTCATGACATCTGCGGAGTCTCTGATAGAACGTCGTTGCTGACTAAAATGAACTAAGAATTTTTCCTTAAGATCATTCCAGGAAGTTAGTTTACCTGTTGGTAAGTTGTCAAACCAGAGGCGCGCAACACCTGTGAGGGTTTGAACAAACAAGTGACACCACATAGGTAATGTCCATCCGCCAATAAGCCCTGTGCTAGTGAATAAGCGCAAATGATCGTCAGGATCAGTCAATCCGTTAAACTTCCCTACGTTGGATGGTAATTTTGCGCGTTCAAGAGGAGCCAACACAATTTCCTTGACAAACTTAGAATTCTCATCTACTTCAGCCGGTCGATAGAACAAATTATAATTATGCTCAGCCTCTGGATTATACACCGCATGTACCTTTGGATTATAATTAGCGTGATCCTTTTGCAACCGGTTAAAAACACTTGTGTTATCGCCCTCCTCATATGTTTTATCATATTCATCAGTCTGGGTGTCCCGCGTTTGCAACAAATGCGGGCCCAGCCTTGATTGAATAGATGCATGTTTCTGAGAGTGTTGCTCTTCCCGATAATCCAGACGCCTAGTGCCAGAATGAGTAGACTCATATCTGGTGCTTGACTGAGAATAAACCTCTTTGTCTTCTACTGAAATGTATAATGGTGAATCATAGTGTAATACTCGAGGTGACGGTGAAACTCGCATCTGAGTTGCAGGTCTTTGTACTTGCGGTGTTGTTCTAGCAGTTTGTGCACAAAGTTGTGCATAAATAACATTTAAAGCACCCTAAGATTTGAAATACCACGAGACTGGAGTTTCGCCAGAAGGTAGTATTGAACCGATCGGAATTTCCAGCTGAACTCCTGGAGTGACAGGATCATTCACATGATTGGCATCATGATGAACTTCATTATCATCGGACGCTTCTTCCATGATTCTGTCGGCACGAGAAGGATAAGCAAATTTGCCTCTGCTCCCAGGTCGAGGACCTGGTGGTTGATTTGACGGACCTTCTACCATGGAAACAGAAGAGAGAAAGAAATCGAACGAGAAGATGAAAACAAAAGAGAAGTAGCCGGTGGGAGCCAATGAAGAAACACCAGATCTAAATGACCGGAATCAATTTGGATCCGAGGGTAGGGTTTCTACATAAATTGGTTAATCCCCTCGTCGATGACTACTGAATACTACTTCGCCGAAATCAATGCAAAACAGAAAACACCGTTAGCCTCGTCACGGAGAGAATGGGGATTCTCTCCATGACCACCCTCCGGCGTGAGAATAGGTACAGTGATCTGAAGAAGATGAAGTAGTAAGAGTGAAAGTAAGTGAGAGTGAATGGAAGACTTGTACCTGAATTCTCTTATTTATAGCCGAAGGTTTTAGCGCTCAAAATATAACAGAGAGGTTAACGGAATCTTCTTTTCCGTTTACGGTTACCTTCCCATCCATGCACACGGATCATGAGTTGATCAACGGCTGGGGAGGTGCCACGTGGAAAGTGACTTAATCTAGATCTATATGTAAATCATGCCTTCATCGTGGATTTAGATGAATGCTCTAGATGTTGCCACGTCATATTCGGTTATAACCGAATGAGGCCAAGCACGATGATCATTTAATACTTCTAGAAGATCTACATGTGTAAGCCTTTGATCAGTTGCCACGTGTCTAATCTGTTATAACAGAAAAGATTCCTTTTGCTCAAGTCCTTATTTCTTCATGCGCGCAGAGATGTTTGAGACTTGTCTTTAGTTGTTAAATCTTCAAGCTTAACTGTATCCTTACGCGGGTTTGCGCAAGGGTGCTAACTGAATATTTTCCTTTTCCTATCTCCGGCGCATGGTCATTAAGGATTTGAACTTCCCAAATCTTATTTAGGTAAGCTGCGCGGGGCACGCAAGGCCTGCTTAAGATGATCTTAGAGTATAATCATGGTATGGTCCTCTGCGCCTGAGCAGGGTTTTTGGGACCATACCCCTTCAATACTACTGTGTTTCTTCTGTATGTAATGATAATAACAAAATTAATAATGATGATAAAAATAAAACAATAATAAAATACACAATTATTATGAGATAACCATACATGTTCATAGTAATTTAATAGAGAACCCTACCTGGTAGGCAATATCAATATTTATAAGAATAAAATTCCACATAATTTAAGGTCTGTAAAACTTTTTAAAGAAAAAAAAACAGATTAACATTACTAACATCTTTCTTATATATATATATATATATATATATATATAGGACAAAGATCCGTTAGGAACCACCCTTTATTGCGAGAACCGCGAGAACCAGTGTGAACACAAACAGTAATTCCTAAAAAAATCTAAAAAACACCCAATTTTTTTTTTTGATTTTTTTACTATTTTTTTTTGAAAAAATCGCTATATTTTGTTAATAAAAAAATTAAAAAAAAAAATCGAGTAACAGTTATCCATGCAGATGTGCATATGTATCATTTCTTTGTCAAATTTCGTAATTCATTACAAATTTTAGTATATGTATAATTTCTTTGTCAAATTTCGTAATTCATTACAAATTTTAGTCAATTGCACTTTCATTTACACTCCCACGTGTAATACACTACATTTTACGTTAACAATATTAGAAATGCACATGTGCATCTATATGTATCAACATGAAATAAGGTGTTTTAGTACACTACTTTGAATACACTTTCTCTTTCATCTATCATTCCATCCATAATACACAAACATGCACATGTGCATATGTATCATTTCTTTGACAAATTTCGTAACTCATTACAAATATTAGACAATTTCACTTTCATTTACACTACCATATGTAATACACTACTTTCTACATTACCAATATTAGAAATGCACATATGCATCTATATGTATCAACATGAAATAAGGTGTTTTGGTACACTACTTTGAATACACTTTCCCTTTCATATATCATACCATCCATAATACACTACCATTACCTCCTACCATCCATAATACAATATCATTACCTCCTACCCTCCATAATACAATACCATTACTAATATTTCGACTTTATTACATGTATATCAACACCATTTATACCATCCAATCATCATATTACATTATAAAGTAACAACTATAGTCAAACCATCAGCCACTAGATATAACTAACCAAAAAACATGTATATGGGCCTACTTCTTCATTCAAAATCACAAACTTTTTGTACCAAAACATGTTATATCATGGTTATACCTAATGATGCACATGTGCATTTTGAATATTTGTAATGTAAAAAGTAGTGTATTACAGATGGTATTGTAAATTAAAGTGCAATTGTCTATTGAAGTAATGATACATATGCACATGTGCATGGATAACTGTTACTCGAATATTTTTTTGGTAACTAAATATAGCGATTTTTGTTAAAAAAATATTAAAAAAAAAATTGAGTTTTTTTTTTATTTTTTTAGATTTTATTTTGTGTTCACATTGGTTCTCGCGGTTCTCGCAATAAGGGTGGTTCTCGCATGAACCTTACCCTATATATATATATATAAACAGAAAATGAAATACCATGCAAAAACACCTGGTTTTCAGCTCAGGAAGTGTTTTTTTTTACTTTAACTATAGTATCAGCATGTAATGCTTTTAGCCGTTTTGTGCCACTCATACAAAGAATTAGCAAAGAAAAAGTGAAAATACAAAGGTTATTAGTTTATTTGATGTTTATCTGGGTAAAATACGTAGAATATAAAAATAGTTAAAAAGGGATACAAGTAGAATATATCAAAACTTTTAATCTTAAGGGGTAGTCGTAATGACCTTTTAAAAGAATTTATCATACAATTATGTTAATACGACGGTCAATTGTTCTACTTTTTTTTTTTCTATTACCAGAGGTAAAGTATCCTAAACATACAACTATTTAAGTATTTACATATATACCTAAGAGTTTTATACCTAAGCATACAACTTTTTCATGTTATGACCAATACTCAGATAAAACATACTACAACTTTTATACTGGGTGAAGTATCTTAGTTTTTCAGCCTGCATTTTCCTGGAAAATATAGATCAGTGGGTAATTAATGGAAGTGACAAAACTATTATATTAACTATATTATGTAAAACAAATGTACTAAAAAGAGCATTAACAAAGGCTCTCACCTTTTCAGATAAAGCCTCTTATGTGAAGTGCTTTTGAATCATAAAAGAAAAACATGTTAGCAAGTGGTTAAAAAAATTAACATGATTAATAAAAAAATAGAATCTAAAATTAACCTGATTGAATTGGGATGCGATTAACAATAAGTATAAAAACGAATGAATCTAAACTATACCTTGGATGATCAAACTTGAATCGAAGAAGATGGATGTAGGTCCCTTTAGTCCAATGGATCTTTCACATAATTGTCTATTTAACCTAGATTGCGAAATCCTCTAGACCAGAATGTTACAGAAAATAGTAGAAAACAAAATTCACAATTAAACCGGTCTTCTATTGATTATCCAAACTTGCAGTTTTACAATCAATTCAAGACTCACACAACCTCACAGCCTCTCTCTGTGATCTTGCCTCCTCAAATTCGAATTCTCTTTCTTTCTCTATGATTTCTCTCTCTAGAATTCTTTTATTCTCTTAAACCCTAATCACAAAACATGTTTATATACCACATGTCTGTGAACTGGGCTAGGCCATTCTCCAAGCCCATTACAACAATAAACTCACTAACCAATATGCTAAGCCCATTACAAAATATCCAAAGACTAAATAACCAAACTATTAAGCTGTTGTCACAGAATATGCACCAGCATACTCCCCCTTGATAATAGCTTCATAGTGTAAATTTGTCTTCAAACATCTTGTAGTCTTTTGGTCTTTGGATAGTGTCAGCTACACAGTTTCTGACATCAACAGACTCCCCCTTAGCTGATGCTTCCAATCTCCAAAACTTTCATTCGTTGTAGATCAGTGAACTAGCAATCTTTGGTTAAGTAAGTATCTCCAAATTCTTCATATCACTCTGCAATGTAGTAGAAGGATCCTACCATGCATCTTCACACGTTCTTTACTTCACTCTCAATATGCACTTTACTTGTATTCTGCACTTCATTTTGATAACTGCATCAATCTGTTTAGAGACACAAGCAAGTAACTCGAAAAACCATTAGCTTTTTTTCACATTTAAAGATAAACCAATATTTTATCTCATCATGCAAAAACAACAACTTGTCAATTCAAAATGGAAGTCTTTTAAAAAGAAAATATTTTTGGTTTTTTTTAATAAAATAACTAAACAAAACTCAAAACTATTTACACGCATCGTTTTGTGAGAGTCATGTGCAAGAAGATCATATCAGCCAAAATCAAACTGTTTTCACACTATTAGATAATTCTTTATATAATTTTTGTGAAAAGCAGTTCAAGACAATTACCAGTATTGTTTATCCACTTAAACAAAACACATGAACATCTCAAGTTCCTTTACCTTGTGATATGATTAAGATTATATTATTCTGATATACTAGTGTGTCCCACTTCAGGACATACCCCCGCGATCAAGGCATGCACAAAGATTACTCGTAGTAGGTGAGTATACTGAATTCATCCATTTTGTTTCACAACGTTAGATAATTGGTGATCATGTCAGTACTTCCGTATAGCAAAGAGACCAATATCTAACGAGGGCTAAGACAAATACCATTTTTGGTACGATTTATGCATTTTGCACATTTGAATAACTCTCTAGGAGAGCTTCTTCATTTATGGGTATTGTTTCTTTTCAGTACAATCCCGTATAATATGATGACGAATGTCAATATGTTTAGTTCTACTATGCTTTACGGTATTGTTTGTGATTGATATAGTGGCATTATTGTCTATCATAATAGGAGTACGAGTGAAATCCAAACCGTAATCGCGCATCTGCTGTTGTATCCAGAGAACCTGAGAGCAATAGCTACCTGCAACAATATATTCAGCTTCACACATAGAGGTAGACACACACGATTGCTTCTTGCATTGCCAAGACACAATCCTCCCTCCTAATAACTGACAACCACCTGTGGTAGACTTCCTGTTAGGCATGCATCCTCCAAAGTCTGAGTCACTGTAAGCAACGAACTTCAAATCACTATCAGCTGGATACCACAACCTAAGTTTAGGTTTCCCCTTCAAGTAACGAAGAATACGCTTCACTGCCTTCATGTGTGACTCTTTTGGATTCGCCTGATATCTAGCACACAGACATACGACAAACATGATGTCTGGTCTTGAAGCAGTCAAGTACATTAGAGAACCAATCATTACCCTATACTGAGTTGGATCAACATCTTCCGTACTTTCATGATCTGGGCCAAGATTGTGATTCTCGCAGATGGGTGCGTTGAAAGTAGTGCAATCCTCAATTTTGAATCGAGATAAAATGTGTGACAACCCGAGATTTCAAGGCCTTTCCTCTACGCATCACTTGTTCACAATTCTGTTTTCATAATTTGTTTTAATGTTGTAACTCGTGCATGATATATGAATAATTGAAGTATTGTTATGAATGGTTGTTTAATGAAAACTTAAGAATTGTTTATGTTTCATAACTTCATAACTAAGGTCCTTCGCCAACCCCACTCCTTGACGAAGATAGTTCTTCGTCACAAACATTTCTTGATGAAGATAGTTCTTCGTCATCAACAGTGCTTGACGAAGGTAGTTCTTCGTCATCAATCTTTTGGACGAAGTATGGTCCTTCGTCGAGGGAGTTATTCGCCAAAAGGGCCCTCGGCCCAGGTTTCTTCGTGGCCCAGAGTGGGCCTGACTGTCATTATATGTGCATATAACCTCTCGCTTTTATGTAACTGCAAATCCCACAAACCCTAAGGCTCTCCCTTCCTCTCTTCACTGTGTGACGACATCTAGGTCTCAAAGACCCCTATCTCGAGCAAACTAATCAATCCGGTATCTCGGTTAGTGTCTTGTTCTCGTTTATATGACTAATACTTGATACGTGATTTCGTGTAGTGATGATTTTGTAGGAGTATTTAGGGTTGTGTACTAGGGATCTCGATGTATACTCCGTTGCAACAAATTGTATGATTAATCTAGAAGTATACTTGATGCTGAACGTGATGATTATGAATTATGACCGGACCTAATGTTGATTTGAAAGGAAACCATGTTAACCAATTTGATTGAATGCAAACGTTGATGATGAAACAGTTAGAATATAATTAGGGTTTGTATGAACATGAATGATAATTGATTAAATCTTATTGTTCGATCCGTTTTGGAATATAGAACGTGTTTGCTGAAATTATGGAGAATAGTTAAAAAGGAAATCTTGAAACTGTTAGTGCAACGACGAAAATCTTTCCCCCACGAAGTACCCATGTCGACGAAGAACTGATTCTTCGTCGACAAGCCTATGACGAACAATTAGAGTGCTTCGTCATAATCACTCTTGACGAAGTCTGATTCTTCGCCAAGAGGGTTCTTCGCCAACATGATTCTTCGCCGTATGAGCATCCCACGAAGAATGGATTCTTTGTGGAGATGCGGTTAGCAAACCAACAGAACAGTTATAATAATTTATACAGATTAAATGAGTATGAGATCTGAGAAATTGCTATGTGTTAATCGGTGATCTTTGCGGCTAATGCCATCTGTGAAAATACGTGATTCAATTTATTGTGAAACTGATCATAATGGTAACCACGGTAAGGTTTGGTTGATCAACTTGGAACGGGTAACATAACATACCGAGCAAAACTAAGGTGAGTTCACTACTCTCAATACAAAAATGTGTCCGGTGGGGACAATCAAACAGGCAAAACAAGTAAATGGGTTTTCATAAACCCACATCCTCACAAAGGATGTGAGGCAGTTTTCACAAACTCATATCCTTGTAGGGGATATGAGGCGGTTTTCAGTAACTGTTGATGTTGGATAATACACTCACTTTCTATCACTTAAGTCCAATCATACTACCGAACTAGTTACTTGTAGGGCAATGGGGTTATTAGTTGATAGCGCTATTAGGTTTGGCACCCTCACGACGTACCTGGATAGGATGGGCGTGAACTAATAACTTTAAAATCATGACCAATGTTTGATAGAGCATTGGAGAAGGGCAAAAAGGAGCCGTCTACGGTATCGAGTTATTATCAACATAACATAAGTCAATACTTGGTAACAAACGGTTAAAGCAAACTGTGAACTCACCAGCGTGGTCTGATACACTTTTCTGCATGCTTGCAGGTCCTTAGGCACAATGTCATGGAACTTGCTGTCTGGGAAGCTGGAGTGGTCATGGGTCGTGACATTTGGAAACGCTTCTCGCTGTTGCATTGTTTTGAGCATTTGCATTTAAACTTATTGAACAAGTTATTATGCTTCCGCTGAACATGTTTAATTTTCTACACTGGTGTTTGAATTATACTATTTCGTTTAATGGAAAGTTTATTTTATTTATGGTTCAACATGATTAGTGGCTAGATCCTGGTATGTCACACGCCTCGTGGGAGTTTCCGCTTGCGGTATTTTTGGGGGTGTGACAAAATGTCATGCACATATTTTGTCTGATGTATAAACAACCCATAGCACTCATTTCAAACTTGCTCTTCATCACCTGCTCGAACTCTTGACACATGTTTTCGTCTGATGACCCAAAGATGATGCCATCCACGTACACCTGTACCAGTAGAAAATCTTCCTTCTTTCGCTTGATGAACAGTGTACTGTCAATCTAACCTCTTTCAAAACCATTCTTTATCAGATGTGTTGATAGTGTCTCGTACCAAGCCCTGGGTGCTTCAGGTAATCCATACAAAGCCTTATCCAGTTTGTAAACACGGTTTGGAAATTTTGGATCAACGAACCCATCTGGCTGTGAGACATACACCACTTCTTGGACTTTTCCGTAAAGAAACGCACTCTTCACGTCAAGTTGGTAAACTTTGAAGCCCTTGAATGATGCGAAGGCTAGGAACAAACGAATTGCTCCTAATCTTGCCACTGGTGCAAACACTTCAGTATAATCAATTCCTTCGTGCTGATTGGAACCTTTCATGACCAATCGAGCCTTGTTTCTCGTCACGATTCCTCTGTCATCTCTCTTGCACTTAAATACCCACTTAGTGCCTATTTCTTTTTCACCTTTAGGAAGGTCGACAAACTCCCAAACCTTCAACTTAGCAAACTGGGCTAATTCCTCTAAGCATAGCTTCAACCCATGAATTGTCTTTCAGAGCCGCGTGAATGTTTTTCGGCTCCTCTTGAGAAATAAAAGCAGCTATACAAGCACTCATTCATAACCCCAGTCTTCTCAATCGTATCATATAAGCCATAACTTTCAGCTGTGCTTATCCTCGTCTTGTCACACCACAACCGATGGCGGAAACATCGGGATGAGACAAACAAATTGCTCAAAACATCAACCACTAGATATAACTAACCAAAAAACATGTATATGGGCCTACTTCTCCATTCAAAATCACAAACTTTTTGTACCAAAACATGTTATATCATGGTTATACCTAATGATGCACATGTGCATTTTGAATATTGGTAATGTAAAAAGTAGTGTATTACAGATGGTATTGTAAATTAAAGTGCAATTGTCTATTGAAGTAATGATACATATGCACATGTGCATGGATAACTGTTACTCGAAATTTTTTTTGGTAACTAAATATAGGGATTTTTGTTAAAAAAATATTAAAAAAAAATTGAGTTTTTTTTTTGATTTTTTAGATTTTATTTTGTGTTCACATTAGTTCTCGCGGTTCTCGCATTAAGGGTGGTTCTCGCATGAACCTTACCCTATATATATATATATATATATATATATAGGGAGAAGATCATGCGAGAACCACCTCTTATTGTGAGAACCGCGAGAACCAATGTGAACACACCAAAAATGCCTAAAAATAGCTAAAAATCACACAAATTTTTTTTTTTGATTTTTTTAATATTTTTTAGGTTAAAATCGCTACTTTTCGAACAAAAAAAAAAAAAAAAATTTTTTTTGGCTTCGAAAAGTAGCGATTTTAACCTAAAAAATATTAAAAAATCAAAAAAAAAATTTTGGATTTTTTTTTGGATTTTTTTAGGTTTTTTGGGGGTTTAGTTTTTAGCATTTTAGCTTGGGGGGGGGGGGTGGGGGGGTTTAGGTTTTTGGGGGGTGGGGGAGGGGGGTTTAGGTTTTTTTTTGGGGGGGGGGGGGTGGGGTTAGGTTTTTTTAGGTTTCTTTTAGGTTTTTTTTAGCTTGGGGGGGGGGGGGGGGGTTAGGTTTTTTTTGGGGGGGGGGGGGGGTGGGGGGTTTAGGTTTTTTTTGGGGGGGGGGGGGTGGGGGTTAGGTTTTTTAGGGTTTTTTTAGGTTTTTTAGCTATTTTAGGTTGTGTTCACATTGGTTCTCGCGGTTCTCGCGGTTCTCACAATAAGGGTGGTTCTCGCATGAGCCCCTCCCTATATATATATATATATATATATATAAACAGAAAATGAAATACCATGCAAAAACACCTGGTTTTCAGCTCAGGAAGTGTTTTTTTTTACTTTCACTATTGTATCAGCATGTAATGCTTTTAGCCGTTTTGTGCCACTCATACAAAGAATTAGCAAAGAAAAAGTGAAAATACAAAGGTTATTAGTTTATTTGATGTTTATCTGGGTAAAATACGTAGAATATAAAAATAGTTAAAAAGGGATACAGGTAGAATATATCAAAAATTTTAATCTTAAGGGGTAGTCGTAATGACCTTTTAAAAGAATTTATCATACAATTATGTTAATACGACGGTCAATTGTTCTACTTTTTTTTCTATTACCAGAGGTAAAGTATCCTAAACATACAACTATTTAAGTATTTACATATATACCTAAGAGTTTTATACCTAAGCATATAACTTTTTCATGTTATGACCAATACTCAGATAAAACATACTACAACTTTTATACTGGGGTGAAGTATCTTAGTTTTTCAGCCTGCATTTTCCAGGAAAATATAGATCAGTGGGTAATTAATGGAAGTGACAAAACTATTATATTAACTATATTATGTAAAACAAATGTACTAAAAAGAGCATTAACAAAGGCTCTCACCTTTTCAGATAAAGCCTCTTCTGTGAAGTGCTTTTGAATCATAAAAGAAAAACATGTTAGCAAGTGGTTAAAAAAATTAACATGATTAATAAAAAAATAGAATCTAAAATTAACCTGATTGAACAGGGATGCGATTAACAATAACTATAAAAACGATTGAATCTAAACTATACCTTGGATAATCAAACTTGAATCGAAGAAGATGGATGTAGGTCCCTTTAGTCCAATGGATCTTTCACAGAATTGTCTGTTTAACCTAGAGTGCGAAATCCTCTAGACCAGACTGTTACATAAAATAATAGAAAACAGAATTCACAATTAAACCGGTCTTCTATTGATTATCCAAACTTGCAGTTTTACAATCAATTCAAGACTCACACAACCTCACAGCCTCTCTCTGTGATCTTGCCTCTTCAAATTCGAATTCTCTTTCTTTCTCTATGATTTCTCTCTCTAGAATTCTTTTATTCTCTTAAACCCTAATCACAAAACATGTTTATATACCACATGTCTGTGAACTGGGCTAGGCCATTCTCCAAGCCCATTACAACAATAAACTCACTAACCAATATGCTAAGCCCATTACAAAATATCCAAAGACTAAATAACCAAACTATTAAGCTGTTGTCACAGAATATGCACCAGCATACTCCCCCTTGATAATAGCTTCATAGTGTAAATTTGTCTTCAAACATCTTGTAGTCTTTTGGTCTTTGGATAGTGTCAGCTACACAGTTTCTGACATCAACAGACTCCCCCTTAGCTGATGCTTCCAATCTCCAAAACTTTCATTCGTTGTAGATCAGTGAACTAGCAATCTTTGGTTAAGTAAGTATCTCCAAATTCTTCATATCACTCTGCAATGTAGTAGAAGGATCCTACCATGCATCTTCACACGTTCTTTACTTCACTCTCAATCTGCACTTTACTTGTATTATGCACTTCATTTTGATAACTGCATCAATCTGTTTAGAGACACAAGCAAGTAACTCGAAAAACCATTAGCCTTTTTTCACATTTAAAGATAAACCAATATTTTATCTCATCATGCAAAAACAACAACTTGTCAATTCAAAATGGAAGTCTTTTAAAAAGAAAATATTTTTGGTTTTTTTTAATAAAATAACTAAACAAAACTCAAAACTATTTACACGCATCTTTTTGTGAGAATCATGTGCAAGATCATATCAACCAAAATCAAACTGTTTTCACACTATTAGATAATTCTTTATATAATTTTTGTGAAAAGCAGTTCAAGACAATTACCAGTATTGTTTATCCACTTAAACAAAACACATGAATATTTCAAGTTCCTTTACCTTGTGATATGATTAAGATTATATTATTCTGATATACTAGTGTGTCCCACTTCAGGACATACCCCCGCAATCAAGGCATGCACAAAGATTCCTCGTAGTAGGTGAGTATACTGAATTCATCCATTTTGTTTTACAACGTTAGATAATTGGTGATCATGTCAGTACTTCCGTATAGCAAAGAGACCAATATCTAATGAGGGCTAAGACAAATACCATTTTTGGTACGATTTATGCATTTTGCACATTTGAATAACTCTCTAGGAGAGCTTCTTCATTTATGGGTTTTGGCATTTTTTGCTCTTTTAAGATATCCTGGTTGTGCCTAGGTCAGCATATATCTGGATGCAGCATAAGGACAACCCTGATACCCCAGGATGAAATAACAGCATAAAGACCCAAAACCTCGGATTTTGGCAATCTATCAACATAATATTTAATACGCCACTGATGTGTTCCCCACTCATACTCAGTTCGCTAGGTTTATGTTAAGTTGATTATTTCATGATTTTTGCCTACTGGTACATCATATGATGACGCTGCTATCACACTTAAGCAATTTAATTCAGTTTGAGGGTGACAGTCTAACTTGCTGATGTACTATAATTTCTTCTTTTTCACACAGTGATAACTCATTTTTGATTTTCTAATTTTTAGATTTTTCATTTTTCAATGTTTTTGTATTCTGTGGTTTTCTATTTTTTTTTTATTTTTGATTTTCAAGAAAACAATAAAATATTTACAAAATTCTTATGAAAAACTGGTTATTCAGGATTTCTCATCCCGTTGATTTGACTAAATGTTCAAAGCGAGCCCTGTCAAAAGCTTTAGTATAAAGATCTGCCAGGTTATCTAGTGTGTTGACTCGATTAAGTTCAATTAGTTTCTTTTCAGCACAATCCCGTATAAAATGATGACGAATGTCAATATGTTTAGTTCTACTGTGCTTTACGGTATTGTTTGTGTTGATGCACTTTGTGTGGACGCGACTCGGCTCGGTTCGACTCGGCCTTGAAGACTTGAAGACACGAAGATCGAGACAAAGCTACAGCCAAGGGGGAGTTTGTTGGTGCACTTGTGTCTGTTACTTTGTCTGTATTTCGTCATGATACAAAACGATGTCTTATGTTAGTCTGGGTTACGTCTTAGTTTGTTACAATGTGCGTTCGATGTAAGTTTGACCAAGTCAACCATCCTCCTGGTTTGACTTGGCCAAACAGTTAGCACATTGGTTGTTAGTTGTGTGTGTCGAAGGATAGATCATCGAAGGATAGTTTATATCCTTCGATGATGAGCTCGAAAGACAGCATTCGATAGATGGACCTCGAAGGATATCATCCTTCGAGGTATATGTGTATCCTTCGAGCTGTTTGTGGTCGACAGATGATCTTTCGATCAGTCTGTCTGATCCTTCGACCAGACAATCTGTGTTCGGGTATATATACCCATGTGTTGTGTTCAGTTCGAAGGTGAGACACGATAGACAGAAAAAGGGAGTGGACACAAGAGAAACAAAGAGAGCATTCTGTTGAGCACACACACACTTTGAGAGTTTATAGAACATATCTGTAAACGTTGAGCTTGTAACCGGATCTTTCATACGTATTAATACATGTGGTGTTAATCGGTGAATCTTGTGTGTTGTGTTTGTGCTTGTTCTCGTATAAATTCTCGGTTGCATGCTAGCTTGGATTCCGCACTCGCTAGTGTGTTTGATATAACAAGGAAAAGGTTTTATCTCATCCTCGAGATAGGGACCCTTACAATTGGTATCAGAGCCATGGTGCCCGATTTAGTAAATCTAACAGTTTACTAAGTCACATGTGCTCTAGATCTGTGATTTTCGTGAGTTTTGTTCAAGATCTAAAAATGGTGAAATGAAGAAAAACTCAGATCTGGACCCGAATATTCAGATCTGTGCTGAAACAAGTGTTCGGTTTTATGTTTTTCACCTATATAATCAAGTTATCATCATCAAAAATCAAATATACAAAGTTTTTGTCAGATCTTCAAAATTGAACAGTGGCTGTGGTCTTGATGTTCTTGGGGCTGCTTGAAGATTCGAAAGATGATCAGTTCGAAAGATCAGTTCTCAACAACTTCGAAAGATGATCAGATTCGAAAGATGATCATGTTCGAAAGATCAGTTCTCAACAACTTCGAAAGATGATCTGATTCGAAAGATGATCAGTTCGAAAGATCAGTTCTCAACAACTTCGAAAGATGATCCTCGAAGGATACATCTTTCGACCTGATAATCTTTCGACCTGCTGTTCATCGATGAAGGGTTTTGAAGTTTGGAGGTGTGGTGATGACAAGAATGGCAGACGTGATGTCGGCTGGATTCTGATGAGCTTTACCAATACCATCTGTTGAACCGGTTTTGATCCGCCCGTTTGAAAGTCATCAGCCCACATACTTGAATGGTGTCCACGGCGGTGGTCTGTGGTTGTTTCCGGTTGCGATCTGCAGGAGATTGTTGCGTCGGCTGTTGTTTGGAATCGCAGAGGAACATGGAGCTGTGTATCGATGAAGTTGTCGGCTGCTATTTGTGGATCGAAGGTTCTGAATGATGGAATCGGAGGGGGAAGTGTGAAGATGGGCAATGGATTTTTAGGGAGTTGGATCTCTGTTGATATCGAAGAGAGAGAGGAAGAGCTGCTGGTGTTGTGTATCGAAGAATGAAGATGATGGCAGCTAGGTCTTTTTCAACTTGGGCCCCATGGATGGATTTTTTTGGGCCATTGAATGAAGGAGTAGTGTATTTTGTTGGGCCCTAAGGAATGAAATTGGGGTTTGGGATTGTTGATGTTGGTTATCGAAGAGACATAGAGGCAGATGTTGTTTGTGTAATGGATTTTTATTTGGGGATTGATTTTTGATGGGTATCGAAGATAAAAGTGAAGTGGTTTTTGTCTAAAAAAAAAAAAAAAAAAAAAAAAGGGCAGATGAAGTTGTCAACTGATAAAAGATTAGGGAAGTTGATTTTTGGTGGATATGTGTGCGATATTTTTTTTAGGATGATGGCAGCCATTTCTTTTGATAGTTGGGCTCACTTATGTATTTGGAATGGACCGATCAAAAAGCCCACTTTTGGATCAAATTAATTTTGCCTAAATTAATTTTGGGCTATTGTTTTAATGGACCTTCTGGTGTTAAAAGTATTTTAGTGGGCCAAGAATTTTAAGTATTCGTACCGGTTCGGGAGCGCGCGGGATGATGCGGCATGATGAAAACAAGAGATGATGAAAACTTGATTATTTGAAAAATGTGGGGTAGTCACGGTTACCGATGCAAATGTCAAAAATGGTGACGCGACTATTATGGGCCAAAAACAAGAACGGTATGTTCACTTCCGCACGTCGATAGTTTATGATTGTTATTGGTTATTCGAAAATGTTCGAAAGCATTTTGTTATTTGTCATATTCTCGCATTTGAAGACGAACGTATGAACCTAGAACGCCAACACCGGTCCTAACGAGTTCACAAAGTCTTTGGAGGGATACAAGTCGGATCCGATGGGGTACTAGGCGATATTGCTTTATCAACTAGAATATGCAACGAAGAAATCCTTTTTGTTTATTGTCATATTCTCGCATTTGGTAACGAATGAATGAACCTAGAATGTCAACACCGGTCCTAACGAGTTCACAAAGTCTTTGGAGGGATACAAGTCGGATCCTACGGGGTACTAGGGGACGCTCTTATTCAACTAGCATATGCAAAGAAGAAATTCGTTTTCGTGATTTTTCGAAAAACCAAGAACATTCAACGGAGATTGATGACAGTTTCGCTTAGTGGAGGGAACTGGTGAACATTTGACGACAGTTTCTTTGAAGTGGAGAGAATCTGTTAAGGTTTAGAGATCTTACCAAAGAAATAGGGGGAATAAAACGTATGTTGAATTTCTTCGGTAAATTTCTAAACGCAATCACAGGTGGTAGAGTTTGTGATTTTCTGGTGATACCAACGGTTCGGCGTGGAATGTTTTGCACATACACATATTTGAGGATTTTAATTAATTCTCCAGCCAGCGTGAAGGGTTTTGCACGGAAAAATACAGGTTTCTAAAGTCTACAGTAGTTACAAAAGCGCTGTTCACTGAAGACCTGGGGAATCTTAATGAAAGCTGGTAGTTCAAGGCTGAAGACCTGCAGGATTCGGTTTTGGGTTTGATGTTTCTTTGGGATTTTACAGGGATCTGGGGGTAACTCAATTCGTTGAGTTTGCAAACGATGTACTTGGTCTAGCTGACTTCCTGAGTACTGATGCTGAAGATCCGTAGTGCATTACGTGGTCAACTTCACAAAGGCGAGACAATGAGATCTGGATGTAGTTCAACTAAGCATGCTGGTTGAGCTTGCAAGGGATACACTTGGTCTAGCTGACTTTCCTGAGTGTTGATGCTGAAGATTAAAGTGCATTACTTGGTCGATTCCACAAAGACGGTTTACAGAAGACAGTTCACCAGAAATCTCTATCAATGTAGTATGCTTGTATGAAACAGAGTTCTTATGACAAGATCAAGACTTGATGCAGTTCTTAAAGATTGGAACCCTTATCAAATGCCGTTTGGAGTATTGGAAGATCAGCGGAAGATCGGTCAATTGAGGAAATTGCACAACACCCAACACGGATACGCGTACTTTAAGGGGGAAATATTTTACAAGGAGCGTCAAGATACTACTTACCTGGATCATCGGTCAAGGGAGAATTTGTTAACACAGAGAAGATGAATACTTGACTGAAGATCGATTGCAGTTGCATTTTCAGCATTCGACAGCAACGGACAAGGGGGAATTTGTTGATGCAGATTTTGTGTCCGATGCTTGTCGAATAGATTAGTTTTATTTTACGCTGAATTTGTAATAGTTAGTGAAACGGTCTATCGAACGTGTATAGACCCGCTCGTTTGAAGTGGTCAAACGAGAGGGTTATTCGGTTGACCGTGTGTGTTTGCAAGACAAGGGGTGTGACTATAAATAGAAAACCCTTGTCATTTGCAACATTTGGAGTTTTTAGGAGGTTTGAGACCTCACCGGGAGAGATCACCACTTGGTCTCTCCCCGGATGTATACTTCTTTGGTATTAGTTCGGTTATCATGTAATCGGGCCGATTTGTAATGTTTTACTACCGGATTAATACAAAGTTGTTTGTTTATCATGTCTAATCTCTCCCGTCTTGAACCGATCTCACACGAATCACGGTTTCGGTCCCGAAACTCGGTCCTACAATTGGTATATTTGTTGGTGCACTTGTGTCTGTACTTTGTCTGTATTTCGTCATGATACAAAACGATGTCTTATGTTAGTCTGGGTTACGTCTTAGTTTGTTACAATGTGCGTTCGATGTAAGTTTGACCAAGTCAACCATCCTCCTGGTTTGACTTGGCCAAACAGTTAGCACATTGGTTGTTAGTTGTGTGTGTCGAAGGATAGATCATCGAAGGATAGTTTATATCCTTCGATGATGAGCTCGAAAGACAGCATTCGATAGATGGACCTCGAAGGATATCATCCTTCGAGGTATATGTGTATCCTTCGAGCTGTTTGTGGTCGACAGATGATCTTTCGATCAGTCTGTCTGATCCTTCGACCAGACAATCTGTGTTCGGGTATATATACCCATGTGTTGTGTTCAGTTCGAAGGTGAGACACGATAGACAGAAAAAGGGAGTGGACACAAGAGAAACAGAGAGAGCATTCTGTTGAGCACACACACACTTTGAGAGTTTATAGAACATATCTGTAAACATTGAGCTTGTAACCGGATCTTTCATACGTATTAATACATGTGGTGTTAATCGGTGAATCTTGTGTGTTGTGTTTGTGCTTGTTCTCGTATAAATTCTCGGTTGCATGCTAGCTTGGATTCCGCACTCGCTAGTGTGTTTGATATAACAAGGAAAAGGTTTTATCTCATCCTCGAGATAGGGACCTACAAGTGGTATCAGAGCTTTGGCTCTTCTCCTTGTTAAAACCGAGGTGTTCTTGGGTGTTTTTCGGGTTTTGAAAAGTTGTATTTTTCTGAAAAACTTTATTTATCCGGTTTAAATCTTGTTCGGAAGTTTGTAGTTTTACCGGAAAACCCTTTGTGTTCATAATATCTTCAAGTGTTCTTCAAAGTTTACATCTTTTGATCTTGTTTAGTTATTTTCGAAAGTTGTTGGTGTATTGGATAGGGGGAACTGATTAAAATAATCATACAAAATCTGTTTTTGCAGAAAAGCATGGTCTGACCATACTTTCTGCCGAAAGATTTACCAACCCATCACCTTTTTCACCAACCTGTCACCCTTTGTCAACCGTGTCAGAGCTGTTCGAAAGATATCCTTCGAAGTCGAAAGATCATCTTTCGACCAAAGGAGGTTCGACAGATAGTCATCCTTCGAGCATCCTTCGAAGTGTGAGACTTATCTTTCGGTCCAAGGAATATTTTCGAAACATACATCTTTCGGTCTTCTGTTCATTTTCGAAAGACAAGGATCCTTCGACTGGGGAGTCTTTCGAAGTCATCTTTCAGTGTTCATCTTTCGGTCTACAGTACATTTTCGAAGGATAAGGATCCTTCGTTGGAGAATCTTTCGAAAACATTGTTCGAAACTCAACAGTGATCTTTCGAACCCTGTTGATCTTTCGAACAGGTGTTGATCTTTCGATCCTTGTTTGTTTAAGTCTAACAGTTTGTGTTTTTCAGGTCTTTCGATCAAGATCCTTCGGCTGGTTGTTATCATTCGAAATATTAACATAGTTTGTGAAAATTAATTTTTTTTAAAGAGAAAACTTGTTTTCATTTTTAAATCAATTTTCACTTAATATATTAATTTTTATAAAATGGGAACAAACGGTCAGTGGGACCCATCCGCGTGGACTCTAACTCCACAATCATCAGCTACGCAATCATCCGCTACGCAATCTGCGTCAGATTTCAGCAAAGCATGGATGCAGGCTATTGTCCCACCTCAAGCTGCAATGATAACTGCAAATCAATGGGCATTGGTCACAAATCAAAGCAACAGCATTCAATCTATGATGCAGAACGACAGTGAGACTGGTACAAGCACAAAGCCGCCAAAGTTAAATCATATCAATGATTGGGGATGGTGGAAAGAAAGGCTGAGAACTTATGTTCAGGGGCAAGGCCAAGATCTATGGATGTGCTTCTTCACCGCATTTGACCATGATTTGGAAGTTGCAGGATCTAATCCAGAAACTTACAGCACTATGTCTGATGATGATAAGAAGAAATTTGAGTTAGAAAAGAAGGCATTCATGATTCTCACACAAGCTCTTCACAAAGATATTTACCACCAGTTTGTTTACTGCACGACTACTAAAAGCTTGTGGGACATGCTCACGTTACGATGTGAAGGAAATGCTCAGTCTAGAAAGATCAAGCAAGAATTACTGAAGAAAGAATTTGAAGGTTTCACGTGTATGGAGAATGAGACTTTGGCAGAGTTATCTACAAGGTTCCATCACTTGTTGAGCGAGATGTTTGGTTTTAGAGTCACTGCCACTCCACAAGAAATGGTGAAGAGATTCGCTGATAGCTTACCAGCAAAGTGGAGCAGTTATCTTGAAATTCTCAAAGAAAATGGTGTTCTAGACACAATCAACGTTTATGAGTTGATTCAAAAACTGGAGAACAAGGATGTAGAAGAAAAGCTGAAGGCAAAAAGAACACAAACTCCTCAAAATCCAGAAATATACTTTGGGATTGCAGGAGGTATCAGTGGAGAAAGACCAGCTTCTCAACACGCAAAGCTTCAAACAGCTTTCGTTTCTAACACCGGACCTTCAACAACAGATCAGTTTGATCCTTCAGCCTACACGATGTTTTCAAGACCGAATGTGCAACCGACAGCTCAGCAGCAACAACCGCAACAGCAAGGGTTTTATGGAAGCTCTTCAAACTTTCAAGCCACTTCCAATCCTAACTCAGTCAGATTAGACACTTCCAACTTTTCCAAAGTCAGTGTCGAAGTAGCCAAGGAGCATATGGAGATGTTGAATACCTTGGTTAGTGCTTATAGTGGATTAGTTGCAGGTCAGATTGGGAATATCAATCTAACCAATGAAGATTATCAGCAAGTGGATAAAGAAGAGTTTGAGATGATGGATATCAAATGGGCTCTTGCTAGTGCAATTCGAAGAGCAAAGGAGTTTATGGAAAGGACGGGGAGAACCAACTTGGATAGCAAGAAAGACACCAAGTATGGGTTCGACAAGCAAGCTGTAACGTGCTTTAACTGTGGTGAACGGGGTCATTTCAAAAGGGAATGCACAAGACCAGCTCAGCATGGAAACCAAAACCCCTTCAGAAATCAAGGCAACCAGCAGAACCAGAACAGGAACAATGTTCGTACGTTGATACCTGTCAACAACCAAGGCCAAGCAGGGTCATCAAATACCAACCGGGGACTGTTGGTTCAAATAGATGAGGGTTGTGATTGGTCGCTTCAGCTTGGAGAAGGAGGAAATGGTGGAACAGCATGTTTTGCTGAAGTCGTAAAGGATTTAAAGCACGCCAGTGGTGGAGAATCTTCCACCAATGGTGTTGCATCTTCTGGAGATGAAGACAGTTCTGGTTATAGTGGAAGCTCAGATGAAGAATCCTCCACTTCAGGAAATGATCATGTGGATGTGACATCAAGTGCGTCAGTCGATGCAGATATTGATGAGCTTTTGAAAGAAGCTGCAGCAGGAACTGAAAGAAGATCTAAATTGATGGATCAAGCTGCTTACTCTTCATCTTCTCTCCATTCAGCCTTTATGGCTAATGTCGACAGTTCATCAGGTCAGGTATGTGTCGATGAACCCACTGTAGTTAGCTGTGAAAATTGTGATAGTTTAAATGTTAAATATGCTGAACAGGAAGGTCAGATTGAAATCCTATCCAAACACAATCAAGAATTGATTGTAAACCTTTCTAAAGCAGCTGAAGCTAACGTGTTTTTAACCAGAAATGAAAAGGAATTTAAAACCACAATTGCGTCATTAAGACATGATGTTACAGAATTACAAAAAGCTGTTTTGCGAAAACAACATGCTAACAATGATCTTATAGACACAATTGAAAAGCAGATGGTAGAATTGGCCACCGCTCGATGTGAATGTGAAACAATCAAGCAGAAATTGGAAAGTTATTCCAATTCCCGCTATGTATTGGATCACATTATTGATGTTCAAAAGAAAAAGGGGGATAAGAAGTGTATGGGATTCAAATCATGTCCTCCCCCAATGAATCACAATTACTCCAAATTGCCTGATGACGAGGATATGCCCCGTTTTGAACCTACTGTGCCACTCGGTCTAGATGACTTTGCAGCAGGCCTCGGGTTCACAACTGGTACATCATCCTCAGGTCAATCTGAATCTGAGAATGTGACAGATTCATCATGTGTTAAGGAACAGAGTCCTCCCACTGTTGAGGATGCTGATTCTTCGGATGATGAATCTGATGTAATTGTGAACCAACAGTCTAACTCGGTTACACCAGATATTCCAATCGAGAATCACATCCTGTGTGATCCACCAGTGAAACCGAGTAAGACTGAAATGTCAAAACCAATGGAGTCCCTTGTTTCTACAAGTGAAGAGAATAACTTGTTGTACACGCTCAAAGGAGATGATAAAATTTACTCTAACAAAGATTTTCTAATTAAAAATGTAAATCAAGATTTAATTGAGCAAATTTTTGAAGGATGTACTGACAAGTTTTTGGGAAACAAAAGTGGCAAAGTTACCGTCACTCAATGTGATCCAATTCCGTGTAACCAAATTAGAAAACAATACGGAAACCAAAAACTACAAGTTGAGCGAAAACAACAAGTCAACTCCGGAAAGGGTAAGGGACAGGGAAAGAAGGCTCAGAGCAAGAATGTTCAAGCACCTAAGGTTCAACAACAATGGGTGCAAAACAAAAGAGCTCCTGTTAAGAAACGAGAACCTAAAATGAACTTTGTTGGATCCACGGGTTCAGACAAACTTGAAACATTTCAGGATAAATCTAACCTTGATTTTATAAAACAAGTTAGAATTTTAAAACGAAATGATCAGAATAATTACACCCAACACACCAACGGATGTGATTTAGGTCCAAGCACGTCTAGATCACAAAGTTCATGGTCTGGTTCTTCGTCTGGTAATCAACATGTTTCTCCGAGGTTTGTAGAGCGGAGAATGTGCTTTGAGTGTGGCACAATTGGGCATATTGTACGATACTGCCCATATCTGCAAAAGTTGAAGCCAAAAATGAGTGCTCCCCAAGAAACCAATTACCAAAAACGTTCATTTTCCCCGAAACAAGACCCACGTGTCTTGAAAGAAAGGGAAAAGAAGTTAAAACAAAAGAATCAAAAGGTAATTGAGAAGGCCTTAAAATCAGAGGTCAAAGAAGAAAAACCTGTTCAAGCAAAACCTAAAACTGTAAAACCAGTAAATGCTAAAACAATTAATGCAAATACTGGTAAAGAACAAACAACTTGGAAACAAAAACAGGTAATTCAGTCAGGGGGAGCACCACAGGTCCTTTTTCCTAATCATCGAGTGATTGAAATCACTTACCTTGATGATCAAGGACGACCCAAGTCCACGAAGGCTTGGGTCCCTCTCTCCAACTAATTTTTGAGTGAGTGTGTAGGATATTCCAGGAGGAACTTTCGATAGTCGTAAGATTGTTGATAGTGGAGCATCCTTGCACAAGATAGGCGACAGAAGAAATTGTTGCCTTTGATGGAGAGGAAGAGAAAAAGGAAAAAGAAATGGATGATGAAAGAAATTGAAAAGCTTCGACAAAATGAAAATCATTTCAAAATGTGAATGTTCAAGGCTTTGATCGGGTCCCCGGGATAGATTCAAATCAAAATGTACGCACCTGCAGCACGTCTGAAGATCAACAATCTACAAGATGAACGTGCAGTGTACATTTCTTCATGGTGTGATTGAAGAAAATGTGTTTGTTGAACAAACCAACCAGGTGTGCGGACGCCTTGGCATGGGTTGAACAACCGCACACTACTTCTGAAAGAGAAAGACAAAGACCTTCGCTGGCGCAATGTGGACGACCAGCCGGACCCAAAGGTTTCTGATCTTGTTGCTGTCAAGAGATTTCAGTAGCTACAAAATCGACTTTGAAATCCACACCGGGTGGATATCCAGTTTGGGAGAGCACTCAAATTCCTGGCAATGCACGATGCAGTTGCAGGATACGGTTTTAAATTTCTAATCTCTCCTATACTTGTCGATATTTAAGCTGCTTTGTGAATTATTATCTCGTTCAGCACTCTTTGGCCAGACAATGCTGTCTTGTTCCGCACCGCTTACCGACATGCCAACTGATTATGTTTCCAAAATTTGCTAAATCATTTCTGATTAAAACTTATTTTTGGTAAACGGCATTGAGGTAAAACATGAGTTAACCATCATCGGAAAATCATTTTTGTAAATACCTTTGTTTTTTAAATTTTATTTTAGTTTGTTGATTTTAGGGGGAGTAATCCAAAATCTGAAAATCCAAAAACATCGAAAAATTTCAAAAACACAAAAACAATAGAAAAGCAAAAATGAGTTTCCTGGCGAGAAAAAGAGAAAATGATAGTACATCAGTGGTCTATCTAAACCTCTTTAAACCTTAAATGAAAAACGATAAGCAGCTCTATATAAGATGTATCGGTAGGCTCACAATCATTTTAAAGTGTGCAGGGTGATATAAACTTAAATTGACTGAAGACCTGGGTGGGAACCATTCATTGGCATATGGTCTTAGTACCGAAATTTCGTTTGAGAGATTGCCGAGGTTCTGAGATATTCGGTCTTTATGCTGCTTATCATCTGGGTATCATGGTTGTATCTTTTACCGAAAAATAACGGGGACGCAAGTCTAGATCTTCCATGATACTATACATACGTGTACATATTGCATACGACCTCAATAAGTGATCAACAATCACATGTCCAAACAAATAAGTGATAATATATCACAAATTCTTTCCGGGTGTCAAGTTCGTCTCTCTGCTGTACGAAAGTACTGACCTGTTCACGGACTTGCTCCTGTGCCCTCATGCATCGAAAACCAAGTTCCTCATCAATAAGTGATTATATCACATAGGGCTTGTTTTCAAAATCAAAATAAGTGAGAATCTCACATCATATACGGTCAAACAGATGATAATCGGTATACTCACCGGTAAGATGAACCCTCGTGCATACCTTGATACGGGAATGTGTCGTGATGTGGATGAACACCGGTCGGTAAGTATAAATTATACCTTAACGTATCCCCTCGCCATGATTACAAATGATAAGTTGAGCTTATGTGGACAACAATACCGATAATTGTTATAGGATGCTTATCTTAATGTTATCTAATTGAACAACAAGAGCGTTTTGGCATGACCGTACACTGATATGATTCTCTTACCCTCGAAACTCGCAAAAAGAATGTCAGTAAATAGTTATTTAGTGTTTCCTGTTTATGTATCTTTGTACATATTTATTTATTGTTTTCGGTCTTTACATTGAAAAATGAAAATTTCAAAAAGATTTTAGGTATGTTTTAATTTAAACTTTATAAAATCCAAAAAGATTTTTCTTCAAGTTTATTTTTGATTGACCGATGTTGGAACTCGAGTCTATCCTACTCAAAATCCTGATCGTAAGCTGGAAAACCATTGTATCTTCATAAACAGTCGAAGTTAACGAGTTTTGAAAGTTAAAGGATTAAAATGAATATTTTTCTAAACTTTCAAACTGCTGTCGGTTGGTGTTTGATTGAGATTTGATCTCATATGTGTCGTTAGTTTAAATGTTAACTATATTCCAAGCGGTTGTTCTCATTATGCGTTTAGCTTTCTTGCATGTGCAGATGCTAAAGGCGAGGAGAACATGTTCGATGAAAAGCTTTGGAATGAAGACACGAAGTGGAGGCACTCAAAGGATAAAATGATCGAGTTGCCGCTGTCCCTTCATCAACACCACAAGGATCTGAAGAATTGACAAGTCAAACGATTCACGAGCATGACTCAATGGAGAGTTCAATCTAAGGGGGAGTTTGTCAACACACTTTCTACATGAAACGGGGAGTTTGTTGATACACTTTCTACTTTCAAGACGTGAAGACTTTGAAGATCCTCCGACATGAAAGACATAGAAGACGAACCATCACGAGTAGCGTCCAAGGGGGAGTTTGTTGATGCACTTTGTGTGGACGCGACTCGGCTCGGTTCGACTCGGCCTTGAAGACTTGAAGACACGAAGATCGAGACAAAGCTACAGCCAAGGGGGAGTTTGTTGGTGCACTTGTGTCTGTACTTTGTCTGTATTTCGTCATGATACAAAACGATGTCTTATGTTAGTCTGGGTTACGTCTTAGTTTGTTACAATGTGCGTTCGATGTAAGTTTGACCAAGTCAACCATCCTCCTGGTTTGACTTGGCCAAACAGTTAGCACATTGGTTGTTAGTTGTGTGTGTCGAAGGATAGATCATCGAAGGATAGTTTATATCCTTCGATGATGAGCTCGAAAGACAGCATTCGATAGATGGACCTCGAAGGATATCATCCTTCGAGGTATATGTGTATCCTTCGAGCTGTTTGTGGTCGACAGATGATCTTTCGATCAGTCTGTCTGATCCTTCGACCAGACAATCTGTGTTCGGGTATATATACCCATGTGTTGTGTTCAGTTCGAAGGTGAGACACGATAGACAGAAAAAGGGAGTGGACACAAGAGAAACAGAGAGAGCATTCTGTTGAGCACACACACACTTTGAGAGTTTATAGAACATATCTGTAAACATTGAGCTTGTAACCGGATCTTTCATACGTATTAATACATGTGGTGTTAATCGGTGAATCTTGTGTGTTGTGTTTGTGCTTGTTCTCGTATAAATTCTCGGTTGCATGCTAGCTTGGATTCCGCACTCGCTAGTGTGTTTGATATAACAAGGAAAAGGTTTTATCTCATCCTCGAGATAGGGACCTACAGTTTGTGATTGATATAGTGGCATTATTGTCTATCATAATAGGAGTACGAGTGAAATCCAAGCCGTAATCGCGCATCTGCTGTTGTATCCAGAGAACCTGAGAGCAATAGCTACCTGCAACAATATATTCAGCTTCACACATAGAGGTAGACACACACGATTGCTTCTTGCATTTCCAAGACACAATCCTCCCTCCTAATAACTGACAACCACCTGTGGTAGACTTCCTGTTAGGCATACATCCTCCAAAGTCTGAGTCACTGTAAGCAACGAACTTCAAATCACTATCAGCTGGATACCACAACCTAAGTTTAGGTTTCCCCTTCAAGTAACGAAGAATACTATTCACTGCCTTCATGTGTGACTCTTTTGGATTCGCCTGATATCTAGCACACAGACATACGACAAACATGATGTCTGGTCTTGAAGCAGTAAAGTACATTAGAGAACCAATCATTACCCTATACTGAGTTGGATCAACATCTTCCGTACTTTCATGATCTGGGCCAAGATTGTGATTCTCGCAGATGGGTGCGTTGAAAGTAGCGCAATCCTCAATTTTGAATCGAGATAAAATGTGTGACAACCCGAGATTTCAAGGCCTTTCCTCTACGCATCACTTGTTCACAATTCTGTTTTCATAATTTGTTTTAATGTTATAACTCGTGCATGATATATGAATAATTGAAGTATTGTTATGAATGGTTGTTTAATGAAAACTTAAGAATTGTTTATGTTTCATAACTTCATAACTAAGGTCCTTCGCCAACCCCACTCCTTGACGAAGATAGTTCTTCATCACAAACATTTCTTGACGAAGATAGTTCTTCGTCATCAACAGTGCTTGACGAAGGTAGTTCTTCGTCATCAATCTTTTGGACGAAGTATGGTCCTTCGTCGAGGGAGTTATTCGCCAAAAGGGCCCTCGGCCCAGGTTTCTTCGTGGCCCAGAGTGGGCCTGACTGTCATTATATGTGCGTATAACCTCTCGCTTTTATGTAACTGCACATCCCACAAACCCTAAGGCTCCCCCTTCCTCTCTTCACTGTGTGACGACATATAGGTCTCAAAGACCCCCATCTCGAGCAAACTAATCAATCCGGTATCTCGGTTAGTGTCTTGTTCTCGTTCATATGACTAATACTTGATACGTGATTTCGTGTAGTGATGATTTTATAGGAGTATTTAGGGTTGTGTACTAGGGATCCCGATGTATACTCCGGTGCAACAAACTGTATGATTAATCTAGAAGTATACTTGATGCTGAACGTGATGATTATGAATTATGACCACTGTTGCAGAAATCGGCCTAGGCGGCCGATTAATCGCCGCCTAGGCGCTAGGCGGTAGTTTACTGACTAATTTTAACCTAGTCGGTCCAATTAATCGGTTTTAGTCAAAGTCGGTCAAAGTCGGAATTAATCGGTGAAAATCGGTCTTAGTCGGAATTAATCGGACTAATCGGTCCAGTCTTTTGCAGCCCATTAAACCGATTAGTCGGAATTAATCGGAATTAGTCGGTCTTAGTCGGAATTAATCGGACTTGGGGTATATTAAGTTTGGGTATTTTGATATTTAGCCCCTCTATCTTGCACTAGTTTACATATGGTTCCTAAACTTGTAAAATTATATATAAAAAGTATAAAATTAACTACATATTTATAAAAAAAATGTAAAATTATATATAAAAGTCCAATCCGATTAATCCCGATTAATCCCTATTAATCCCGATTAATCCCTAGGCGGTACCTCACCGCCCGACTAGCGCCTAGCGCCTTCTACAACATTGATTATGACCGGACCTAATGTTGATTTGAAAGGAAACCATGTTAACCAATTTGATTAAATGCAAACGTTGATGATGAAACAGTTAGAATAAAATTAGGGTTTGTATGAACATGAATGATAATTGATTAAATCTTATTGTTCGATCCGTTTTGGAATAAAGAACATGTTTGCTGAAATTATGGAGAATAGTTAAAAAGGAAATCTTAAAACTGTTAGTGCAACGACGAAAATCTTTCCCCCACGAAGTACCCATGTCGACGAAGAACTGATTCTTCGTCGACAAGCCTATGACGAACAATTAGAGTGCTTCGTCACAATCACTCTTGACGAAGTCTGATTCTTCGCCAAGGGGGGTTCTTCGCCAACATGATTCTTCGCCGTATGAGCATCCCACGAAGAATGGATTCTTCGTGGAGATGCGGTTAGCAAACCAACAGAACAGTTATAATAATTTATACAGATTAAATGAGTATGAGATCTGAGAAATTGCTATGTGTTAATCGGTGATCTTTGCGGCTAATGCCATCTGTGAAAATACGTGATTCAATTTATTGTGAAACTGATCATAATGGTAACCACGGTAAGGTTTGGTTGATCAACTTGGAACGGGTAACATAACATACCGAGCAAAACTAAGGTGAGTTCACTACTCTCAATACAAAAATGTGTCCGGTGGGGACAATCAAACAGGCAAAACAAGTAAATGGGTTTTCATAAACCCACATCCTCACAAAGGATGTGAGGCAGTTTTCACAAACCCATATCCTTGTAGGGGATATGAGGCGGTTTTCAGTAAATGTTGATGTTGGATAATACACTCACTTTCTATCACTTAAGTCCCATCATACTACCGAACTAGTTACTTGTAGGGAAATGGGGTTATTAGTTGATAGCGCTATTAGGTTTGGCACCCTCACGACGTACCTGGATAGGATGGGCGTGAATTAATAACTTTAAAATCATGACCAATGTTTGATAGAGCATTGGAGAAGGGCAAAAAGGAGCCGTCTATGGTATCGAGTTATTATCAACATAACATAAGTCAATACTTGGTAACAAACGGTTAAAGCAAACTGTGAACTCACCAGCGTGGTCTGATACACTTTTCTGCATGCTTGCAGGTCCTTAGGCACAATGTCATGGAACTTGCTGTCTGGGAAGCTGGAGTGGTCATGGGTCGTGACATTTGGAAACGCTTCTCGCTGTTGCATTGTTTTGAGCATTTTCATTTAAACTTATTGAACAAGTTATTATGCTTCCGCTGAACATGTTTAATTTTCTACACTGGTGTTTGAATTATACTATTTCGTTTAATGGAAAGTTTATTTTATTTATGGTTCAACATGATTAGTGGCTAGATCCTGGTATGTCACACGCCTCGTGGGAGTTTCCGCTTGCGGTATTTTTGGGGGTGTGACAAAATGTCATGCACATATTTTGTCTGATGTATAAACAACCCATAGCACTCATTTCAAACTTGCTCTTCATCACATGCTCGAACTCTTGACACATGTTTTCGTCTGATGACCCAAAGATGATGCCATCCACGTACACCTATACCAGTAGAAAATCTTCCTTCTTTCGATTGATGAACAGTGTACTGTCAATCTAACCTCTTTCAAAACCATTCTTTATCAGATGTGTTGATAGTGTCTCATACCAAGCCCTGGGTGCTTCAGGTAATCCATACAAAGCCTTATCCAGTTTGTAAACACGGTTTGGAAATTTTGGATCAACGAACCCATCTGGCTGTGAGACATACACCACTTCTTGGACTTTTCCGTAAAGAAACGCACTCTTCACGTCAAGTTGGTAAACTTTGAAGCCCTTGAATGATGCGAAGGCTAGGAACAAACGAATTGCTCCTAATCTTGCCACTGGTGCAAACACTTCAGTATAATCAATTCCTTCGTGCTGATTGGAACCTTTCATGACCAATCGAGCCTTGTTTCTCGTCACGATTCCTCTGTCATCTCTCTTGCACTTAAATACCCACTTAGTGCCTATTTCTTTTTCACCTTTAGGAAGGTCGACAAACTCCCAAACCTTCAACTTAGCAAACTGGGCTAATTCCTCTAAGCATAGCTTCAACCCATGAATTGTCTTTCAGAGCCGCGTGAATGTTTTTCGGCTCCTCTTGAGAAATAAAAGCAGCTATACAAACACTCATTCATAACCCCAGTCTTCTCAATCGTATCATATAAGCCAGTACTTTTAGCTGTGCTTACCCTCGTCTTGTCACACCACAACCGATGGCGGAAACATCGGGATGAGACAAATAAATTGCTCAAAACATCATAACACTATGTGACAATATACTTTAAATTAAATTTCATAAATTGCAAAAATGTCATTTAAGAATCAAACATAAACAACATTGTTTCAAACATACATTGGCGAATAAATTAATCTAAGTGTGTTTCTAAGTCCACCTGAATCTTGTTTCTTCACTTAGCATCATCTTGTCTATCAACCTGCAACAAGTATTAAAATATGATCAACAAACAGTTGGCGAGTATACAAGTTTGATACATAGTATAACATAGAATAAAATTTGTTTAACGTGCTCATATCCAACATGAATAACAATATGCAAGTTTCTAATATGCTGAAACGGTGTAACAAAATGTTCAAACCCAAGAATCCAACGGTTTAATATAGCCTATCCCAAAGAATAACTGGAGGTTAACATTTTAACTTAACAATACCCCAAGGCTCGTAGGCGGTGCGTTACTCCTATAGAGCTATAATTGTTATGGTAGGCTTGTACAAAGTTAATGAGCATATCGACACGAAAAGTTTACATAGCTTACGAGATTAACAAAAATCATATAGTTTCATGTTCAAACGAGGATAAAGTGTGATTAAAATAGTTTCAAGTGTTTGTGTTTTACATAGAATACATGTTGCATCTAAAAGTGTTTAAAAGTAAAATGGGTTCGAGTATACTCACAAAATTGCATATGCTTTCCGATTGTCCAATGTGACGAAATTGTCGAGACTAGAAGAATGAATGTGTTTGATTTGGGGTTTAAGGGATGTTTACATTTGGGTTTATGGATTTGGAGTCTAAGGACATGAAAATAGACATATGAAAAGTAATCACCTAGCACACATAATACTTGTTCTTAACACTATGAAACTCAAAGAGTTAGAATGTTTTCATGGGTCAAAATGTCCATTAGAAACGTAATAAGTACTATGGTCTTAGATGATGTAACTTAACACTTGATAAATGACCACTAGTTCATCATCAAGAGTTTGGTTACTTAGATAATACATAGGTTATATAGTTTATATTATATTTTGGGTCCATTTATATAGCACAAGAACATCATACAAGTCATACATGAAGTAGGAAGAACAAGTATTCCATTTAGGTACCTCTTTGGTGTTCACCACTACACTTGTTATCATAGACAACAAGGAGGGTCATGAACATACAATAGGAATGGAAATAAATACAACTAATCTAAGAAAAACATCAAGTAATGTGTGGATTTTCAAGTATGATAGCCCAAGTTATCCTAATAATCACACAAACATCAAGCCTTAAGCTCGTCATTACTTGTGGGTTAAAACCCTAACCAAAACAGAATGTTTATGAGGTTTAAACCTCTGATTATACTTGTCACAACCTTGTTTTTAAGACCAACTAACCATAGAATTGATTATGAACATAAGGACATAGGAATGTGTATGAGAAACCTCAAGTTTAAGTAGTTTAACAAAGTTTAAATCAAAAGAAAAAGTTTATATCACATTGGAGCCTGTTTTGGTGATGTTCCAGGCCTTGGTTTTCCACGGAAAACATGTGGAAACGCACCTAGGCTTGTTCCAAGTGATTAGAAAGAAGAATCTATGGATAAGGTTGAGAAATGAAGAAGTTATGCTCACTTAAACAACTTGTGATGAATCTGATCTAGCTCCTGATTAACAGCTGATTAAGAAGTGTTTTGAGAGTGTTTTTGTGAGTTTGTAAAGTGGAAAATGTGTGGAAGACACTTGGGTTTTATAAAGTGTTAGGGTAGGTTGTAGTTGAGTAATTAATGAAGAAAACACAATTGAAACCAACAAAACACACAAAAGGACCAATAATTCACGTCTGATCACAAGCTGCGGATCCAGGCCGCCTCGCGGGCCGTGAAGACAAGGGCCAGGCGGGTCGCGGCCGCGAAGCTGCACCCCTGGTGCCGTAGTTTGATTTTTTTTTTTACAATTTTACCCCCTAGACTTTCATAAATGCATGTTTCAAGTGGTTTTCAAGGTGTTTTATGCGAAATAACATAATCAAAGGTATGTTGTGTAAATTAATCATAAACCAAATATAAAACGAGTATAAACATGTACATTTGTCGAGGTTTGCTTGTCGTATTTGCGTAAATTGAGCATACAAGCCGGGTGTTTGCAAATTTGTTATATATTAACAAGAATCATGGATAGTGAACTAAAATGTAATGAATCAAAAACGTATAAGTGTAAAGGAAATATTAGGATATAGTTTGAGAATAAACGATGGATTACACTATGATATATACCTCGGATTTACGATGATAAGATGATATATGACTACGAAAGACACGAGTTTCCAAAAATAGATTTACAAGACAAAATTTCTAAATTAGGAAAGTTATGAAAAAGCAAAGCGTTACAGTCTCCCCTCCTTTAGGAAATTTCGTCCAGAAATTTATTCAAGTGGAAGACCTGAAAAGGGTTTTGACAAAAGATAATTGTTTAAAATTGAGACTTTGAAGTTCGAGATGTTTTGAAAAGTATGAAATTTTGAAGAACGAAGAGATAGGTCTGTAAAAGAGTTAGTTTGACTGAAAATGAATCGAGATAATAAGTATAAGTAGAAACGTGTACGTGTGTGTATGGGCAAAGTGAGTTTAAACAGTTTTGAATCACTCAAATTGGAGATGTATTAAAAATGTAACTTATAAGGAGAAAAGTTTGTACAAAACGGTTTGTATTTTGACAAAAAATGTGGTAGTTTGCATGGAAAGTTTAAAGGATAGTACCAAATCACATATTTGTAGAAAATTGTTTTATTGGGAGGAACGAGAAGGTTTGACATTTTACATAAAACAACTTTTTGGCAGTAACGACCCACTATGGGTGTTTGCACATGAACGAATAATAGAAAGATAGTTTTAAAAGTAAGGAGGTAGGTTAGGATTCGAACGTTTAAACCGATTTATTGTAAACGAGGTTTGTATAAATGACAAGACTGGAGAATGATGAAGGTATAAGAGTGAGTTGATTGGTCTAACCATAAATGGGAGTGTAAGGATGATATGCGTATGGGACAAACGAAAGCGATGTGTTAAGAATGAAGTCTCATCGTGGATAATCGGATATAATGCGTTTGTGAGTTGTTTAAAGTTTGTACTAGGTCAAAAAGGTCTGCAAAACACTGAATTTCTCATAGCACGTTTCACGAAAGTTTGGTAACATGATTAAAACGCTTATATATAGGAAGTACTAGCGGCGTATCCACCATGTTTTGACCACGTTGCGTCCGTTTCATTATTCAGTGCAATGTTACGTTCCGTGTCTTACCATACGCAATAGTACACTCTATGGTTCTCATGCGCTTATCACTATAATCCCGTGCGCACCCGTGATTATACTGATCGTCGCATGATCCGCATAGCTTGTACTAGTTGCATATGAATTAAGGTATACATAAATTCTGAAAATAAGATTTCGTGCGTGTAAGAATGTAGTATATAAGCATGTTTGCGTTCAAATAAGCATGAGACCCATGTAAGCGAATCCCTCGGGTTTCGCTCGCGTACAGGTGCGAATGTATAAATTTTGAGTATGAATAAGAGCATGAGCATAGTATAAGTTTAAGTATTAAACATAAAACATATGAATAAGAGTACGAGTATAAGTATAAATATGAGCGTAAACAGCATGGGTATGAGCATAAATATGAGTATAGTCATAAAATGTATGAATGTGAGTATAAATATGAGCACAAGTGTAAGCATAAAGTGTATTGGGTGAGTATGAGTATGAATATAAGTATAAGTATAAACATGAAACATATCGTTGTAATTTTGAGTTTAAATATGAGTATCGTAAAAGGTGTGAGTATGAGTATAAATATGAGTATAAGCATAAATGCGTAAATATGCGAATAAGTATAAATCTAAAATGCATGAGAATGAGTGTGAATATGATTATGAGTATGACGGTATGAGCATAAATATAAGTGTAAACGTAAATTGCATGAGTATAAATGTGAATATGAATATAAGTGTAAACATAAGTGTATGAGTATAAATATAAGTATAAACGTAAACTTCATGAGTATAATTGTGAATATGAATGTAAGTGTGATCATAATTGTATGAGTATAAATATAAGTATAAATGTAAATTGCATGAGTATAATTGTGAATATGAATATAAGTGTGATCATAAGTGTATGAGTATAAATATAAGTATAAACGTAAATTGTATGAGTATAAATACGATCATGAATATAAGAGTAAACATTAGTATATAAGTATGAATAAAATGTGTGAGTGTGAATATAAGTGTAAACATAATTGTATAAGTATGAATAAAATGTATGAGTATGGATATAAGTGGAAGCATAATCTTTATAAATATGAATATAAGTAACATGCATGAGTATCGACGTGAATATGAATATAAGTGTAAACATAAATGTATAAGGATAAGTGTAAGTATAATCGTGTAATGTATGAACATGAATATGAATATAAGTATAAACGTAAATGTATAAATGTGAATATAAGTATAGACGTATAATTGTATGAATATGAATATAAATTTAGAATATAAGTATAGCATAAATGTGAAATTGTGAATATGAGTATAACGTAATGTATGAATATAAATATAAATATGAATATAAACATAATGTGTAAGTATGAATATAAGCGTAAACATAGGATGTGTAAGTTCGAATATGAATATGAGTGTAAGGAATAATGATTTTGTATATAGTATTAATCGAAATATACAAATTTAAGAACGTAAAAGGTCAAGAAATTTTGAGTATGAAAGAAAAGAAAACGAGTGATATGCGTGACATTGTCGCGTTATATTGACTAAAAGAGTAGGGTGATATGCATGTGTAGTTGTTTGAGCAAAACGTGGAGTTTATTGAATAAAAAATAGGTTGAGTTGACATGGAATGTAGAATCTAGTTTACGAAAGTAAAGAGAGTATAAAACATCTATTGGTTATGTGTTTTGTACTTTGTGAAAGAATGGAAATGCTACTCTTGTTTTAAAAGAATTTACATGAATTGAAAATTGTCGGTTCTTAGAAAAGAAATTTAGTATATGAACTTAGTGATTGTTGAAAAGTGTTAAAATATTTCATTGATTTTGTAAAAGAGTTTTAGTGAACAATCGAACAATAATTGTAAATTTTTGTAGGTGTGTACGAAAAGTTGGTTCGATTCCCAATAGAAAATAAAAATCTTTAGTATAATAATATGAGATGAGCGTGTTTTAATAATTACGTTGAATACGACATTTTCATGGGCAATGGATTTATTAGACCGACTAAGTTGACGAGTAGCATTTCATAAAATTTTGAAAATCGAGGGACAAGCGGTTATGGTATGATTAAAAATTTTGTGTATGTGAGTTATGTGGAAATAGGTTGTAGGGTAAGAAATATGTTTAAATAAACAATGCATCTTGAAATAAATAGTGATTTTGACGGATGATAAACGAGTTAGGTATAAACATGATCGTGTTTGCATAAACAAGTCTATTAAAAGAAAGTCTTGGTAACGATCACCTAGGTAAGGGAATCACCCATAACCCATTGGCGAGGTCGTTGTAAGATGAGAAAAGAAGCGGAGTTAATTGTCAAGGTAAGGAAATCACTCCTATCTTGATGATGTCTCCATTTGTTGTTACAAGGAGTGTAAATAAAATTATCTGAAATCATGCATGTGAGATAATATATATATGTATGAAAGGTTTTAGTATGATGAGTGTGTAAAAAGAATAATCTCAAGGATAATTCGAATGCGAAATGAGAGGATTGTATGAATGAAGTTGATAATAGTAAAACGTAGGTTCGATTAAAATCTCGATGGTTCCAAAATGGAACGTTGACTAACCAAAGTGGTCGAAAAGTCTTTTGAATTTGAGAAGCATGCTTTGGCCTAATAGGCAAAATACTCTCGCTGACATGTCAATTAACGGTATTCACCCTTCCGGTTACTACATGTTCCAATTCAATCAAAAATTCGAGACTTGGCGGGATTTATGAAAATCAAGGAGTGGGACTAGTCGACGAGATGCGGGTTTCACCCCTAACTTGACGACTTCGTACCCTAAGTGTGGTTGGTACTCGTCAGGTCCAAATTTAGTTTCAACACGTTGACGAGGGTCCACTAAAATTTGAAATTGAAATTACCATTAAGAGGTGGATTTCACTCCTAACTTAATGGTGTAATTTCATGTAAAAAATAGAATTAAGCGGAATGTGAGTCGTTTACCGAATTGTGGGTTTCACGCCTATTTTGGTAAACGAGTTTCGTTTATATAATACGAGTGTTGTCGGATTTAGAATAATCAAGCAAAAAGCCTTAGGAAAGGCGTACATTAAGGGAATAAACAACAAGTATAAATACATAAGAAAGCATGTCAAGAATAACACATAGAGATAAAATGACATATATGTTTAAAAAGACCCAAAGAGAATAAATAAAAAGCAAATAAAGTAACATGCAAGTAGTTTCAAGCAAAACATAAGAATGAAGCTCTTAAACTATAGACTAGGTAAAAGCATTCCTACTTTTCTTAATTCCCTATAGTTATGGCTCTGATACCAATCTATCACACCCCAACCGATGGCGGAAACATCGGGATGAGACGAACAAATTGCTCAAAACATCATAACACTATGTGACAATATAATTTAAATTAAATTTCATAAATTGCTAAAAATGTCATGCAAGAATCAAACATAAACAACATTGTTTCAAACATACGTTGACAAATAAATTAATCTAAGTGTGTTTCTAAGTCCACCTAAATCTTGTTTCTTCACTTAGCATTATCTTGTCTATCAACCTGCAACATGTATTAAATATGATCAACAAAAAGTTGGCGAGTATACAAGTTTGATACATAGTATAACATAGAATAAAATTTGTTTAACGCGCTCATATCCAACATGAATAACATTATGCAAGTTACTAATATGCTGAAACGGTGTAACAATATGTTCAAACCCAAGAATCTAACTCGTTAATATAGCCTATCCCAAAGAATAACGGGAGGTTAACATGTTTAACTTAACAATACCCCAAGACTCGTGGGCGGTGGTTACTCCTATATCGCTATAATTGTTAAGGTAGGCTTCTTCAAAGTTAATGAGCATACCGACATGAAAGGTTTACATAGCATACGAGATTAACAAGCATCATATAGTTTCATGTTCAAACGAGGATAGAATGTGATTAAAATAGTTTCAAGCGTTTGTGTGTTTTACATAAAATACATGTTGCACCCAAAAGTGTTTAAAAGTAAAATGGGTTCGAGTATACTCACAAAATTGCATATGCTTTTCGATTATCCAATGTGACGAAGTTGTGGAGACTAGAAGAATGAATGTGTTTGATTTGGGGTTTAAGGGATGTTTACATTAGGGTTTATGGATTTGGAGTCTAAGGACATGAAAATAGACATATGAAAAGTAATCACCTAGCACACATAATACTTGTTCTTGACACTATGAAACTCAAAGAGTTAGAATGTTTTCATGGGTCAAAATGTCCATTAGAATCGTAACAAGTGCTATGGTCTTAGATGATGTAACTTAACACTTGACAAATGACCACTAGTTCATCATCAAGAGTTTGGTTACTTAGATAATACATAGGTTATATAGTTTATATTATAGTTTGGGTCCATTCATATAGCACAAGAACATCATACAAGTCATACATGAGGTAGGAAGAACAAGTCTTCCATTTAGGTACCTCTTTGGTGTTCACCACTACACTTGTTATCATAGACAACAAGGAGGGTCATGAGAAAGAAATAGGAAAGGAAATAACTACAACTAATCTAAGGAAAACATCAAGTAATGTGTGGATTTTACAAGTAGGATAGCCCAAGCTATCCTTATAATCACACAAACATCAAGCCTTAAGCTCGTCATTACTTGTGGGTTAAAACCCTAGCCAAAACCGAATGTTTGTGAGGTTTAAACCTCTGATTTTACTTGTCACAACCTTATTTTTAAGCCCAACTAACCATAGAATTGATTATGAGCATAAGGATATAGGAATGTGTATGAGAAACCTCAAGTTTAAGTAGTTTAACAAAGTTTATATCAAAACAGAAAGTTTATATCACTTTAGAGCCTGTTTTGGTGATGTTACAGGCCTTGGTTTTCCATGGAAAACCTGTGGAAATGCACCTAGGCTTGTTCCAAGTGATTAGAAAGAAGAATCTATGGAAAAGGTTGAGAAATGAAGAAGTTATGCTCACTTAAACAACTTGTGATGAATCTAATCTAGCTCCTGATTAACAGCTGATTAAGAAGTGTTTTGAGAGTGTTTTTGTGAGTTTGTAAAGTGGAAAATGTGTGGAAGACATTTGGGTTTTATAGGGAAGTGTTAGGGTAGGTTGTAGTTGAGTAATTAATGAATAAAACACAATTGAAACCAACAAAACACACAAAAGGACAACTAATTCACGTCTGATCATAAGCTGCGGATCCAGGCCGCCTCACGGGCCGCGAAGACAAGGGCCAGGTGGGTCGCGGCTGGTGAGCCGCACCCCTGGTGCCTTAGTTTGATTTTTTTTTTACAATTTTACCCCCTAGACTTTCATAAATGCATGTTTCAAGTGGTTTTCAAGGTGTTTTACGCGAAATAAAATAATCAAAGGTATGTTGTGTAAATTATCATAAACCAAATATAAAACGAGTATAAACATGTACATTTGTCGAGATTTTCTTGTCGCATTTACGTAAATTGAGCATACAAGCCGGGTGTTTGCAAATTTGTTATATATTAACAAGAATCATGGATAGTGAATTAAAATGTAATGAATCAAAAACCTATAAATGTAAAGGAAATATTAGGATATAGTTTGAGAATAAACGATGGATTACACTATGATGTATATCTCGGATTTACGATGATAAGATGATATATGACTACGAAAGACACGAGTTTCCAAAAATAGATTTACAAGAAAAATTTTCTAAATTAGGAAAGTTACGAAAAAGCGAAGCGTTACACGTCTGAACACCTGCAGTAGGATCTCCACGTATCATGTCAACTGGATGATCTTCACAGAATTATCGATCCAACCTAGAGTGCGGAATCCTCTAGAACAAATTTGCATAGAAACGAGTAGAAAACAGAATTCCAAAAAACCCGATCTTTATTGATTATTAATCACAAGAATTACAATCAATCTAGATCACCAAATTCGTTCAAGCCCTACTGCCTTTCACGAATTCTCTCTATAAAACTGTTTTGGCTAATTAACCTAAACCCTAATGCAAATCCTTGTTTATATAACACAAGTTTGCAACCTGGGCTAGGGTTTCCAACACATGGGCTAGGCCCAATTCGTCCCCCGTCACCCACTATAGGTTTGGTTTGTCCCATTCACTATTATTTGACTAATACAAAGCTAAACCCGCTAACCATTTATCGTTTTACTAATTACAAGATATCCAAAGACCAAATCTAAAAGCTGTTGTCACAAATATGCACCAACAAACTCCCCCTTGACAATAGCTTCATAAAATAACTTTGTCTTCAGCCATCTTGCAGTCTTTTGGTCTTTGGATAGCGTCAGCTACATAGTTTCTGACATCAACAATGGATTCAATCAGAAATCACGTTTATGGATTTATGGAAGATCGATTTCTCATAATCGGCTGGATGGATTTAGGTTTTGTGAGAATTTTGGTAGGTTAAATGCGTGTTGAGAAATAGAGAAACTGCTGAAGAAAAATAAATTAGGGTTACAATTCTTGAGAAAGATATAGAGAATGAATACATTAATATCGTCCAAAAATAAACATTCTAAAGAGTTGCTCATATGCATTCACTCCTAAATCACCTTGAGATTCCACCACAACTTGCCAAGTGTCCCAAATCCATCTCATTTGTTATATTATTATAAAGATATTGATACACACACAATATATGTTTCACCCTTTTAAATAGTTCCTAAATTCAAATTGTTCCTAAAAGTAGTTTCACTATTTTATCTATTAAATGGTCAAACAAAGACTAGCAAGAAACTAGGCAAGAAAAATTATAAGTATATAAGAGGATTTTGTAACTACTTAACCCAAGTAATGTTTATCTTCAAACACATAAAAGAAAAGTTGACAATGGTATCAAAAATTGATTCATTAAAGAACTTATTTTTCAGGAATACACGATTATTCTTAAGATGTTATAGAACGTACCACGTGGAGGTAAGCATAGCCTCCACCAAGCACATATTAAGACCATATGCAGTGGGGGTGTGAAGAAGGGGCATAGTGCGTCATGTGGCGGCCACACGCCAGCAAGAGGGCATGGTAAAAAAAAGCACGGAATGGGAGGGACGTGAAAGTAACGTTTTTATAAAAAGTAAATAAATAAATAAATAAGAACCAACCCAAAATCCACCAACCGATAAAAAGCCTCCACCACACCACAACAATTGCCCCCACGTCAGTGGAGATCTCCCCGCCCTTGCCACCACGCCACCCCAAGGGATGGTGTTCCCTGTATGGACGTATTACCATGTCACCACAACACCCACCACTCTGTGTGATCTACGATACCTTATTTTCTAACGAATCCATCCATGAACCAAGAAGAACAGGAGATTAGATTCACAATTTTATTTGTATAAATAAACAAAATAAATTACTTAACTGTAATAATAACTAGTATATGTTAATGTTACCATGAAAGCATGAAAAATGATAAAGTTATTGCAAAACAAATACAATAAAAAAATATTAAAACCTTGTATCTTTTTTATAAAAGAAAAAAAGTTACCTTCATATGTACACTAATTTTCCAGTTAATTTACAATATATAATAGTACAATACATTTCACCATTTTAATTAGCTTCACTATTTTATTTTGTTCAAATAAGTAAATTACTTTTGTAAATGTAATAATAACTATTATATATTTTCGACTCCATTAACTAGTACTTATTCAATTTATTCTTGCTTTTGATTGGTCAAGATTTTACTTCCTTTTAATCGCTCACCTTCATCTCTCCTTAGAGCATCTCATCCACTCCATCAAATTAATCCCTATCTTTAAAATATAAAAAAAAACCTTCTAAAAACCCACTCCAACCTGTCCACTATATCTATACTCTAACCTTAAATATTAAAAAAAAGCTACAATAACTTTTTATACATAAAAAGCTACTGTACCCTCTCCATTTCCAACAACCACCTCTTCCTATTTTCTCTCGCCCCTCTCCTTCTACACATCGACTACCAACAACAAAATCAACAAATTCCCACTTCATAGGTTTGGATTTGGAAATTTGGAGGGTTCCGATTTGTAAACATAGGCTTCTATTGGAAACTAGGGTTCCGATTTGAAAAGGATTTTGCTATCAATGAAAGTATCAACCGATTCATCGTTCACATCTCCATCCCTCTGCTATATGTAAGCTTTTTTTGCTCAGTCTTTTTTGGATTTTAAGTTTTGAGTCTTAATTCATGAAGTGTATAAAACTCAGGTTTTAGGTTTCAAAGAGCTGTATAAAACTCAGGATTTAGATTTCAAAGGGCTGCTGAAGAAGTAAGCAAAGATATTTTGGTTTGAATTTGACAAAGATTGTAGAGTTTGTCACTTGAATTTGATTGTAGAGTTTATAGAAAGCATGTTTGTTAGCAGTTAGCACAAGGATATTTTGGTTTGATTTGACCATTTATTAATATTAGGGGTCTTCAGGCTGATAAACGATGATTACTTGTTGACGGTTTTATTTCATGACTTTTTTTAATATTAGGGGTGTTCAGGCCAAAAAACGCTGCAGAACGTTGCAGGTTTTTAAGGTTTGTATGCTGAAAAGCATGCAGTTTTTTGGCGTTTTATTGCTGAAAAACGGGCACTTTTGTAGCGTTTTTTGCTGAAATAAACACGCCGTTTTTCTCATTTTTTGCTGAAAAACCGGTCCAAAAAACTGGTAATAACAGATCCAAAAACCTGCAGAAACCCTGTTGCGTGCAGTGCTGAAAAACAACGCAGAATGCTGCCTTTTTTTGACGTTTTCCACTGAAAAACTGTTGGAACCTGAAGTTTATACATGAAGGATTGCTAAGTTAAAGGATTGATTTTGTAATTGTTTAGTAAATGTTTTGGGTCGACTTATGTGGGTTGGGCTAGTTTGGCCGATTTCTAGTAGGCCTAGGTTACAAGTCCATGTAGGTAGTATTTAAACAAACCTCAACCATTTGGTTGAGGTTGATCAATGGTTGCGACTTGAAGGACTAGCCGAATACATCAAGGAGTCTTGTATCAGTCTTTGTTCATCATTGAATGCAAGTCTCGGTTTGTTTTTAATTCATATTGTTTCGGTTCATATTTGTTTTGTTCTTGAATCGACTTGTGATAGGATTCCGCACTCTCACAAGTTACATTTGATATCATTGAATGATCCTAAGGGGTTTTACAATTGGTATCAGAGCCAAGAAACCAATCTTGGTTCGGTTTTGATATCACTCGGATTCAAGAACATCTTTTACTACTGATCTGGTTTTTGGTGTTTGTTTTGCAGTGAAAAATATTAAATCTTCAAACTGTTCTTGGCGAAACTATTGAAAGATATCACTGATTTTGGTTTGTGTGATTTCAGAAAAATTGTTAGCTGATTTCTCGGAGTTGGTGATCAAAGAAAATTCAAAGATTACGATATCTTGAATTTTTTGAAAAGTGCTGAAAATCAGGGATTACGAGTCAACAGTTTTATCTCATATTTGTTTTGCAGGTCTCGACTCGCAATCACAGCTGTCTCGAGTTGTCCTGTTCCGGTCTCGACTCGCAACCATCAGCTGTCTCGACTTGTCTTGTTCCGGTCTCGACTCGCAACCATCAGCTGTCCCGACTTGCCTCGTTTTGGTCTCGACTCGCAATCAACCAAGATTTCGACTTGTATGGATTTAGTTTCGACTCGCAACCAACTACGGTCTCGAGTTGTCTGCTACTTGGTCTCGACTCGCAATCGTAGTCTCGACTCGCAACGTCACTTTGCAACGTTACTTGGACTTGGACTTTAATCTGTTGACAAACCTCTGAACTTAAAAATAATTAATTGATTAATTATGTCGACAAATAACGTTGATTTGGTTGCCCTTAACAAACAACAAGAACTGGATTCAAAGCTTGGAACCACAACACGCATTCCAAGGTTGACTGATGCAAATGATTTTCCCGAGTGGAAATGGCATTTTGAACAGCACTTGAAGGTCAAAGATTATAAACTTTGGCGGAGCATTTTAAGGGGTCCAAGGGAGATTATGATGGAAAGTTCCACTGAACCAGGTATTAAGGTAAAGAAACCCAAAAGTCAATATACCGAAGATGATCTGCTTATAATTGAAGAAGATGACAGAGCACTTTCATACTTAACCATGGGTTTGGGTCCTGACATTGCTATTGGATTTCGTACCTGCAAATCAGTCAAAGAACTGTGGGAATCATTGATCGACGTCTATGAAGGGAATGAAGATATGAAGGAGAGTCGAAGAAATCTGCTGCGACAAAATTTCAACAACTTCAACCATATTTATGGGGAAACTATTGACAATCAAATTCAGAGGTTCGTGAAGTTAGTAACACAAATGCAGATGGAAGAAATTCATACATCAAATGCATCTACCAATAGACAGCTTCTAAATGCATTACCAAAGAGTTGGGATCATCATGTCGCTATGATCAAGAAAACTAAAGATCTTGCTAGATGCAGCCTGTCAGAGATGATCTCTCATATCAAAGCTTGTGAACTTGATGATAAACAAAGAGAAACCAATTATAAAAATAGCATGTTAGCCGCAGGATTTTCCGTTGCTCCAACTTCATCAAACGACAATAACTCAGCTCTTTTGTCTCAAGGAGGTTTTCAAATGTTTAGCAACGCAACATCTGCTAAGACTGCTCCCACTTCAGCAAATGTCTATTGCTCTGGGTCCTCTAATCAAGCTACTCCTCCACATCCACCAGTTGCTTCCGCTTCCACTGTAAATGCTGTGAATGCCACCACTGCTGCTGCTTCCGCTTCCTCTGTGAAAAATGAGATGATTGCTTTCTTTACACAACAGTCGAAAGAAAATTTGGATATTGCAGCCTCCGTTATAAACTGTTTGAACACTTTTGTTGCAGGAAAAATTGATCCTCCAAAATGGTGTGGCGATGACCTACATCAGATCCATCCTGATGATGTTGAAGAAATGGACATCACCTGGCAGATGGCAATGGCTGCTTTCAGGGCACAAAAGTTCGTGAAAAGAACTGGTAAAAACAGATGGGGCGCTTCTTTCAATGGAGCTTCTAAGGTGCCTTTTAACTTGCGCTGTTACAACTGTCATGAGGAAGGGCACTATGCTCGAAATTGCACAAAACCACCGATAAATAGAGAACAAACTCCTGCTCAGCCCGTAACTCCTAATCGAGAAAGAGCTCTTGTCACCACTTCTAGTATAACAGATGCTGCTGCTGCTGGAAGTCCTCAACCACAAGGATTAGCTCATGGTGGTTCAGCCCAACATCAACTTTGATTGGAATTCAGAAATTGAGCGTCTGAACATCTCAGCTCCAGAAAATCAAGCTGCTTCAAATAACATTGCTTTCATGACCTCAAATGATCAAGATTCTAAGCCAGAAGAAGAGTCTTCAGCTGAAAACTTTGCTTTTATGACTCAAATTCTTGCAGCTCCAGTTAAAGGTCTCACCAAAGAAGAGGTACTTTCTGTTTTCTGTACTCCTGAGTGTAGGGAAAGGGTTGAAGCTTATAGAATACACAACGCTGAGCTCATTCAAGATTATCAAGACATAAAAAATAAAAATTTTACCTTATCAAAAAACGAAAAACTCTATAAAGAAAAAATTGAGGCTCAGCGAAAGGACATCATCAAACTTAAGGATGATGTAAGTGTAAAAACAGCCCATTTCTTAGAAGCTCAGGAAAAAGTTTGCATTTTAACTAAGGAACTGGAAGATATCAGAGACAGATATCAAATAAATGAACTTAATATTAAGAAATTTGATTCTTCCAGCAAACTAGTTAAAAACTTGTGTGATCAACAGCTCGCATACAAGGAAAAGAAAGGCTGTGGTTTGGGTTTTAATAAGGCTCCTCCTCCTTATAATGACAATTATACTTATTTACCTATGACTGAGGAGGAGATGATAAATGAAAGTCGAATGACTTATGGTCCCAAAAACTATAAGTCATCATTCAATGGCAAAATAGTTGGGAAACAGAAGTCTGATCCAATAAGTTTTGTTTCTAAAGGCGCAATTGATCCTAAGATGTCATCTTCATGTGCAGATGACTTTTCTGAAGTAAAGTGTGGAGATGTTCATGGGAGTGAACCAGTTGTTCTTTCAAATATTTCTGAAAATTATTTTAAACAAACTGAATCTGACATTGCTTTTGGTCGTTCTTTATTTGCGTCGTTTTCTGCTTATGTTTCGTCTTGTGAGCCTGTTGTTTTAGGCAAAACTGATGATGTTTGTGTTGAAACTTTGAACAATAAGTGTGGTGATGATCGTTTTTCAGCTAATGTGTGTGATTGTGATATTTCTAACATTTCAGTTGATGACAGTGTTACAGGTGAGGTCCCTCAGGACGCATTCAGTGAAACCACTGAAACGACTTCTCAAGAAAATCAAGAGTTTCCTGATTCTTCTTCTGAATCTGTCTCAGTGGGAGTCCCTAATGTTGAATCTAGTGGGACCCCATTGGAAACTGTGGTTGAAATTGAACCTGAATTAGTTTCACATGATAAATGCGTTGAGGAAATGCATGTTGATGAGACTTCTACATGTTCGAATACTGAATCTGAATTTAGTAATAAAGAAAAGGGAATTGAGATAAGTGAGGAGTCATTAGATAAACAGCCACCAAAATGCTCAGAACAACCACAAGCAAAACACGTTCAGAAAACTAAAACGCCAAATCATTCAAAATCAAGCAAATCTTGTAAAAATTTTCAAAATACTCACAAAATGAAACGTCAAACATGTTTTAACTGTGGCATCGCGGGTCACATTGCCAGAAATTGTGTTCAACTCCCAAGGGCATAGTACAAGAGGAAGTTTGTGCAAGATCAGAAGGTCAAGTCTAACCGATATCGTTGTTCAGAGTCAATGACGACTGAAAAGTCTAAGACAATGAAAAACAACTATCGCAAGACTAAACCTTCTGATCAGGATTGGAATGCAGCCAAATGCAAAAATCAAAATCAACAAAATGATTTTCGAAGAAATCAAGATAATGCTTTTGGTAACTACAATTCTCACTGGTCAAACAAGCATTGGAAACCTAAATCTAAGGCCACGCAATCCAATCCGTCTCATACATGTTCTCGAAATTCTGCCATTAGAAATACTTCGAAATTTTTAAATAAAGACAATTTAGTGTGGCAGAGAGTGACGTACATTGATGCACAAGGAAAACCCAGATCCACTATGGGCTGGGTTCCTAAATCTAACTAATCCCGCTAATCGTGCAGGAACAGCTGTGGAGGACTACCGTGTGCCTCTGGTACATGGATAGTGGCTGTTCCAGGCACATGACAGGAGACTTATCCCAACTGGTGAATGTCAAAGAATTTAATGGTGGATATGTCTCATTTGCGGGAGGAGAATCAGGCAGGATCACATTGAAAGGAACCGTACGAAACGGCGTTTTAAGCTTCGAAAATGTTAACTATGTTCCAGAACTGAAACACAATCTGTTGAGCATTTCTCAGATTTGTGATCGAGGAAATTCAGTTCACTTTACAAAGAAAGGATGTCATGTTCTTAAACCTGGGATTGTCATTCCAGAAGACTGGTTCTTAATGTCAGCAGAGAGACGAGGAAATGCTTATGTGATTGATATGAACAAGAAACCGTGTGAAGAAATTACTTGCGTATTTTCAAAGATTTCAGAACATGATGGTCTACTGTGGCATCGTCGCCTTGGGCATGTGAATATGAAGAATTTGAACCGACTGGCTAAAGGTCAATTAGTACGTGATCTTCCGATAAAAGATTTCATGTTGGTTGAAAAGTGTGTTGCTTGTGCAAAAGGAAAAGCTCATCGAAAACCTCATAAGGCTAAACCTGCACCCTCGACGAAAGCCGTGCTCGAATTACTTCACATGGATCTTTTTGGTCCAGTGAATGTATTGAGCATTGGCAGGAAAGCTTATTGTCTTGTAATCGTTGATGATTACTCTCGTTACACCTAGGTGCATTTTCTAAGTCACAAGAATGAAACTGCAGCCTTAGTAAAACAATTCATCACTCTAGCTGAAAATCAAGCGAGTACCAAGGTGAAGGTTATTCGATCTGACAATGGGACAGAATTCAAGAACGTTACTTTGGACACATTCTGCACTGAAAAGGGAATTGATTGTCAGTATAGTGCACCACGGACTCCTCAACAGAATGGAGCAGCTGAAAGAAGAAATCGTACTCTTATCGAGGCTGCATGAACTATGCTGGCTGACTCGAAGCTTCCTAGTTTCTTTTGGGCCGAAGCTGTTAGCACGGCTTGTTACGTCCAGAATCACGCTTTAGTAAATAAACATCATATGAAAACTCCTTATGAGATTCTGGAAGGACGTAAACCTTCGGTTTCACACTTTCGTATATTTGGATGTCCATGTGTATTATTACTTATGGACTCTAATGGAAAGTTTGAAGTCAAAGGGGACAAATGTTTCTTTGTTGGATATGCAAAAGGCTCTGCCTATAGGGTATACAACAAAGTAACTAAAAAGGTCGTCGAGTCGTGCAACATTGAATGGCTTGAAGAAAACGCTATGGATGCTAGAGTTGGACCGGACTGGTTATATGATTATGCTGAATTGTTTAAATCATTTAATATTTTGTCTAGTGATTTTTCAGATGCTGGTGTGTCTATTCCAAAACAACCGTTGTCTTTTGGGGATACTGGAGAAGAAGAACAGACAGAAGGAAGCGTCAAACATCATACCATTGATCCGCCAGGAATGGTGTTTACACAGCATCCTCTGCCTCAACAAATGTCTCATCAATCTCCTGAAGGTGCACAATCCAGTGGAGTTTCAACTAATGCAGCTGGATCTGAACTGTTTGCTGATCCTATTCCTGAAGAATATACTGTTACAACTCCTGTGAGTCACAGTCCAGTAGCACCTAATGAGGGGGAGTCAAGCAACATACACACATCTCTAGATGAGACGATACCTGAATACGCTATTCCAACTAGTGTTCAAAGAAATCATCCTACTGAGAACGTGATAGGTCCCGTGAATGCAGGAGTTCAGACCAGAAGCCAATCCGGAACCATTAATTTGTGCTTATATTCTAGCTACATTTCTCAAATTGAACCTAAAACCATTGATGTAGCTTTGCAGGAACCAGGCTGGGTGGATGCTATGCACGAAGAGCTAAACCAGTTCGAGAAGCTAGGAGTATGGAAACTTGTGGAGTTTCCAAAAGGGAAACGCAAGCTTGGAACTCGCTGGCTTTTCAGAAACAAGCAAGATTCTGAAGGAGTTATTGTTCGAAATAAAGCACGATTAGTGGTCCAAGGATTCAGACAGATAGAGGGACTGGATTATGATGAAGTCTATGCCCCTGTCGCTCGACTTGAAGCAATCCGGATTTTCTTAGCATACGCATCCTTCATGGGATTCACTGTTTACCAGATGGATGTCAAAACGGCATTTTTGTATGGAGAAGTGAAGGAAGAAATTTTTGTTGAGCAACCACCGGGTTTTGTTCATCCAGATCATCCAGAATATGCCTACAAGCTTGACAAGGCATTATATGGGTTGCATCAAGCACCTAGGGCTTGGTATGCTACTCTGACAGAACATCTTCTGGCTCATGGATACACACGAGGCACAATAGATCAGACTCTGTTTATCAAAAGAGTGGGCAAGGATCAAATCTTGGTTCAAATTTATGTTGATGATATTATCTTCGGGTCTACAAGTGAGGAGCTTTGCAAAGATTTTGAGAGAGTTATGCAAAAGAAGTTCGAAATGAGTGCTCTTGGTGAAATGACATTGTTTTTGGGTTTACAAGTTAAACAAGATTCACAGGGCATTCTAATTCATCAAGGGAAATACGTGGACGATGTGCTGAAGAAATTCAAGTTCACTGACGCTAAACCGGCAAAAACTCCGATGGTGGAAAGACCGTTGTTAACTGAAGATGCTGAAGGATCCTCTGTTAATCAGCGACTTTATGGGTCTATGATTGGATCATTGATGTATCTGACAGCTAGTCGTCCTGACATCATGTTTGCTGTCTGCAACTGCGCACGATATCAGGCTAATCCTAAAACTTCTCATCTTACTGCTGTTAAACGAATCTTTCGGTACCTTAAAGGCCAACCCAGGTTTGGTCTGTGGTATCCGAGGGATTCGAATTTTGACCTGTTTGCGTTTTCTGACAGTAATTTTGGAGGCACTGATAAAGACAGGAAATCCACCTCTGCTGGATGTCAATTTTTGGGATATCGACTCATTTCTTGGCAATGCAAGAAGCAACAAACGGTAGCTATTTCTACAGCTGAAGCAGAGTATGTTGCAGCTTCGGCATCTTGCTCACAAGTGGTGTGGATGCAGCATCAATTGCAGGATTACGGTTTGACTTATCTTAAAACTACAATATATTGTGATAATGATGCTGCTATACAGATTGTGAAAAATCCTATCTTCCACTAAAAAACCAAGCACATTGATATTAAAGTTCATTTTATACGAGACTGCTTTGATAGAGGTCTTATTAAACTGGAGCAAATCGACACAGATGCAAATGCTGCCGATTTGTTCACCAAACCTGTCAGCAGTTCGAAATTTCAAGTGCTTGTGGATTTTCTGAAAATGATCCGCTTTACTGACTGAGCATGTTTTTGTTTATTTCATAGGTAAATTTGTTCATAAAGTTTTCTATTCTTAGGTAGTTTTTATTTATGCTTAAATTTAGGGGGAGAAATTTTGAAAAAATACAAAAACATTAAAAAATTGAAAAATACAAAAAGAGGTGTTGCATGACTGGGAAATGAAATGAATTTTCACATTATGGTCGAGGGCTGACTCATGTAAGACCAGTATCGAAATAGTTTGACTCTAGCACGATGTTTTGGTAGGCTCTATCCTTAAGGACTGGAAACATTGGCTGTGTCTGTTTAGAACTAAATTAGTACATGACCTCAGGAAAGAAAATCACTTGGAATTAGCTCATTTCTATTTGAATGTCTGTATGTTGTCCCGATACACACAATTTTGGTCTGACTCTGAAATCTTCTCTGAAAAAGTCATGTATCTCCTTTGCTGCATCCAGATATATGCTGACCTGGAGGTGCTAGGCAACGTCAGCTTCTGCTGCATCCAGATACATGCTGACCTAGCTATACGTTGTCGCTCTGTAGATCAATTAAACACCCGAAAGAGGCCCTCAAGTGCCCAAAAGAAACCCTAGAAACCTATATCAAACTGAGAAAAACTCATTTGATCTGTATATTATACCATCTCTGCTTAAGATCTATTCTGTTCTCTTCTCAATCTATTCCCAGTTAAGATTTCAGAGGTTTGGATTGGACTTGTGAAATATGTGGTAGGGAAGCAACTTGCATGATAGAGTGTGTTGTGTATAATTCCAGGATTTGATTAGTATTTGTTTGGGTGTTCATTGTTAAGAAATCAAAACATGATAAAATTTGTTACAGGCAGTTATATGGAAAAGGTCTAGGGAGATGAGTTTAGGTGGATGAATATACTGGCAATTGTCTAGATCATTCGGTAGTAGATCAGTGTTGATAAGTGAAGTCAAGCCCGGAACCTCGTGATTTGATCCCTAAGCAATTTTGTTTATTTCCTATTTTATTTTGTAAATAATAGTTTCTATTATTTGTTTTTGTTTTAGGTTTTTGTTTTCGTAAACTATGCTCAGATGGTGTAGTGGATTATTAAAAATTATAACTGATTTATTAAAGGGATTTTTATCATTAATTAATTAATCAAAATAAATCCTTCAAGTCGGTTAGATTTAAATGTTTGGTCATGGCCCAAAAAGTCTAAGGCCCAGGCCCATTTTACTTGGTTTTGAGGTATAAGTCACAGGTCTCGAGTCGAGACCTCACTTCTCACTCGAGACCTTCTGAAATTCTCTCTCAAAGTTCCGGCGTGATTTTCTGATATTGTGTTTCCGACTTGATTCCGACGTGATTCTCCGGTTTAGAGTCATCATATTCTGTGTTTCTAGTCTCGATTCACTGTTTATTAAGGTATGATGATGTTTTTGTTTGAAGTTTTGCAGATAATATGAAGATTTGATGATGATCTGATGAAGTTTTGAAGATGACCAAGAACCCTAATTTTTATATATTTTGGTCTTCAAACGAATCATAAGATGTTTTTTGGGATTTTGATCTAAAATCTGAAAAGATAAAGTTGTTTGTGGGGGTCTCGACTCAGATAACATAAGGACTCGAGACCAGTGATTACGAGTTGCAATCTCAAGATCTCGACTCATGGTCTCGACTCGAGATCTCTGTGTCTCGACTCATGGTCTCGACTCGAGAACTCATGGTCTCGAGTCAATAGTTACAGTCTCGAGTTGAAATTGTCATTATCTGAGTCATGATGCTGTTGACCTTTTCAGACTGTTGACTCTAAAATTTGAGATTTTTGACTTTGATTCAAGTGTGTGTTGAATTTTTCATGTTCCTAATAGACTTGTGTTTCATGCAGATATGGATTTGAAATTTATTTCAACACATAATCAAGCAGGATATTTAGCACCTCCTCTGGAGAAACACAAGAAGTTGTACACTTCATTGATGAAAGGTCTCAACAGTTGTCGTATAGTTCACGCACTACGAGAAAATCCAATTATCTACGAAAATCTTATTCAAGAGTTTTGGAAAAATGCGAAAATTGAAGTTGTTGAAGGAAAGGGAGTTATTGTTTCTGAAGTTCAAAAGAAGGTTGTTACTGTGACAGAACAGATGATTCGAGAAGTTTTACAGTTCAATGATCAAGAAACAGATTCAATTGAACTTCCCGCTGGTACAGTTGAAGCGTTATTACCAAGATTGAGTTATGAAGGGAAGTATCCTCCTCTGGTTAAGAAGTTTGTGCATCCATATTGGCGTCTTTTGTTTCACATGTTTGTTTTGTGTATGACAGAGAACAGAGGAGGCACAGATCAGTTGAACATTACTCAGTCTGCCGCTCTTGTTTGTGTGATAACAAATGAGCCTTTCAATTATTCAAAGTATATTTTGGAAGCGATGAAGCGGAATGTGTTTGGAGTTAGAAAGGACAAGTTTCTCATGTATCCAAGGTTTTTGCAAATGATCTTTAATGATCGTTATCCAGAGTTGGAAAGATCTGGTAACACATTGGAGTTGAAGCCCATGGGTCCAGCTTGTTTTGGTGCTCTCACTCCGAAGAAGGGTACTGAAAAGAAATTTGAAGGATTAATTCCGTTAGAGAAATTTGGTCAATTTGCAGAGACTGAAGATGTTGTTGCTAATCCAGTCATTGTGCAATCTGTTCCAGTGAATGATGCGCCTGCAAATGCTATAGTTGCTGAAAACATGATATTCAAAGGGGTATTGAAGATGAGCCTGAGACAGAGATTTTAACGATTGACTCTGACGATGAAGGCATTGAAATTATGTGTGATTCTGGGGAAGATGAAGAGCTTCCTCCTGAAGCTGAAGTTGATACTGTTGTTTCTACTGTTCCACCTGTGATTACTGCTGAAAGTTTGGCTTTGCTATTAAAATCTGTAACTGATAAGATGGGAAATCCTCCTTCTGATCTTTCAGTATCAAGTGAAAAGCCTAGTGAAAACCCAAAGGATTCTGATTCCATGCCATTAAAGCGGAAAAGGAGGGATCCTCGACTCGGAATGTATGTTGAGCAAAACAAAGATCAATCCATGAATATTGCTGAAGATGATGACGGTTTATATGATTTCGATTTTGAGAGAAGTGTTGCTGATACCACCACCACTACAGAAGATATCTTTGAGTTCAACACTGACACTCAAGGAAATGCTTTGGAGACCACTGCTGCTGATGTTCAGGTTACAAATGTTGATACAGATCTCATTGTTGATACTATGCCACTTGGTATTTCTGAATCTGCAGGTCCTTCTAGAATTGTTCTTGATGTACCTAGTAGTTCGAGTGGTAAAAGACCTAAAGAGCCATTTAGAATGCCATTTGATGATGATTCTAGTGATGAAGATGAGTTTATTAGCATGAGAGATATGAAGAAACGAATGGTTGTACTTGTAGGTCCCTATCCGAGGATGAGATGAAACCTTTTCCTTGTTATATCAAACACACTAGCGAGTGCGGAATCCAAGCTAGCATGCAACCGAGAATGGATACGAGAACAAGCACAAACACAACACACAAGATTCACCGATTAACACCACATGTATTAATACGTATGAAAGGTCCGGTTACAAGCTCAATGTTTACAGATATGTTCTATAAACTCTCACAGTGTGTGTGTGCTCTCCTGTCTTTCTCTCTTGTCTACTCACTGAAGTGAACACAACACACGGGTATTTATACCCGACACAGCAGGTCTGGTCGAAAGATCAGACAGATTGATCGACAGATCATCTGTCGACCAGAAGGCCATCGAAAGATCATCTGTCGACCACGAAGGATGATATCCTTCGTGGTCTATCCTTCGTGGTCATCTTTCGAGCTCATCATCATCGAAGGATATAAGTAATCCTTCGATGACCATCCTTCGACACAGCTATCTTTCAACCAATGTGCTAACTGTTTGGCCAAGTCAAACCAGGAGGATGGTTGACTTGGTCAAACTTACATCGAACGCACATTGTAACAAACTAAGACGTAACCCAGACTAACATAAGACATCGTTTTGTATCATGACGAAATACAGACAAAGTACAGACACAAGTGCACCAACAAACTCCCCCTTGGCTGTAGCTTTGTCTCGATCTTCGTGTCTTCAAGTCTTCAAGGCCGAGTCGAACCAAGCCGAGTCGCGTCCACACAAAGTGCATCAACAAACTCCCCCTTGGACGCTACTCGTGATGGTTCGTCTTCTATGTCTTTCATGTCGGAGGATCTTCAAAGTCTTCACGCGTCGTAAGCAGAAAGTGTATCAACAAACTCCCCGTTTCATGTAGAAAGTGTGTTGACAAACTCCCCCTTAGATTGAACTCTCCATTGAGTCATTCTCGTGAATCTTTTGACTTGTCAATTCTTCAGATCCTTGTGGTGTTGGTGAAGGGACAGCGGCAACTCGATCATTTTATCCTTTGAGTGCCTCCACTTCGTGTCTTCATTCCAAAGCTTTTCATCGAACATGTTCTCCTCGCCTTTAGCATCTGCACATGCAAGAAAGCTAAACGCATAATGAGAACAACCGCTTGGAATATAGTTAACATTTAAACTAACGACACGTATGAGATCAAATCTCAATCAAACACCAACCGACAGCAGTTTGAAAGTTTAGAAAAATATGCATTTTAATCCTTTAACTTTCAAAACTCGTTAACTTCGACTGTTTATGAAGATGCAATTGTTTTCCAGTTTACGATCAGGATTTTGGGTAGGATAGACTCGAGTTCCAACATCAGTCAATCAAAAACAAACTTGAAGAAAAATCTTTTTGGATTTTATAAAGTTTATATTAAAACACACCTAAAATCTTTTTGAAATTTTCATTTTTCAAATGTAAAGATGGAAAGCAATAAATAGATATATACCAAGATACATTAAATAAATATTTACAGACATTCTTTTTGCGAGTTTCGAGGGTAAGAGAATCATATCAGTGTACGGTCATGCCAAAACGCTCTTGTTGTTCTTTTAGTTAACATTAAGATAAGCATCCTATAACAATTATCGGTATTGTTGTCCACATAAGCTCAACTTATCATTTGTAATCATGGCGAGGGGATACGTTAAGGTATAATTTACACTTACCGACCGGTGTTCATCCACATCACGACACATTCCCGTATCAAGGTATGCACGAGGGTTCATCTTACCGGTGAGTATACCGATTATCATCTGTTTGACCGTATATGATGTGAGATTCTCACTTATTTTGATTGAAAACAAGTCCTATGTGATATAATCACTTATTGATGAGGAACTTGATTTTCGATGCATGAGGGCACAGGAGCAAGTCCGTGAACAGGTCAGTACTTTCGTACAGCAGAGAGACGAACTTGACTCCCGGATGAATGTGATATATTATCACTTATTTGTTTGGACATGTGATTGTTGATCACTTATTGAGGTCGTATGCAATATGTACACGTATGTATAGTATCATGGAAGATCTAGACTTGCGTCCCCGTTATTTTTTTTTCGGTAAAAGATACAACCATGATACCCAGATGATAAGCAGCATAAAGACCGAATATCTCAGAACCTCGGCAATCTCTCAAACGAAATTTCGGTACTAAGACCATATGCCAATGAATGGTTCCCACCCAGTCCTCAGTCGATTTAAGTTTATATCACCCTGCACACTTTAAAATGATTGTGAGCCTACCGATACATCTTATATAGAGCTGCTTATCGTTTTTCATTTTAGGTTTAAAGAGATTTTAGACAGACCACTGATGTACTATCATTTTCTCTTTTTCTCGCCAGGAAACTCATTTTTGTTTTTCTATTGTTTTTGTGTTTTTGAAATTTTTCGATGTTTTTGGATTTTTCAAATTTTGGATTTACTCCCCCTAAAATCAATAAACTAAAACAAATTTAAAAACACAAAGGTATTTACAAAAAAAATGATTTTCCGATGATGGTTAACTCATGTTTTACCTCAATGCCGTTTACCAAAAATAAGTTTTAATCAGAAATGATTTAGCAAATTTTGGAAAAATCAGTTGGCATGTCGGTAAGCGGTGCGGACCATGACAACATTGTCTGGCCAAAGAGTGCTGTGCGAGATAGTAATTCACAAAGCAGCTTAATAATCGACAAGTAAAAGAGAGATTAGAAATTTAAAACCGTATCCTGCAACTGCATCGTGCATTGCCAGGAATTTGAGTGCTCTCCCAAACTGGATATCCACCCGGTGTGGATTTCAAAGTCGATTCTTTGCAGCTACTTAGAAATCTCTTGACAGCAACAAGATCAGAAACCTTTGGGTCCGACTGGTCGTCCACATTGCGCCAGCGAAGGTCTTTGTCTTTCTCTTTCAGAAGTAGTGTGCGGTTGTTCAACCCATGCCAAGGCGTCCGCACACCTGGTTGGTTTCATCAACAAACACATTTTCTTCAATCACACCACGAAGAAATGTACACTGCACGTTCATCTTGTCGATTGTGAACTTCAGACGTGCTGCAGGTGCATACATTTCATTTGAATCTATCCCGGGGACCCGATCAAAGCCTTGAACATTCACATTTTGAAATGATTTTCATTTTGTCGAAGCTTTTCAATTTCTTTCATCAGCCATTTCTTTTTCCTTTTTCTCTTCCTCTCCATCAAAGGCAACAATTTCTTCTGTCGCCTATCTTGTGCAAGGATGCTCCACTATCAACAATCTTACGACTATCGAAAGTTCCTCCTGGAATATCCTACACACTCACTCAAAAATTAGTTGGAGAGAGGGACCCAAGCCTTCGTGGACTTGGGTCGTCCTTGATCATCAAGGTAAGTGATTTCAATCACTCGATGATTAGGAAAAAGGACCTGTGGTGCTCCCCCTGACTGAATTACTTGTTTTTGTTTCCAAGCTGTTTGTTCTTTACCAGTATTTGCATTAATTGTTTTAGCATTTACTGGTTTTACAGTTTTAGGTTTTGCTTGAACAGGTTTTTCTTCTTTGACCTCAGATTTTAAGGCCTTTTCAATTACCTTTTGATTCTTTTGTTTTAACTTCTTTTCCCTTTCTTTCAAGACACGTGGGTCTTGTTTCGGGGAAAATGAACGTTTTTGGTAATTGGCTTCTTGGGGAGCACTTGTTTTTGGCTTCAACTTTTGCAGGTATGGGCAGTATCTTACAATATGCCCAATGGTGCCACACTCAAAACACATTCTCCGCTCTACAAACCTCGGAGAAACATGTTGATGACCAGACGAAGAACCAGACCATGAACTTTGTGATCTAGACGTGCTTGGACCTAAATCACATCCGTTGGTGTGTTGGGTGTAATTATTCTGTTCATTTCGTTTCAAAATTCTAACTTGTTTTATAAAATCAAGGTTAGATTTATCCTGAAATGTTTCAAGTTTGTCTGAACCCGTGGATCCAACAAAGTTCACTTTCGGTTCTCTTTTCTTAACAGGAGCTCTTTTGTTTTGCACCCATTGTTGTTGAACCTTAGGTGCTTGAACATTCTTGTTCTGAGCCTTCTTTCCCTGTCCCTTACCCTTTCCGGAGTTGACTTGTTGTTTTCGCTCAACTGTTGGTTTTTGGTTTCCGTATTGTTTTCTAATTTGTTCACACGGAATTGGATCACATTGAGTGACGGTAACTTTGCCACTTTTGTTTCCCAAAAACTTGTCAGTACACCCTTCAAAAATTTGCTCAATTAAATCTTGATTTACATTTTTAATTGGAAAATCTTTGTTAGAGTAAATTTTGTCATCTCCTTTGAGCGTGTACAACAAGTTACTCCCTTCAACACTTGATACACTCGACTCCATTTCTTTTGACATTTCAGTCTCACTCGGTTTCACTGGTGGATCACACAGGATGTGATTCTCGATTGGAATATCTGGTGTAACCGAGTTAGACTGTTGTTCCACAATTACTTCAGATTCATCATCCGAAGAATCAGCATCCTCAACAGTGGGAGGACTCTGTTCCTTAACACATGATGAATCTGTCACATTCTCAGATTCAGATTCAGATTCAGATTGACCTGAGGATGATGTACCAATTGTGAACCCGAGGCCTGCTGCCAAGTCATCTAGACCGAGTGGCACAGTAGGTTCAAAACGGGGCATATCCTCGTCATCAGGCAATTTGGAGTAATTGTGATTCATTGGGGGAGGACATGATTTGAATCCCATACACTTCTTATCCCCCTTTTTCTTTTGAACATCAATAATGTGATCCAATACATAGCGGGAATTGGAATAACTTTCCAATTTCTGCTTGATTGTTTCACATTCACATCGAGCGGTGGCCAATTCTACCATCTGCTTTTCAATTGTGTCTATAAGATCATTGTTAGCATGTTGTTTTCGCAAAACAGCTTTTTGTAATTCTGTAACATCATGTCTTAATGACGCAATTGTGGTTTTAAATTCCTTTTCATTTCTGGTTAAAAACACGTTAGCTTCAGCTGCTTTAGAAAGGTTTACAATCAATTCTTGATTGTGTTTGGATAGGATTTCAATCTGACCTTCCTGTTCAGCATATTTAACTTTTAAACTATCACAATTTTCACAGCTAACTACAGTGGGTTCATCGACACATACCTGACCTGATGAACTGTCGACATTAGCCATAAAGGCTGAATGGAGAGAAGACGAAGAGTAAGCAGCTTGATCCATCAATTTAGATCTTCTTTCAGTTCCTGCTGCAGCTTCTTTCAAAAGCTCATCAATATCTGCATCGACTGACGCACTTGATGTCACATCCACATGATCATTTCCTGAAGTGGAGGATTCTTCATCTGAGCTTCCACTATAACCAGAACTGTCTTCATCTCCAGAAGATGCAACACCATTTGTGGAAGATTCTCCACCACTGGCGTGCTTTAAATCCTTTACGACTTCAGCAAAACATGCTGTTCCACCATTTCCTCCTTCTCCAAGCTGAAGCGACCAATCACAACCCTCATCTATTTGAACCACCAGCCCCCGGTTTGCATTTGATGGTCCTGTTTGAGTTCGGTTGTTGACAGGTATCAACATACGCTCATTGTTCCTGTTCTGGTTCTGCTGGTTGCCTTGGTTTCTGAAGGGATTCTGGTTTCCATGCTGAGCTGGTCTTGTGCATTCCCGTTTGAAATGGCCACGTTCACCACAGTTAAAGCATGTTACAGCTTGCTTGTCGAACCCATACTTGGTATCTTTCTTGCTTTCCAAGTTGGTTCTCCCCGTCCTTTCCATAAACTCCTTAGCTCTTCGAATTGCACTAGCAAGAGCCCATTTGATATCCATCATTTCAAACTCTTCTTTATCCACTTGCTGATAATCTTCATTGGTTAGATTGATATTCCCAATCTGACCTGCAACTAATCCACTATAAGCACTAACCAAGGTATTCAACATCTCCATATGCTCCTTGGCTACTTCGACACTGACTTTGGAAAAGTTGGAAGTATCTAATCTGACAGTGTTCGGATTGGAAGTGGCTTGAAAGTTTGACGAGCTTCCATAAAACCCTTGCTGTTGCGGTTTTTGCTGCTGAGCTGTCGGCTGCACATTCGGTCTTGAAGACATCATGTAAGCTGAAGGATCAAACTGATCTGTTGTTGAAGGTCCGGTGTTAGAGACGAAGGCTGTTTGAAGCTTCGCGTGTTGAGAGGCTGGTCTTTCTCCACTGATACCTCCTGCAATCCCAAAGTACATTTCTGGATTTTGAGGAGTTTGTGTTCTTTTTGCCTTCAGCTTTTCTTCTACATCCTTATTCTCCAATTTTTGAATCAACTCATAAACGTTGATTGTGTCTAGAACACCATTTTCTTTGAGAATTTCCAGATAACTGCTCCACTTTGCTGGTAAGCTATCAGCGAATCTCTTCACCATTTCTTGTGGAGTGGCAGTGACTCTAAAACCAAACATCTCGCTCAACAAGTGATGAAACCTTGTAGATAACTCTGCCAAAGTCTCATTCTCCATACACGTGAAACCTTCAAACTCTTTCTTCAGTAATTCTTGCTTGATCTTTCTAGATTGAGCATTTCCTTCACAACGTAACGTGAGCATATCCCACAAGCTTTTAGTAGTCGTGCAGTAAACAAACTGGTGGTAGATGTCTTTGTGAAGGGCTTGTGTGAGAATCATGAATGCCTTCTTTTCTAACTCAAATTTCTTCTTATCATCATCAGACATAGTGCTGTAAGTTTCTGGATTAGATCCTGCAACTTCCAAATCATGGTCAAATGCGGTGAAGAAGCACATCCATAGATCTTGACCTTGCCCCTGAACATAAGTTCTCAGCCTTTCTTTCCACCATCCCCAATCATTAATATGATTTAGTTTTGGCGGCTTTGTGCTTGTACCAGTCTCACTATCGTTCTGCATCATTGATTGAATGCTGTTGCTTTGATTTGTGACCAATGCCCATTGATTTGCAGTTATCATTGCAGCTTGAGGTGGGACAATAGCCTGCATCCATGCTTTGCTGAAATCTGACGCAGATTGCGTAGCTGATGATTGCGTAGCTGATGATTGTGGAGTTAGAGTCCATGCGGATGGATCCCACTGACCGTTTGTTCCCATTTTGTAAAAATTAATATATTAAGTGAAAATGGATTTTAAAATTTGAACACAAGTTCTCTTTAAAAATTTAATTTTCACAAACTATATTAATATTTCGAATGATAATCACCAGCCGAAAGATCAAGAATCGAAAGACCTGAAAAACACAAACTGTTAGGCTTAAACAAACAAGGATCGAAAGATCAACACCTGTTCGAAAGATCAACAGGGTTCGAAAGATCAACAGGGTTCGAAAGATCACTGTTGAGTTTCGAACAATGTTTTCGAAAGATTCTCCAACGAAGGATCCTTATCCTTCGAAAATGTACTGTAGACCGAAAGATGAACACTGATGAATGTCGAACGATGACTTCGAAAGACTTCGAAAGACTCCCCAGTCGAAGGATCCTTGTCTTTCGAGAAAGAACAGCAAACCGAAAGATATATGTTTCGAAATATTCCTTGGACCGAAAGATAAGTCTCACACCTCGAAGGATGCTCGAAGGATGACTATCTGTCGAACCTCCTTTGGTCGAAAGATATGATCTTTCGACTTCGAAGGATATCTTTCGAACAGCTCTGACACGGTTGACAATCGGTGACAGGTAGGTGAAAAGTTGACGGGTTGGTGAGTACTTTCGGCAGAAAGTATGTTCAGACCATATCTTCTGAACATGCAGGTTTCACCAAACAGGTAAGGTCCAATATTTTAATCAGATTACAACTCCCAACACACAAACACTTTGAATTTTAAACTTTTTAAGATCAAAAGTGTAAAATACCAAGAACACTATGAATATCGGTTGAAGATAAGAAGAACAAACCCAGAAATATGAATATTTCTGCAAACCGACAACAATCCAAAACCCGATTTTAACAAGTTTTTCAGAAAAGTGAACCTTTTAAACCCGAAAAACAGTCCGAAAACTCTCGGTTTTAACAAGGAGAAGAGCCAAAGCTCTGATACCACTTGTAGGTCCCTATCCGAGGATGAGATGAAACCTTTTCCTTGTTATATCAAACACACTAGCGAGTGCGGAATCCAAGCTAGCATGCAACCGAGAATGGATACGAGAACAAGCACAAACACAACACACAAGATTCACCGATTAACACCACATGTATTAATACGTATGAAAGGTCCGGTTACAAGCTCAATGTTTACAGATATGTTCTATAAACTCTCACAGTGTGTGTGTGCTCTCCTGTCTTTCTCTCTTGTCTACTCACTGAAGTGAACACAACACACGGGTATTTATACCCGACACAGCAGGTCTGGTCGAAAGATCAGACAGATTGATCGACAGATCATCTGTCGACCAGAAGGCCATCGAAAGATCATCTGTCGACCACGAAGGATGATATCCTTCGTGGTCTATCCTTCGTGGTCATCTTTCGAGCTCATCATCATCGAAGGATATAAGTAATCCTTCGATGACCATCCTTCGACACAGCTATCTTTCAACCAATGTGCTAACTGTTTGGCCAAGTCAAACCAGGAGGATGGTTGACTTGGTCAAACTTACATCGAACGCACATTGTAACAAACTAAGACGTAACCCAGACTAACATAAGACATCGTTTTGTATCATGACGAAATACAGACAAAGTACAGACACAAGTGCACCAACAAACTCCCCCTTGGCTGTAGCTTTGTCTCGATCTTCGTGTCTTCAAGTCTTCAAGGCCAAGTCGAACCAAGCCGAGTCGCGTCCACACAAAGTGCATCAACAGTACTTGAGCAAGATTCAATTCATAAAGATGCGAAGATTATCCAACTTGAAGATACTATTGTGAAGAAAGATCAACAGATTGAGCAGCTTCAAGGAGATGTTAGTTTGTTGTTCAATATGGTTTATGATTTACGTGGAAAGTTGGAGAAGAAATTTGGACAAGAGTTCTCTAATCCAACTGATGTTGAAAACAGAAGAAAAGCCTTTGAAAAGGATGATGCTGAAAGAAGTGCTGCTGTGGAACAATACTTTAAAAGAGTTATTGATCCTGTTGCGGATAAAGAGAAGGCTGAAAGAATTAAGAAGAAAAGAGAGTTTGTAATTTTGAAAAATCGGAATCTAAATCCAGATGATGATGATGCTCATGCAACTCATCACTTAATGGATGTTGGTGAAACTCTCTATGATAAGGTTGGAAATCGTTCTGGTGTAGTTAGCTGGGGATATGATCATGATCGCAAAAGATGGTGGATAAAAAGAAAAGTTGGTCCTGTTGAGTGGTACAAACATCCAGGCCAGTTTCAGTCTTTTACTAAGGTGGATTTGACAAACTTGTCTAAAGCACCTTATGCGGATGATAAGCCTGGAGGTGCTGGATATATGTTTTTCGAGAGATTGAAGAGGGAGGTTCTTAAGGGTTTTCCTTCAATGCGTACGGCAGAGTCCATTGTTAAACCAGCTAAAGGCATTAGAGATCCATACACGAACAAGCGGATGAAGATTGTGCACTGGCCTGTAACTGATAAAGAAAAGGTGATTCCATTGGTGAAAAAGATTCCAAAGGGCGCTCTGAATTCTTTGCATTTTTGGTCTTATAATGAGCGTCTAGGGCAAGCAGTAATTGTTTATGATGATGATGTGTGTTTTCGCTTGGTGGATCAAATTGATTTGCTGAATGTTGCTCATGAAGATTTGGAAGTGTTAGCTCGTCATCAAATTAGAGCTACTGAAAAATACGAAGAAATTGCAAAAGCATGGACTGCTGCTGTGGTTTCAGCCATTCATATTCGCACAAAAGGTTTTGGTGGTCTCAAGGATCGGTTGGATGGTGATCGTGAAAATTGAAGTTTCAAGAACCTCCATGCATAAACCTAGGGGGAGATTGTTGGAACCTGAAGGTTTATACATGAAGGATTGCTAAGTTAAAGGATTGATTTTGTAATTGTTTAGTAAATGTTTTGGGTCGACTTATGTGGGTTGGGCTAGTTTGGCCGATTTCTAGTAGGCCTAGGTTACAAGTCCATGTAGGTAGTATTTAAACAAACCTCAACCATTTGGTTGAGGTTGATCAATGGTTGCGACTTGAAGGACTAGCCGAATACATCAAGGAGTCTTGTATCAGTCTTTGTTCATCATTGAATGCAAGTCTCGGTTTGTTTTTAATTCATATTGTTTCGGTTCATATTTGTTTTGTTCTTGAATCGACTTGTGATAGGATTCCGCACTCTCACAAGTTACATTTGCTATCATTGAATGATCCTAAGGGGTTTTACAAAAACCGGCACCTTATGGCGTTTATAACAGTTTTTGACTTATAACATGTATGATGACAGGTTGAGTTAATTGCACGTTTGATCAAATGATCCGTACATTCTTTCGCAAGTTGTTGAGATACCTATTTTCGGAAGATGATAGCAATGATGATCTTGATGAGGATGTCGAAGAACAATTTACTCGCAGACGTCGTAAATTTATTTGACGCAATCATATTAAGGGACATGAGCGTTTATATCGTGATTATTTTGCAGAAAATCTGGTATATCCCTCGAATCTATTTCGACGGAGATTTCAGATCAGTCGTCCTCTATTTCTTTAGTATTCTTAATGAGGAAGTGGCTAACGAGCGATACTTCGTCCAAAGAAGAGATAATATCGGAAGACTCGGTTTATCTTCTATGCAAAAGATAACGGCGACACTTAGAATGTTGGCCTATGGGGTTAGTGCTGATTTTATGGATGAATACATACGCATCGGTGAAAGCACTACAATGTAGAGTCTCAAAAAATTCTATGAGACTATAGTAAGTATATTTTCAGCTGAATATCTACAATCACCAAACACCAATGGTATTACCAGATTATTAGCTGTTACGGACCAACGAGGATTCCCTGGAATGCTAGGAAGCATTGATTGCATGCATTGGAAGTGGAAAAATTGTCCCACAGCCTGGAATCGTATGTACTCTGGCCACATTCATGAATCTACTATTATTTTGGAGGCGGTTACTTCATATGATCTCTGGATATGGCATGCATTTTTTGGAATGCTCAGTTCACATAACGACATTAATGTGTTAGAGAGATCTTCTGTTTTCACGGAACTTGCACAAGGGCGTGCTCCACCAGTCAATTACACAGTCAACGGCCACGACTATACTATGGGGTATTACCTTGCAGATGGTATTTATCCTAAGTGGCAAACTTTTGTAAAGATGATTCCATCACCAAGAGGGAACAAGAATAAACATTTTGCAAAAGCACAAGAATCTGCAAGAAAAGATATCGAGCGAGCATTTGGTGTACTTCAACAATGACTTGCAATCATTCGAGGACCTTCACGAATGTTCAAATTGAAGGTACTAACAATTATAATGAAAGCATGTGTTATTCTTCATAACATGATCATTGAAGACGGCGTGAAGATGGTGATAGTCTTAACATTGAGTATGATCAACTTGACGATGATCTCCCTGAATTGTCGCGCACTCAAACAAATGAGTTTATGGACTTCGTCTTCATATTAAAGATAGCTCAACACATCATCAGCTTCAAGAATAATTGAACATCAATGGCTACTCTATTCCCAACAATAAACGATGTCACGTTATATTAGATTGTTTTGTGGATGTTATGAGTTGGATTTAGAAATATGTTATGTGATGATCATTAGAATTATATATGTATGACTCGAACTTATTAGCTCAACTTTTGTTAGAGTTTGCATCTATTTGGACAATTGACTTGTAATGTGTTACCATCTTAAATTGTTGGTTGTTGTTTTTGCCGGTCCAAAAAACTGCAGAACACTGCTGTTGGTTGCTCTTTTCGCCGGTCCAAAACCCAGTCCAAAAAAACTACAGCAACGCTGCTGTTGGTTGCTTTTTTCGATGGAAAAAACAACGTTTTTTTCTACAAAAACCTGCTTTTTTTTGCTGAAAAAACTGCAGTTTTTTGGCCAAACCGGGTGCTAAAAAAACCTGCACTTTTTTGACGTTTATTTGCCGAAAACACATGCTGTTTTCTAGGGCGTTTTGCTGTGCAGGTTTTTGGCGTTTATTTGCTGAAATGACATGCTGTTTTCTAGGGGTTTTTTTGAAAAGAATTGCAGGTTTTTAGCTTTTACTAGCTTAAAAACATGTTGTTTTCTAGGGGTGTTTTGCTGAAAAAAGGAGTTATTTTGTTGCCGTTTAAATGCTGAATTAAAGCTGCCGAATTTTATAAAATGTAATCTTAGTATTGCTTCTCAAAATCATACCTGGGGATTGCCATTTAGTTTGGAAAATTTTGGTTATGGGTCAGATAGTACAAATCATACATTTGACTCTATTGGTTTATGATAATATCATTAGTATTCAAAGTAACCCGACCCTATTAACCCAAAGATAATAATTATTAGTATAACTTCTATCAAAAAAAGTTATTAGAATAAATTTTAGAAGAAAATATAATAAGACAAAATAGAAAGTAGTTAAAATTGTAAATTGGAGAAAGAGAAGAAATAATAAAAAAGAATATAAAAATAGGTATGGGGAGTTGGACGTGAAAGATTTTTTAAAATATGATTTTAATTTAAAAAAATAAGCATTTTTAGTTAAATTATAAGGTTAAAGACGGTGGATTGGATTGGATGTGAATGCTCTTGTACCTCCATAGCAACTATCACTTCATTTTTTCCACTAACTTCCTTTTAATTGGTCACCTCTATCTCTCCTTATACCTCTACAACAACTATCAAAGATTGTGCACTTCACTAAATGAAATTGTATATTGTTTTGCCAAGTGTATTAAAAAAGTATACAGAATATTGTTTTTATATGTTAAAGATTTTAAATTTAATCTCTTATTCATGTTGTATTCATATTTATTTTTCATATCATTATTACATTTGTCGTTGTGTATTTATAAACATTTATTTATATATATTTAATCAAACTAGTCATTTACCCGCGCGATGCGGCGGGGGTGGCGATTTACAATAGGGTACTCGTTTACCGCTAGTTTATCCGTCGTCTCGTGATATATTGTATAGTACTTAAGTTAGTTTCTTATTCGTGATATGTTGGCACTGGTTTTTCTATTAGTTTATCGATTCTTTGGTGATATACTCCGGTAAATTTTTTTTGCTGTAGCTTCGGCGTTATCTATCTATAAGAAGAGTACAAAACAAGGAAGTAGATGTAATTAAAAACAAGAAGAGTACAAAACAGGCAAGTAGCTGGACAAAACACTAAAAACAAAATACGGGGAGTCTCTTGTATATCTTCCTGTTTTACCGATACATCCGTTCACTCAAGACTTTCTTGTATCTTCTCCTTTACTGTACCAGATTTTGACACATAAAAAAACAATGTTAGAAGCTTACAGGTGTTTTAAAAAAGTAATTAAAAAGTAATTTCTGGAAGCAATTAAGGCACAAAATCTACTAACTTACCTTCGTTTTGATATGGATGCGGTTAATTAATCACGCAACACTTTCTGGTAGACAACATTTGATGTATAAACTCCATGTTGTTTGAAATCTTTGGCGAGATGTACCAACACCTTCGTATTTTGTCTTGAAATCCCTCTTGATAACGCCACATAAAGTTGTCTGTGTGAAAGTACAGAATCCGGTAGATAAATATCAACATGCGGAATTGTTTGACCTTGAGCTTTATTAATCGTCATGGAAAAGCTAAGTCGAATTGGAAATTGTTTTCTTTTCAGCTTGAATGGGAACATGTCATCTTCAGAAAGGGTTAGAGGGATTCTTGGCAAAAAAAAATCGTTTTCCGGCATGTTGACCGACTGCAATTTCAGCATCAATAACATTTCGCATGAAACCTTTACATATCAACCGCGTGCCATTACACAGGCCATGTGATGGATCGATATTCCGTAACAATATTATTGGGCATCCAATTTTTAAACGAAGCTTATGAGGCGGCAAACCACTAACATTTAGCGAGTTTAAGAACTCGAGCGGATAGAAGTTGCGCTGATCGTCTTCAACTTCGTCAAAACTGTAATAAACTTTTTCCTCCGCTTGAAAATTTTCAATCATTTGATTATTAATCTCGTCAACACTCTCATTTTTAGTGGACAATATTGCTCTAGAGATTATATAATCCGAAGAATATACAATATCTTCAATTGATGGAAAGATGGCATTGATCAATTCAGTACTCCTTGTGTTCGATGGGGGTTTTCCACATGAGGGGGGTTTGAAGATGGTGGATGGTTTGGCACTGTAGGAGTGTTTGCCAATGGACGATAATGCCCCTCCCCAATACGTAGTGCCCCAAATTGTAGTTGAGCAAAGGTATAGTCATACGCCCAAATCAACTCTTCATCCATCCAAGTATTTGGATCATTATCTTGAGGGATTGTGACGGGAGGTGGGTTTGTGACGGGAGGTGGGTTTGTGACGGGGGGTGGGTTTGTTACGGAAGGTGGGGTTGTCACTGGAGAAGAGTTTGATCGTCCATGACTTGAAGGCCCTTTGTGGTTCAACTTGAATTGGATAACCACCACCCATACCTCTCAATTGATATGTGTTTGGAATGAATTGTAAACTAAAAAATACAATTTTGATTGGATATAAAGATCAATTTTTAGGCAAATAAAAATAGTTTAAATACAATTTTATTGGATACAAAGTTATGATATTCTGAAAAAATTAATTATTGACACCGGTTGTAGCCGGTTCCTTTATGTCTTTCTTCTTGAACAAAACAAAAAAGATTGTTAAGTGGAAACCATGTTTAACATCTTCATACCCAATTACTTATTGGACCAAATAAAAGATAAAAATTAAATACAAATTAGTGTTACAGGTATGTATATCGCAAATCGCAAAAACAATTTCGAAAAGAGAACCGACTCCTGTGATGCTTCTTGAAAAAGGGAATGGACTTTAGAATGTACAAAAACAGAGGACTTTTATATGAAAAAAAAATATTTGTTCACACATGCTTTCAACACTTAAAGATTTGTTTTTTTTTCTTTTTCGGGCTCCACAGCCGGAATCTTTCAACGTTGGGAAACAGTTCGAAGGTAGGAGCGAATAGGATCCGATATGAGTTTCCGAAGTGGTGGCGGATGGTGTTTAGTTTCGTCACCAATATGAAGGTGGACGACATTTGTATGGAAACAGATGAGACCTGCGAATGGGTTTCGACTTTGGAACGAACACTGAACAAGTTTCTTCATGATTTTCTGACGGTTCCTTTGGTCCTATTTAATTAGTATTTCTTTTGTTTAAAAAATTACAGATTAGTAAAAAATCAATACAACCGGTGTCAATAATTGTTTTTTCAAAAAAATCATAACTTTGTTCAAACATAACAGGTAGAGTGACTTTAACATTCAAAAGCTAAGTTAAGGGACTTTTATAGGATAAAAATGAAAGTAGATTGGCTTTTTATGGTATTTTCCCTAACTAAAAACAACAAACAATTTCAACTTTAAATTTTAAAAATATATATTACAAAATCATAAATTAAATAACTTTATTAAAGAAAACATTTTTTCCCTATATAAATTTAGAGTTTTTTCCCAATTAGGCGTTGATGGAAAAAATATTTACTAAAATGGGTAGTTTGAAAAATATTTACCAAAATGTGTATTTTCTTGCATTTATTTATTATAACCTATCTATTATTATCATTGTTATTTATTCTTTTGATTTTTTTAATCAAGCAATTTATCATTGTTTTTTTAATTGTATTCTTTAATTAACTTATTACAGCTTTTTTTTCATTTTTAACTAACTTATTATAGCTTTTTTTAATTAAAAGGGATGTATGTTAACGAAGTCATTATAGCTTTTTGTTTTTTAATTAAAAGTTTATATTGTAAAAAAATGTGGGAACAGTAAGCTACACAAACCTAAATAAGTATACATATGATTCTTATTTTTCAAATCGTTATATCATCTTTAAAATATAAAAATATAATGGTCCAGTGGTGGATATGACATCACCATATACTCTCATTTAAAAAGCAAAAAAAATTGTATTTGATTTTTATTACATATTTTTTATACAATCGGTATTAATATATAAATCGTAAAATGCACATTTAAGAATCTTAAATCTCTAATGGAGCAGCTCTATTAGAGGTACTCTTATTTATTTTTCAACTTTGAAATTGGTTTTCTCGTTTGATAGATTCATGTGTCACAACATTTTTGCTATTAGTTTTTCTTTAAAAATGTTTAATAATGATTCAAAAGAATAATTCATAATCGTATTATTATTCACTCTAGTTGCTTTCAATAATGTTGTTCAAAGATAAGTTATACTTGATACTGAAACTTGTTTAGTCATGAATTTAGAGTTTTTTTTTTCCTAAATGAGTGTTTGTGGAAAAAGTATTTACCAAAATAGTGTTTCTTGAAAACTATATACCAAAATAGTGTTTTTAAAACTAAGTTGTATCTCTCTTCTAATCTCATTGGATAAACACTAATTTAGTAATTTTGTTATTTATTTCCACCAATTATTTTCTCCAATCAATCCATTATAGTTTTTATTACCTTTTACCTACTCATTATAATTCATTTTTTTTTTCTAAACAAAAACCATCTCAAATATATTAAAGAATAAGAAAAAACAATAATAATAATAATAATAATAATAATAATAATTGACCGTTGAAACTTAATTCGCTGCTCATCCTAATATCAAACATTATCTTTTCTTCAAATTTTTTCATTTAATTAAAAAATTATTACTCACCCTAATATACGACGTATTTTTTAATAAATAAGATACTTTAAAGTCTTAACAAATATACGATACTTTAAAATCTAAACAATTAGTACAAAACAACCTTCAAAATTTATAATATATAACTTGTATGAACAAATATACTAAATTTACTGTGTAGTTTTATATTACCTTTTCTATAATCAACTAACTTAACAATCATGTTATAATTTAAAAAAAAATATCATAGTAAATTAAAATATAATCACAAACAGAGTAAATCTGTTTAAATAAACTAAATTACTTTAAAATATAATCACATACAGAGTAAATCTGATAAAATATACTAAATTACTTTTTAGTTTTTACATATATTATCATATTATAATGAGTTAGTATAAGGTAAAAATAACTATATATTGTTTGAATACAAATAAAAAACCGTTGTAACAAAATAAATAAATTAGAATAAATTGATGGAAATAAAATAAATATATAGCAGTCTAATGCTGGGTTCCTAAAAAATAATGTTGATAGAAATTAGTTTTATCCAATGAGATTAGGAGAGAGACATAACTAACTTTTAAAAACACTATTTTGGTAAATATTTCTTTCACCAACACTTATTTGGGAAAAAAACTCCATGAATTTATCAGTTCAAACAAGATATATACAAACAACTAACAATCTGTTCATAAAGAAAAAAATATAAAATGAGTTGATTGATGAAAAAAAAATGAAAAGTGAAAGATAATAGGTTGACTAAATAAAATAATATAATAGAAAAAAACCAAGTAATTTTATGTACTAATCAGGGATTCACAACTCTTGTCAGGTCCCTTTAATGCAAAATCAGTGAAAAACAAACCAAACATATCTAACTGAAGAGCAGGAGAGGTATTGTATCCTATCTTAATTTAACTCAAAGAGAGACTTGCTTGTGTATAAACATAACATTGCCGATTGAGGTCCACATTGATATACTTTTAAAGAAGGGGAAAAAGTGAAGATTGTTATCACATACAAAATAAAACAGTCGATAAGTCTTAACAATTAAAATAGTGTAAGATTTTTACAATCGATGTATCAAACATTGTTATCACTATGTAAAATTACAACACACATACAAAATAAAACACTCGAAATGTGAGAAATACTTACCACAATGCAGGACCAAGATGTTAAAAATAGAGAAATAATGCAAAAATCAAATGTATAGAGGCGAGAAACAATGTAAAACCCAGATGAAAATAGTATTCTGAAATGAAATAAAACACAATTTGTTAGGAATACAAATATAACAGAAAGTGAGCTTTAAAAGTAACCTTAAGTTAAACTGACACTAACTTACAATTAGACGGTTGAATTGATTTTCTGAATGTTGTTCATTCTATGTAGCAGCAAACTGAAGGTGGGTGTGTAGTGTTTATAGAAAGTTGGATGGAGTTTATGAAGCTTAAGTTGACTATATATAATGTCAAAAGTAGTTGTTGTACTTTTGACTGACATCTACTTTTCAAACTGACTATATATAATGTCAAAAGTAGACATCTACTTTTTAACCCAGCTGTAAGTTGACAAAACAACAGTATCTGTCCAGAGTATACTACTGAGTTCTGACCACTGTTCCCTCTTTTCACCCTTCTGACCACTGTTCCCTCTTTTCAACCCAGCTGTTCACCTCTTTTCAACCTGTGCACATAACATCTTTTAGTTGGGGCTTGTTCAAATATTAGTACAAAACCAACAAGATATTGGTTTCTTGTTTACCAACTAAAAAATTGGTCAAAAATTTATTTTGACTGTTTAGATTTTAAAACAAGTTTAGCTTAGACATCTAAAACTAAACCGAAAAACTAAACATGTAATTTTGTTCGGGTTTATAACGGTTTCAGACTTTTGAAACCGAAAACCAAACCACAAAACCGAATATGTAATTTGCTTCGGTTTTAAACAAGTGGAAGCGGAGTTCCTAGAGCAGTTGGACTGATAAGAGCATGTAAATCATTGACAAATTGCATAAAATTTGACAATTTTTACAAAAATTAGATTCAATATATGCATAGAATTTGATTATTTTGACAAAATGATACCTTAAAAAGACAGAAAACTTTCATAGCCAAGCTAGTTGACTTGTCAACATTTTGGGCAGTGTCTGGCTCGCCATTACTTACGAACTTTGAACCGTATTGTATTGCTCTGCATATCTTGTCCCGGGCTTCAGCGGCTTCAGCTTCGGAGTGCTTTGATATAAATCCATTAAAAGTTCCCTGAAACCAATTCGTAAGTTATTGAAATGCTTATATAATTATAACGTGTATATATATATGTGTGTGTAGAATTAAGTCAAACCTGATCATCCCATCATCTTCTACTGCAGATACATGTTTAAACAACACGTCTATCTCTTCGAAAAATCGGCATCTGAAACAGCGGTTCATCAGCAGAAACCATGTTTACAGGGTATTGGTCAAGGAACAAGAAAGTCGACAATAAAGCATTTTCAACTGAAACAAAGCATTGTTGATCAGAAAATGTCAAAATGAATTTCACGTCATTAACAACCATCGTTACCCGGCGAAGAACCCTTGCAGTTATAGAGTTCTTTGTATTGAGGTTAGTTTGTAAGAAAGTTGAAACTTTAAGGTAGGTATTCTTGATATCTGATGAGACAATGTGCTGAATGTCCACTTCAGTTACGGTGGGGCCCTCTTCTCCCGCCTCGGTCTTGGCTTTGCTCATCTCTTTGTTTTTGTCCACAAGAGTGGATGATTGAGTTTTAAGATCCATTTCCCGATCACGCAACTCCCAGCCTGTCAATAGCATAATATTAGCATCTCATGTGTACAGAAAAAAATATATGTGACACCATGTGTGGATTGGCTAACAGGCCAAAACAGGTTTTGAGTTAAAACTTGGTTGACCTGTCACTCCGCTTAACATGAATATGAATCTTGAAATAGTTATTGTACATACCCGCTTAATTGCTCAAGCTTTTTTCTATCATATTGCCCAATCACATCAACAACTCTCTTCAAAACCTCATAGCCCTGTTTTACCTGAAATGTCAGTCGTATTATCATCAAAACACATGATAAAACAGAACATTTTCATGGTGAAACTATAGCAAAAATGTCATTTGTATTATCATCAAAACACATCTGCACAATTTACATACAAAAAACTAAGAGCAAAAATGTTGACTATTTGTAAGTCAAACCTAGTATCTCAGCAATTTAACATGAATATGAATCTTGAAATAGTTATTATAAAATGTGCAAATCAAGCAAAGAAATCAATCAGGCAAAACTTTTAACAGATCATGAACACATCTTCCCATTTTCATATCAAATCAAACAATAACAAGAAATACCCAGATCAAGAAATAAACCATTTTGAATAATATCATAAATTAAAACCCAAAAAACCGAATCTTGAAGAGACATAAAACATAAATTTTACAAAACCCATATCCTAAATGAAGAAAGAAATTGTCACACCCCTATTTTCCACGTGTCACCGGTGGGCCCGGTGGGGAGTATAGTGACGTAGTTGGTATCATCATAGACAAACAACACAATATAATAATGCACAGCGGAAGCAAAGATAGATTCATTTCAACTTTAAATAAAATGTAATATTAAATATCACGAGTAGTTGAAACGGATCCACAGGCGGATCAAAATAAAATAAGATATTGTTCAACAGTTTATTGTCGTCCAAGCTTGCGAGACTTATTGTGGACGCTTTAGAAGACAGCCAGCCTATTACGTGTAGTACCTGCACTTAACCTTTTGGGAAAAATACGTCAGTTTACACTGGTAAATACAATTTAACTGACTCATTTTAAAATGATTGAAAATTTATTTGAATGCTCATGGCACAAAATATTTTATAACTTGGGATAATTATGTAATATAATCTTGTAAAGGATTTACATGTTACTTATGCGTTCAGTAGCCCGGTTCGTGTCGGGTTAAAGATCAATAGACACACCACAATATTGAGTTATACACTTGACAGGTATACGCCTACACCCCGTGCTCAGGTCGTGGCCATCTCGTAAGATAATGCCGAGGATATCCGGGACATGGTCATTAACCCCCCAAAGGCTTTAAGCAAACAAAACACACAATCAAAACATAGCATCTCAATAAATTTAACCACTATTCGATTAAAGAATTCAATGCTAGACCAAGCGGTATTTTATATACCGTACCCCAAGCCCGTATAGGGAAAATAAGTTAAAAGTATTTACCTTGGTAAGTATTTATCTCAACAAGCAAAAAGGTAGGTAGCTTTTACCGGTGCTCCTAATCTGGAACGAAGGTTTATAAATAACCTATTAGATTTCTAACGGCCTTTATTTAAGCTAAAGCTTAGACCGGTTATTTAAAAGGACGAAACGGTTTAAACGCACGATTAAGCGAAGACCGGATAGAATGTGATTTAGACCCGACAACTTGGAATACTTGTATAATATGGGTATACTAAATACATTCTGGATTTTGAGACAAAAATGATAATGTTTGACCCGTCTCGGTCAATTTATGCAAACTAGTTACATAAACCGAACCGAACGCGAAAAGAGCGTTACGGGTAACCGTAAGAGTCCTTGGTTCACTTTGCGCTTACCCGAAAAGTCACGAAATCAACGTTAACGTATTTAACCTTTCGTGTACGGTTTTGATCATAACTTTCTCATACGTTCACGAAACTTCATGAAATTTTTATCACATATTCTTGTGAGTATATTTTATCATTAAAAAGCTTCGGGTTTGCCAAAAGATCACTCAGAGGTATAAATTTAACATGTTGACACGTTTAGCCCCTGTAGTTTGTAATTTCTTACTTTCTTTCATTTTTCGCTTCGTATGATCCATGATTTACCCGTTTAAGATCATAAACATCATGTATGGTTATTGTAGAGCCTATTTATCCATCGTTGACACTTTGAACCCTTGAATTCACATAGTTTCACCGTTTGTCAACCTTAGTCCCTCTAAAGTATGTTTTCACATATTCAAAGTCCATGACACGTGTCAGTACATTATTGGACATAATTTTTCGAGGTGTTACATCCTCACCCCCTTAAAAGAAATCTCGACCCCAAGATTTACTGAAACAAATGAGGGTATTTTTCTTTCATCGTGGATTCTACCTCCCATGTGTATTCGGGACCTCTACGGGCATCCCATTTGACCTTAACAATAGGTATGTGCTTCCTTCGAAGCTTCTTTACCTTTCGGTCTTCAATCGACAACGGCTTTTCCAAAAATTTCAAGCTTTCATCTATATGTACATCCGTATATGGTATAACCAGTGATTCATCAGCGAAACACTTCTTCAAATTACAGATGTGGAACACATTATGGATAGCACTAAGTTTTTCAGGCAAGTTTAACTTATAAGCAACTGACCCAACACGTTCGATAATCTCGAAAGGTCCTATGTATCTCGGGCTTAGCTTGCCTTTCTTACCAAATCGCTTCACCCCCTTCCAGGGTGATACCTTAAGCAACACTTTATCACCTACTTCGAAGTGAAAATCTTTGCGCTGTGGATCCGCATAACTTTTCTGCCTATCCCTGGCAGCTTTCAAATGATCGCGAATCTGGACAATCTTGTCCGTCGTCTCAAAAACAATTTCTGGTCCTGATAGTTGGACATCTCCAACTTCTGCCCAACAAATAGGCGATCTACACTTTCTACCGTATAAGGCCTCAAAGGGCGTAGCTTTTATGCTGGTGTGGTAGCTATTGTTGTAGGAGAATTCGATTAATGGTAGGTTCTTATCCCAACTACCACCCAAATCGATCGCACATGCATGTAGCATATCTTCCAAAGTTTGAATAGTACGCTCACTCTGACCGTCAGTCTGAGGATGGTAAGCCGTACTAAAATTCAAACGAGTGCCCAAAGATTGTTGGAAACTCTTCCAAAAATGTGACGTGTATCTAGTATCTCTATCAGAGATAATAGACACATGTATTCCGTGCAAAGCTACAATCTTATCAACGTATAATTGGGCTAACATATCGGAGCTATAAGTCTCCTTGATGGGTAGAAAATGTGCTGACTTTGTCAGTCTATCTACTATGACCCATATAGTATCATTTCCTTTTATCGTCTTTGGTAACTTGGTGATGAAATCCATCGTCACCATTTCCCACTTCCATTTGGGAATTTCAGGTTGTTGTAACAAACCTGACGGCTTCTGGTGTTCCGCTTTGACTTGCGCACAAGTCAAACATTTAGCTACATAAGCAGCTACAGACTTTTTCAAACCAATCCACCAGTAGTTTGCTTTTAGATCCTGATACATCTTATCAGCTCCAGGATGAACGGAATATCTGGAACTGTGGGCTTCCTGGAGGATAACATCTCGAAGTCCTCCAAAAACTGGAACCCATATTCTTCCATTCAATCTTAGCATTCCGTCTTTGTCATGGGATAACTGCTCCTCAGTTACTCCCAACTTTTCTTCAGGATAATTAGCCTCCAGTACAGCTTCCTTCTGTGCAGCCAATATCCTTTCGTTCAAATCATTCTTGATTTCAATGTGCTTGGCATTGATTCTTATTGGCTTTACTCTCTCCTTCCTACTTAAGGCGTCAGCAACTACATTTGCCTTGCCTGGATGGTACTTTATTTCACAATCATAATCATTTAGAGTTTCCATCCAGCGTCTTTGCCTCATGTTTAAGTCCTTCTGGTTAAACAAATGTTGAAGGCTCTTGTGATCTGAATAGATCACACACTTGGTACCATATAAGTAATGTCTCCATAATTTCAATGCAAATACAACAACACCCAACTCCAAATCATGGGTGGTGTAGTTCTTCTCGTGCATCTTTAGCTGTCTTGAAGCATAGGCAATAACCTTGCCTTTCTGCATGAGTACACAGCCCATACCAGTGTGCGACGCGTCGCAATACACCACAAATTCTTCTATACCATCGGGCAGTGTTAACACTGGTGCATTGCTCAACTTTTTCTTCAGAATGTCAAAGGATTCCTGCTGCTTAGGGCCCCAATCAAACTTAACCTTCTTATGGGTCAACGAGGTTAGGGGCGCAGCAATCCTTGAGAAATTTTCGATGAAACGCCTATAGTATCCAGCTAAACCCAGAAAACTGCGAATCTCAGTAGGCGTTTTTGGATCTTGCCAATTCATAACTGCTTCCACCTTAGCGGGATCCACTTGGATTCCATGCTTACTTACTACATGTCCAAGGAATTGGACTTCTTGAAGCCAAAATTCGCACTTCAAAAATTTGGCGTAAAGTTTCTCTTGATGTAGAAGTTTGAGAATACAACAAAGGTGTTTCTCGTGATCCTCTTGGTTCTTCGAGTAAATGAGGATGTCGTCAATGAAGACGATGACAAATTTATCCAGATAAGGTTTACAGACGCGATTCATGAGATCCATGAATGCTGCTGGCGCATTAGTGAGCCCGAAAGGCATCACTAGGAACTCGTAATGTCCATAACGAGTCCTAAACGCTGTCTTGTGTACATCTTCATCCTTGACCTTCAACTGATGATAGCCCGACCTCTAGTCGATCTTAGAAAAGTAGCTTGCTCCTTGTAACTGATCGAACAGATCGTCGATCCTGGGCAAAGGATACCTATTCTTGATAGTGACTTTATTAAGCTCACGGTAGTCGATGCACAAACGCATCGATCCATCCTTCTTCTTGACAAATAAGATCGGCGTTCCCCAAGGAGACGAACTAGGTCTAATAAAACCTTTAGCTAACAGATCATCCAACTGCGTCCTTAATTCCTTCATCTCCGTTGGTGCTAACCTATAAGGTGCTCTCGCTACTGGTGCAGCACCAGGGATGATGTCAATCCGGAATTCCACTTGCCTATCTGGTGGTAAACCAGGTAGTTCTTCGGGAAAAACTTTAGGATATTCCGAAATGATAGGGATATCTTCAATCTTAGGCTTTGGCTCGTCTATAGTAACTTGTGCCATATAAATGACACAGCCCTTCTGCATACATCTGGATGCCTTGAGCATGGACACTTGCTCAGGCAATCCATGCTGTGTATCCCCTTGGATGGTAAGTGACTCCCCAGATGGAATTTTGACTATCACTTGCTTCCTGTTGCATACAATCTGGGCTTGGTTATGCGATAACCAATCCATGCCTATAACTACATCAAAGCCGGCGAGCTTAAAGGGAAGTAGGGACAAAGGAAAAGAATGATTCCTAATGGATATAACACATCCATCTAAAATAGTTGAGGCTGTTTCTATTGTTCCATCAGCTAATTCCACCTCATATTTCACACTTAAGGTTCTAACAGGAAGGTTTAATAACTTACAGAACTTATCATCAACAAAAGATTTATCTGCTCCAGAATCAAACAAGACTCTAGCAAAAACATCATTTACAAGAAAAGTACCTGTAATGACATTGTCGTCTTGAATAGCTTCCCTAGCGTCCATTTTGAAGACTCTCGCATTTGTCTTCTTTCCATCTTCGGCCTTCTTAGCGTACTTCGGGCAATTAGACTTGATGTGCCCTTTTTCGTTGCAACCGTAACATGTTGCATCCTTCAGACCCTTACACTTCAAAGTCGTATGATCAGTAGATTTGCAGATTCCACAGGGTCTCGTGTGGGACTGCGATTTTGACTCAAAACGACATTTCCCAAAATGGTTCTTCTTGCAAGTTTTACATTTGGGCTTATCCCCCGACTGTTGCCCATCTCTCTTAGATCCCGACCCTTTCCTGTGGTCGTTATTCCCTCGGTGTCTCTTCTCTGATCTTCGTGAGGTATCGTCCTCACGCTTCCTCTTATTCTCTTCCGAGTTCCTAAGTGCTCTCAACCTGACTACGTCCTGGGTGAGAGAGAGAGATAGATCAGCTACTGATCTGAAAGTTGTAGGCCTTGATGCCTTAACACTTGCTTTAATCTCAGGGGCCAAACCCCCAATGAAACAGGCAATCCTTTTCGGCTCTGGGGTTACCAAGTATGGAACCAACCGAGATAGAGTATTGAAAGTGGTGAGGTATGCCTGGCAGTCTAGATTCTTCATCACCAAAGATACGAAGTCTGACTCGATCCTTTCAACTTCATGTTGTGGGCAAAAATTCTCTTTAATAAGGGCTACGAACTGATCCCATGACATACTGTAAAGTGTGGCCTTTCCGGCAGCTTGTAAGAGAGATCTCCACCACGCCAGTGCGTCCCCTTTGAACGATTGGGATATGTACTTCACTACATCCCGATCAGCACACCCGCTGATATCTACAACTGTATCCATTTCATCTAACCAGGTCATGCAGTCGACCGCTCCTTTCTCCCCAGTAAAGTCTCTGGGTTTACATGAGACGAAGTATTTATACGTACAGGACTTACTGTGCGATTCATGTTTCCGCTTGATCTCCTTTATCGGGACACTGTTTTGGTTAGAGGAGTGATTATCCTCATCATTCTTCTTGAGCTCATTTTTCTTAGGTCCATCTCTCTTAGAGGGCGGCTTGCTATGAGCCTCCGAGTGGACTTTTGGTTTAGAATGTGGCGCAGATCGGGTCCTACTCCGGGTCCCGTTTGATTCGCTATACTGTCTGTTTAGCGCTTCAATAACTGCATCGTTCACTAATGCTTTCAATTCTGCACCCGTTACTAATATTTTAGTATTGTCCGGGTTTTCCACTGGATGACTGTTTATCTCTTCAGACTTAGTCATGTAGTCTTAATTGCTACACAAAAATAAGGACAAGGTCTATTTAGAAGTCTAAACAGTATTATCGTTCTTGACGATTTATTAACCATGGTAAACAAAAGCCATATTAGTTAATTTTAATAATTTCATTCAGGATTTTTACTAATAATCTTTTTAGAACGAAATATAATATTGGCATAATAAGCCTAGTCACGTAGACAACTTTCTAAATTACAAATTTAGATCTTGTAGGATTAAGGCTTGATTAAATAAGACAAGTCAATCCTTTTTCTTGGCAGGGAGTTTATAAACTACAGCTGCCTTTTTGTTTTATATGACATTAATTATAACCCGTAGGCATTATATCTCAACCAATTATATATAGAAATATTAAACTTGGATATTTTATAAAAAGGGTGGCGTGTGTGATTTTTACGGATCACATTAGCCAAGAATGTTAACATGTTTACAGATGTTAACAAAGATTTGAATCTTTTTAAACAGGTTCCACCATATTGGCTAGATTTATGACAACATAACAGCTAGGTTTTACCTTTTAAGATCCTTATTATATTATTAAAATGGTAAATCAAAATATTAAATGTTATTTTTCATTTATTCATACACTATGTTTATACACATAATTTAAAAATGAAATTTAAATTAACCATTTCAAATAAAAATTAAATCAGTACAAGTTGCCCTAAACGGGTCTTTTACATAAATCATATGCCCACGTAGGGGCCAAATAACAAAACAACAAACCCACGCAGGGGTTAAATAAAAAGATATGCCCACGCAGGGGCAGAACAGAAAGAAATACCCTCGCAGGGGTAGAGTACAGAAATAAATAAATAAATGTCCACGCAGGGACACGAGTACCACACTAAAATAATCAACAAACAAAGGATTCAATGATCCTTCTTTTTCTTCCCCTTAATCAGATCCGTTAACTTCTTAAACATCCCATGTCTACGCCTTCGTTCATGCTGCAACCCATCCCGTATCTCTTGACGCACCTCTTCTATCCCATGAATGATTTCTTGCATTTGGGGCGGTGACATCGCCGGTGCCTGAGGTGGTTGTTGATAAAACGGGGGTTGAGGAGGCTGCGGTTGATAATAAGGAGGTTGAGGAGGCTGCGACTGCTGATACCCATATGATGGGTATCCATAAGTCGAGGGTCCCGTAGCCCAGGGACCTCCGAAGGGAGCTTCTTGATGGAAGGTGTTGGAGTTTGCTGCTATCCAGTATGGATCCTCCGTAAAGTTATACCCCGTGTGAAACTGCTGCTCGAAGGGGTTAAATGCTGCAGCACTGGTGTAAGCGGGGATTGGGTCTCCAAAACCCAATGGTGGTTGAGGCGCGACTGGCCCAGTTGCTACTTCAGATACGGGGTTCGAAGATTCACCCATCTCTGGTTCTTCATGGACCGGTGAGTACCGGCTGCCACTCGAAAGTGGAGGGGTGCTGATACGCACTCCTCCTCGTGCGGACATCTGCAAGGTAGTTCTCCTTCGCCTCGGAGGCGAGGGAGGTTGAAGCTGAGGCGGTGGTGGCGGCGGAGTGACCGCGACAAGTCGAGAATCCTCGGAAGGATTCTGCTGTGGCTGCTGCTGCTGGTGAAGAGGAGAGTGGTGAGGCAGGTGCAAAGGAGAGTTGTGGTATGACTGGTGCAGAGGGGAGTTATGGTAAGATTGGTGAAGAGGAGAGTTATGGTAAGATTGGTGAAGAGGAGAGTGATGGGACTGGTGCAAAGGAGAGTTATGATAACTGGGGGTAAATACCCAGTCATACTGTTTGAACATCTCCTCATAACTATCGGGACCATTGTATGGTGATCCCATGAAAGGTGACCCATCAGAAATCTCAATGGGGTGGTTCGGTGTTCCGAAGGGTGGCATGGCAGGATCCGTATCCTCATCAATATCCATCGGGTTGCCACCCGAAAAGTGGTCTTCCGGTCCAAGTGGGTTAAAACCCACTGTTGCTGCCTCTAAGTAATCATCAGGGTTGAACTGACCCTGGGAGGCAGGCGATGTTTGGTGAAAAGGTGAATTGTGTTCTAGGGGAATGTAGGACCGCTGAGAGTAGTGGGGCTCATTCTCCGAATGAGGCACATAGGAATGCGGGATCGATGGAGAGGTGCTTAGTGAGACTGAGCGTCTCGCTGATTCGGTGAAAGACCTCCAAAGGTCTTGAGCATCATTGCGGTGAGGATCTGATGGTGTCTGCCGGTGTGATGGTCCGGCCTCATGGTCATTTGGAGCTACATATGCTCCTCGGCCTCTACCTCTCATTCTTGGTGGCATTTTCGTGAACCAGTAAAAAACATCAAGTAATACAACAAAAATATAATTAAGACAAGGTTAGAAAATTAAACAAAAATTTGGAAATTTTCCTAAGTTCTTTGTCTAGACTCGAGAATCGAGGATTGTGCAATTGTGTAACTGAGATTAAACACAAAAGACTAGTGTTTAATTCACTCAGAGTTGGCTCTGATACCAACCTATCACACCCCTATTTTCCACGTGTCACCGGTGGGCCCGGTGGGGAGTATAGTGACGTAGTTGGTATCATCATAGACAAACAACACAATATAATAATGCACAGCGGAAGCAAAGATAGATTCATTTCAACTTTAAATAAAATGTAATATTAAATATCACGAGTAGTTGAAACGGATCCACAGGCGGATCAAAATAAAATAAGATATTGTTCAACAGTTTATTGTCGTCCAAGCTTGCGAGACTTATTGTGGACGCTTTAGAAGACAGCCAGCCTATTACGTGTAGTACCTGCACTTAACCTTTTGGGAAAAATACGTCAGTTTACACTGGTAAATACAATTTAACTGACTCATTTTAAAATGATTGAAAATTTATTTGAATGCTCATGGCACAAAATATTTTATAACTTGGGATAATTATGTAATATAATCTTGTAAAGGATTTACATGTTACTTATGCGTTCAGTAGCCCGGTTCGTGCCGGGTTAAAGATCAATAGACACACCACAATATTGAGTTATACACTTGACAGGTGTACGCCTACACCCCGTGCTCAGGTCGTGGCCATCTCGTAAGATAATGCCGAGGATATCCGGGACATGGTCATTAACCCCCCAAAGGCTTTAAGCAAACAAAACACACAATCAAAACATAGCATCTCAATAAATTTAACCACTATTCGATTAAAGAATTCAATGCTAGACCAAGCGGTATTTTATATACCGTACCCCAAGCCCGTATAGGGAAAATAAGTTAAAAGTATTTACCTTGGTAAGTATTTATCTCAACAAGCAAAAAGGTAGGTAGCTTTTACCGGTGCTCCTAATCTGGAACGAAGGTTTATAAATAACCTATTAGATTTCTAACGGCCTTTATTTAAGCTAAAGCTTAGACCGGTTATTTAAAAGGACGAAACGGTTTAAACGCACGATTAAGCGAAGACCGGATAGAATGTGATTTAGACCCGACAAGTTGGAATACTTGTATAATATGGGTATACTAAATACATTCTGGATTTTGAGACAAAAATGATAATGTTTGACCCGTCTCGGTCAATTTATGCAAACTAGTTACATAAACCGAACCGAACGCGAAAAGAGCGTTACGGGTAACCGTAAGAGTCATATGCAAGTTCCCTGATATAATATGCTATAAATATGATATAATATCAGTAAGTTATTTCCTATTATGCCCAAAACGGATTTAAACACAATTTATGCCTCATAAGGGCATTTTGGTCATTTAAAAGATTATAAAAGAGTTAAATTAGAAATCTGAGTTACAGGTCTGGTTTGTACAGCAAACATACTTAATTTAACATATTATAACAGTAGGGTATGACCTATGTATGAAATTTATCATTTAAAACCAAACTATGCACCTTAGGGGTATTTCGGTAATTTCACAAGGGCTAAAAATGTCAAAACTGGAAACCTGAGTTTATAAACTTGTACTTACTGTTATTTCATAAAAATATACTAAAAATATCAGTAGGTATAAACCTTATATGTTTAATATGGTTATAATACATACTATGCGTTAAAAATGCTTAAAAAGGCGATTTAGAGCCGTTTCCGGGTTTTTAAAGGAAAGCTGACATTTTTATATTTCCAGAATGCTCAAAATATTTTATTTAACAAATAAAATCAGTAGAAAAAGGTTTGGGGTCAAAAGGATTTATAAAACTCATTTTATGGCTAAAAAGGGCAAAACCGTCATAACCGAAATAATCTTAAAGACCTATGTTATGATCAGCCAAAAAATAAATAAAAATCTTTAAAAATCCCAAAATATTATATAACATCAGTGGGTAAAAAGTTTTATATTAAAAATTGGGTTTAAATGGGTTATATGCTAATTACGCCGTTTATGTAACATAAAGCTTGTAAATTACGATATTGAGCATAACTCTTATTCTGGACCCCAAACTGATATCAAATTTTTAGTGCAAGTTTATAAATCAGTAACAATTGTTTCTACTCTTTCACTTTTTCAAAAATCACGTTTTATAGCAAAAAGGGCAAAATAGTCATATTTAAGCATAAACCGGAAACATGCATACGAATCAGATAAGTGTTGAACCAAGTTGTAAAATATCATAGAATTAAACTTATATAAAAATTGGTCCAAAATATGCTCTAATTCAGATCTCAAACATGCATGGATGGATCCGAACCGATAGTCAAAGAAAAAGTCAATTTATGTGACTTTCGGTTCCGATTCGGGTTTAAACTGAAAATTGTCGAGTTGATCAGGTTGAAACATGTTCATACATTATTTATAAAGTTATTTTGATGATCAAACAGGTTGCATGTAGCCTACATTACTAATCATGCTTAAATTTGCAAAAACACATTCTGTTGACTTTTTAAGAAATGCTTTGACTCGACAATTAACATGCTTAGAGTGTGAATCTGAAAATACCCTTTTAGGGGTTTGTTACACACATAAATACCAACATGTAGGTACTTTCAATTTGAGAAATGACAGAGCCAAGCTCGTTTAATTATAAAGTCAAGTGTAATTTACGATAGTTTGACTTTCGGTTAATATACTAAGCTAGAACGAATTTGAAAGAGTTGTAAACACTTACAAATGGTCCTAGACAAGCTTAGAGATCACTATGAGCCTGCCTTGTCGTCCAGAATGCCCCAGAAAAGTTCTAGTAAATTTTGAAAATGCAAGTGTTCTTGTGTTTACTACATAAAGTGCCTTATATGCAGATTTTAATGCGTTGTGAGGCTGCCACAGAGGTATACAGGTGTTGTAAGACCTGTACAAGTGTCCTTAATTGCATGAAAGTCGATTGGTCAGGTCCTTAAGTCGACAACAGCTGTTATCAACTCGAAATCAGACTCAACTGGCAGCTGTCGCACTTTTCTGTCGCTGGGCAGGGCTCGCGTGGCGCGAGGGTGTGGTGACCAGCTATGCAAGTTTTCCATTATTTACAAATCAGTCCCTGAACTTTGTTACGTGTTTTAGGTTGTTTATCTTGCATTCTAAACCCTCAAATCTGGTTTTTAAGAACCTTGGGACTTTTATAAACATGGTAAAGTCCTTGGTTCACTTTGCGCTTACCCGAAAAGTCACGAAATCAACGTTAACGTATTTAACCTTTCGTGTACGGTTTTGATCATAACTTTCTCATACGTTCACGAAACTTCATGAAATTTTTATCACATATTCTTGTGAGTATATTTTATCATTACAAAGCTTCGGGTTTGCCAAAATATCACTCAGAGGTATAAATTTAACATGTTGACACGTTTAGCCCCTGTAGTTTGTAATTTCTTACTTTCTTTCATTTTTCGCTTCGTATGATCCATGATTTACCCGTTTAAGATCATAAACATCATGTAGGGTTATTGTAGAGCCTATTTATCCATCGTTGACACTTTGAACCCTTGAATTCACATAGTTTCACCGTTTATCAACTTTAGTCCCTCTAAAGTATGTTTTCACATATTCAAAGTCCATGACACGTGTCAGTACATTATTGGACGTAATTTTTCGAGGTGTTACAGAAATCAACTACTCAAATCAAAATACATCTTATGTTTACAAACTTTAATAGGGACTAATAATCAAAACCCACAAATAATATGGTAAATCAATCAACATACTGAGTGCGAAAACCTTAAAATTTGAATCTTGAGCAAACAAAACACACATCTTTCAAAACTCATATCCTAAAAATCAACTAAACATATGAAAAGGGCATGAATATGAATCTTGAAATAGTTATTTTAATAAAAAAAAGTAATGATGATTTTTTTCACAAAATGATAAATTCCCAATATCGTAACACCTACAAACTAACAGATTTACATAAAACAAAACAATCTCACCAAGAATTAACAATTAAAATTTATGAAAAATTAGGGTTCTAAGAGCCAACCTGTTCAGGCTTGAGGAACACGACATCTCCTAACACAATAACAAATCCAGAATCATCCAAAACTATCGTCAGATCTAACCCTAGATCTCGGTTCGCACATCCTTCCACGCAGATCTAAACAAATTCATCATATAAAACGTGATTTTAACACCTAAAATCAACCAAAAACAACAGATTCAACAAAAGATACAAAGTAAACTAAAGCTAGATTAAACGATTACCGGTATTAAAACCAGATCTGAACAGAAGACGATGAGGATTAACATAAGCAGCAGCTGATCTCGAAGAAGATGGTTTATAACGGTACCAAGAGGTCAACCCTAGTGGATCTTCTATCGGATTGAGAGAAAATGAACGATTCGACACAAATAACAAACATATCAGACTCAAATAACAAACAAAAAACTTTAGATGTGGTTTAAAACGGTACCTAGAGGTCAACCCCACTGGATCTTCTGTCGGATTGAGAGAAAATGAACGATTCGACACAAATAACAAACATATCAGACTCAAATAACAAACAAAAAACTTTAGATGTGGTTTAAAACGGTACCTAGGGGTCAACCCCACTGGATCTTCTGTCGGATTGAGAGAAAATGAACGATTCGGTGTTATTGAAACCCTAGATCTGGAAATCGCCTGGGAGAGAGAAAGCATGGAGTTGGGGGGGGGGGGATAATGAAAAGATGAGAAACCCTACCCGTGTTTTTTTAATCTAATGGATGAGATTGTTTTGTGCAATAGACTGTTGTACACTATGCATTAACCAGATTTTAAGTACACGGGGGCCAAATGACCAAAATTGCCCTTTGGATATCTATTTCCTACATATACAAACCACAACTTCAGGGAATAGTGCCAGGCAGCTTGCCTGGCACTTCCCTATTGGACCAGCCCATTTTTAATTTAATTTTATTCTCAGTTTAAAATTACGCTTTTGTCCTTTGATTAAAATTACGTTCTTGTCCCCATCTCAAAATAAAATTATAATTTTGCCCCTAGTTTAAAATTACGTTTTTGCCCTCGGTTCAAAAACTCACTTTTAATTTTGTTCCCAGTTTAAAATTACGGTTTCGCCCTTCGTTTAAAATTACGTTTTTGCCCACAGTTCAAAATTTGTCTGGCACTTCCCTATTGGACCAGCCCAGTTTTAATTTAATTTTATTCCCAGTTTAAAATTACGTTTTCGTCCTTTGTTTAAAATTACGTTTTTGCCCCCAGCTCAAAATAAAATTATAATTTTGCCGCTAGCTTAAAATTATGCCTTTGCCCTCGGTTCAAAAACTCACTTTTAATTTTGTTCCCAGTTTAAAATTACGGTTTCGCCCTTCGTTTAAAATTACGTTTTTGCCCCCATCTCAAAATAAAATGTTGTTTTTTCCTCTAGCGCAAAATTACGATTCTACCGTCAGCTCAAATTTACGCTTTTGCCACCGTTCAAAATGAAATTATGTTTTCCCCCCTAGCTCAAAATTATGATTTTGCTCTCAGTTTAAAAATATGATTTCGCCTCCAGTTAAAAATATAATTACGATTTTGCCCTCTGTACAGACATACATGTTATGAGAGAGAAATATTCGGCTTATTGCCCCGCAACGCGGACGAGGCAAAAACTAGTTATATATATAGTATAGATTATTTGTATCTCTAAATTTAATTCATCACATGTTAAAGTCAAAATTAATTAGAATTATGAGACATATTCTAAGGATCCATAATGATCTTTGAAAGAGTCGAAACAACTATTTTATGACAATGATACAAATTTCTATTAGAGTCACCAAAGTTTAGAAACACTCCAACTATTCAACTTCGAGTATTGACAACTCATTCATCTTAGTTTCAATTTGGACATAATTTAGTTCTTTTATGAAACTCTCACATCATATAACACAAACTTGTAAATACTTATTTTATAACTCATATATAAATACAATTATTTATTATACAAAGTTAGTGAAAAAACATTTTCACTAATATTTTTCAAAACACGCAGAACAAAAGAACTTGTTGAAGAACAAGCCAAAAGGTTGGCTTATTTATACATCTTTATTTATTTACTTATATTTTCCATAACCTTTTTTATGATTTCTTATTTGAATATTCAGCTTAACTAGTTGATTTTCTCCCACGCGTTGTCGCGGTGACCTAATGTCTGGAAAATGCGCGTCGGCAACGGCAAGCAGATACCGAATATCAAAACATAAATAAAAATGACGTGGTAATGATAGTCACTCCGTCCTAAAAAAACGATTTTAAATAATCTAATATATAATAATAGGACCCACACGTCCTACACGTTGGAAATTCGGTTGTTTTCAGTTTAGTTATTACGGTGCTAACACGTTAAAATATGGAAGAGCTCGGTACCTGTAACGGAACCGAAAGTACCGATCCGGAAAATCATCGAAATTAGGTACCGGCACCGAAAATGCTCGGTACGATACGGTATGTTATGGTATTTGAAGGTAAAAATTAGTAAATACATGCATGGTGCTATAGATCGGTGTCGAACCGAAAGTAACGATTCTGAAAATGCCAAAAAGTGGGTACCAAATTGGTACCGAAAATGATTGGTATAGTAAATTTGGTACCGATACGGTACCGGTTTGATTACAGTATTTGATACGATTTGCTCATCAATAATCTAAATATCCAAGTTAATTTTACATGCCACAATTCATTCATTATAGAAAAAGACAAAAAAGAAAACAAAATAAGTTGTTGTGTATATAAAACCTCATTCAAACGAAATACAGTTTACTTACAGTGTGTATGAAAAGTAATCTAAACGGTGCAATTACATGCGTTGCTACGTTGCTACAGGATTTGATGAGCTCGGTACCAACCGGTACCAAAAATACCGTTATCGAAAATCCCCAAAAGTGGGTACCGGTACCGAATATACCTGGTAGGGTACGGTTCGGTACCGGTCGGTACTGGTACGGTACCGGTATTTGAGGGTAAAAACCGGTGCCGAAAATGTCAAAAGTCGGTACCAATTCGGTACCGAAAATATATCCGGTTTGAGAAAATTGATACGGGTACCAGTACCCGATACTATTTGCTTATATCGTTGATGAAGGTAAAAACCGGTGAATACCGGTGCCGAACCGATACCGAAAATGTCAAAAGTCGATACCGGTTCGGTACCGAAAATATACCCGGTTTGATAAATTTAATACCGGTACCCGATATCATTTGCTTATACCGTTGACGATGTTACTATTCATTGTGTTTGAATTTTAATATATAGAGAATTAATATATAGAGAATGTGGAATGAGAGTTGAAAGTCAGGCTACTTCTACAAACCATGCAGGGGCGGACCCAAGCCCACTTCAAGGTGGGCGGGCGCACCCCCGGGGGAAAAAAAATTAGGGCTAAATTCCGTCGAAAATCCCGTCCGCACCCCTTGGAATTTTTCGACCGCACCCCTTGGAATTTTCGACCGCACCCTTTGAAATTTTTCGTCCGCACCCCTTAGGTAAAAAGTGTTATCAATTTATATTTTAATTTTTTTTAGTAAACTCTTATTTTAAAAAAAAATATAGTACCTAAATTATATAACTTTTAATACCTAACCAACTAAACCCAAATACCCATACCTTTACCCACTTATAATTCCTAACTAGCTAGCCCACTAAGTCTTAGCTCATTAACCAAACCCAACAATATTTCAAACTATAATAAAATAATTAAAGCCCAAAAACCTTAAGAAATTCTGTCCCGCTCTCTCTCTCTCTCTCTCTCTCTCTCTCTCTCTCTCTCTTGCGTCCATGCACTGCCAACGAACAACATCACCCAGCAACAACAGTCCAGCAGCCGGCGACCACCGTAATCAGCCACCATACCACCGTCGTTCGACACCAAATCTAACCGGAATCCGAACACGGATAAGTTTCTTTGTTATTTTGATGATTTTGGTTGATATTATAGGAGAAAAAGGGTAATAAAGTTGTTAAATAGGTTTGAAATTTTGTGTGTTTTCACGTTGTTTATTGTTGTTTAGATGATTTTTAGGGTGATTATGTTGTTTATATATTTTTAGGGTGATTACAACTTACGTTATTATTTCTAGGGCTTGAATAGTTGAAAATTAAAATTGAAACATTATGTTATGGAGCGATGAACTTATGTTATATAGAGAAAGAAATTGCTTAAAAAATTAGCTTTAGATGATGTTTTGGATAGATTTCTAAAAATGAAAACCCGTAGGGCGTCGACGTTTTAATTATGTTTGTAACAAGGATTGACATGTTTTTTATGATTATATAAATTTAATTTGATTTTCGTTTGTTTTACATGACCCGACCCGATACGAACCGATTTTTTTACTTATATACCTAGGGGCCTAAAATTTTTAAAAATGTTTCGCACCCCCATGGAAAAATTCATGGGTCCGCCACTGAAACCATGCAACTTTGAATTGTTAGTCAAGCATATTTTAATATGGAAATGGCATTGTCATGGCAAGGGTGAAAGTATAGAAAACTAAAAACAGTTGCAATATGTGATTTTTGTGATAGTTTAATTATGTAAACACCATTGTTTGAATGTCTATTGAATTATTGTCTTATGTCTAGCAGTTGTAAGAATATATGAATTTTGAATGTCTATTGAATTATTGTCTTATGTCTAGATAAATTGTAAGAACGTACGGATTTATATAAGGGAATATTTCATAAAATAGTAGCTAAGTTTTAGGAGTGTTCCAATCATATTACTCATTAAAAAAATTTGTTCTAATTAAGTTATTGAAGTTTGTTCTAATTATGTGCTAATCCTATATAAATAACAGGAAAACGATCTTACAAAAAAAATATAAATAACAGGAAAACGATCTTACATAGAATTTAATTATTTATTATTTTTAAACGTGCTCAGGTATAATTAGTTAATAAAATATACAAAATAATAAAATCATAACAATTATTTGCATAACAATCGCGGGTTCATATTCATTGAAACCCTACGTCACCCAACTTCCAAACCTACCATCATCCGACCACTACATCCCTACCATTGTCTCCGACCACTACACCCTTCCAATCGTGGTACCTTCTCTCTCTAGTCTGTGGTATACTCGATCTGCAGAAGTCAGTCCGAGGTGAAATCATAGTATTCATTAAGAGATAGATCACTTTTTCTTTTTTCATTCAGTTTGAGTTAAAAATACAATACTTTTTCATTCAGTTAAAAATACAATACTTTTTCATTCAGTTTGAGTTAAAAATACAATGTTTTGAGTTAAAAATACAACACTTTTGCTATGTACGTATGTTTTGAGTTATGTCTGTTGGAAATTTGGTGAAAATAGCATTTTTCACAAATATAGGAAAATGATTTTTTCCTATTTTGGACTAGAAATAAATATAATAAAATGAGCAGGTTTTATATATTTATTTGTGGGTTTGTGTTCTATGTCGGAAGGGCTTCACAACGAACTAAACCACGTCCAAAACGGAGCTAAGATGAATGAGATATCGATGCTCAAACTTTGGTGTTTGAAACTTAAATGCTGAAAAAAGTGGGAAAGTGGCACCTTGTCCCACATCGGATGAGAGTTGGAACTTAAAGGGGTATTTAAGTGGGAACTCTTCATCTTTATTGTTTCATTGAAGCACTCACTAGTGTACTCGCGAAGGGTGCGGAGCACCCGAACTCTCACTCGCCCTCGCGCGCGCGTGGCGTGGGCGATGAGGCGCAATGTGGCGCTTTGATGGCGCACTTTGCACTTTGCACACTCGCGATGCGCGCGGGGTACACATGGCGCGCATGGTGCATGGGCCTGATGTGTGACGTGCGCGGCGCACCAAAGTGAGCCAAAACGGCGCGACTGTGTGGCGTGCTCGTAGAGGCTCACAGGTGACGTGGCACACACGCGCAGGTGCGCATGGACCTGAGTGAGTATGGCGCACGCGCGCATGGCAGTGAGCCAATCGGACGCACCGCGCATGGAACGTGCAGACCTGGGCGCGCGCGCACCAGTGTGACCTGCGCGCACGCGCGCGCAGAAGCTTCCAACAACAGTTAATGTTGTGCAGTTACGTTTTCAGCATTCGAAACTGATAAAGTTAATGCGTTTGACTGAGAATTAAGTGACGAATTAAAGTGCATTAAAGACGTCTAATGCAGTTTAATTCTACCATTTAATTTATTTTCAGTTTCGAGTTCAACCTGGTGTATAAATAGGAGGCTCCTTTCACCAGATTAAACACACGGAAAACCAACAGCAAAACAATCTTCTCTACTGCAGATTTCTTTGTCTTTTCAAGCTATCAAGGTACACCTTCGGGTTGAAGTCAAGACCGACAGTGCAACTGCTTGCGGCTGTTGTATCCTGGAAACAAACGTGTTCTCCTGGGAGACACGAAATTTGTTTTAAGGGACCCGTGTCTAACACGATCCTCAGCCAAGAATAGTTTCGTCTGTTCGAGTTTCTGTTCTTGTTTATCCCTTTTTTTCAGTTGTAATAGTATTTTTCTTTCAGTTGTATTTCTGTTTTGTTCTTGTAATTGAAGTTAATAAAAGTTTTATTTTATTTTACACGAACGGATTCCTACAATCTTAAAACAAATTTTAAAACACCGTTCGTGTAGAATCACAAACTTCTCTGCTGTGATTTCAATTTTTTTTCTCACAGCAGGTTGTGTTTTAAAAGGTTTTTCTCTGTTTTGATTCAAAGTAGCGACTTTGTCAAAACAGAACTCTGTTTCTACTCCTTCTTTGTCTTTGGGTTCTAAGATCTTCTCTTGTAGTCTTCAAAGTTGGACTTAGAAGCTACGAGGCTGATTTTGTTACTCATCGATTTTGTTAGTAAAATAATAAATCGGCACATTTATTATTCTAACAAGTTTTATTAACTTGGTTTTGTGGAATTTTTTCAGAATGTCGACTGAAAATACCAACGTCAACGTCGTTGTCGGTACCCCTGCCAATACTGTGGGAGCGTCCACAGTGGCGAATCATGCTGAACGACCCGAGAAGTTCTCGGGTCTCCACTTCAAGAGGTGGCAACAGAAGATGTTCTTCTACTTGACCACTATGAACCTTGCGAGGTTCTTGACGGAGACCGTTCCCCAACCTGCGGAAGGGGAGACCGATGCTCAGGCTTTGAGCGCGGTAGAGGCGTGGAAGCACTCGGACTTTATATGTCGAGGCTACGTTCTCAACGGTCTCTCGGATGCGCTGTATAATGTGTACTATAATATCAAGACTTCCAAAGAATTATGGGAGTCTTTAGAGAAAAAGTACAAAACGGAGGATGCGGGAACAAAGAAATTTGTTGTCGCCCGTTTCTTGGACTTCAAAATGGTTGATAACAAGCCTGTTATGAACCAAGTCCAAGAGTTGCAAATTATACTAAATGACATCCATGCTGAGGGTATGGTACTCAGCGAAACGTTTCAAGTGGCAGCCATGATCGAAAAATTACCTCCTGCTTGGTTGGATTTTAAGAATTATCTTAAACACAAGCGAAAGGAAATGTCGATCGAGGATCTTGTTCTTCGTCTTCGTATAGAAGAAGAAAACAGGGTGGCCCAAAAAGGCACCATTTTGCAAGCTTCGGCTAAAGCAAACATGGTGGAAGTTGGGGAGTCCTCAAGGGGCAAGAAAGGCAAGGGTAAAATGGACAACAAAGGGAAAGCAAAGGTTAGCAACCTTGGACCTAAAAAGGGGGCTGTGAAAAAGAAGCCTGCACCTTTCCAAGGTACTTGTTACAATTGTAACGAGACGGGGCACCGTGCTAACCAATGCAACAAACCTAAGCGTGAGCGTGCGCACATGGTTGATGAGGATGGTATGCCTCTCATTGCAATGATAACCGAAGAAGCGGCTATGATTGAAGAAGTCAACGCGATGGGTGAAAACCCAAAAGGATGGTTCGTTGACACGGGTGCAACCCGCCATGTTTGTGGAGACAAGGCTCTTTTCTCTACATTCAAGGAAGCTTCGGGTGAAGAAAAGCTTTATATGGGGAATAAAGCTACCGCAAGCATCAAGGGGGAAGGCACGGTCGTTTTGAAGATGACTTCGGGCAAGGAGCTTACCTTGACAAATGTGCTTTATGTCCCAGAGATACGGAAGAATCTCGTGTCGGGATGGATGCTCAACAAGTTTGGATTTCGTCTAGTGTTTGAATCGGACAATTTTGTCTTGTCTAGACGTGGAATGTTTGTTGGAAAGGGCTATGCCCTAAATGGAATGTTCAAAATGAATGTAATGGTTGTTAACCAAAATAAGAAAATGAATGAAATTTCTACTTCTACTTACATGATTGAGTCTTCTAATGTTTGGCATGGTAGACTAGGGCATGTAAATTTTAATTCATTACGACGTTTAATTAAATTAAACTTGATACCAACATTCCATATCGAGTCCAATCACAAATGCGAGACATGTGTTGAATCCAAACTTACGAGATCATCGTTTAAATCGGTTGAACGAATAACCGAACCCCTTGATTTAATTCATACCGATGTGTGTGATTTAAAAGCGGTTCCCACGCGTGGAGGAAATAAGTACTTCATCACGTTTATTGATGATTGTACGAAATATTGCTACATGTATTTACTTAAGAGTAAAGACGAAGCAATAGAGAAGTTTATCTTGTACAAAAACGAAGTTGAGAATCAACTTAAAAAGAAGATAAAAACTTTGAGAAGCGATCGAGGAGGTGAATATGTTGCACCTTTTGCCGATTTATGCGCAAAAAGTGGCATTGTACATGAGTGTACACCACCTTATTCTCCACAATCAAATGGCGTTGCGGAACGTAAAAACCGCACATTGAAAGAAATGATGAACGCCATGTTGATAAGCTCGGGAGTGAACCGAGATATGTGGGGGGACGCCATTCTCTCAGCAAACTATCTTTTGAACAAGATACCTTTGAAAAATAGGGACGAAACTCCATATGAGCTATGGAGAAAAAGGAAGCCATCGTACAAATACTTGAAAGTGTGGGGGTGCCTAGCTAAGGTGATTGTACCACCTCCTAAGGCTCTTAGGATAGGACCCAAAACTGTTGATTGCATTTTCATTGGATATGCACATCAAAGTAGTGCGCATCGTTTTCTTGTATATGAATCTAAGAATCCCGATGTACACAAACACACTATCATGGAGGCAAATCCTAATATCGTCTCATATTTTGAGAATGTGTTTCCTATGTTAGGACAAACACATGCGCCTTCATCAAGAGCGGTTGATGAAGCAGGTCCAAGTTCGTCTACATGGTTAGATGAACCAGGACCAAGTTCGTCTACAAGGATAGATGAAAGACATGAACAACCCGAGGTCGAGGAGGGTGAGCTTAGACGAAGTAAACGACAAAGGGTTGAAAAATCTTTTGGTCCAGACTTCATGAGCTACATGGTTGAGGGTGAGCCCAATACCTACCGCGAAGCGGTTACCTCCGCGGAAGGACCTCAATGGCAAGAAGCAATTAAGAATGAAATTGATTCTATATTGCAAAATCATACTTGGGAGTTAGTAGATCTTCCACCTGGTTGTAAACCACTTGGATATCGTTGGATATTCAAAAGGAAGATGAAAGCCGATGGAAGTATTGATAAATACAAGGCAAGGTTAGTAATCAAAGGATTTAGACAAAAGGAGGGTCTAGACTACTTTGATACTTACTCACCTGTAACGCGAATAACCTCTATACGATTGGTTCTTGCAATTGCGGCTCTAAGAAATTTGGAAGTTCACCAAATGGATGTAAAGACCGCGTTTCTAAATGGCGATTTAGAAGAAGAAATTTACATGGAACAACCTGAGGGTTTTTCCGCCCCTGGAAACAAGGGCAAAGTATGTAAATTGGTCAAGTCTTTGTATGGCTTGAAGCAAGCTCCAAAACAATGGCACCAAAAGTTTGATCATGTCATGATTGACAATGGTTTCAAAATAAATGAGTGCGACAAGTGTGTTTATTTTAAAGACACACCAAGAGGTTATGTGATTCTATGTCTTTATGTAGATGATATGTTTATCATTGGGAGTGATGATAAGATGATCAACTCAACGAAAGATATGTTGAAAGCGAGGTTTGACATGAAAGACATGGGTCTCGCGGATATGATTCTTGGAGTAAAAATCACTAGAATCCAAAATGGTCTTGTGTTGAGTCAATCTCACTACGTGGACAAGATCCTTGGGAAATTCAATTCGGACGATACGAGTATAGCTCGATCTCCAATTGATAATACCCAACGCCTAAGGAAGAATAGAGGCAAGAGTGTTTCTCAGTTAGAATACTCAAGGATCATTGGTAGTCTCATGTATCTAATGACATGTACTAGACCCGACTTAGCGTACGCTGTGAGCAGGCTAAGTAGATACACCAGTAATCCGAGCGAGGATCATTGGAAAGCTATCACGAGGGTGCTTAGATACATAAGATACACGAGAGACTATGGATTGCATTATACCCGTGATCCAGCAGTGATCGAAGGATTCACTGATGCGAACTGGATATCGGATATAAAAGATCATAGATCGACAAGTGGATATGTGTTTACACTTGCTGGCGCAGCTATAGCTTGGAAGTCTTCCAAGCAAACGGTTATAGCTAGATCTACGATGGAATCCGAATTCGTCGCTTTAGATAAAAGCGGGGAAGAAGCGGAGTGGCTACGTCAATTTGTGGAAGATATTCCAAGATGGCCAAAGCCGTTGACGGCGATCTGCATACATTGTGACAATCAGTCTGCTCTTGCTAGAGCACAAAACATGATGTACAATGGCAGATCAAGGCACATTCGACGTAGACACAACACGGTACGACAACTTATCTCAACGGGTGTTATCTCAGTTGACCATGTGAGGTCAAATGATAACATTGCGGACCCATTAACTAAAGGCTTAAGCACAGATAAGGTGTATAGGTTGTCAAGAGGAATGGGACAAAGCCCATAGATGAAGGGAATATGAGGGAAACCTAACCTAGTTGACTGGAGATCCCAAGATCTAGGTTCAATAGGCAAACTTAATCATAAACCCAAAGGGAGTCACTGTGGGGGGTGCCCCAAAATCAATAAAGGGAGTTGTATACTTCCTAGTCCATTCCAATCAGTGACATGAAAGAAAGGTTAAGCATGTTGAGGTTAAGGATTTTGAGGAAATCCAAATTAACCATGATGCTTTTAATGATTCAGAGGAATCACCTATGTTAGAGAGAAGTGGGGTCGCTTCAAATGGATTTGTGGGGAGGCGCAAATCCTAGAGCTCTCGCAGAACCAGGAACGTGTTCCATGACCATGAACGGACACAACCATGAGGTCTTAACTCGACTAGGGCGAGTATTGTGAGAATGTATATTGTCGCCTACATAAATGGGGGATTGTTCAAGGACACCGCGTCTACAAGACCCTAGGAGGCTAAGTATGCTTCACAAAAGGAGGTTCAAAGGTTACACCTACCTATCTTGCAATACTCAACTGTTGAACGTGTATCGTTGAAACTTGATAGATCGATTTCTATTCATGTGGGGGATTGTTGGAAATTTTGTGAAAATAGCATTTTTCACAAATATAGGAAAATGATTTTTTCCTATTTTGGACTAGAAATAAATATAATAAAATGAGCGGGTTTTATATATTTATTTGTGGGTTTGTGTTCTATGTCGGAAGGGCTTCGCAACGAACTAAACCACGTCCAAAACGGAGCTAAGATGAATGAGATATCGATGCTCAAACTTTGGTGTTTGAAACTTAAATGCTGAAAAAAGTGGGAAAGTGGCACCTTGTCCCACATCGGATGAGAGTTGGAACTTAAAGGGGTATTTAAGTGGGAACTCCCCATCCTTATTGTTTCATGGAAGCACTCACTAGTGTACTCGCGAAGGGTGCGGAGCACCCTAACTCGCACTCGCACTCGCACGCGCGCGCGCGCGTGGCGTGGGCGATGAGGCGCAATGTGGCGCTTTGATGGCGCACTTTGCACTTCGCACACTCGCATTGCCGCTTGAGAGCCGCCTTTGTATTTTTGACGGGTTGCAAGGACCAAGTGGTTGGTGATGTGACGTGCATGTGCATGGGCCTGATGTGTGACGTGCGCGGCGCACCAAAGTGAGCCAAAACGGCGCGACTGTGTGGCGTGCTCGTAGAGGCTCACAGGTGACGTGGCACACACGCGCAGGCGCGCATGGACCTGAGTGAGTATGGCGCACGCGCGCATGGCAGTGAGCCAATCGGACGCACCGCGCATGGAACGTGCAGACCTGGGCGCGCGCGCACCAGTGTGACCCGCGCGCACGCGCTCGCAGAAGCTTCCAACAGCAGTTAATGCTGTGCAGTTACGTTTTCAGCATTCGAAACTGATAAAGTTAATGCGTTTGACTGAGAATTAAGCGACGAATTAAAGTGCATTAAAGAAGTCTAATGCAGTTTAATTCTACCATTTAATTTATTTTCAGTTTCGAGTTCAACCTGGTGTATAAATAGGAGGCTCCTTTCACCAGATTAAACATACGGAAAACCAACAGCAAAACAATCTTCTCTACTGCAGATTTCTTTGTCTTTTCAAGCTATCAAGGTACACCTTCGGGTTGAAGTCAAGACCGGCAGTGCAACTGCTTGCGGCTGTTGTATCCTCGAAACAAACGTGTTCTCCTGGGAGACACGAAATTTGTTTTAAGGGACCCGTGTCTAATACGATCCTCAGCCAAGAACAGTTTCGTCTGTTCGAGTTTCTGTTCTTGTTTATCCCTTTTTTTTCAGTTGTAATAGTATTTTTCTTTCAGTTGTATTTCTGTTTTGTTCTTGTAATTCAAGTTAATAAAAGTTTTATTTTATTTTACACGAACGGATTCCTACAATGTCACCAATCAAATTATTCTGAATAAATTTTTCTGTGTAGCTAATATATGATACATTACACATGCAGACTGCACAGCATGTTGACGATGGCAAATCAAGAACAATTGTCATCCAGTTTTATTTTGACCCATTTGAGCATTCTATTTGTAATGGACCAAGTTTATCATCAATTATATATCTTCTTTTATGACCATATAATTTAATGGTTTTTGATGTTGGAGCAATTATTAATTTCAACAATTAAAAAATTTACCATCACAATTTTATAAAAGTTTTGATAATTAATAATTGCTCCAACATCAAAAAGATTTGATAATTAATAATTGACTCTTTTTTTTTTGCAGTTTTTAAAAAATATTTTGTAATTTTCTAATCCATGTTAGCATTTACAAGCCATGTCAAAATATATAAAAAAAACCTATATAAATGCAATGTAGGATGGATAACTTTTATATAGGTAAAATATCAACTTTAGTGATTTAATTGAAACAAAAAATAATAATAAACAATAAGAATAACCTAATTAGAACACTTCTAAGAGGGTGTTTGGGATTACGTTTTGAAGTGATTATTTGATTATTGCGTTTGTAAAACATAAATAATCTAAAATAGTGTTTGGATGAAAAAGTGATTATCTGCCTCCAAAACCTACATGCTTTTCCAAAACGCAGTTTAAAAACGCAAAATCTATTTTAAAAACACATGATCTATTTTGAAAACGCAACACCAAACACCCCCTAAAATTTGGTTACTATTTAATTATACCAAAATTAATAGAGATGGATTTAGGCCTTTAGCTATACGGAGGCTTGATGGGGCTTGACCAACTTCCAAGCAAACCTCAAAGTGTGACAAAAGTTTATATAACTTTTATCCAAATGTTAACAAAAATGAAAAAGTCACAAGAGCTTATTCGGATATATATGAAGTATCAGGGGTGGATCTAGCATGTTTTACTGGTTCTAGGAGCCCACTCCGTTTGGAGTTTTTAGTGAGAACTAAGAATGAGCACATACCGATTCCGAAAAACGTGGAAAAGAGGTACTGGTACCGTAACCGAATATAACCGGTACGGTGCCGGTATTTACAGGTAAATAACCAAAATACCAACACCAGTACTGAAAGATGGGAAAAATGGGTACCGGTACCCGATACCAAATGCTCATCCTTAGTGAGAACCTACATATACAATATAGATTTTGTGAAAACTTATATAGGAACCCACTAGAAAAAGATTCTCTATCCGTCACTCATCAATATTGTATATTAAAAATTATAAAAAATGAAATTATATTTCAAGTGTAAAGTAGAAAAATATCAAGGGCATGTTTGGCTAAGATTTTTAAAATAACTTATTGGCTTTTCCTACCACATAAGCCAATTCAAATAGTTTTTTAAAAACTACTTTTAAAAAAGTTATAACTTATAAGTCAATAAGTCCTTTTAATGAAAAGTCCTTTTTAAGTTAAATAAAGTCAATAAGTCCTTTTAAGTTAAATAAGCTTAGCCAAACATGTCCTAAAAAATTAAATTTAACTCTCATGCACATAGAGAAGCCTAATATATATTTCTGGCAACCAACATTAGTCCCTGTACTTCACTACAATAGCACAAGGACCCTCCAAATATTTTCTTCCGGGAACAACTCCTATGCAAAACATAAACCGAATGAATACAAATTTATTCATTCAATAATTCAAGTTAGACCGAGCGTAGTGGCTCGTGGTTGGGCCAACTACGAGGCCACCCCGAAGCCAACACCGCCCCTTGAACTGGTGTAATGCAAATTGTGGCCTTCCCTCGTTGTTGTAGCCACGAGAGAGAGAGAGAGAGAGAGAGAGAGAGAGTTGTAGCCACGAGAGAGAGAGAGAGAGAGAGAGAGAGAGAGAGAGAGAGAGAGAGAGAGAGAGAGTGGGTTTTGTGTTTAGCCAATCAATTTTTTTTTTCAATTTCAAACCTACTAATTTCACATGTCTCCCACTACTCCATTTTACCTTATTTTCATGCGTTGATGACAAGAATGCCACATGTCGAAAAATGACAAACCACATACCTCACCACACCGCTACATAAGGCCTTAATTTGATATTTTAATCACATATGCCTATTAATATTTATGTTTTTCGAAAAGAACACGCACTTAAGAATTTTATGTGATTTGTGAAAACTACAGGCGGTGAACTGGCTTGAATTGTTATTTTTTTTTTTAATAAATACAGTTAAATTAAATTATTTTCAGTTTAGATGAGATATTGTTGTTGTCGTCGTTGTTATTTTGTTATTATTGATTTGTAAGCAACATCATTTGTGTTGCAAGTTGCAATCTATTGTAGATTAGATTAGTTTTCTTTGGGCTCATAATCTTGAGCTTTTGAACTGGGCTCATAATTGGGTTGGTGTTCTAAGTTAATAGATATTATATTAGGTCCATTGGGTATGTACCTATTCTCTCCCAAGTGCACACCACTGTTCAACTCATTGTTTGCAATTCGCTTATAATTAATTTAGTAAAAACTTGTTCCTACTTCAGCTCGAGGACCGCATATTGCATCGAGTACCCGTCCCGGGGATGGAAACGCGTAGGGGACGGCTCAGGGATGTTTCTCAAACGTACCCGGATATTGGGGACTTCTACAAAACCGTACCCAATATTGGGTACTTCCAAAACAGAGTATCGGGGACGTTTCCTAAAATATTTAGGGTTTTAACCCTTTTAACTTCCAAATACGTAAGTCGGCCTTTTATAATTATATATGTTATTCTAAACATTCACGTACAACAAGTCTGATCATCATCTCTATTCAAGTATTCATCATTCATCGAAGAAGTTGGGTTTTTGGAGGTTGCCGATCTTTCGCTAGATGAACCGGAATTTGAAAACCTTTTGATTATTGTAATTAATTACCTATGGTTGATGTAGTGTTTTTGGAGTTTAATATATTTTTGGACTTTTATTAATATGTTTTTATTTTTGGGACTTTGTTTAATATATTTTTATTTTTTAATATTTTTTTTCCGTACCCGTATCTTGTATTTTTGAGTTTTGCCGTACCCGTATCTGTGCTACGTAGGGATCAAGCTACTTGGCTAATATAAACATGCAAGTTAAAAGCCAACTTTCTCAGTCACGAGTTGGCTTGCGTTGAATACAAATCAAATTTGAGCTCAACTTCTATCTTGAATTGAAGTTTACGAGCTGAGTCGACTCAATTAGAAAAAACTGGCCCATAAAAATAAACTTATATATTAGAAATATTAGTAAATAGGACAATAAATGAGCCCCTAAATTGGCCAAAACTAAATAGACTATTGTTTCTAATTTTTAGTAGGTTTTAAATTAAAAACTCCCCCCCCCCCCCCACACCCTCTTACGAGAGTGGGCCATGTGCAGTTACCCATCCTCGCAACCGACCTTGAAGGTTCTCACGATCCTGGTTTCTCGTTCTCCTCACTTGATAATCAAATGAGGTCCATGAGGCTCCAGCCTCAAGACTCCTTTTAACAATTTTCATGATGTTTATATGCTAATTCGAAGCTCGAGACGACAAGGTCATCCCAGTGGATATACCCTCCAACACAACCATTATAACTACCACAAATGAAAATTACCATGTTATATATCATATACTAGGTTATTACCCGGGATTGCTTCCCGGGCTTGAGAAAGTTTTTATATTAAAAACTACATTTGATTTAATACATAAATTAGATCATACAAAAAGAAGTATGACATATTAAAACTTTAAACCAAACCTGCGGCATCACATTCTAAGCTGGAAAAGATATCTATACTCTATACCATGAACTTATGTTTCGGGAGACTTGACGTAATCATGTTTTATTACAGTTGATACAAAAATGAAGCAAATAAAAAAAACTTAGAATACTTTTTCCCTGTTTATCCTGGTCCTAACACGACAAAACGTTATAAAAAATCCTCGAACAGTATCACTATGAGGCAACACTATCGATCCAACATTTGTTACTTTATTCCACCTTTATGATCACACCAACTTCAGCAGGTCGTATTATTCGATCATGGAGCGTGTATCCTGCCTGCAAAACCAAAAACATAGGAAAAAATTTGGTTTTTTTTTTACCTTAAGAACAACCGCAACAGTATCTGGAGCCTTGGTATTATCTGGCACTTGAAACACTGCATTATGCCTGTTTGGATTGAACTCCTCGTTTGTTGGATCATATTTCTCCACTCCAAATTTCTTGAAAACTTGAAAATCAACAAACCTTCTAAATTAAGAAAAACCTGATCATTTATAAAAATTACAAAAGGTGTTCAGTAGACTCGTTTTGAGGGTACACAACTATAATTTATAAAAAACAAAAAGACGATAACTAATAAGAAAGTTAAAAATTTACACATTCAAGATTTTTAAAAGAGGGATACCTAAGAAAGGGTGCTTCCAATCGGCTGAAGATGAAAGTTACACATTCTCCTTAGAGTGTTCCACATCAGGAACCAACGTTTCCAATTGCCTAAATTTTCATGTTACACATGCTCCTTAAAGTGTTCCACATCAGATTATAACAATAGAACACAAAAGTGCAATATCAGTAACCTAAACATAGATTGGGTAAGCAAGATTTTTTACAACTAACTAACAAAAACCAAAAGCAATTGACCTTTGCATCCAAAGAATGCCACCATATCCATTTGGTATGGAAGACGAAAAACTAAAAAAGGCTCGTCCCAAACAAACAACATGGTTCCCATACAAAACCCACTTCACCAACTTATAAAATAAACATTAATATTAAAAAACAGAAATTGTACCTTTTTAACATCAGCGACGCACTCCAGAGCTTACATTAAATTACCAAATTGAGTGGAAAAAAAACCCTAACAAAAAAGACTGATCATCAACACATTAATAAAAACCCTCATTCATCAGTCAAAATCATTAATTTCAGCAGATGACGATCTTTTTGTATAAGATTCTGAGTTGTTCCCGTTTCCTTTGAGATGCTACCCTATTAAACAAAAGAAAAATTATACCAATCCATTCTTTTGGGTTAAAACATTGTTTTGAAACCACTGTTTTGGGTTAAAATAGTGTTTTTAAACCACTTTTGGGTTAAAACAGTGTTTGAAACCACTGTTGGGTTAAAACAGTGTTTTGAAACCACTTTTGGGTTAATAGTGTTTGAAACCACTGTTGGGTTAAAACAGTGTTGTTAAAACAGTGTTTTGAAACCAATTTTAGGTTAAAACAGTGTTTTAAACCAACAGTGGTTTCAAACACTATTAACCCAAAAGTGGTTTCAAAACACTGTTTTAACAACACTGTTTCAACCCAACAGTGGTTTCAAAACACTGTTTTAACCCAAAACAGTGGTTTCACTTTTTCTCGGATTAAGTCAAAACATGTATCCAAACAGACCAAGTCAAAACAAGTAACTTTTACACGTGAGTAAAATGGGGAGAGCAAGCTTGTCCATTTTTTTGAATTTTTAGTAATTATTATATTAAATATCACTGAAAGAACTTTTCTATTTAAAGTAATCATACATATTCAAAGCATTTGAACCCAAGTTGACCTGAGTCAGTAACCCGCTACATTTATTGACATCAAAAAAATATTTCTAATTTACCTCTGAGAACTCTGTGATGGTGTCCACAGATAGCAGATGACACAGAGCAATGCAAAGGCAAGAATGTCCCAAAATGAGGTGATAATCCACCCACTTTGCCACCTCTCATTGAAAGGATCCGTTGCTTTGAAATACACCTGCATTAACAAATCACTTATCAAGATGATGATGACGAAATAGTTTTCATCTTATCACCGTGTTTCAAAGTATTCTAATCCGAGTCATTTTGGAGAACAACTTTTGAACAATGGAGTATTAGCAAATGTCTATGAATTAACGTATATGTGAAATGCATACCTCATATCCGATCCAAACAACTGAAAGAACAACTGTGATCAGTAATGCATTTGAGAACTTCCTGTATGTATCCAACTTAACAAAACTCCTATTTGCCTGTACAGATCAAAGCTTAGTATTAGTATACAAAATAAGAAAGACCCAACATAGTTATAATAATATAATTGAAAAACTAATAAAGCATGACCTGTAGCTATGTAAGTGTCTTTGAAAGAGAAGTGAAAATCCACATGATAAAAAATGCATCCAGCAATGCATTTGGAAGTACAAGAATAACCCTTGCTCTTCCAGCTATATCACTTATGGTCCCTACATTCTCGGTAACATTCAGCAACTCAGTTGATAAAAAGTAAGTTACTCCAATAAGCATAACTTTTGTCGTAAGTCCACCAAGTGTAGGACGCACAACACCATAGCCCATAGAAACACACAATATATCCCCTCCTGTAGGATACATGGGTCAACACTAAAATCAAGTCAGAACATGTAGAATGAATGAATGAATTCTCACTTGAAAATGATTGCTTTAGACTCGGGCACTTTCTTCCAATCAACGTAGACGGGCAGAGTGAGGAGATAATCAGTATTTAATGCTGATGTCAACATTAAATCAGCAGCTGACAGCTCTTCAAATTGAGCATTGTAAAGTAGTTGAATGAAAGCACGCTGAAAACGGGTGTCAACGGACATATCTTCCGTTCCCAAAAAGTCATCCTCCTCGTCAAAGTGATGACGATGATGATACTGATTAGCAGCAGCATGAGTAAGATCATAACCTGCTCGCATTTCCTCTAAAATGCTTTTATGTTCAGCATGTAAAATAGAAACCAGACACCCGAAACACACACACGTATATATATTTTTAAAAAATCAGGAAATTCACAAGCAGAAAAAAGTCAAATCAAGCTTACGAGGACATGAGAAGAAACTCTTGTTTCTCTTTTGGTGAATCAAAGGTTGAGACCATGGCGTCTAAGTTCAATTCAAGAATAACAAATCAAAATTCATAACAAAGCTTTCGCTGAACAGAAGCTTTCATAACAAACCCTAAGGGCGGGATTCAGTTGTCTTTGCTGAACAGAAGCTTTCGCTAACGATTTTTCGAGATCCTCCTACACAGTACATGAGAACAATACAGTTATTTTTTTAATATGTAAAAGGGATCAAGATAACTGTGACAAGTGCTAACCTTGGTATTTTGGAGATTAATGGAGCATCAAGCAAGTTCTTCATCATTGGTCACAACCAACACTTAACATATGAATTCAAAGTTCAAAATTTATATGCAATGTATGAAATTGGCGATTCATTTGTCACAATAAACAAAATCCAAACATAAAGTATTTTGCATTGAATCAAATGATAAACCAGTTCACAAAACCACATTCTCGACGAAAAAAAGAAAAAAAAGACGCGATATGGATACCTCATTGTTGGGTTTAGGATATCATTATAAAACACTGAAACTTAAGCAAGACCCTGCACGGCAACACTAAAGATCCAGCCTTCTGGAATATACTTACATATACAAATATCTATATATAGTTTTGATATTCTGTTATATACACACATGTATGTATAAAATGTATATTCATGCCTTGAAGTAGAACCATTTCTTCTGCACAATAAGGAGTATTAGTTTCATTAAAACTATATTAATTCATAAAGTAAAAGAATATTGAATAAGTTTATCAGGGCTGGCTTACAGATTGAGGCTTTCCAATATTAGCTGCTGCACCCTGTGTGGAGTCGGTTTTGGGTAGTGAATCCGCAGTGACGCCACCTGTCTTTTTCTCGTTCCTAGCCGTGTTAAAAATTACCGTAAACCCCTCGGCCGATGCAGCTTCATGCACATCCCATTCACCAAATTTTGGCAGTGGTTGTCCTACTTTCTGTACAACTAAAAAATCTTAATCAACAACTTTGTAACCGCTAGGAAAAGATATATCCTTATTTTTTCTACTGCCTGAACAAAACCCATGTAATAAGAACTAAATAAACAAACAGAAATCTAAATATCACTCATGTATATCATAACCTAATCTTGCATCATATATTCTAACTAAATGAATCAAGACGGTTACCTCTAATCTTGCATCATATATTCTAACCGAGTAGATGAACTGAAAGCAGTTTTCGTTGCATCCTTGTATCTGTCATCCAAAATACACATTAATTATCAGTTACGCCCTTTTCTTTCACCATCTAACAATGATTACATCAACTAAAGTGAGGAAGAAAAAACAACAAATGCAACAAATTAGGGCTACCACAATTACAATCAGGTATAACATAGAAACCCCAAAAAGTCTGTGAACCCACTTCACTAAAATAACTAAAAAACCAAGAAGATATGAAGAACATACATAAAATGAATATTATAAAACCAAAATACTATACAAAATCGCAAACCTGGTTACTGAATCGTTGGAATTTCGAGTTTTCTGACAAATCGCTGGACAATTCAAACATAACAACCAAGATTGTATGAATCAGGTAAGTTAAACATCAATAATAACTCTAATGACAGAAAAAACCCTAATTAAAGGAAAATATGAATGATACAACATGAATCTGCTCAAATCGATGGACGATTCAACTGAATCAGCCAAATCTGTATGGATTGTATTACAAATAACATCAAAAGAAGATTTAATGGCGAAAAATAAAACCCTCGTTTGCAAGAATAAACCTGGTAAATGGGATTTTCCTTCGGCAAGGTAATGATGGATGGAGCCGTCCCTGATTTCTTCTTCTTTATTGGCCAATACTCAGCAGGATTTTGGGGAACGATGAGGAATTTGAAAGATGTAGTAGGTATAAATCTAGGGCCAAAATCTAATTTGAAGAGATGATAAAGGAAAAAAAGGGGACGGAGTACTGTTGGGCGGGAAAATGGGATTGAGGATGCCCTAATCAAGTGACACGTGGCCCAAATCACTTTCATTTATTATATATAATAGATTTTCCATTGTTACAACTGATCTAGTGGAAATCACAACATGTTTCTAATTAATATGTACAATGTAATCAATTAATAGCTTCTTATGCCTTCATACATACAAGAGATAAATATTATCATAAAGAATTAATTGCTTTTTGAAATATCCTCTGGCCAGGAGTTAATATTGCCAAAGGGTCATACCTAAATTTCCTTCTAACAAAAACTTCCCATTGACTACCAAAATGTTTTTTCCACTCTTCTTGTGTGTTGTAATGTGGCAAATACTCTTTGGTTTCAAGGTTAGCCGTTTCGCATACTTCTAGAATCCTTTTGTTTTGGCTTAGGATGTTTTCTAAGCTGTCTATCCCTGTTAAAGATGGCATTGCTGATGATAGAAATGCCACTAAGTAGAACACATTCTCTTTTGGTGTCACCATTGATGTTTTAGTGTTCCACCTACAACAAAGTACACAAGCAACCAACATTTAATCCCAAATGAAGTCCAAAAGTTTTGAAAACAATTTTCACTATTATATTTATAAGGGTGGCGATTTGTGATAAGAACCCACAACAAGAAAGAAAAATAATCAGGTTCTGGGTTGTCATATCTAATAAATGGGTTGTGTTCAGCTTGACCCGTTTAACATGTTTTATTAAACAGGTCATGTTTAAGTTGATTACTTGATTTGTTTAATACCTTCATTTAAACACATCAACCATACACGTTGTTTCCGACTTGTATTACCCATTGATTAAGACGATCGTACCCGTTTAACACGTTTACAACTTGATTACAACATGTTTAGAATTTTGATTATGTGATTGCGTATTACCTTGACTTGTCAACGGGGTAGATGAGTATCGGTCCATTGCTAGTATCTGTTAGAATTTTCCCAAAAACTTCATTAGCAAATTGGTGTATTTTGCTTTTGGGAACAAGAAGATTTAACCATGGATGAGGGACATCCCACAATCCTTTTTCTTGCAGTTTCAACTCAGAAACATGGACCCTGTCCAAAAAATCCACATAGGACACTTCTGATATAAAGAGTGTGAATTCGTTGTAGTTCAATTTTGATAACAAGCTTTCAATTTTCTGCATATATAAAAAATAGATCATATTAGCTTTGACCCCTTATGATTAGCTCGGGTTATCATTTATTTTTAATGGGTAAAACACTTAAAATGATGACTGATTATACTGGTTGAAACTTGAAAGTCACCCAAATATGTATTTTTAAGACTTGTAAAAAAACATTTTTATTAAAAAAACATTTTGAAAGTCACCAAAAAATGTATTTTTAAGACTTGTAAAGTCATTTTTATTAAAAAAACATTTTTATTAAAATAATGTTATTATGTAATCATATTTGAATACAATTATTATTTACAAAGATTAAACTTAATGGGTATTATTAGTGGAGCCACTACGACCCCTTTACTTAATTGTTGACTCGGATTGTTTTGTTTTGTTTCTGACGAGTCAAAATGATATAATGAAAAATGACCTATATGAAAACGAGCCAAATGGTTTGAAAATTTCTCTAAAGTGTATTTTAACACATTTTGATCCGTACTAAAAATTAGGACATTAAGTGTTCCCTAATCCCTAGCAACTCAACAAACCCGACCAGTTTTGACCTGTATTAAAAATATCCATTTGAAATCTATCTCTTATATTTCTATAAAATCACCTGATCAATGGTATGAACATCTTCCTGCTTATAATACTTGGCGATTTCCAGGCAGAAAATGGTTTTTCCTTCGGAAACAAATTGTCTAGCTTGAACTGGATCTTTATTCTTAAAAGATGATCTCCAATTATTTAGGAGCCCGGTTCTGTTGATCAAAACAAACCCTTCAACATAATCAAATGAATTGTTGGATGATATTAGTTGTTCTTGATCCTTTGTAAATGTAGCAAAATCCAAGTAAAGAACTTTAATCCATTTGACCTGGTCAATATTATCAGAATCAAGAGACCAGATTAAAGATTTACACAACCCATATTTGATATTAAGATCAAAAACTGAAATTTAAAATCTTTTTACCATTTCCGGGGCAGGTTCAAGCGAAATATGAGCTCGCGTAATGATCCCGAATTGCCCAAGTCCTCCAAGAACACTATGATATAGATCAGAATTCATTTCTTCTGTACATGTTACTACTTCTCCTGTCCCTAAAAACATATAAGTTAAAGAAATAAATAAATACTTATTAATGATATTTTTATTGAATTTACCATCATATCCTTCAAGAGTAGTCATTTGTTCCAAAAATTATACTTGTACTTTCTCTTTAGTTGGTCCCCAAATAAAGTATATAATATATAAATATGACAACGTTGTTAGCTTGTCATCATGGCATTGCCAATTGCCACATCTTTCCAAACTTTTGAGGAAAATCTTTTAAAAAATAATAAGAAAAATCAACTGACATAACTACATAAGTATAATGTTTTATGGAAGTACCTATAACAACTTGTAACTGGTGGACATTATTGATCTGAGGTCCATGTCGGAAAGTTTGACCACTAATCCCCGCATTAGACAAAGTACCACCAACGGTTAAATGAAGATAATCTGTCCAAGATTTCGGGGCAAACCCATATTTTAAACTCTCGCGCAAAATATTAATCCAAAGTTCACCACCCGAAACATCAACAAAAGGTGTATTAGTGTTACCATCAACATGAAATTTCATTTCTTGAGATTTCGCGAGTGATTCCATGTTTACGACCACCCCTTGGTGAGCTTGGGCTTGACCTTCGAGTGAGTGACCATGACCACGTGGAGCAATGGTTAACTCGGATGTTGGTCCCATTTGGAATATATAGTTTACAAGATTAGAGATATCAGAAACTGATTTCGGGTATAGAACGGCTCGTGGGAGGAAGCTGTATCGGTTGCCAAAATCTTTTGATGCATGGTGGATGTTATGGAAACTAAGTTCACCATCTAGTTTTAACTCTTTCATTAAATAAGTGGTGGTTTCATGGTTGGGAAGACATGTTGTAGAAGAGATTTTGTTTTTGTCAAAAGTGTAGCTTAATATGAGGGCTAGGAGAATCTTGATAACAAGATTAGGATGTTTAAGCATGTTGGCGGTTGGCGGCAGTGGTGTTGGTGGTGACAAAGGGAAGGAGGTTGTGTTAAGAAAGGAGATGGTGTTTGGAACCAATGAGAAAAGAGAGGTGTTTGAGGGCTTTATAAAGAGGAATGAGATATGATGCATGATGCATGATGCAATTATCAAAGTTGTCTTTTTTATGTATAGTATTTCACCATGCAAACCTAACAAATTTGGACCCGAATTAACGTTTTTAATTAATGGGCATTTTTGGATGCGTGTTTTGACTGTCCTATTGATAAGATCAGTAATCTTTCTTATGAGTTATTCAGTCTGCAACAAGCATTTTTAAGACAACATATCATCATCATCATCATCATAATACACTATGTAAATCCTACCAATAGCAAAGCAAAGGTACAAAGGTAAGGTAAGATATAGACAGCCTTACCTCTACCACGTAGGAATAGAGGCTGCTTCCAGTGAGACCCCCGGCTCGATAGTAGTTTTGCATCAAGCCTTAGACATAAGGCATATAACACTCAGCAATTGAGACAAAGGCCGATTAGTGCATGTACCCCCTTATCTTTCGGCTATCAACGCCAACACATGATGGATGATTAACCATCCCCTTTTTTAACGCTATTTTCACGAAATTAGTAAAATAATGTTAAAATTAGTACACTTTCACTTTTGTCCCACAAGCGCCCACACATATATACATTATATGTGCGTACTTGCGCTACTTTTAAGACAAGATATACACACATTAAATTATTAGTTACAAGCATTTGTTACCCGAAACATGATATCTAAAGATGCCTATATTGCCTATTATAATCACTGGTTAATCCAAAATTTTATCATAGGTGTTACTTTTCAAAAATATGTTGTGAACATACGTCAAACGGGAGTCAGATACATATATAACAAAAATAAGTACCAATTACTAGATAGCATAAAAAAAAGTTATTAGTGTCACATAACATCGGTATTGACTACATCGATCACTCATCACTCGAACAACCTTGATCATAATCAAAGAAACATGTAAGTAATAGAAAAATTGGTTCTGGAACATCCCTCGTGTTTCTTTAACTTACAAACATGTATCTAAATAGAATGTAATTTATATCCGGTGTTCGATTTTTCTTCTAACCAACTAGAACTCGAGTTTTTTTTTTTTTTCTTTTAAAGAAAAGTAGCCTTTTACAAAGAAAATTTCATTGGTCCCCATTTAACTTTTCATATAATACTTTTTTAATCGGTTTCATATGTTTGAGTATGTCGGGTTTGTTTTGTGTTAGTTAATGAAACCAACTTTTCACATAAAATATGTATAAAAGTGATTTTGTACTCCACCGTAAGAAGAATAATTATTTATATATTTTCGTTCAAAGAAAAAGCCAAACATCGCATTTAAGATGCATGGTTAGAAAATCATATTTTGGTTTCTTCTCTCTGGAACTTCAACCAAGAGTTTGTTCTCTCTCTCTCTTTTTAACAAATAGATCCGCATGATTTCGATTTGATGTAACGATTATCAGATTTCGTCCGATTTCATCAACAGGAGACATCAAATTTGTTTTGAACGAAATTCAAGTTCACTGCAATCTCGAAATAATAGATTGCGATTCAAGTTCGATGATGATGATGATGATGATGAACTCATTGTTATTTATTTAGGCCTTCTATTTTAGTATTATAATTGAAGGTTTATATTTAGAATGAACAACGTAATAGAATTTACACTCTGTTTTGTTTTAAGATTTTTTATCACTCAACATGCCCTCATCCACCCTTAGGAATTAATACCATATTTTGTTGTTTTTTTGTAATCTATGATGTTTTCAATGATTTTTGTAAATCAAAATTAGAAGATCGTTTGTTCTTTTGATTGTTGGTGTCAAAAGAGGCATAAAGTACACAAAAGTTTGGATCTAAGATATATTTGAATAATAGAAGCTCTGCAAATTATTTTCAACATAAAGGTTTTGACAGTCTTTTGTGTTTTTCATCAAAAAGAACTTTTCCAAATTTGTATATAGAGAGTGAGTTTGTGTTAACACTTTTGTAACATTTAAGGGTGGAGGGTATAAGATCGGTGAGTGTGTGCGGTGACTTGAGTCACCGATGCGGTGACTATAACATGGCTTCCAACACATTCGGTGACCAAGAGAGATAATGCCAAAATCGGTAACCTTTCACCGATATGATTGAGAGGAGAGGGGAGAGGAGAGAGAGGGGCTCAACCAATAAGGTTTTTTTTTTTTTTTTTAATTGAGAGGTGTTTGACTATATCCTCTGATTGAGTGCAAAATAGGAAGTAGAATGGGGAGTTGACATGGCATAATATTATTGGGTAGAATTTCACTCAAACACCCTAAGGTGTTTGGCTATACCCTCCACCCTAATCTTTAACAAAGCAACTTGAACATGTTTTTGTGTTTGAATCGATGATAATCAAGAGAAACAATGATACTAAAGACATTTATAATTGACATCCCGCCGCAACGCGCGGGTTGACGTTAACTCGTTATGTATGATGACTCATTTCCTTTCGGTTAATACTCATTGTTTAAAAAAGAAAATTAATTGTCACAAATTAATATGTACGAATTTTTTTATTCAGTAGTTGGGATTTTAGGAGACAAGTATCTATGATGTCCTGAAATCTCACTAGATCCTTTGTTTTCGGCATCATAAAGGATTTTTATGTCAAGATGCAAGATACAAAACAATCAGTTTGGAAATTATTTATCAGTAAAGATTATTTTTAGTAGAGTAGCACAAGGGTTTTTAGTTTTAAACAAAACGAAATTTTCATTAAGAAAGCTGTAAAAGAATATATGTTGTATTTTCATGTCAATTAATATTTAGTCATAGTGGGCTTGATCATTTTCACCAATCAACTTTTAACAGTTGTGCATTTTAAAAAACGAAATGTCACTATTACATTTTTTTTAATCATAAATTTGAATTACTGACGGACTGTGAGAGTATGATTGTGTCACCAACGGAACCAACCGATTATATTTATCTTCACTAGGTATAATGCCTATATATCAATTTAGAAGTAAACCCAATAAATATGAGAAAACCTCTATGTCACACCCCAACCGATGGCGGAAACATCGGGGCATGGCACTGAGCGAAACAGATTGTCCAGAAGTTTCCATAACAACTATCATTACCAATTAATTAAACAACATGTCTCATACCATCTCTTAAAAGATAACATAATTATTACAGACAAGATCTAGTCAAATTGTTCTGTTCCGATAACTCAGATTTCTATTACAGACAATTATTTATTGGTTTCTAGACTTGCCCTAGCCTCAATTTCATCACCGCAAAACAAAGCAATTAAGCATCCTAAGCACCTGTCACATACGTTAAAATAAAAGTCAATACACATGGTGTAAAGGTGAGCATACAAGTTTGATAATAGCATATAGAGTTTCGAAAGCGTTATGCATAACCAGCACGTACACAGAGTGAAATGAGGCATGTTAGTTATCGACATGAACCTATCGATACCAATGACTGCGGGTTGACTGCCCAAGGCAGTTCGCGATACATACTCACCACTGTGAGCCATGTAGGTAATTATCCTTAACAACCCCCGAGTGAACGGGTGCTGAGTCCAAACTAATAGTACTACCGTTGCTAAGGCAGATAGACAACATTCCATGTGTAAACATAACAAACAAGCATTCATTAAGTCACGTATACATGCGATAATGGTTAGCGTTTAAAGTATTGTGTAGTGTGTTCGATGTGATTTTGTATAAGTAACGTATGTAACACCCAAAAGTGCGTAAAGCAAAAAGGGATCGAGTATACTCACAGCGTTTGATGGATTGAAGGGAGCGCTAGAGAGTAGGGTTAGCCTGAACAGATTGATAGTATAATGATAAGCGACGCGTAAAACGGAACAAGTGATAGTGGGGTCGATCAGCAGTTCGATCGAATGGTAGTCCGATCTGACAGCCGATCGTTCGGGTGACAGTCCGCTCGGATGGTCATCCGATCAGATGCCCTTTCGAGTGGATTGTTTCCTCCTTTGAGAAGGACGTGTTTGTGTCTGATGGCTTGACTTTTGAAGTTTTCGTTGTAGTATTTTGAAAACATTGAAGTAACTCTACCTTTCAGGTCGGTCGATCGGACGACAACCCGATTGGTTGGACACTTTAGTGAGAACAAGTTCACAGCAGGTCGTCACTCGATCGGACGGTGGTTCGATCGGGTGGCATCCCTTGTGCATTGAACATGTTGGAAATCGTTTAAGTGCTGAAGTCAGAACATTACATGGTTGAGTGGTAGCCCGATCGAATGGTAACCCGATCGGTCAGCCCTTCGTTCGATGTTCATCCTTCAAGGTTCTGAAAACAAGAGTTAAGTGTGGGGTCAAGGTGTGGATCGAACGGGTGACAACCCGTTCGGACGACAGTCCGATCGGACGGTAGTCCGATCGAACGACATTCCATCCTAGTTATTCCGTTCGTCTTACACTTGGTTGTTTTGATAGTTTTTCATTTTATCGAGACATTTTGATAACGTGTTAAGCAACAGAAACCTTGTCAATACTTGGTACCCCTGATCGGACAGGAATCACCCAAATCCGGGCAGTTAACGGTTTGAGACGTTGTTCCATGTTTAACCCGAAATCGGTAGTCTCGTGGATAGACTCCGGATCTTGAACCAACACAACCACAAAGGTGAGTAATGAGTCGGCACAAGCTCCGATTCTATCGGTTTTGAATGCATTGAGTGTAAAAGAGTTGAAAGAAAGTTGGAAAACCATCTTCCAATCCTTTTTGTAGTGAATATGTTTAGATCTAGGAAAGATCTTTGTTTGTTTATGTGAAAATTGGTTAGATCTAAGTTGTTCTTGGTGGATTGAGGCCAAAACATGAAGTTCTTCAAGAACACATGATGATGTTGATATATGTTTCCAATGTATAATGTTTTTGCATGTTAAGTCTCGTTTTTTATCATTAAATGCATGTAAAAACAAGTTACTTTGTCAAGTTTATTTTTGCAAGTTTCAGATGATGATTGGAGGCATTTTGGATTGATATAGCATCATGGAACGAAGCGGAAACATGCGGGACAAGAATGGGAAGCAAAAGAGGCAAAGCAAGGTTCAGGTGCCGTAAAATCCGCCCCGGACCGTATTTTCCGGCCCTCCCTGGCGTTAATTGGGAATGTATCCAGTACTTGGAGCGGAAAATGAAGTGGGCAGAGCGGAAATTCCGCCCTACGCCGGAAATTACGGCCTATTACGGTTCTATGACGGTTTTTCACATTTTTGGACGATTCTAAAGGGAAGAGGTCGGGGTTTTTCATCTCTTTTTTTTACCATTGGAGACCAGGAGACATCAAGGGACAAGGAATACTCATTCACAAGGTGTTCTAACATCAAAATTGCTCCAATTGCTACCGAAATCGCAACATTTCTTCATCAAGCATGATCATGTGTGGCTAAAACCCTTGTGATCACAACCAAGGGCTAGGGTTTGTATGCCATTTAGTTCAATTTGATTTGTTTATCTATGTTGGACATGAATTCATGGTGTTTGTTAGAGATCTATGACATTTGCTAAGTTTTTATGTGTTATTTCATGTGTTGATTGTTCTTAAACATTGTTTTCTTGAATCACTTCATGTATTTTGAGTTAATTGGTGTTTAATCATTGAATGTCAAGATATATGATTGAAGGTTATGTCAACATGTTTATATTTGATGGTGATCATTTTGTGGTAGCCTAATTACATCGGTGTTCAATCGTTGTAAGCTTAGATACACAAGTATAGGTCTTTCAATACTCAATTTGCATATGATGTCACAAGATTATGTCTATATAATCTACCAAACCAGATTCACAAACTTAAATTACTAATTGTGCTATCAAACTTGATACTTGGTTGTGCTCATTGTTTCTTTATTGAATTTACAATTGTAGTTAATTCTAAGTTATCAAATCAACATACAAATCCAATTTTAAGTTTTTAGCATGTTTTGCAATCGATTGAGATCTTACACCAACCACTAGCTCTTCGTGGTTCGACACCTTATTTGCCACTACTAATTTAGGGTACTTAGGAGTATATAATCTTCTTATCTTTGATCGGTACTTCGACGTCGATCAAATTTTGGCGCCGCTGCCGGGGAGCACGTGCGCTTGGTGTTTGTTTTTAGTTGATTGCTTTTCTGTTTTTGTTAAATATTGCTAAAAATCCAAAAATATCATAAGTCTTGTATCTTTTTACTCTTTTTTACGTTTGGTGTGGTGATTGCGCAGGTAGTAGTCTCATTGCATGCACACTAGACATTCTGGAAGATCATCACCATTAGCATTTGTTCCGGAGATAGGAAGATTAGAAAGGCATAACCGAATTGTCCATAGAGCAAGCTTGACTTCAAGTCCAATCTCTTCATACATTTCTGATTCTGAAGAAAGCGATACCGAAAGCACAAATATGGCAGGTGGTGAAGGTGATCCACCACTACCCGGAGTAGACACTCATTTCAGGCCGACGATCTTTAGAAACCCATCTCCAATTGTTACACCGGTTTTAAATGGGAGAGTATTTGATATCCGGCCTCAGTACTTGGCTATTTTACCAACCTTTAGGGGAGTTGCATCAGACGAGCCTTACACACATTTGATTGACTATGCAGCAATATGTAGCACCATTGGGAAACAAGGCTTTACACCCGAAGAGGTAAAATTACGTCTTTTTCAATTTTCACTCAAAGATAGAGCTAAACAATGGTTTTCAACTCTACCATCCGATAGTATTCGAACATGGGACGAAATGCAAAGAACTTTTCTTGAGGAATACTATCCGATGAGTAAAACTAGTGAAGCTCGAAATGCTATCAAATCTTTTAGTCAACATGTTGGGGAAACATTTCATGAAGCCTTCAAACGTTTTAATGAAATGCTTAGAATGTGTCCTCATCATGACATCCCTAAATGGGACTTGGTCAAAAAAATTTATGATGGTTTAGTTATCGAGGATCAAAAAGTTGTTTTTGCATGTAGCGGTGGAACCTTTTTAACTCATGATGAGAATTATGAATGGAACTTTTTAGAAACTTTAAGTAAAGGTTCAAAAACTCAAGCTTCCGCTGATCGAAGTGTTAAACCACATCAAATTAAAGTTGTAAATGACCAACCTAGTAATGAAAGGTTTGACGCATTAGAAAAGAAAATTGATATGATTTGCCAAAAGTTGGGAAAGGATGTTTCTCTTGTTTCGCAGGTACAAGAGTTATGTGAAATATGTGGAGATATGGGGCATGTTGCTTTTGATTGCCCTATGAATTTTGGAAGTAATGAAGAAGTGAATCAAATACACGGGGAAAGGAATATGAATTCTAACACGTATCATCCCGGATTGCGGAATCATCCAAATTTCCGATACGGCAATCCCGCGAATCAAATGAATCCTAACTTTCAAGGATCAAGCCAACAAGGTGGGCAACAACAATTCCAACCTCGTCAACAAAACTTTCAAGGTAACTATCAAAGGGGGCAATTCAATCAAGGATTTAATCAAGCCTTCAATCAAGGTGGGTACCAACAAGGAATACCTCAACAACACGGGTACTCAAGAAATTTCCAACAAGGTCAAAGTCAAAATCAAGGCCAAGCAAGTTCATCACAAGGAAATGAAACCAACGAAGGTTCAACCAAGTTAGATGAGATTTTAGGAATTTTGAAAGGGGTGGTGCAAGAACAAGAAGTTCAAGGTAAGACTGTGGGATCTCTAACCCAACAAGTTGGTCAACTAGCGGAAGAAGTGGCTATAAGACGACCGGGAAAGCTTCCAAGCGACACAACAATCAACCCACAACATCAAGGATCATCATCAAAGAGCAACAAAATTGCACACGTCAATGAGGTATGTGTTCTTAGAAATGGTAAGTCTTATGAGAACAATGTTGAAACTCCATCACAGTTTGTTGAAGGTGTGGTGGAGGATGTTAGTGATAAATCTGATAATGACCAAGAGATAGAACATCATGTTACTAAAACTCAACCTCATCAAACTTTTAAAAATTCAACAAATCAAGAGGTTGTGGGTAACAAATCTACTAAAGTGACGGATAAGGGTGTGGAGACTAATACCGCCCCATATCCTTCCGCTTTAGTAAATCCGGTGAAAACATTGATTTATGGGAAAAGGGGACCCCAATCTGAAGAAATGTGGGATGTATTTAAGCAAGTCAAAATTAACTTACCGTTGATTGATGCGATTCGTCAAATTCCTTCTTATGCCAAATTTTTGAAAGATTTATGTACTAAAAAACGACAACATAAATTACCTAAGAAACTTGATTTGACAACTAATGCAAGTGCAATTTTGTCAAGTTTACTTCCACAAAAACTTAAAGATCCCGGGGCACCCCTCATTTCCATCCAAGTGGGTGATGTTAGCATTGAACGAGCACTATTAGATTTGGGAGCAAGTGTTAGTATCCTCCCAGGGAGTTTATATGACCAACATGACTTTGGTCCACTCAAGCAAACTGATATTACTATTGTAATGGCGGATATGTCACCTAAACTCCCTAGGGGAATGCTACATGATGTAATTGTGAAAATTCAAGACTTTTATTATCCCGTTGATTTTTTAGTGCTTGATTCCACATCAAAACAAGTAGAGAAACAAGCTAATGTGATTTTGGGAAGACCATTTTTAGCTACAGCGCGTTCTATAATTGATTGTGTTGATGGAACTATGGGGATGAAGTTTGGTGACCGTGAGTTGCGGTTAAACATGTTTGCAAATGTTACTGACCCTTTTGTTAGTGATGATTGTCTTACAGGAGACGTTACTAATAGGTGTGTACCTCCTTTAAAGGAGAACCACACCAAAGAGGAATGTTTAATGATTGACAAGTCAATGCAGCACGGTGTAAATATGAAAAAAAAGGATTACATGGTGAAGGAGGTGGCAACGCAAAAAGGAAATTCACCACGGAAGAAAAAGGTGGGCGATCCACATAATCATATTAATTCGAGGGTTAAAACGACAATGTTTGGTCCATGGTGGAATGAGATGAAGGACCTACCGGATCATTGGAGGCACATATTTGAGGAACAATTGGTAAGAAAAAATCCCACTCGACCACCATGAGACTTCCAGGTATTGTCGGGCTGATGACATTAAAATTAGCGCTGAATGGGAGGCAACCCGTTGTGTGTTTGCATGTTTTGTTTGTCTGCATTTGCATTGTGTATTTTGTGTGTCGCGTCATTTTAAATCACTATCATCACATCATTTTTGCAAAACAACTAAGTTGGGGAAGAATGGTACGGGTTTTCGTGTGTCATGTCACCAGTGGCGTATACTCATTTTTTAGTTTGCTTGTGCATAAGGGGCTTGCCCACATTAGACGCTGACGTTATCCTGGAACCGCCCCCGGGCTCACATTGATTAGGTGCATGTCTTCTTTCCTTACCTTTTTTATTTTTGTTTTGCATGAAGTGAAGTGTGTGATGTCGTGCTTTCTTTTGTTTTATGTGTTGCATGTCGGAAAATAGTAATTTGGCTCGCTAGTTTGCATTTTCATGTAGTTGCATTTGTTTCAAGTTTCTAATAAAGATGAACTCAAGTTGCTAAATGTCACACATGCTACGTGTTTGATTGATGAATGAATGAGTTAAGTCCTTGAAAAAGTGTTACACATAAATGAGAAATGATGAAATTCTGGCATGCGATACTTAGGCATGAAGTTGATCCGAAAAGAAGGGATAATAGGATTTGTGATGGTTGTACGAAAAAAAAGAGAGAATAATAAACATTCAAGTAACTGACTTTGTACATGCAAGTATGTTAGGTATACAATTCATTGCATGTTATATCTGGTGAATAAGCATAGGTCCTTTGGCATGGTTAGCCCTTTAAGTTGCTTGATAGAGTACACTTTGCAAGTTAAATAGATAGAAATACCTATTTGAGGGTAATATGCCATATGCTTGTCAACACATGTTTCACACGTTTACCCATATCCTTCCATTTTTGTGAGAATTTGAGCCTACTCAAGCACATTCTTATATATCATGCTCTTTTCTTTGTAGAGGGTTACCCAAAATTGTACATTATGGTAGAACTAGTGTAGTTATACATTCCAAGATCTTGAACTGAGATTTATGCAAAAGTGATAGAGGCGTTAGGATACCCTTTCTTGATTAAAACCATTTCATTTGATTAACCCACCCTACATTATCCATTAGATCACCAATTCGAGCCTATTCCTTCCATTTGTTAAACCCACAAATATTCACCCAATTTACCATTAATCCATTTCTACCTCTTCTTTTAACCTTTTTGATGAAATCCGGGTCAACGTCGATAGTTTGTTTAGTTTATTGTGATATCGATCAAAAAAAAAGAAAAAAAAATTAAAAAAAAATCTTGCTATGCATGAGAGGTCAATTGACCAAAGTACATGGTTGAAAAAAAAGAGAGAGAGAGAGAGAGAGAGAGAGAGAAGGGTGAGTCATGTACATACGGGTCAAAATAACCCGAGTTATGTTAGTTCTTAGTTATTTGTGTTATGTTGTAGGATCCGGATTTCTTCACCTTTTAGCCATTTGTCCAACGTTAATTCCAAACCATTCACCCAAGCCAACCCATGAAGCCCTTTTGATTTGCATTTAGTCTTTTGTTAATAGGTGGCGGTATGATTTCTACACTAGCATATGCTAATAATGTTGCAATTGTGGGTTGAGAGTTTCCGAAAAATTACTAGTACCATTTTTACTAGTCCACTAAATAACCCGAGGGGAGTGATACATTGTGAGGAGTGTGAAACCCTATGTATTGACAAGTTGAGGCATATTAGGTTTGATTAGGTAATTCGTACTTATTTGCTTGCTTGGTTGTAAACTCTTGATTGTTGTAAGTCTTGTGGGTTGGGTATGCCTTATGACCTTAGCTTGCATTGGAGAAAAACATGTGTGTGTTAAAAGCTGACCATTACCCAAGTGTTGCATTGAAAGTTACTTGAAATTTGCATCTCATAAAAAATGTACAATATCTATCAAGCCTATTTTGAACTTCTCGGGGAGACGAAGTGTTTTAGAATTGCAAACCAATCTGATCCCATTGTAATCTTCTTTTTCGGGACGAAAAAGATTTAAGTTGGGGAATTTTGATATATGTTTCCAATGTATAATGTTTTTGCATGTTAAGTCTCATTTTTTATCATTAAATGCATGTAAAAACAAGTTACTTTGTCAAGTTTATTTTTGCAAGTTTCAGATGATGATTGGAGGCATTTTGGATTGATATAGCATCATGGAACGAAGCGGAAACATGCGGGACAAGAATGGGAAGCAAAAGAGGCAAAGCAAGGTTCAGGTGCCGTAAAATCCGCCCCGGACCGTATTTTCCGGCCCTCCCTGGCGTTAATTGGGAACGTATCCAGTACTTGGAGCGGAAAATGAAGTGGGCAGAGCAGAAATTCAGCCCTACGCCGGAAATTACGGCCTATTACGGTTCTATGACGGTTTTTCACATTTTTGGACGATTCTAAAGGGAAGAGGTCGGGGGTTTTCATCTCTTTTTTTTGACCATTGGAGACCAGGAGACATCAAGGGACAAGGAATACTCATTCACAAGGTGTTCTAACATCAAGATTGCTCCAATTGCTACCGAAATCGCAACATTTCTTCATCAAGCATGATCATGTGTGGCTAAAACCCTTGTGATCACAACCAAGGGCTAGGGTTTGTATGCCATTTAGTTCAATTTGAGTTGTTTGTCTATGTTGGACATGAATTCATGGTGTTTGTTAGAGATCTATGACATTTGCTAAGTTTTTATGTGTTATTTCATGTGTTGATTGTTCTTAAACATTGTTTTCTTGAATCACTTCATGTATTTTGAGTTAATTGGTGTTTAATCATTGAATGTCAAGATATATGATTGAAGGTTATGTCAACATGTTTATATTTGATGGTGATCATTTTGTGGTAGCCTAATTACATCGGTGTTCAATCGTTGTAAGCTTAGATACACAAGTATAGGTCTTTCAATACTCAATTTGCATATGATGTCACAAGATTATGTCTATATAATCTACCAAACCAGATTCACAAACTTAAATTACTAATTGTGCTATCAAACTTGATACTTGGTTGTGCTCATTGTTTCTTTATTGAATTTACAATTGTAGTTAATTCTAAGTTATCAAATCAACATACAAATCCAATTTTAAGTTTTTACCATGTTTTGCAATCGATTGAGATCTTACACCAACCACTAGCTCTTCGTGGTTCGACACCCTATTTGCCACTACTAATTTAGGGTACTTAGGAGTATATAATCTTCTTATCTTTGATCGGTACTTCGACGTCGATCAGACGTCATCCTAGAACACCTTGAATCTTGATGATTTCTCGGTTAAAAATTATGATTTAAAAGATAGAAAGGTGTAGGAGTTTGTGTAGGTTAAGGAAGTACAAGATTTAAGATGAGATCTTACCAGAATCGCGAGAAATCGGAGAAAAAGCAAGGTTAGAGCGCTGGTCGGACGTCAGTTGCTAAAAGTGGAAAGTATGATGGTGACAAGGGGTATTTATAGGGTTACCCAAAATGGAAGGAGCTGGTCGATCGGTTAGGCAGTCCGATCGGACAACGGGTCGATCGATCGAGCGGCTGTTCGATCGGCCGGTCTCCTGGTCGATCGGCCAATCCGATTCGTGTGTTCGGTGCGACGAATCTTGTCGTTTCAATTGCGATTGCGAGCGTTGCGATGTAATAAAGTTTCCTAGTCAAATTACTTTTAATCCCAACTAATATATCAACATACAAGCATCCTTATTTCGTATTCGTTTAGCGTTTGCGATTTGATTGCGTTTGAATTCGATTGCGATTCGATTGATTACCACACATAACATAAATAAGCATGCACAAGTAACACATAAGGCACACACACACGTATAACAATAACTAAAAATGCGTAATTCGAGTTGCGATTGCGATAGTGATAAGTCGATAAAACATGCGATAAATAGCGATTAACATGCGATTATTAATAGATACTCCACATAATACAACTAAAGCGATAATAAAATAGACTAACTACGAGTCAAAGAAGTGAAAACGTCGATTCCCCTGGAGTAGCTCGAGAACCAAACGTAGATGTTGCGCGTGTTCGGCCTTCGACTTGGAATAGATCAAGACATCGTTGATGAACACGATGACGAAACGGTCGAGGTATGGTTTACACACGCGATTCATCAGATCCATGAAAACCACGGGTGCGTTGGTTAAACCAAAAGGCATAACCACGAATTCATAATGGCCATAACGAGTGCGAAACGCTGTTTTGGGTATATCCTCCTCTTGTATGCGTAGTTGGTGATAGCCTGAGCGTAGATCGATCTTCGAGAAACACGTAGCACCTTTTAGCTGATCAAACAAATCATCAATGCGAGGCAGGGGATAGCGATTCTTGATAGTCAACTTATTCAGTTCCCGATAGTCGATGCACATCCGGAACGACCCATCCTTCTTTTTGACGAAAAGGACTGGCGCGCCCCAAGGAGAGGTGCTCAGGCGAATGAAGCCTTTCTCAAGTAATTCCTGAAGCTGACTCGAGAGTTCACGCATTTCAGACGGTGCGAGTCGGTAAGGAGCTTTGGTAACAGGGTTGGCTCCAGGAATGAGGTCGATACGAAAGTTGATATCACAACTGGGCGGTAGTCCGGGAAGATCCTCAGGAAAAAACGTTAGGAAATTCTCGAACCACAGGAACGTCGTTTACTCCAGGCCTACCTTTCTTTTCCTTCTCCGCTACTACAATGTTAGGGAAGAAAGCTCTGTATTCCTTGCAGAGATACTTGCTAGCTTGGACACACGACATGAGCTTGAGACCTTTCGAAGCAGTTTCGCCATAGACACACAATAGATCACCATTCGCGAGCGAGAATCGAATCATCTTATCGAAGCACACAACTTCAGCATGGTTTTCGCGAAGAAAGTCCATGCATACTATGACGTCAAAACTTCCGAGTTGCATCGGAATAAGGTCGATTGGGAAAATGTGATTGTTGAGTTCAAGAGTACAATCACGAAGAACAGAATTAACGGCGATAGTTCTTCTGGTAGAGAATTCAACATCGAACGTCGAGGAGAGTTGGGTGCGCTTACGACTAAGGAGCTTCTCGAATTCAAATGACACAAAGCAGTTATCGGCTCCAATATCAAACAAACATGAAGCATAAATACCATTCACAAGGAACGTACCATTGACAACGTTGTTGTCAGTCTGGGCCTGTCGAACATTGATGTTGAAAGTTCTGGCGCGTGTGGCTTGTTGCTGCTGCTGAGGCTGTTGCTGCTGGTGTTGCTGAGGATCTTGCTTCACAACCCTGTTCGGGCACATGTTCGCAAAGTGGTTGGGATCACCAGATGCGAAGCAGACTCGGGCGTTGACCGCGGGTCCCTGAGCCGCTTGTTGGCCTTGTGGGGCTGGGAGCAAAGCTTGATGAGCAGTGGCTTGAGCTGGTGCTTGACGGGGACCAGTACGACAGTTAGCAGTGAAGTGGCCGTACATATTGCAGTGAGCGCAGAAACGGCAGGTCGAGACCCACCTGGTGATGATAAGAACATGTTGGGCAGGCAGGGTGAGGGCCTGTGTATGCACGCTTTGCAGGCGGTGCATAGGTAACTGGTGCTGGGCGGTGGTGAGACTGTTGCTGAGCAGGTACGGCTTGAAGTGGAGCAGCAGTGGTGGTGGAAGCATAGTTCTTGTTGTTGGAGCTACTGTTGTTGTTCTTCATCTTGCGGCGTGAGGACTTTGACGGTTGAGCGGCGGCGATTTCAGCGGTTGGTGCGGCGGTGACTTGATGCAGGTTCTTCGAAGTTTTATCCCAAAAACCAGCTTTTACCCGCTTGTCGTTGATTTCGGCGGCAAGCAAGTAAGTTTCTTCAATCGTTGCTGTTTTTGCGGCATGCACAAAATCCGCAACACATTCGGGTAAAGCTCGAATGTACTTCTTGATTGCCATGTCGGGCGTTTTCACTTGATCGGGACAGATGATGCTGAGTTGCTTAAAGCGAGCAGTCAGGGCAGTGTTGTCACCTTCTTTCTGCTGAATGTGCCAGAACTTGTCCTCCAGCTTCTGGCGCTCATGGGGAGGGCAGAACTCTTCGAGTATAACGTTCTTCAACTCGTCCCATGACAGACCATAGGCTGCATCATTTCCACGCTTGTTCCTTTCGGCCGTCCACCAGTCTAGAGCACGGGACTGGAAGACGCCGGTTGCATTCAGCGTGCGGAGATTATCAGGACATCCGCTCTGTCGCAGGGTGACTTCGATTGAGTCAAACCATTGAACTGTTTAAAGCTGAAAGCAGCTTTGGGAGTTTCAGTTCTGGATTCCTCAGACGATTTGCTCATGTTTTTGTACAGTTCGCTGACGACTTGGGGTATAACCTTTGCCATTTGTGTCACACCCCCAAAATCCACACGCGGAGTATCACCGCTTGGAGGCGTGACTGACCAGGATCAAGCCATCAATCATATCAAACATAGTATTTAAGTGTAAGAGTAAGAAAATATAATTCATCTTGACATGACTGATGTTCATAGCTAAACATTGTTTAAGTAGCGGAAGCATAATAATGAAAACCCAACGTAAGTTATAAGTTCAAATATTGTCTACGATCCGTATCCCACAACGACCTGCTCCTTCCTGTGCAAGCTCCATATGTACCTAAGGTCCTGCAAGGCATGCAAGAGAGAGTCAACAACTAGTTGAGCGAGTTCACAGTGAGTTTGTTTAGTTATAGTGTTCATAATGTAGTTCGTATGTTCATTTAGTAATCATGTATCGTATGTATCGTATCGCGGCCCTCTAGGCATGTTTGCGAAGTATAGTGGGGATTTCCCATGTTTGCTAGACTAGGTATAGTAGTATCGCGGCCCTTCCTGGCATGTTTGCGAAGATTAGAGTATATAGTTCGCGGCCCCTTTCTAGGCATGTGTGCGAAGATTGTCATAATATCGCGGCCGACCCTTGGCGTGTGTGCGAAGATCGTTTAAATTAGTATAACCAGTCTAGTCTGTTCGTATCCATAATCCTTCCTCTACCGGGAATCATATATCTAAGTTCCATAAACTGAACGAATAAATAATCCAACCCATTCCCATCCTGGGAATCCCATGCCTTGGCTGTGTGAACTAACCTTGGTTTGCTCGGTATGCTAAGTGTATGCTCGCAAGTAATCAATCACGTCCTAAAGTATGCACGTATGTGAAATCAGTTTGTGTTCAAGTTGTGCACGTATAAACATGTAACACGTAATCACAATCATCTACAAGATGGTTACACTTAACAGCAGTTAAATATTCCAGTTAACACTTAACAGAATTAACCCAAGTTACTGTGCAGATTTCTGTTCGGCGAAACACCATATTGGCGAAACACATTATTGACGAAACACCTTCAGTTTCGTCGTGGCCTTGTTCGGCGAAACAGGATTCTGATTCGTCGACGACTCATGGCGAAACACATTCTGTTTCGCCGAGATTCCTGTTTCGTCGAATGTCGGATTCGTAGACACAGTTACAGCAGTCACGAAAATACACAGAAACCCTAATCATGTTAGCAGCCGACATCAATAACATCGATCATGCAGGAATCATTCAATACAGAATCATTGTAACATCATCATAGCATAATCATCGGATTTCTTTAACGTCTAGCATAAACCCTAGCTTACGTATACAACATATCGATTACAACATCACATCATCAACCCTATCAAGATGCTAACTTGCATTCAGAATCAGATAATAATAACAACATCCAGAACCGAGTATTCAATCATATTAAGTTTCGCATAAAACCATTTATATCCGACTACAATATTCATATCGAAATCCATATCATCATCATCATAACAAGAACCCTAATATCTAACATGTATCGATTGCAATTATACATCAACATAGCAGAATCACATGGCACAGAAACACATACATGGATGAAAGATCAATCAAGACACATAGGATTACTAACCGAGATGATGGTTTTGATCGCACAAGAGTTTCTAGTGGGTTCTAGCTTGCCGTCACAGTAAGAGAGCTCTAGGGTTTCGGTGGTGTTGATAGAAAGTGTAAAATGATGATGTTTTACGTAAAAATACGCAGAATAACGTTCTGGGCCCAAGCTGGGCTTCGTGAGTTACTGGGCCGGCGAAACAGCTTGTTTCGTCGGAATGCATGTGGCGAAACAGACTGTTTCGTCGGGTATGTTCATGGCGAAACAGCCTTGTGTTTCGTCGGGTTCTTAACAGTTTAAGTTCTACAAACAGTACACAAGTTATACAATCACACATAATCATGCAAACACACTAGGTTTTATCATAACACAACCATAAAGTCAAAGTCAACGTGCATTAAATGCGAATAAAGAATGTCGGAAATTCGGGTTGTCACATTATCCCCAACTTGAAAGAAATTTCGTCCCGAAATTTAGCATGCGGTTACTGAGGAAAGCTAATGGTGTGACGTTGTTTACCTGAATTGTATCGCGGCTCCCCTGAGCATGTTTGCGAAGATTACTGGTTTTCTTGGGGTGTCACATTATCCCCCCGTTGATTTGGAATTTCGTCCCGAAATTCTGCATTGGTAGCTTCAGCCTCAGTAGTGGTTGCTTGGTTTCCGAATAACTGGGGATATTTGAGTTCCATTTGATCTTCACGCTCCCAGGTGAACTCTGGGCCGCGGCGGGAGTTCCAACGAACTCGTACAAGAGGGATTCTCGTGTTCTTGAGGACCTTAACATCCCGGTCCGTGATTTCAACAGGTTCCTCGACGAAGTGCAACCGCTCGTCGATAGTGAGTTCCTTCAAAGGAACTATGTGGGTCTCATCTGACGTACACTTCTTCAGATTCGATACGTGAAAGACGTTGTGAACTGCACTGAGTTCAGGTGGTAAGTTCAGTCTGTAGGCCACTTTGCCTATTTTCTCAATAACTTCGAAAGGTCCAACATATCGTGGATTTAGTTTGCCGCGTTTGCCAAAACGAACTACACCCTTCCAGGGTGAAACTTTAAGTAGCGCTCGATCCCCAACCTGGAATTCGAGTAGTTTTCTATCTAAATCAGCGTATGCTTTCTGACGGTCGCGAGCTGCCGCCATGCGTTGTCGTATTTGTGCAATCTTTTCAGTAGTATCAACTACCATTTCTGGACCCGTGATTTGACTTTCCCCCACCTCTGCCCAACAGAGAGGTGACCGGCATTTACGCCCGTACAATGCCTCGAATGGTGCAGCTTTAATGCTTGTGTGGTAGCTGTTATTGTACGAAAATTCCACAAGTGGCAGATGTTTTTCCCAACCATTGCCAAAGTCTATGACGCACGCCCGAAGCATGTCTTCTAGAGTTTGAATAGTGCGCTCAGACTGCCCATCGGTCTGAGGATGATACGCCGTGCTCATGTCTAAACGAGAGCCAAACGATTTATGCATTGCTTGCCACAGTTCTGAAGTGAAACGTGCGTCACGATCAGAGATGATAGAGGTTGGCACTCCGTGCCTCGAGACCACTTCTTTTAAGTAAATGTCTGCCAAGGTAGAGAACTTGTCTGTTTCTTTGATGGCCAAGAAGTGAGCAGACTTTGTGAGTCGATCCACGATCACCCAAATAGTATCATTTCCGCGCTGAGATTTAGGTAGGCCAATAACAAAATCCATGGAAATTTGCTCCCATTTCCATTGTGGTATCTCAGGTTGTTGTAGTGGTCCTGACGGTTTCTGATATTCTGCCTTGACTCTCGCACAAGTCAAGCATTTACTAACGTATGTGGCTATGTGGGCCTTCATGCTAGGCCACCAATAAGTAGTTTTGATGTCGTGGTACATTTTATCCGAACCAGGATGTACCGAGTAGCGAGACTTGTGAGCTTCATCCATTACTAGCTCGAGTAAGTTGCCGTACAGTGGAACCCAAATGCGTCCTGTTACGTAATAAGCGCCGTCTGCCCTTTGTTCTAATCGTTGCCTTGAGCCGCGTAGGGCTTCAGCCCTGACGTTGTCTGGTTTCAATGCTTCTATCTGAGCATCTCGTATCTGGGAAGGAAGGCTAGACTGTATGGTGAGTTGTAAGGCTCGAACACGCTTAGGCGCAGTGTCTTTTCGACTGAGAGCATCAGCCACAACATTGGCTTTGCCTGGGTGGTACCTGATTGAGCATTCGTAGTCGTTTAGCAATTCAACCCATCGTCGCTGTCGCATATTCAGTTCTTTCTGTTTGAAGATATGTTCGAGGCTTCTGTGATCAGTGTAGATTGCACATTTGGTACCGTACAAGTAGTGTCGCCATATCTTAAGTGCAAAAACAACCGCTCCCAGCTCTAAATCATGCGTAGTGTAGTTTCGTTCGTGGATCTTAAGCTGGCGCGAAGCATAAGCTATAACTTTATCCCTCTGCATCAATACACATCCAAGACCTTGGATAGATGCGTCGCAGTAGACTACGAAATCGTCCGTGCCTTCAGGCAATGAGAGGATAGGTGCGCTACAGAGTCTATCCTTTAAGTGTTGGAACGTTGTTTCCTGTGCATTACCCCAACGGTAAACAACACCTTTCTGCGTCAACAGTGTAAGCGGCTGAGCAATCTTTGAGAAGTCTTTGATGAACCTTCTGTAATAACCCGCCAAACCCAAGAATTGGCGTATTTCGGTTGGTGTACGAGGCGCAGGCCAGTTCTTGATCGAATCTACCTTGGATGGATCGACGTGAATCCCATCCTTGTTTACCACGTGGCCTAAGAAGTGGACTTCACGAAGCCAGAAGTCACATTTTGAAAACTTAGCGTATAGCTGTTCCGTTCGTAGAAGTTCCAGTATGAGTCGTAGGTGCTGCTCGTGTTCCTCCTGACTCTTCGAATAAATCAGGATGTCGTCGATGAAAACAATGACGAACTTGTCGAGATAGGGTTTGCACACCCTGTTCATAAGATCCATAAATACGGCAGGCGCGTTCGTTAGCCCGAATGGCATGACCATAAACTCGTAGTGGCCGTAACGAGTTCTAAACGCTGTCTTGGAGACGTCCTCATCCCGGACTCTCAGCTGATGATAACCTGACCTCAAGTCTATCTTGGAGTAGTAGCTCGACCCTTGCAGCTGGTCGAATAAATCATCTATGCGCGGAAGAGGATAACGATTCTTGATCGTCACCTTGTTGAGTTCACGGTAGTCTATACACATCCTGAACGTACCGTCTTTCTTCTTTACGAATAACACTGGAGCTCCCCAGGGCGAAGAGCTAGGACGTATAAAACCCTTTTCCAAGAGTTCTTGTAGCTGCTTTGACAGTTCTTCTAATTCAGTTGGAGCTAGACGATAAGGTGCTCGAGCTATGGGCGCTGCTCCTGGAGCGAGCTCGATCTGGAATTCGACTTGACGATGAGGCGGTAACCCAGGTAATTCCTCAGGAAACACTTGAGGAAAGTCGCGTACTACAGGAATATCTTCAATCTTTTTCTCTTTCTTCGAGGTATCAGTGACGAGAGCTAGAACAGCTGTGTGACCCTTGCGCAGACACTTCTGAGCCTTCAAGAAGGAAATGATGCCACTCACGACACCACTCTTGTCGCCTTGAACTTCGAGAGGTTCCTTGCCCGACCGAGGAATACGAATAACTTTTTCTTTGCATAAAATCTCCGCTTGTTGTTGAGATAACCAATCCATACCAATGACGACGTCAAAGCTACCCAAGGTTATAGGAATGAGATCAATGGAGAAAGTCTGACCAGCGAGGATAAGATTACACCCTTTAACTATGTGTGTGGCCTCTAGACTTTTACCGTTAGCTAACTCTACAACATGTTTGGTGTTTAAGGGAGTTGGTGCACGTTTTAACATTTCACTAGCTTTTAGGGACATGTAACTTGTATCCGCACCAGAATCAAATAGTACAGTAACATAAAAGTCGTTAAGGAGAAACTTACCCATAACCACGTTGGGATCATTCCTGGCATCACCCTGCCCGATCACAAACATACGGCCTCTAGCACCATTGTTGTTATTGTTCCCACCGTTGTTGTTGTTCCCATTACCCTGATTGTTGTTGTTATTATTGTTCTGGTTCTGGTTTAACTGAGGGCAATCCCGTTTGTAATGACCTTCAGCCCCACACTGGTAGCATCCCCTATTTCCATGCTGCTGCTGCTGTGGCTGATTTCGTGGAGCAGGTGGTTGTTGTTGCTGGTTCTGATTCGCAGGTCGTGAACTCCTGCAATCTTTAGCTTCGTGCCCGTTTTTGAGACATCTCTGACAGTAGGCCTTGCGACACTGCCCACTGTGATGTTTGTAGCACCTGTTACACAGTGGATGATTTCCCCGATAACCACTCTGTCTCTGCCCACCAGAAGTTTGCTGACTTGGGCTCTGGTAGTCATTAGTCTTGCGTTGCTGAGCTTGGGACTGAACTATGGCTGAACCTTTGCTGGAATCTCCATCCCATTTCCGCTTGTTGTCACTGAGAGTAGCAGGAGTGACCGGAGTAGTAGCGGTAGTAGTAGTGCTGATGCGTTCAGGCAACTTGTTCTGCTCCACCGCCTGATCCGTGAGACGGTGAGCCAGCTGTACAACCTGCTGATAAGTGGCGAGATTTGCTGAAGTGACGTGACTCTGGATCTCTGGCACTAGACCCTTGAGGAACAGTTCGATTCGCTTGATTGGAGGGTCCACCATCGTAGGACACAATAGAGCAAGTTCATTAGATCTTTTGGTGTATGCCTCAATCTCTGACCCCTTCATCTTGAGATTGAAAAACTCGACCTCCAGCTTATGAATATCATCCCTGCTGCAATATTCCTCTTTGATCATTTCCTTAAAGTTGTTCCATGGGGTAGCGTTAGCAGCAACCAACCCCAGCATTTGCACCTGAGCTTTCCACCATGTGAGAGCTAAACCCTCTAGGGTACCGGTGGCATACTTCACCCTGCGTGCCTCAGGGCATTCACACATTTCGAATACAGTCTCGATCTTTTCAAACCAGTGGAGGAGTCCGACTGCTCCCTCCGTGCCGCTGAAAGTACTGGGACGACAGTCCATGAACGTTTTGAAAGTGCAAACAGGTGCTTGACCTGTTGTGTGCGTAAGAGTAAACAAAAATTTTAGCACAAGAGTTGGTTTAGGAATGTTGGATCTAAGGACCCTAGTGTGAGTTTCAACTGCAGGGTATACCTCCTGCTTGTGCGGCTGCAACTGCCGCAGTAACTTGTTCAGCGATGAGAGCCGTCAATTGGGCTTGTGTCATGTTGATACGTCCAGACATGATCTTCATAGTAAAGATAGCATAAGTCAGAGAGGATCGCGAATCGTGCGATGACAGAAGAGTGTGAGCATATAAGCGTTCTCAAGCAGTAACGAATAGTAAACAATGTAATCTAAGCATACCACGAGCAAAGTTCTATGTAATTCTAGCAAGTAGGCAATAATCATAAACCTTATTACCTAGGATGTTGAGTCTTGCACGTGGAGCGAAGCGTCGTTGTGGATCGTTGAGAGCACTGTTCTGGTTATAGTCTGGTTTTAACAAAAATCATTTTCCCCTTTATTAAAACCGAGTTCTCTATAACCAATGGCTCTGATACCAATCTGTCACACCCCCAAAATCCACACGCGGAGTATCACCGCTTGGAGGCGTGACTGACCAGGATCAAGCCATCAATCATATCAAACATAGTATTTAAGTGTAAGAGTAAGAAAATATAATTCATCTTGACATGACTGATGTTCATAGCTAAACATTGTTTAAGTAGCGGAAGCATAATAATGAAAACCCAACGTAAGTTATAAGTTCAAATATTGTCTACGATCCGTATCCCACAACGACCTGCTCCTTCCTGTGCAAGCTCCATATGTACCTAAGGTCCTGCAAGGCATGCAAGAGAGAGTCAACAACTAGTTGAGCGAGTTCACAGTGAGTTTGTTTAGTTATAGTGTTCATAATGTAGTTCGTATGTTCATTTAGTAATCATGTATCGTATGTATCGTATCGCGGCCCTCTAGGCATGTTTGCGAAGTATAGTGGGGATTTCCCATGTTTGCTAGACTAGGTATAGTAGTATCGCGACCCTTCCTGGCATGTTTGCGAAGATTAGAGTATATAGTTCGCGGCCCCTTTCTAGGCATGTGTGCGAAGATTGTCATAATATCGCGGCCGACCCTTGGCGTGTGTGCGAAGATCGTTTAAATTAGTATAACCAGTCTAGTCTGTTCGTATCCATAATCCTTCCTCTACCGGGAATCATATATCTAAGTTCCATAAACTGAACGAATAAATAATCCAACCCATTCCCATCCTGGGAATCCCATGCCTTGGCTGTGTGAACTCACCTTGGTTTGCTCGGTATGCTAAGTGTATGCTCGCAAGTAATCAATCACGTCCTAAAGTATGCACGTATGTGAAATCAGTTTGTGTTCAAGTTGTGCACGTATAAACATGTAACACGTAATCACAATCATCTACAAGATGGTTACACTTAACAGCAGTTAAATATTCCAGTTAACACTTAACAGAATTAACCCAAATTACTGTGCAGATTTCTGTTCGGCGAAACACCATATTGGCGAAACACATTATTGACGAAACACCTTCAGTTTCGTCGTGGCCTTGTTCGGCGAAACAGGATTCTGATTCGTCGACGACTCATGGCGAAACACATTCTGTTTCGCCGAGATTCCTGTTTCGTCGAATGTCGGATTCGTAGACACAGTTACAGCAGTCACGAAAATACACAGAAACCCTAATCATGTTAGCAGCCGACATCAATAACATCGATCATGCAGGAATCATTCAATACAGAATCATTGTAACATCATCATAGCATAATCATCGGATTTCTTTAACGTCTAGCATAAACCCTAGCTTACGTATACAACATATCGATTACAACATCACATCATCAACCCTATCAAGATGCTAACTTGCATTCAGAATCAGATAATAATAACAACATCCAGAACCGAGTATTCAATCATATTAAGTTTCGCATAAAACCATTTATATCCGACTACAATATTCATATCGAAATCCATATCATCATCATCATAACAAGAACCCTAATATCTAACATGTATCGATTGCAATTATACATCAACATAGCAGAATCACATGGCACAGAAACACATACATGGATGAAAGATCAATCAAGACACATAGGATTACTAACCGAGATGATGGTTTTGATCGCACAAGAGTTTCTAGTGGGTTCTAGCTTGCCGTCACAGTAAGAGAGCTCTAGGGTTTCGGTGGTGTTGATAGAAAGTGTAAAATGATGATGTTTTACGTAAAAATACGCAGAATAACGTTCTAGGCCCAAGCTGGGCTTCGTGAGTTACTGGGCCGGCGAAACAGCTTGTTTCGTCGGAATGCATGTGGCGAAACAGACTGTTTCGTCGGGTATGTTCATGGCGAAACAGCCTTGTGTTTCGTCGGGTTCTTAACAGTTTAAGTTCTACAAACAGTACACAAGTTATACAATCACACATAATCATGCAAACACACTAGGTTTTATCATAACACAACCATAAAGTCAAAGTCAACGTGCATTAAATGCGAATAAAGAATGTCGGAAATTCGGGTTGTCACAATTTGCTTAGTGATTATGGCAGAAAGGCATTTGTCTGCTTGCTTTCAGCGGGCATCTCGGGTAGCGCGAGATCCAGATGACAACATTGTCTGCAACAGACATCGTCACAGGACTCAACATGACATATTCGAATCTCACCTCACACGTCTAACATCACTAAAGCTCAGGAATCACGTAAGCACATAATCAAAGATTCACATAGACACAGAAGCACATAAGCACGTAAGCACATAAGCACGTAGGGCACAGAGGCACAGAAGCACATACGCATGTAATCACAGGATGCATATAAGGGCACATAGAGCATTCTGACTGCATCCATCATCTAAGGTCTTCGCATGTTCGAGGATAGCGATCGCGATTAACATGTCGAATTGTATAGTATAAGCGTATAGTACGGTAAATAGCGTGGTGTAAATTCGTCCCATGAATGGTAACAATTTGTTAGCGTATTGAGATAGAAATGCAGTGCGAGTCGTGTGTGTCGATCAAAGTGAAAGCGAAAACCGAATAAATTTCCAGAATTTAAACACATAAGCAGGTAAATACACATACAAGCACACAAAATCGACGAATCATCAAGGTCAGCAGTTGCGGGCTCAGAATCGAAACACATAAAAAATCGAGAATTAGATTGTTTGCGGCTATTAGACATTGACTATCCAAAGTGATTCAACTATTCTCAAGGACTTGTTGTACACACTTTGACCTTTAGGATTGTACTCTCGCCTCGAATCTTGGGCTTGGCATGCCTCCTTTCAGTCATATTGTGACTTCATGTCGTTGGAGTCCGTCGAAACCTTGGTGAGTGATGCGCGTGTGGTGTGATATATATTTAAGTATATTTTAACCCCTTTTTACACGTTAGCCAAGTTTTAAATTTATAAAACATGATATTTTACTGTAACAACCCTCAATAAAAACGACACCCTCATAATTTTTCCGACACCCTAATATATATTAAAATGTCACAATATGTCTTTAAATACACCCCGTATGTGTAAACCGAGCCCGAAATACATTAAATTGTATTTAAAATAAATAAAAATTGAAATTTTGAGTTGAGGCGGGCCGCGTAGGACCTCACCCCAACCTTACGCGGGCGGTATGAATGTTTAAAACTGATTTCGTTGATTTATAAGTTAAGGCGGGCCACGTAAGACCTCCATTAAGTTAACGCGGGCCGCGAGAGTCCCAAAATGTGGCGCAGCCCTGGGTCGCCACCTGGCCCAACACCTGGCGGGCCTACCTGATGACCCAGCTAAGCTACGTTGACGACTGGAGTCAACGCGGGCCGCGTAAGCCCTGTCTATGTTTTACGCGGGCCGCGAGAGAACCAAGATCAGCACCTATAAATAGAACGCATCGGGTTCAACCAGAATTCGTTCAGTTTTCATTTCTCAATCACAATTTCTGAATATAGGCTTTATAAAGCTGGTATTATACCCCTTAATTAGCGAGGTTCTGCTCTGTTGTAAGTATTATAACCCCAGTTTCGTAATAGATACGCTGCCCGATTGATTTAGGGTTCCGTAACAACTGTCGTGGTTCTGCCCGACGTAGTTGTTGGAATACCGTCTCGGGGAGGGTATCATTAATATTTTCAAATGGTTATGATACTAACCTATGTACATTTGTGTAAATTATAGATTATTCCCAGGAAACCCTTACGCGAAGTCTAAGATAGCAATGTGAGTTTATCCAATTTTTGTTAAACTTTTTGTAATACTTTACAAAACCTTAATGCTTTACAATATGATTAAGCGGTGATTGAGTCTTTGTAGTTCTTCAATTACTGCCGGTATGTTGGGGTTTTGTATAAAAAATTTACTACATTGTGAGTAGTAAGTCGGGACGACAGTACGTTACCATTGGACAACGAGTTAGCCAATGTGTAATATGACCCACAAGTGAGGATTGACAGTACTGAATGAGTAATTGTGTAGAAATAAACAATGTGATCGCTCTCAATATTCTTTTAATTGATAAAATGTTTCTTGATTAAACTGGGATTCACTCACCAGTATTTCCCACTGACAAATGTTTTTAAAACGCGTTTCAGGTAACACAATGTGACAGCCAATTAGTAAAAAGCCAGCTAGAGAGCACTGAAGGCTTGGGAAAAATGTGGCTATAAAAGTTACCTAAAAGGCGATGTTTTAAATTCAATAAAATAGTGTTTATCCCTATAAACAAGCTGTAATAAGAAACTTGGGTTTCATCCCAATATGTTTAATTATATATAAATGGTGGTTTTACTCTGATAAATATTTCCTAACTACGGTCCTGATGTAATTTCCGCTGCCAAATTAAACAACTGATACCACCGAAAATCTGAGTTCGCGTCCGCCCATTCCCGGGACAGATAAGGGATCGGGGGTTGCGACAGAAGGTGGTATCAGAGCCTAGCCACTGGTCTGAGCCAAAGAAGTGTTCTGCTGGCACTTAAATTCTAAATTTTGTGTTAGGAAATAATTTATGTGATTATGTGTTTTGTGTTATTTGACTATTTGTTAGTTTATAGTATAAGTAATCAAGGACCCTCAGACATGTGTCGTCAGTTGTCTGATTCTTCTAGGAGTGAAGGTACCTCTTCACAGCCTGCCCTTTCTGGGTATTCTGCTGATCAGGAAGAATGGATGTTTGCCTTTAAAGCTCAGTCGAAAGAGCCATTCCCTCACAAAAAGAGAGGATGGTTCGGTAAGGAAGCATTTGCGCGTAGGAAAAGAATGCAAAAGTTGCAACAGCAAAGAGCCTTAGCAGCCGTTAAGCGAAAGACAGATGCCCATACACAGGATATGCTTAATAGAAGCCTAGCCAATTTCCATATCCTAGCTACAACTGCTGCTGACCCAAGTCTGGAACAATCAGTAGCCCCACAACCACCAATCCCAGACCAACCCATGGAGATAGAAAACCCTGAAAACCAAGTGGAGATGCATGACTTCAACCCAGAGGAAATCCCTAGGGTACAAGCACCAAATCCCCTTGACCCAAATTACGACCCCTGGTGGGATGATAATAGGGACTTTGTGCAATGTTACCCGATACATGAAGACACACCCATACAGAACATAGGAGCCTATCTAGGTATGGACCCTTTAGATCCCTATTACCATGATGACTACATTAGGGAGATCTTAGAAGATCCTTACCGATTTCAGGCACTTTCACCTCCATATCAGGAACCCGCACCCCAGATTCCGAACCCAGTCCTAGAACCTGCACCCCCAATGAGTGCAGAAAACGCACAAGAACTTAGGACATTTGGTGAGGAAATTCTAGAAAGTAGTGAGAGAATGCGACAGGTGGTAGAGCGACTCGTATGGAAATACGATGAGCGCAATATGGATTTTTTGGATAAATCCATATCCGTGATGTTATGGAGGAAACGGTAATAGTAATAATAATATAATATAATATAATAAAATAAAAATAAAATAAAATAAAATATGTGTGTACGGATGCCTATCACTATTTGTGTGATTCTATTTCTGTTGGTATTGTAATTTTTATTTTAGTACTAGTGTGTAATAGATGCATAATAGTATATGGAAATAGAGTAAAAGTCGCAATGATCGGCGTTTTTGGCTAGATTGCGTGTCATGTGATTAACTATATTAAATATTATCTTGTGATATTAATATGGGGTAAATGTTTAAAATTCAGATGGCCGATGAAGGAAATCAAGGAAATCTGAATAATGATAGCCAGAGTAACATTAACGTGGTTAATGAGAATCCAAGCATCAATAACAATGGAAACCAAATGGATAATAGTGCCGTTCAACGTATAGTGGCACAAGGAATAATAGATGCAATGTCATTTATTATTCAAACGATTCAAGAAGCGAATAATAAAAGTAAGCATAGCAGTAAGCGACCAATCGAACCTGAAAACAGCGTGAACAATGGACCTGTACTTCAAATGTCCATTCCCAAAAAGAGAAGAACTGTGTCTTACGGTTGTTCTTATAAAGAATTATGGTCTTGTAAACCAATGGAATTCTCAGGCAATGAAGGGACCATTGCAACCCTACGCTGTATAGAGAAGACTGAGGCAGTCTTAACAATAAGCAAGTGTGCTGAAGAAGATAAGATACTGTTTGCTTCTAATCTGTTTAAGAATTCAGCACTAGAATGGTGGAACACTATCCTCCAATTAAGAGGAAGTGATAAAACCTACAATATGGAATGGGAAGAATTTAAGGACAAGGTAGAAAGGAAATTTTGCCCACACAATGAGAAGGAACAGATAGCAAACAAATTCTTAAACCTTAGGATGTCTGGTGTGGATAGTAAGGGATACTGATGTGCGGTAAAGTGTCGTATATTTTAGGTGTATATTTTAAGCCCTTTTTAACACTTATTTTAGCCAAGTTTTAAATTTATAAAACACGATATTTCACTAACACTAAACACACATATGGGCAAGTGCACCCATCGTTGAGTGTAGTATAGCGTTGGTAAGATACCGAGGTCGTCCAAGGACACAAGAGCTTTTAATACCGGTTTATCCTCAACGTCTAACCAAAATAAAAGTTTAGAAAAATGTTTTAAACTAAGAAAATTAAAAACTAACTAAAATGCTGAAAATAAAAATAAAATAAAAACAGATAGACAAGATGAATCACTTGGTTCCGACTCGTATCTAGTATAACCTTTGATTATTTCCGCACTTTTGCACATGATTAAGAGATTATCTTAGTTATTGTAGTAGGCCCCTCTTTTGAAGGTGACGTTACCCTCACCCCAGTAGTTTGAGTCAGCAGGGATACAATCCTAAAGGGGTGGATTATTGGAAGATAATGAATTAAGTTATTAATGCAGTATTGTGGTAGGCCCCGCTTTTGGCGGTGACGTTACCCTCGACTAAGTAGTCTGAGTCAGCAGGGATACAGTCCTAAATAGCCGGGTTATAGTATTAATAGTAGTTAACTTATGAGGGGATCAAAGAGTTTGGACCCCCGCCATCCAATACCGTGAAGTATTGAAGGAGGTCCTACTAAATTTGACCCAGGTCCATTGCAGGACCTCTAAACGCTGAACAATGGCAAGACCTTTACCAAACCGTTCCCTTAACCCCCTACCAGGTAGCCAACATACCTCCATATAGACCGTGGAGATATGAATGGTGAAAATCCTTTATTTTATATAGACAGTAAAATAATGCCAAGACACCACGGACAAACGATAAGGAAAGATCACCTTCAACATAAGTAACTAGTTATTAAAGTCATTAATACAAAACCAAATAAAAAGTGCAAAAGATTAGAAATAAAAAGTATTATACTAGACACTTTGTCTTCACCAAGTGATGTAAGAGACTTAGGCAAACATGGCCTTGATTGTCAAGAACTCTTACGATCAATCTTGGATCCCGAGACGACTCACACACTCTATGATGGACAATGGATGATGGTGGTGGATGATGGTGTTGTGATGGTGGTGGGTGGTGGATGAAGTGTGAGAGAGGTGGTGTGCCAAGGGATGAGATGAAATGAATCCAAGCACTCCTATTTATAGGCTGAACAGAGAGCTGGACACGGCCCCGTGTCCGCTGGACACGGCCCCGTGCCCGTCTGACACTCTCTCTCCTCATTAATTGTAATTCGCAATTACAATAAATGCGCCTGCTGTACTTTCGACACGCCCCCGTGTCCGCTGAGCACGGCCCGTGGTGGGCAATAGAAGCTTCTATAGGTTTGTCTTTTCTGCTGCTTCTTGGGCACGGCCCCGTGCTGGCTGAGCACGGGGCGTGTTCAGCCTTCTGTTTTCTCTATTTTGCTTTGGAAGGTGCCGTTGAGGGTTCGGGCAATCCACTAATGTTCCTTTTCTTGTATTTATGTTGGATTTAGCTGTCTTTTTGCTTCTTTTGCGTTTTTGAGCTCATTTAATCCTGAAAATACAAAAGGAAGACAAAAACACTCTTTTTCCAATATTAGTACTAAAAAAGGGTTAGTTTTATGCCTTATTTGATGTAATTTATATGTTGCATTTTACACACATCAAATACCCCCACACTTGAACTTTTACTTGTCCTCAAGCAAAACTCTTTAATATTTGGCTTACACTCCCAAATGGAATAGGTAGAAGAGAAGGTTTTGGGCTTGTCATAGAGTGTCGGGATTTCCAAGATCTTTTTGGGGTTTTATTTTTATTTATTTACACTCCTATTCGTAATGATTTATTTAGAACTGTTCATAAAAGAAATTACTTATTTGGGCATAACATGCCTTTTTAAAATTCTATTTATATACAAGTTCACATACCTCGCGGGGAAATCACTCACACTCGGCCGAAGGTGTATTTTTAGTGAATCACTCGAGAGCGGCATGGAACTTATTCCTACCATAGGCTTGCCAAGAAATCAATCCTCCTCCTTTTTAACTTTTATACCTTTGTAGATATCAAGAGGACTTTGTGGGTTAAGGGTTGGCTAGGGTTAAAGGTAGGTGGTTGGGTTAGTGGTTAGTAGAAAAAGGGCTAAAAAGCGTAACAAGTGTCGGTTCTCGTATTTTTGCAACTTTTTAATTTTTTGATGAAGCTTTTATTCAAACAAAGTGATTTTTGATTACTTTGTTTGTTTATTTTCTTTTTGCTTCATTCAAATTTTTTTTTTTTTCGAAGAACCGAACTTGTTACTAAAATAAAGGGTTAAAAATGAAAAAGGTTTTTGGTGGGTGAAAGGGTTTTCTGTTTTGGGTGATGAAACGAAAAGGTTTAGGCTCAAAGGGGCTAACTAGGGGGATTTTTGGGTAGGTGGTAAAAGAAAAAGAAAAATAATGGTGTAGAAATGAAAAAGGTTAGTCCTAATGCCTCTATCATTTACTTACTCGGGTTTAAGTTGATAAGGACCGGGAATGTATTGTCATGGCAAGTTCTAGAGTCGTAAGAACCAAGCGGCTATTCACACAAGAAACGAAAAATGAGCATTTAGTCAAATGATATGAAATTGTGTGCTCAATAAAGGCTAAAAACTCACTTTTGTGGGAATGGGTTTTTATGTGATCAAGTATATATAATCAAATTTTAAATAATTTTGTCATGCCTTTTCATAATTTTCTTATGTTGGTTCTTTTTATCACTACGCTATCGGTTGTAAATTTGTAAAAATATAACCTTTTTTGAGAGCTTGAATTTCCCGAGTTAAACCTAGACAAGTAAAAAAAAATTGAAATTTTTGAAAAAAATTTGGGGTGATTAGCGGTTCCAATAGAGTTTTGTGTAAGGCTTGTATTTAGGACTTGCAAAATTCAAAGTTTTAGCATCCCCCCCACACTTAAATTACACATTGTCCTCAATGTGTCCCAAAAATAAATTTTTAGGTTGATTAGATGTGTAAAATAGTGTTTAAAAAGCAAAAATTTGTGTTACTGGGCACTGAACACGGCCCCGTGTAGAGTGGGCACGACCCCGTGTTCAGGTGCCAGTAACAAGAACTTACAGAAGGTGGACACGGCCCCGTGTTCACTGAACACGGCCACGTGTCTGAAAAAATTCTGCAGAACAGAAGCCAAACAGCAGGTCAGGGAGGTGAGCACGGGGGCGTGTTGACTGGACACGTCCCCGTGTGGACAGTCTGGAAGCCTGAAAAACAGGTTTCCTTCTCCGGTTTTTCCATTCTAGCCCTATGAGTGCTGAGGCTTAACACCCTAAGCCTTGGTTTGTACCTGTTTCAGTACTTAATACCACACCAAGCAATACAAACATCCTACATTACCAAAGTTAATTGTTCCACGCATAAAGTAAAAGAAAAATAAAATGCAGAAAATAGTTAGGAAAAGTAAATTGTCTAACACTTGGCACGCAGGCCATCAATTGTTCAAGATTGCAAAGGGTTAACCTGAGGAGTCATTAATCAACCGCTTCCTCCTATGCTCCTCCCGCCTACTCCATGGCATCATCATCATCATCATCATCGTCATCCCTTCCACGGCGTTCAATGTGGTCTCGTATGTATCCGACATCTTCTTGTATCTCGGATAGGTTTCTCTCGATAGCTCCGACCCGGTGGTAGGTGTTGCTCGCCATGTTATAGGTGTTCCGAGTACACATGAGGTTTTCCTGCAACAAATCATGCAAACTTTGAAAATTAGGAAAACTGCCTCCCGAGGAGGATGATTGGCCCGGATCACCGTGGGGTGGGTATTGGTACTGATGATGTTGTGGTGCTGGGAGGACAAGTGCTTCTTGCGGGTTCCATGCATGACCTTGCATCCTTTGAAAGGTTACCGTCCCGTCTTCTGCCTCATAAACCAGGTTCATTGAGCGGCATATGTGAATATCCACCGTTCCCGACCATGGGCTCCTTTCAAATGACCTTGGAATGCGGGTGAAGTGCTTGAAGAGACGGTACACCCATCCCCCGAAGAAAATAGGAGTTGGTGCACTAGCAAGGCGGTTGTGATGCATGTTTCGGAGCATGAGGAACGGAACATCGAGCGGCCTGCGGTTGTGAATGCAATGGAGGACAAGCAAATCTCTTAACCCAACGACGCCACCACTGTCATGCCTTTGGCTAAGAGAGTAGCCGAGGAGCCTATGAATGTATCTGTAAAGCGGATCCCTCAACTTGGTACTCTTAGTGCTGCTCGGATTGTAGAACCCTTCCCCAATCTGAGCCCACATGGCTTGGCGCTCGTTATCTTCGATCTCTCTCAACCCCCCTGTATTTTCTTCGTTTCCTGCATCCTCTTCCGCATACAACCCGATAATCGCCCCGAATTGTGCCATGGAGGTCGAATAACTCGTTCCGCCACACCTAAATGACACCCCGTCTTCATCGAACGGGTCGCACCTTGAAGTGAATGCAAAGGTGCTATAGAATTCCAAGGTGCATTCATGGACGGAACGGAGTCGGGTTGTTAGCGCGACTCTGAGTGGTCCCGTGACAATGTTGTTGAAACGGTCAATTTGATTCACCATGGTTAGTAGTTCTGTGCATACCTGCCTCGGGTATTCCTCCGGTCTTGTTTGAAGAAGCTCGTATCGGGCTCTTGCATCTAGCTCATTGGCGTTGAATCTAGTAAACTTCTTGGCCATCTGCAAGAATACACCAAAAGTTAGCATGAAACAGAAATATTTTCGGACAAAACTGCAAACAGCGGGCTGGACACGACCCCGTGCCCAGCGGACACGGCCCCGTGTCCAGGGGTCTGTTACTCAAAAATCCCATTTTTCGACCCGGTTTCGAAAACTTGAAAATTTTTGAACCAATAGGTGCGGTTTCCCCCGAAAATAAAACCCTAAGTGCCGTTTTTCTCAAAATAACTTGTTTACCCTATCAATTTTATCTTTTTCGGTTCAAGAACAAGGGTTTGGGGTTTTTGTAAGAAATCGGGTGAATCTATGAACAATACAAGTGTATTTACTTTCCTTAACACTAATCTAACTAAATGCAAACAGATTTAGGCAAAAATTTTAGGTTCGATCCGAATGAACATTAAGAACCCTAGATTTTTCCCCAAATTTGTGGTGTATTAACTACATGCAAGTGACTAATCTAACTACTACGAGTGACAGAATCATACCTTGACGCTGTTAGATCGGTAAGAGACGTTGGAATTTCGCGAAAAATCGTCTGGACCAGAGCTTTTGCGGGGAAACGGGGCGTGTCGAATGAAGGAACTGTTTTGAAAAAGGGGTTTTATCCCGTCTGCAGCGCGGACACGGCCCCGTGTCCAGCGGACACGGCCTCGTGCCGAGCTTTTTTCTCTCTCTCTTTTTTTTTTTTTTTTAGTGCGCGTGTGAGTGCCCCTTCCTCCTAAAAGCTATGGTTTAGAAAACTTACCGCTTTATTTTGCCGCCTCAATCGTTCATAACTTACCAGGCATGATGTTTTTATTCTTCCACGGTTTGAAGCGAGATCTCTTCTTCCTCATCCTCAATAAATCCTTGATAGAGTTTCAGCCGTTGGCCATTGACTTTAAATGGTGACCCATTTCGAGGTTTAATTTCTACTGCACCGTGTGGAAAAATATGGGTGACGGAAAAAGGTCCTGACCACCTAGACTTTAATTTACCAGGAAACAATCGAAGTCGTGAATTAAACAAAAGAACTAAATCTCCTACCCGAAATTCATTAGGTTTAATATGTTTGTCATGCCAATCTTTCATTCTTTCCTTATAAATTTCAGAGTTTGAGTATGCATAATTCCTAAGTTCGTCTAATTCATTTATTTGACAAAATCAATCTTTACCAGCAAATTCTAGATCTAAGTTTACATTTTTGATTGCCCAGTAGGCTTTGTGTGCAATTTCTACTGGCAAGTGGCAACTTTTTCCATAGACTAGCTTATATGGGGTTGTACCTATTGTTGTTTTATAAGCAGTTCGAAAAGCCCATAAAGCATCATCTAATTTATCAGCCCATTCCTTTCTATTTAACCCTACGGTTTTTTCAAGTATTCGTTTTAGCCCTCTATTGGTCACTTCGGCTTGTCCGTTTGTTTGAGGGTGATAAGCTGTCGAAACCCGGTGGTACACCCCATATCTTGTTAAAAAATTTTCAAGTTGATGATTACAAAAATGGGTACCTCTATCACTTATTAAAGCTTTGGGTGTGCCAAAACGAGAGAATAATTTTTTCAGAAATCTTACCACTACTCTTCCATCATTTGTTGGAAGTGCTTCGGCCTCGGCCCATTTAGACAGGTAATCTACTGCCACAAGTATGTATTTGTTTCCTTTTGATGGTGGAAAAGGTCCCATAAAGTCGAGTCCCCACACATCAAAAATTTCACAAACAAGAATGCCATTTTGTGGCATTTCGTTTTCGGAAGAAATATTACCTGTTCTTTGGCAAGCATCACATGTCTTTACAAGATTTTGGGCATCCTTGTAAATGGTTGGCCAATAAAATCCTGAATCAAATACCTTTCGTGCGGTACTGGCAGCACCATGATGTCCTCCGTATGGACCTTCGTGACAATGGCGAAGAATTCTTCGGGCTTCATTACCATGTACGCATCGTCTGACGAGTTGGTCGGCACACATTTTGAAAAGATATGGATCTTCCCAAAAATAGTGTTTCACATTGGCAAAGAATTTCTTTCTTTGATGATGTGGCCATCCTTTTGCGACTATTCCACTAGCTAAGTAGTTGGCAAAGTCGGCGTACCATGGTTCTTCCTTGAATTCCACCATTTCCAGGGATTCAGTTGGGAATTTTTCGTTGATTTGCTCGCCCCTGGTTGCCTCCAAAGCTGGGTCTTCTAAGCGCGAAAGATGATCTGCTGCGGTATTTTCTGCTCCTCTTTTGTCTTTGATTTCAATGTCGAATTCTTGGAGGAGTAGAATCCACCTAATCAAACGTGGTTTTGCGTCTTGCTTCTTAAAGAGATATCGAATGGCTGCATGGTCTGTGTAGACTATAGTTTTAGAAAGAACAAGATAAGAGCGAAATTTATCAAAAGCAAATACCACAGCTAGTAATTCCTTTTCAGTTGTTGTGTAATTTTCTTGTGCATCGTTAAGTGTTTTACTAGCATAATATATTGGGTGGAAATGCTTTTCCTTTCTCTGTCCCAAGACAGCTCCAACTGCAAAGTCACTAGCATCGCACATGATTTCGAAAGGAAATTTCCAATCGGGTGCTATCATGATAGGTGCATTGACTAACATTTCCTTTAGGGTTAGAAATGCTTGATTGCAATCCTTGTCAAAGATGAAAGGAGCATCTTTTTCAAGTAACTTTGTTAGAGGTCTTGAGATTTTTGAAAAGTCTTTGATAAACCTCCTATAAAATCCGGCATGCCCTAGGAAACTTCTAATAGCTCTTACGGAGGATGGAGGAGGTAACCTAGAAATGGTATCTATTTTGGCTCGATCCACCTCCATTCCTTCGCTTGAGATCTTGTGACCGAGTACTATTCCCTCCGTTACCATGAAATGGCATTTTTCCCAATTAAGGGCGAGGTTAGTTTCCTCACATCGGGATAGCATTCGTTCAAGGTTATCGAGGCATTGGTCGTATGAATCCCCAAAGATAGAAAAGTCGTCCATGAAGACTTCCATTGTCTTTTCTATCATGTCATGGAAAATGGCTACCATGCAACGTTGGAATGTTGCGGGGGCATTACATAGACCAAACGGCATGCGTCGATAGGAAAAAGTTCCATAGGGACATGTGAACGTTGTCTTTTCTTGGTCTTCGGGTGCTATCGGGATTTGAAAGTAACCTGAAAAACCATCCAAGAAACAGTAAAATTTATGACCGGATAATCTTTCTAACATTTGATCAATGAAGGGTAAAGGAAAATGATCCTTTCTTGTTGCTTCATTTAATCGTCTATAGTCTATACATACCCTCCATCCTGTGACGGTTCTTGTTGGTATTAATTCATTTTTTTCGTTAGTAATTACCGTCATACCTCCTTTCTTTGGAACTACTTGGACGGGACTTACCCAAGGACTATCGGAAATAGGATAGATAAGTCCTGCGTCAAGTAATTTGATGACTTCATATTTAACCACTTCTTGAACATTTGGATTTACTCGACGTTGTGGTTGTATGACAGATTTGTAGTCATCATTCATCAAAATTTTGTGTGTGCACATAGAATGACTAATTCCTTTTATGTCAACAAGTTTCCAAGCTATTGCATTTTTGTGTTTTTTCAAAAGACTAACTAGTTTTTCTTTTTCTAGGTTATCTAATTTAGACGAAATAATTACAGGTAATTTACCATCTTTGTCTAGAAAAGCATATTCCAAACCTTTTGGAAGTTCTTTGAGCTCAAGTGGTGGGTCTTTAGGAGACTCCTTATTTGGTTGCTCGTTTCGATCAAGAACTTTAAAAGTTTGTTCTATGGCGACCTCTTCTTCAACAAAGTGGTCAGTCTCTTCACTTGTATCGGGTGGCTCATCTTCATCTTCAATTAGGGGGTCATTATTGCCGAATGGATATTTCATTGATCGTTCGAGGTCGACACTTCTTTTAAATGCCCCTAATTGAAGAGGTAGATTATTGAACTTCCGGTTTTTCAAAGCTTCGTAAGTCTTTACAAATGGTCGTCCCAACACTAGAGGAGCGTCATCGAGGATGACAAAGTCGGTTGGGACTACCATTTGATTCGTTGGAACCAAGACATCTTCAACTATACCGCTTGATTTTATTATTTTCCGATTGGATAGAAAAATGGGTATTTGAAGTGGAGAAAAATCACTAATACTTAATTTTTCGAAAAGGTAGTTAGGCATTATGTTAACACAAAGATCTTTATCGATTGTGACATTACTAATAAACGAATTTTGAAAGAAACATGGAACCGGTGTGATGTTAATTTCAAATGGGTCTTCTTTTATTAGTGAAGTTTGATCATTAGTTAACTTAACACTTACCGTTTCGTCAATTTTAGTGTTAGTGTTTAACTCTTTTAGAAACTTAGCATGAGTGGGTACTAAACAATGATTTTCGAAAGAAGGTGACAAGAGATGAATTTCTTCAAAATTAGACTCTTCTTGGATTTTAACGTTGTCGGACTCACCTTTTTCATTGTTTAACTCATGTGTCGGTTTTTCACTTATTTGTTCTTCCATTTTTTCATTTTTAGTTATCTCTTCCTTTTTTAATTATTCTCTTGCGCGGGACTCCTCTTCCCTTGCGCGAGCTTCTTTTATACACCGATCGATAACTCTAATGTGTTCTAATATCCTATCGGTCACTTCGGTTATAGAAAAAGAATCATTATTTTCTAAGCTTGAATCCGGTTGTTCGACCCTTTGTTCCTCATAATACCCATATGAAATAGATGGTTCGCACCATTGTTCTTCATTGTAAGCATATGATGGATAAGGTTCGTAGTTTTGTTCTTCATAATACTCATATGAGGTGGGTTGTTCACGCCATGGTTCCTCATAATAAGCATACGAAAGTGGTGGCTCATACCTTGGTTCATCAAAATATGAGTATGAGGGAGGAGGTTCATACCTTTGGTCTTCATAGGATGTGTATGAAGTTGATGGTTCGTACCTGGGTTCCTCATAGTAGGTGTATGAATTGGATGGTTGATATGAGTGATTGTATTGAACCGAGCGTGAGTTACGACAATTTGTGCAATAATTACCCCTATAATCATCCTCATCATAGGTGTAGTTGTAACCCCCTGAGTATTGATCCATAAGAATCACTCAGCAGACCACAACCGAGTCTCGAGATCAGAAAACAAAAATAAAAACGGAAACAGAGGCTGGACACGGCCCCGTGTTGAGTGGACACGGCCCCGTGTTTAGAATCTGTATCTGGGCGTTTTAATTAAATTGACTGATCTAGTTGAGCACGGGGCGTGTTCAGTGAACACGGCCCGTGTTCAAGCTACTGTTACTGGGCGTTTATGAAAAATCTGCAGCACGGCCCCGTGTTGAGTGAACACGGCCCCGTGTACAGGATACTGTAAATGCAAAACTAAACTAAATGCAGAAAAATGTGCGCGCGTTAAAAAGGTTTTTTTAAAAAAAACTGATTAGGCCGTCGACTTTAAGCTTTCTTAAAATCCTTGTGTCCCCGGCAACGGCGCCAAAAACTTGATGTGCGGTAAAGTGTCGTATATTTTAGGTGTATATTTTAAGCCCTTTTTAACACTTATTTTAGCCAAGTTTTAAATTTATAAAACACGATATTTCACTAACACTAAACACACATATGGGCAAGTGCACCCATCGTTGAGTGTAGTATAGCGTTGGTAAGATACCGAGGTCGTCCAAGGACACAAGAGCTTTTAATACCGGTTTATCCTCAACGTCTAACCAAAATAAAAGTTTAGAAAAATGTTTTAAACTAAGAAAAATAAAAACTAACTAAAATGCTGAAAATAAAAATAAAATAAAAACAGATAGACAGGATGAATCACTTGGTTCCGACTCGTATCTAGTATAACCTTTGATTATTTCCGCACTTTTGCACATGATTAAGAGATTATCTTAGTTATTGTAGTAGGCCCCTCTTTTGAAGGTGACGTTACCCTCACCCCAGTAGTTTGAGTCAGCAGGGATACAATCCTAAAGGGGTGGATTATTGGAAGATAATGAATTAAGTTATTAATGCAGTATTGTGGTAGGCCCCGCTTTTGGCGGTGACGTTACCCTCGACTAAGTAGTCTGAGTCAGCAGGGATACAGTCCTAAATAGCCGGGTTATAGTATTAATAGTAGTTAACTTATGAGGGGATCAAAGAGTTTGGACCCCCGCCATCCAATACCGTGAAGTATTGAAGGAGGTCCTACTAAATTTGACCCAGGTCCATTGCAGGACCTCTAAACGCTGAACAATGGCAAGACCTTTACCAAACCGTTCCCTTAACCCCCTACCAGGTAGCCAACATACCTCCATATAGACCGTGGAGATATGAATGGTGAAAATCCTTTATTTTATATAGACAGTAAAATAATGCCAAGACACCACGGACAAACGATAAGGAAAGATCACCTTCAACATAAGTAACTAGTTATTAAAGTCATTAATACAAAACCAAATAAAAAGTGCAAAAGATTAGAAATAAAAAGTATTATACTAGACACTTTGTCTTCACCAAGTGATGTAAGAGACTTAGGCAAACATGGCCTTGATTGTCAAGAACTCTTACGATCAATCTTGGATCCCGAGACGACTCACACACTCTATGATGGACAATGGATGATGGTGGTGGATGATGGTGTTGTGATGGTGGTGGGTGGTGGATGAAGTGTGAGAGAGGTGGTGTGCCAAGGGATGAGATGAAATGAATCCAAGCACTCCTATTTATAGGCTGAACAGAGAGCTGGACACGGCCCCGTGTCCGCTGGACACGGCCCCGTGCCCGTCTGACACTCTCTCTCCTCATTAATTGTAATTCGCAATTACAATAAATGCGCCTGCTGTACTTTCGACACGCCCCCGTGTCCGCTGAGCACGGCCCGTGGTGGGCAATAGAAGCTTCTATAGGTTTGTCTTTTCTGCTGCTTCTTGGGCACGGCCCCGTGCTGGCTGAGCACGGGGCGTGTTCAGCCTTCTGTTTTCTCTATTTTGCTTTGGAAGGTGCCGTTGTGGGTTCGGGCAATCCACTAATGTTCCTTTTCTTGTATTTATGTTGGATTTAGCTGTCTTTTTGCTTCTTTTGCGTTTTTGAGCTCATTTAATCCTGAAAATACAAAAGGAAGACAAAAACACTCTTTTTCCAATATTAGTACTAAAAAAGGGTTAGTTTTATGCCTTATTTGATGTAATTTATATGTTGCATTTTACACACATCAGATACACTAAGATATTCTTCGAATATGCTAGAATAGTGCCAACTCTTGCTTCACCAGAACCAGTATTAATCTCCCGTTACATCTGGGGATTAATCGGGGAGATAAGACACGTAGTCAAGGCAGCTAGACCTCAAACCATAGAAGAAGCTGTAGAACTAGCAAATACCTTGACAGATGAATTAGTCCGTACCCGAGAAGAGGATCAAAGGAGGAACCTAACCCAGAAGCTCACACAAGAATTTCGTTCTGGAAATTTTAATCATGGGAAAAATATAGGTTCTACCTCTACACCTTACTGTAAGAATTGCAAAAGAAAGCATTCAGGAAGATGCTCCATATACTGTAACTTTTGCAAAATATCGGGACACAAGGAAGAAAACTGCAGGAAGAAAGCTAACAATAGGATATGTTACAACTGCGGAGAACAAGGTCATATCAAGCCTAATTACCCAAAATTAGCTCCAGCTACAGACAACAAGAATACTCAAAATGCTAGAGCATTTGTTCTGACTGCAGATGAAGCCAAGATGATTCCAGATGTCATAGCTGGTACGTTTTTAGTTAATGATGTCTTTGCTAAAGTATTATTTGACTCTGGTGCAAACCAAAGTTTTATTAATACATCATTTTGCAAACTCCTTAATCCGTCATTAACTAAACTACCACAAGAATGTCTAGTAGAGACGGCTAATGGAGAAACTGTTAAGATTTCTGAAATCTTGAAGGGAGCAAGCATAGAGATGTACAAATCGGTTTTTTTAAGCAACCGGTTTCGGTTTTTTAACCGAACCGGTTTTTTTTGGACAATGGTAAACCGGTTTTTTTTTAAACCGTAACCGGTTTTAACCGGTTTCAAAAACTAGAAAACCATAACCGGTACCAACCGGTTCTGACCGGTTTATAACCGGTTTATATATTAACCGGTTTTGATAACTGATTATAAAAACTGAATAAAAAAACCGGTTGTTGTAACTGGTTAAAAAAACCGGAAAAAAACCGGTCTGCGCGGCAGAAGCAGAATGCTATTTTTTGGGCCTTTTTTTTTAAAAAAAACTGCAGTTTTTTTAACTGTTTTTGTGGGATTTTAAAAAAAAAAAACAGCAGTTTTTTAACTGTTTTGTGGGCTTTTTTTTGTAAAAAAACAGCAGTTTTTTAAACTGTTTTCAGGGCTTTTTTTTGGTAAAAAAACAGCAGCTTTTTTAACTGTTTTTTTGTATAAAAACAGCAGTTTTTTTGTAAAAAAACAATGCAAGTGTAAAAAGTCAAAACATAATATCATTAAGTCTACGAACAAACGGTTTTACATAACATACGGAAATAAGAACGCTACGAACGCTAAAGCGTAACAACGAAAAATACTTAAACTTCAAATATTAATTAATCCGCACGAAGGTCCACACTAGTATATATATTTTTTTAGTGGGACGAGAATAGTAATATATCTTGAACCGCGTCTAATCTTCTTCGGCCGAACCCGAACTCGAACTATTGCGTAGTAATTCATCTAGTTCGGCTTCTTCTTCGGTCATTGGGGTTGTCATTTCGTTTCGAACCTCGTCTTCGTACACTTCGGCTTCGTAATCTAATTCACCCTCGAGTGAGCGTATGTGTTGACATCTCTCCGCCGCATCCAAGTAGTCTTTCAAGCAAATCGACATCTCAACCGCCTTTGGTGTTAGTCGAGTCCTCCGTATCGAAATCACCCTACCACTTATAGAAAAAGCACTTTCCGAAGCTACCGTGGAAGCTTGGACCGTTAGTAAATCTCGGGCCATTGTGGCTAAGATCGGAAATTGTTCTTCCTTACTTTTCCACCAACCCAACAAATCAAAATTTTTAAAGTCTTGTGAAGTCATTGTTCGTAGAAAGTTCGACCCACCATATCGACCGAGTTCGCTACTACTAGTGTTACCACGTTGCATTTGACTCGATTCATCATACAAATAGTTGTAAACATACAAATCGTCATCTTCCATATTTGATGAACCTTCGCCGAAAGCGGCATTTCTCATTGACCTAGTTATAACCGGTTTTTATTGACCCGTTGACATACAAATCGTCATCTTCCAAATTTATGATGTGTGCCACACATCGACTATGGAAAAAAATACCCTCACAAATCGGAGTGTACTTTAACCTTAAATGCGTGACCGAAAGCGTGTTGTTTGAGGCGTTATCAAAAGCTATCGAAAAAATCTTTGTTTCCAATTTGTATGTTTTAATACATTTGTCGATAGCTTTATATATAGCTTCACCGGTGTGAGGGTAATCAAAAAGTTTAAACAAAATGGTGCGTTTCATCATTTGCCACGTCGCCGGTTCAATCCAATGGGCGGTGACACAAATATACGAGTCGGGTGAACCGTGCGGTGCGGACCAAACGTCGCTAGTCAAGTTAACACCGGTTTCTAATTTTTCAAAATAAGAAATTAATTCAAGTTTAGCTTTTTTCCACATTTTTAAACAATCCCTCCTAAGAGTAGCGCGACTTACATGAGTGTATCGCGGTTGGAGAGTTCTTTGAACCATTTTGGTGTAGCGTTGGTTGTCGAAATGGTTGAACGGCAAACTTTCTTGGATTACAAACTTCGCCATTTCCTCCCTTGCCATATCGAAATTGTAGGCGAACAAAGTAGCGTCGCTTGCCATGGAAGCTTGACCACTAGCGGTTTGTTGTTTCAACGCCCTACAAAACGGTTTTTCGATGTGTTGTTTCAAGGTGGTGTTTGCCCCAACGGCGTAAAAACTATTACAATGATGACAACGCGCTTTTTTGGTCCGCTCGCCATCTCGCACAAATCGAAATGGTTCCAAACTTCCGGGTTGCGCTTCGTTGCAAGAACACGAACAACCGTGTCGGTTGTAGACTCGCCAACATTGACCGAATCATGAGCACTAGAGCTTGCCATGTTTTTTTTCACAATTATCGAATAAGAAAAGTGAGCGTTTTTATGAGATTTAGGAGATTAGAGAATGGTGTGATTGAACCAAAACACCCAACACCCTTTTATAGTAATTGGAGATGAATTTTTGACAAAAAAAACAAAAAAAAACGGCCACTTTCTAGTCCCAACGGTCATATGACCGTTTTCTGCACATCAGCGACATAAACCGGTTTTAACCGGTTTTTATAACCGGTTTTTATTGACCCGTTTTCGGTTAACCGGTTTTAACCGGTTTTTAACCAGTTTTTATAACCGGTTTTTACATATAACCAGTTTTAAAACCGGTTTTTTATATAATCGGTTTTAAAACCGATATCCAACAAACAACCTATAACCGTTTTATAACCGGTTCAACCGGTTAGTAACCGAACCGGTTACAAAAAAACCGGTTTTTCCAACAACCAGTTTCGGTTTTTTTTTCGGTTTCAGTTGCGTAATCAGTTTTTTTGTACACCTCTAAGCAAGCATAGAAATTTTAAATCAGAAGTTTATTGCAAATCTTTATCCAATGAATCTGACAGGATTCGATGTTGTTTTAGGAATGGATTGGTTAATAGCCAATAAAGCCAGTATTTTATGTGATCAGAAGTCAATACAAGTAAATTCACCAAAAGGTAAAACGATCACAATTAAAGGAGATAAATCATCTAGATCCACAAAATTCATCTCTGTGATGAAAACTGCAAGTTATATAAGAAAAGTATCATTAGTGTATTTGATTTCCATAATCACTAACACTAAAGGAAAGGTTTTGAAAGATATTCCAGTAGTATCTCAGTTTTCAGATGTATTTCCAGAAGAATTGCCAGGGCAACCTCCAGATAGGTAAGTTGAATTCAGAATCCATTTAATACCAGGAACAGCACCGATTGCCAAAGCACCTTACCGTTTGGCACCTGCAGAAATGCAAGAATTAAAGAAACAATTAGACGAATTGTTGGAGAAAGGATTTATACAGCCAAGTTCATCACCATGGGGAGCGCCGATACTGTTTGTTAAAAAGAAGGACGGATCAATGCGTATGTGCATTGACTACCGTGAATTAAACAAGGTTACGATTAAGAATCGGTACCCATTACCGAGAATCGATGATCTGTTTGATCAACTACACGGAGCTCGATTTTTCTCTAAAATCGATTTAAGATCAGGATATCATCAATTAAAGGTACAAGAAGAGGATATTCCTAAAACCGCATTCAGAACGAGGTATGGTCATTATGAATTTACTGTCATGCCATTTGGTTTAACCAATGCCCTAGCCGCATTTATGGACATGATGAACCGAATATGTAAGCCATATTTGGATAAATTCATAATCGTTTTCATAGATGATATTCTCATTTACTCTAAGAATAAGAAAGATCATGCAAAGCATTTGCACACACTTTTAAGTTTATTAAGAAAGGAAAAGCTTTATTCTAAATTTTCTAAGTGCGAATTTTGGTTAGAACAGGTACAGTTTCTTGGACATTTAGTTAATCATGAAGGAATTCATGTGGATCCAACGAAAATCGAGGCGATTACTAAATGGAAAACCCCTTAATCACCAACCGAGGTTAGAAGTTTCTTAGCATTGGCCGGTTATTATAGAAGATTTATTCAAGATTTTTCTAGAATAGCCATTCCCTTAACTAAGCTAACCTGTAAATATGTTAAGTTTGAATGGGGATTAAAACAAGAAGAAGCCTTTAGAATCCTTAAGTAAAGATTAACCCATACACCCATACTAGAGTTACCAGAAGGAACTAAAGACTTTGTAGTCTATTGTGACGCTTCCAAATTAGGCTATGGATGTGTATTGATGCAACGTCAAAAGGTTATAGCTTACGCATCTAGACAACTTAAGAATCATGAAAAGAATTATTCAACCCATGATCTAGAATTAGGAGCTATAATTTTTACTCTCAAGATTTGGAGACATTACCTTTATGGTAGTAAGTTTACCATATTCACTGATCATAAGAGTTTAAGGTATATTTTCAAGCAAAAAGAGTTGAATATGAGGCAAAGACGCTGGATGGAAATGCTTAGCGATTATGATTGTGATATCCAGTATCATGAAGGAAAAGCAAATGTAGTGGCAGATGCTTTAAGCCGAAAGTATCATGAAAAGCCAAAAAGGGTACGTTCTCTTAAATTAAATCTACAAGTATATTTAAATGATCAGATTAGAGAAGCACAAGAATTAGTAATCAAGGATGATACTGAAAAATTAAAAGGTATGCTAAAAGAATTAGAACAAGGAACAGATGGAATTTGGAGATTCCATGAAAAGAGAATGTGGATACCTAAATTAGGAAACCTACGTCATCGTATATTAGAAGAAGCCCATAAGTCTAAGTATACGATGCATCCAGGAAATGATAAAATGTACCAGGATATAAGGAAAAATTTCTGGTGGATAGGAATGAAAAAGGACATAGCAGCCTATGTTTCTAAATGTTTAACTTGTTCACAAGTTAAAGCTGAACACCAGAAACCCTCAGGTTTGTTACAGCAATTAGAAAGGCCTATGTGGAAATGGGAATTGATAACAATGGATTTTGTTACTAAATTACCCAAAACAAAGAAAGGAAATGATACAATCTGGGTGATTGTAGATAGGTTAACTAAGTCAGCTCATTTCCTATCGATGAAGGAAACTTTCACTATGGAACAGTTAGCTAAGTTATATGTAAATGAAGTTGTTTCATTACATGGAATTCCTTTATCAATTATTTCTGATAGAGATAGTCGATTTACCTCTCATTTTTGGCCAAGTTTCCAAAAAGCTATGGGAACCAAGTTAAATCTAAGCACATCTTATCATCCTCAAACAGACGGATGAAGTGAAAGGACAATTTAGACAATGGAGGACATGCTTAGAGCTTGTGTAATTGATTTCGGAGGTAATTGGGACGATCACTTACCTTTAATAGAATTTTCTTATAATAATAGTTATCACACAAGTATCAGTGCTGCACCATTCGAAGCATTTTATGGACGAAAGTGCCGAACCCCAGTCTGTTGGGCAGAAATTGGGGAAAAGCAACTATCTGTACCTGAGATAGTGCAAGAAACAACCGACAAGATTATTCAAGTCAAGGAATGATTGAAAGCAGCACGTGATCGACAGAAGAGTTATGCTGATAACCGACGTAAACCCTTGGAATTTCAAGAAGGAGATAAAGTATTATTAAAGGTCTATCCTTGGAAAGGAGTAGTAAGATTCTTCAAACGGGGAAAGCTAAGTCCCAGGTATGTTGGACCTTTTGAGATTATTAGAATAATAGGACCTGTAGCCTATCAGCTACAACTGCCAGAGGAAATGGTAGGAATACATGATGTATTTCATGTATCTAATCTCAAAAAGTGTTTAGCTGATGAATCACTGATAGTACCTCTTAAGGATATAGAGGTAAATGAATAACTCAAGTTTGTAGAAATGCCTCCATAGATTGAAGACAGGAAAGTCAAGAATCTCAAACACAAGAGATTAGTTCTGGTCAAAGTGAAGTGGGACTCCAAAAGAGGACCTGAGTATACATGGGAGCTTGAATCAGAGATGCAAAGGAAATATCCACACTTGTTCCAGTAGATCTCGAGGACGAGCTCTAAAAAAGGTGGGGAGAATGTAACAACCCTCAATAAAAACGACACCCTCATAATTTTTCCGACACCATAATATATATTAAAATGTCTCAATATGTCTTTAAATACACCCCGTATGTGAAAACCGAGCCCGAAATACATTAAATAGTATTTAAAATAAATAAAAATTTAAATTTTGAGCTGAGGTGGGCCGCGTAGGACCTCACCCCAACCTTACGCGGGCGGTATGAATGTTTAAAACTGATTTCATTGATTTATAAGTTAAGGCGGGCCGCGTAAGACCCCCATTAAGTTAACGCGGGCCGCGAGAGTCCCAAAATGTGGCGCAGCCCTGGGCCGCCACATGGCCCAACACCTGGTGGGCCTACCTGATGACCCAGCTAAGCTACGTCGACGACTGGAGTCAACGCGGGCCGCGTAAGCCCTGTCTGTGTTTTACGCGGGCCGCGAGAGAACCAAGATCAGCACATATATATATCTTAATTGGATGGAACAACCCCAAAGTGCCTAAGATATCTTAATTGACCTAGATTAAGAAGAGAACTCAAGAGGTTGTTGGTGAAGGTGATTCCTATGCTAAATGAAGGTGGACAAGTCCAACCCTTTCCCGGGCTCTCGTTAAAGAAGGTGTATGTCGAATCGCTCTGGTCTATGTATGCGTCGAACGAAGTCGATGGGGAGTCCTTCACGACACCATCGACACAGGGACGACTATCGCTCAAGTCCTCACTAGAGTTAGAGGTATCATCGGGAACAACGAAGTTGTTTTTATTTGAATGCGATCCCAACAATTCTTCTTGGTTATCGTCAAGAGATAAATTATGGAAATCCATCCTAAGTTCTTTTAACCAATTAAGAATAAGATCTTCCATTTGAAATAGTTCATAAAGAAGCATTTCTCCTAGAAGATCCGGTTGAGAGCATTCGAGGGAGAGATAGGGATTATTTTTACTTTTTCCTCTCTTAAGGCTACAGGAAAACAATGGGTCTATATAGTGGGGCTTATAATTTAGAAAATAACATTCGAATTCTTTATGGGAACCACCACATATTTGACACCACGTGCCATAAGAGTTCCGAAAGTAAAAAATATCAGTATCACTCATGTTTGTGTCAGAAGTTACCAACCGTCAGGATCTTACGGTTCTGTTTTCAGTAACTGAATCTTGGACACGGGGCGTGTTAAGTGGGCACGGCCCCGTGTTCAGCTTACTGTCTGACTTAAAAGAGGATTGCCAGTTCCAAAGATTGGGCACGGGGCGTGTTCAGCGGGCACGTGCTGAGTTCTGCAGAAGCTGAAAAACAAAAAAATCCTAAAAAAAACAGAAAAATTAGAAAAAACGATTAGGCCGTTGATTCCTAACTTTCTTAAAATCCTTGTGTCCCCGGAAACGGCGCCAAAAACTTGATGCGCGTGTGGTGTGATATATAGTTAAGTATATTTTAACCCCTTTTTACACGTTAGCCAAGTTTTAAATTTGTAAAACATGATATTTTACTAACCCCAAACACACATATGAGCAAGTGCACCCATTGTGAGCGTAGTATAGTGTTGGCAAGATACCGAAGTCGTCCAAGGACACAAGAACTTTTAGTACCGGTTTATCCTCAACGTCTAATCAAATCAAAAGTTAGAAAAAGGTTTTTAAACTAGAAAAATAAAAACTAACTAAAATGCTGAAAAATAAAATTAAAAAAAACAGATAGACAAGATGAATCACTTGGATCCGACTCGTGTTTAGTGTAACCGTTGATTATTTCCGCACTTTTGCACTTTTTAAGAGATTATCTTAGTTATTGTAGTAGGCCCCTCTTTTGAAGGGGACGTTACCCTCAACCCAGTAGTTTGAGTCAGCAAGGATACAATCCTAAAGGGTCGGATTATTGAAAGATAATTAATTAAGTTATTAATGCATATTATGGTAGGCCCCTCTTTTGAAGGTGACGTTACCCTCGGCTAAGTAGTCTGAGTCAGCAGGGATACAATCCGAAGTAGCTGGGTTAAAGTATTAATAGTAGCTTACATATGAGGGGATCAAAGAGTTTGGAACCCCGCCATCTAATACCAGTGGGTATTGAAGGAGGTCCTACTAAATTTGACCCAGGTCCTTGCAGGATCTATACACTGAACAAGGCAAGACTCTTACCAAACCGTTCCTTTAACCCCCGACCAGGTAGCCAACATATCTCCATATAGACCGTGGAGATATGAATGGTGAAAATCTTTTATTTTATAGAGACAGTAAAATAATGCCAAGACACCACGGACAAACGATAAGGAAGAATCACCTTCAACATAAGAAACTAGTTATTAAAGTCATTAATACATAACCAAATAAAAAGTGAGAAAATATTAAAAATAAAAAGTATTACACTAGACACTTGTCTTCACCAAGTGATGTAAGAGACTTAGGCAAACATGGCCTTTGATTGTCAAGAACTCTTACAATCAATCTTGGATCCCGAGATGACTCACACACTCTACGATGGATGATGGTGGTGGATGATGGTGTTGTGATGGTGGTGGGTGGTGGGTGAAGTGTGAGAGAGGTGGTGTGCCAAGGGATGGTTTGCAAATTAGCCAAGCACCCCTATTTATAGCCTGAACAGAGGCTCGGGCACGGCCCCGTGTACACCTCTCTTCTCTTTCTTCATTAATTGCAGTTTGTCTACATTAGTTGACCACGCCCCCGTGTCCGCTGGGCACGCCCCGTGTGCAGAAGCGTATCTGTACTATCAAGATTTCCCCAGATTCTGCGAATCTTAGAGTTGACCACGGCCCCGTGTCCGCTGGGCACGCCCCCGTGGTGGGTGATAGAAGCTTATACAGCTTTGTCTTTTCTGCAATCACTTGGGCACGCCCCCGTGCTCTTTGAGCACGGGGCGTGTTCAGCCTTCTGTTCTCTTGTTTTGCTTGGGAAGATGCTGTCGGGGAGGTTGGGCATGCCACGTTTGTTCCTTTTCTTGTATTTATGTTAGATTTAGCTGCCTTTTTGCTTCTTTTGTTCATTTGAGCTCAGTTAATCCTGAAAATACAAAAGGAAGACAAGAACACACTTTTTCCAACATTAGTACTAAAAAAATGTTAGTTTTATGCCACAATTGATGTAATTTATATGTTGCATTTTGTGCACATCAAATACCCCCACACTTGAATCTTTGCTTGTCCTCAAGCAAAACTCTTTATTTTGTGGCTTTACACTCCCAAATGGAATGGGTAGAAGAGAAGGTTTTTGGGCTTGTAATAGAGTGTCGGGATTTCCAAGATTCTTTATTTAATTTTATTTTTATTTAGAGTTAACTGCCATTTTCGTCCCTGTGGTTTGGTCACTTTGGCCATTTCAGTCCATTTTTCAAAAATGCGCCATTTTCCTCCCCGACGTTCTGGAAAGGTGCCATTTCAGTCCAAAAATCATAACCCAGTTAAGTCAGTTAGTAAATAAGGACTGATTGTGTATATTTGTAACATAAAGGACTGATTGTGTAAATTTGTAACATCACCACCACCACTAGCCCTGCCACCACCACCACTCCGCTGCCACCGCCACCACCACCGCCACCACTTCGCTGCCACCACCACCACCAATCCGCTGCTACCACCACCACCACCGCCACCACCGCCACCACAGCCACTGCCACCACCACCGCTACCACAGCCACCACCACCACCATAGCCACTGCCACCACAGCCACCACCGCCACAAACATGCTTTACTCTGCTGATGTCATCCAATTCATTTGATATTCATCGGACATATTCATAAACATCATATACAGCAGCCGATAATAACATTACTCATCATCATCTCATCATTACTTTCATCTGTTCTTCATATTCTGTTCCATCATCAATCACGTTAACAAACAACCATGGCAGCCATCGTAAACAACCATCTGCCGCCACTCTTCTCCACTTCGAGCCGAGTGATGGAATCAAGTCTGATGCATCGGTTTGCTTTTATCAGATTTTCATGATTGATCTTCGTCTGATCTGTATCGAGTAAACCTGCTGCTACTTCATCGTTACCGGCGACTGCATCATCACCATCGCCGGCGACTACAACAACCATCTTCGTCACCTGCAACTATCACGCGAACCACCATTAGACACCGTAGTACCTCACTCCGACAACCATCTTCATACGCCACCACAAGAATGACTAAAACAAGCAACACCATCCATGCTACTGTTCCATTGACAACCCCAATATATCGAAACACACAATCAAAACAGAAAATATCACAATAAACTCGTCAGATCTGAAACACACCAAGAACAAACACGCTGGAATCAGCAAAGTCGCTGCATAACACACTGACCAGGTCTGAACAATGGTGGTGAACGATGACCGGAGTGAGGTTCAGGTTAAGTTCAGGTGGTTATCGGGCACGGTGGTCTCGAGAAATCCGAACACAACGGTGGTGATGTGCTTGGTGATCGTTGTGAAGGTGGTGATCGACGGTGGTTATTGAAATGCGTCGGAGGTGGTTCGTCGGTGTTGTTGCAGGTAACGACGTCGGCGTCTGGGATTGTACGGTGGTCGGAGGAAAAAAGTGATCGGAGAAGAGGTTTGTTGGCTGTGGTGGTGGTGTGGCTGTGGTAGCGGTGTGGCTGTGGTGGCGGTGGTGGCAGCGGAGTGGTGGTGGTGGCAGGGCTAGTGGTGGTGGTGTTACAAATTTACACAATCAGTCCTTATTTACTAACTGACTTAACTGGGTTATGATTTTTGGACTGAAATGGCACCTTTCCAGAACGTCGGGGAGGAAAATGGCGCATTTTTGAAAAATGGACTGAAATGGCCAAAGTGACCAAACCACAGGGACGAAAATGGCAGTTAACTCTTTTATTTATTTACAATCCTATTCGTCATGATTTATTGAAAACATTCCATAAGATAACTTACTTATTAGGGCATAACATGCCTTTTTAAAATTTCATTTATATACAAGTTCACATACCTCACGGGGATCACTCAACACTCGGCCGAAGATGTAATTTAGTGGATCACTCGAGAGCGGCATGGAACTTACTCCTACCATAAGCTTGCCAAGCAATAAATCCTCCTCCTTTTTAACTATATACCTTTGTAAATATCAAGAGGACTTTTGGGTGAAGGGTTAGGCTTGGGTTAAAGGTAGGTGGTTGGGTTAGTGGTTAGTAAAAGGGCGAAAGGCGTAAAAAGCGTCGGTTTTCGTAAAACTTTTTATTTTTTGAAATTTTTATTTTGATGAAGCCATTATTCAAACAAAGTTATTTTTGATAAACTTGTTTGTTTATTTCTCTTTTGCTTCATCATCATCATTTTTTTTGTTGAAAGTCATAAGAAAAACCGAGCTAGTTACTAAAACAAAAGGGTTAAAAATAAAAAGGTTTTGGTGGGTGAAAGGGTGTTTGTTTTGGGTTATGAAATGAAAAGGTTTAGGCTCAAAGGGGTTAACTAGGGGGATTTTGGGTAGGTGGTAAAAAAAAATAATGGTGTAGAAATAAAAAGGGTTAGTCCTAATGCCTCCATCATTTACTTACTCGGGTTTAAATTGGTAAGGACCGAGAATGTATTGTCGTGGCAAGTTCAAGAGTCGTAAGAACCAAGCGGCTATTCACACAAGAAATGAAAAATGAGCATTTAGTTTAAAGATATGTATTTGTATGCTCAATAAAGGCTCAAAACTCACTTTTTGTGGGAATGGGTTTTTATGTGATCAATTATATATAATCAAATTTTAACTAGGTTTGTCATGCCGTTTCATAATTTTCTTATGTTGGTTCTTTTTATCACGACGCTATCGGTTGTAAATTTGTAAAAATATAACCTTTTTAGAACTTGAAATTCCCAAATTAAACCTAGACAAGTAAAGAAAATGAAAAATCTTTGAAAAAAAATTGGGGTGATTAGCGGTTCCAATAGAGTTTTGTGTAAGGCTTGTATTTAGGACTTGCAAGATTCAAGGTTTTAGCATCCCCCCACACTTAAATTACACATTGTTCTCAATGTGTCCCAAAAATAAGTTTTTAGGTTGATTGAATGTGTAAAAAGGTGTGAAAAAACAAAATTTTATGTTACTGGGCGTCTGGACACGGCCCCGTGTTTAGATCGCCAGTAACGAAAGTTTGTAATTAGAAACAGAAGCCTGGGCACGGGGGCGTGTTCAATGTGCACGCCCCGTGTCCAGTTACCTGAACTGGGCATTTCCTGCAGATTGTGCAGCACGGGGCCGTGTTGGGCGAGCGCGGCCCGTGCTGAACTTGCTGTAATGAAGAAAAATTTGTCGGGTGGCCCTATTTTCGTGCATGGGGTACTGGTTCAAGTTTCCCTTGTTATCCTTCACCATCCCAAGTATGTTTTACCCATTACAACATCATCCAAACACCATTTTAAAACCATCATTCATTAAAACTAGCACATTACATAAGATCCTAGAAAATTTAAAGACGAGGCAGAAAATAAAAAGTTACATGTCCTAAGATAGATGGGTCAAATGGTACATAAAATCATCCTAAGGAGTTCTACTTTTATCAAAATTTTCGGAAATAATTTTCCGGTTTATAAGATTTGTAGAACTTTGGACCGAGGGGTATTCCATAGATGTTTATTAAAGCCACTCCTCTATTTCCCTTGGGAGAAAGAAGGCGGGGTCGTTTTCTTCAACATCTTGTGGAGTAGGAGTGACACCAACAGGAACCCCTTGTAGTACGTCCCGAGGGGGCTCTGGATGTATGGCGTACCATTTGGCTGGTATGATGACTTCGAGAACCACATTCCATGCCCTTTGGGTAATGATTGGAACCAAAGGAGGAGAAGCGAGAATGTTCAACCTTTGGTGCAAAAGGTTGACCTCTCGAAGACATCCCTCTAGTCCCACCGTCAAATGATTGATACGGTCGACCAATGCTTCTTCCACTCCCGTCATCTCATCAATGGCTTCTCTTAAAGCGTAAACATAGTTTACAAGAGAATCTTCAACCGTTGATGACCTTCTTCCTTGTCGGTTGTTCCTAGAGTGCGAAGAAGATGTTCCGCTAGTTCTGCTCGCCATTCTGAGAAAACATACCGAAAAGAGCTCAATTTTATGTAAACAGTACCTCGGACATGGCCCCGTGCTCAATGAGCACGGCCCAGTGTTCAGATATCTGCAGATTTTTGGAACAAGGAATCTTGGTGTTTTAATTTGTTTTCGTGATTTTTAAAACGTTTTTAAGCAGAAACAACTTAAAACATTGTTGTAGAACTTATTTTTAACAAGTTTCCTTGAATAAAAATCTAACAAACGTCTCAATAAGGCTTGGAATTATGGAGATTTCAAGCTCTAATGGAGGTGTTAAGAGAAATTGAAGAAGAAGGTAATGGATAAAAGTGGAAAAGACAAGATGGTTGTTGGGAACCTTCTTTAGAATATACCTAGGATGGTATGTGGGAAGATCCACCAGATCTTTGTCTTTGGAGTGGTCCATATGTGCAGGAATCTTGCTGCATTTATAGAAAATGACAGCACACAACACACGGCCCCGTGTTGGCTGGACACGGCCCCGTGTGCAGATGAAATCCTGACACACTTTATCCGTATTCTGACACGAAATCAGACGAGAATATTTGGGTGAACACGGGGGCGTGCTGACCTAGACATGGCCCCGTGTCTAGTGGCTGTTTTATGGAGTTTCTTCTATTCCTAAGGAATTCATCCGGATCAGGCAGTTCCTTATTGGATGGAACAACCCAAAGTGCCTAAGATATCTTAATTGACCTAGATTAAGACGAGAACTCAAGAGGTTGTCGGTGAGGGTGATTCCTATGCTAAATGTAGGTGGACAAGTCCAACCCTTTCCCGGGCTCTCGTTAAAGAAGGTGTATGCCAAATCGCTCAGGTCTATGTATGCATCGAACGAAGTCGATGGGGAGTCCTTCAAGGCACAATCGACACAGGGACGACTATCGCTCAAGTCCTCACTAGAGTTAGAGGTATCATCGGGAACAACGAAGTTGTTTTTATTTGAATGCGATCCCAACAATTCTTCTTGGTTATCGTCTTGAGATAAATTATGGAAATTCATCCTAAGTTCTTTTAACCAATTAAGAATTAGATCTTCCATTTGAAATAGTTCATCAAGAAGCATATCTCCTAGAAGATTCGGTTGAGAGCATTCGAGGGAGAGATAGGGATTATTTTTAATTTCGCCTCTCTTAAGGCTAGAGGAAAACAATGGGTCTATATGGTGGGGCTTATAATTTAGAAAATAACATTCTAATTCTTTATGGGAACCACCACATATTTGACACCACGTACCATAAGAGTGCCGAAAGTAAAAAATATCAGTATCACTCATGTTTGTGTCAGAAGTTACCAACCGTCGGGATCTTACGGTTCTGTTTTCAGTAACTGAATCTTGGGCACGGGGCGTGTTGAGTGGGCACGGCCCCGTGTTCAGCTTACTGTCTGACTTAAAACAGGATTGCCAGTTCCAAAGATTGGATGTGGGGCGTGTTCAGCGGGCACGGCCCGTGCTAAGTTCTGCAGAAGCTGAAAAACTAAGAAAATACTAAAAAAAACAGAAAAATTAGAAAAAAAAACGATTAGGCCGTTGATTCCTAACTTTCTTAAAATCCTTGTGTCCCCGGCAACGGCGCCAAAAACTTGATGCGCGTGTGGTGTGATATATATTTAAGTATATTTTAACCCCTTTTTACATGTTAGCCAAGTTTTAAATTTATAAAACACGATATTTTACTAACACCAAACACACATAGGCAAGTGTACCCATCGTGAGCGTAGTATAGTGTTGGCAAGATACCGAGGTCGTCCACGGACACAAGAGCTTTTAGTACCGGTTTATCCACAACGTCTAATCAAATCAAAAGTTAGAAAAAGGTTTTTAAACTAGAAAAATAAAAACTAACTAAAATGCTGAAAAATAAAATAAAAAAAACAGATAGACAAGATGAATCACTTGGATCCGACTCGTGTTTAGTGTAACCTTTGATTATTTCCGCACTTTTGCACTTTTTAAAAGATTATCTTAGTTATTGTAGTAGGCCCCTCTTTTGAAGGTGACGTTACCCTCAACCCAGTAGTTTGAGTCAGCAAGGATAATATCCTAAAGGGTCGGATTATTGAAAGATAATTAATTAAGTTATTAATGCATATTATGGTAGGCCCCTCTATTGAAGGTGACGTTACCCTCGGCTAAGTAGTCTGAGTCAGCAGGGATACAGTCCTAAGTAGCCGGGTTAAAGTATTAATAGTAGCTTACATATGAGGGGATCAAAGAGTTTGGAACCCCGCCATCCAATACCGGTGGGTATTGAAGGAGGTCCTACTAAATTTGACCCAGGTCCTTGCAGGGTCTATACACTGAACAAGGCAAGACTCTTACCAAACCGTTCCCTTAACCCCCGACCAGGTAGCCAACATATCTCCATATAGACCGTGGAGATATGAATGGTGAAAATCTTTTATTTTATATAGACAGTAAAATAATGCCAAGACACCACGGACAAACGATAAGGAAGAATCACCTTCAACATAAGAAACTAGTTATTAAAGTCATTAATACATAACAAAATAAAAAGTGCGAAAAGATTAAAAATAAAAAGTATTACACTAGACACTTGTCTTCACCAAGTGATGTATGAGACTTAGGCAAACATGGCCTTTGATTGTCAAGAACTCTTACGATCAATCTTGGATCCCGAGACGACCACACACTCTACGATGGATGATGGTGGTGGATGATGGTGTTGTGATGGTGGTGGGTGGTGGGTGAAGTGTGAGAGAGGTGGGGGTGCCAAGGGATGGTTTGCAAATGAGCCAAGCACCCCTATTTATAGCCTGAACAGAGGGTCGGGCACGGCCCCGTGTCCATTGGGCACGGCCCCGTGTCCACCTTCCTTCTCTTTCTTCATTAATTGCAGTTTCTCTGCATTAGTTGACCATGCCCCCGTGTCCGCTGGGCACGCCCCCATGTGCAGAAGCGTATCTGTACTATCAAGATTTCCCCAGATTCTGTGAATCTTAGAGTTGACCACGGCCCCGTGTCCGCTGGGCACGCCCCCGTGGTAGGTGATAGAAGCTTCTACAGATTTGTCTTTTCTGCATTCACTTGGGCACGCCCACGTGCTCATTGAGCACGGGGCGTGTTCAGCCTTCTGTTCTCTTGTTTTGCTTGGGAAGATGCTGTCGAGGAGGTCGGGCATGCCACGTTTGTTCCTTTTCTTGTATTTATGTTAGATTTAGTTGCCTTTTTGCTTCTTTTGTTCATTTGAGCTTATTTAATCCTGAAAATACAAAAGGAAGACAAAAACACACTTTTTCCAACATTAGTACTAAAAAGGGTTACTTTTATGCCACAATTAATGTAATTTATATGTTGCATTTTGTGCACATCAGTGAGAGTTTTGTAAAACCAAGTAAAGGTCGGAACAAATCGTCAAGGTTAGGGTTTCACCCCTAGCTTAACGACTTCGTTCCTGTTTTGATGAAATAAAAGAGAATTATGCGTCAAAGTATGGATTTCACTCCTGGTTTAACGCAATTTCTCGTGTTTATAGATAAAAATGCGAGGCGAATAAGCAATTTAGTCGAGAGTTTGCGGTTTCACGCCTAATCTTGACTTAATCGCTCATTCATAATTGAAAATTCGAGTGCAGTGATAGTGCAGCATAGGCGAGAATAGCGAGAAATAGCAAGTATGCTTGCACATAATCCTTACTGGACATGCACGAGTCGGTCTGTTGGTTCCTAACTATAAACTAGGTCTCTAAGACATCGACCCGGACTAGGTCGAGTCTTGCCTAATTCCCTATAGTTATGGCTCTGATACCAATCTGTCACACCCCAACCGATGGCAGAGACATGGGGGCATGGCACTGAGCGAAACAGATTGTCCAGAAGTTTCCATAACAACTATCATTACCAATTAATTAAACAACATGTCCCAAACCATGTCTTAAAAGATAACATAATTATTACATACAAGATCTAGTCAAATTGTTCTGTTCCGACAACTCAGATTTTTATTACAAACAAGCATTCATTAAGTCACGTATACATGCGATAATGGTTAGCGTTTAAAGTATTGCATAGTGTGTTTGATGTGATTTTGTATAAGTAACGTATGTAACACCCAAAAGTGCGTAAAGAAAAAAGGGATCGAGTATACTCACAGCGTTTGATGGATTGAAGGGAGCGCTAGAGAGTAGGGTTAGCCTGAACAGATTGATAGTATAACGATAAGCGACGCGTAAACCGGAACAAGTGATAGTGGGGTCGATCAACAGCTCGATCGGATGGTAGTCTGATCGGACAGCCGATCGTTCGGGTGACAGTCCGCTCAGATGGTCATCTGATCAGATGGCCTTTCGAGTGGATTGTTTCCTCCTTTGAGAAGGACGTGTTTGTGTATGATGGCTTGACTTTTGAAGTTTTCATTGTAGTATTTTGAAAACATTGAAGTAACTCTACCTTTCAGGTCGTTCGATCGGACGATCGTTCGATCGGACGACAACCCGATTGGTTGGACACTTTAGTGAGAACAAGTTCACAGCAGGTCGTCACTCGATCGGATGGTGGTTCGATCGGGTGGCATCCCTTGTGCATTGAACATGTTGGAAATCGTTTAAGTGCTGAAGTCAGAACATTACATGGTCGAGTGGTAGCCCGATCGAATGGTAACCCGATCGGTCAACCCTTCGTTCGATGTTCATCCTTCAAGGTTCTGAAAACAAGAGTTAAGTGTGGGGCCAAGGTGTGGATTGAACGGGTGGCAACCCGTTCGGACGACAGTCCAATCGGACGGTAGTCCGATCGAACGACATTCCATCCTGGTTGTTTCGTTCGTCTTATACTTGGTTGTTTTGATAGTTTGTCGTTTTATCAAGACGTTTTGATAACGTGTTAAGCAACAGAAACCTTGTCAATACTTGGTACCCCTGAGCGGACAGGAATCACCCAAATTCGGGCAGTTAACGGTTCGAGACGTTGTTCCATGTTTAACCTGAAATCGGTAGTCTCGTGGACAGACTCCGGATCTTGAACCAACACAACCACAAAGATGAGTAGTGAGTCGGCACAAGCTCCGATTCTATCGGTTTTGAATGCATTGCGTGTAAAAGAGTTGAAAGAAAGTTGGAAAACCATCTTTCAATCCTTTTTGTAGTGAATATGTTTAGATCTAGGAAAGATCTTTGTTTGTTTATGTGAAAATCAGTTAGATCTAAGTTGTTCTTGGTTGATTGAGGCCAAAACATGAAGTTTTTCAAGAACACATGATGACGTCATCCTAGAACACCTTGAATCTTAATGATTTCTCGGTTAAAAGTTATGATTTAAAAGATAGAAAGGTGTAGGAGTGCGTGTAGGTTAAGGAAGTACAAGATTTAGGACGAGATCTTACTGGAATCGCGAGAAATCGGAGAAAAAGCAAGGTTCGAGCGCTGGTCGGACGTCAGTTGCTAAAAGTGGAAAGTAAGATGGTGACAAGGGGTATTTATAAGGTTACCCAAAATGGAAGGAGCTGGTCGATCGGCCGGTCTCCTGGTCGATCGGCCAATCTGATTCGTGTGTTTGGTGCGACGAATCTTGTCGTTTCGATTGCGATTACGAGCGTTGCGATGTAATAAAGTTTCCTAGTCAAATTACTTTTAATCCCAACTACTATATCAACATACAAGCATCCTTATTTCGTATTCGTTTAGCGTTTGCGATTCAGTTGCGTTTGAGTTCGATTGCGATTCGATTGATTACCACACATAACATAAATAAGCATGCACAAGTAACACATAAGGCACACACACTCGTATAACAATAACCAAAAATGCATAATTCGAGTTGCGAGTGCGATTGGGATAGTGATAAGTCGATAAAACATGCGATAAATAGCGATTACCATGTGATTATTAATAGATACTCCACATAATACAACTAAAGCGATAATAAAATAGACTAACTACGAGTCAAAGAAGTCAAAACAGGAATCGAGCAAGGAGAGACAAATTGCAATTAGCGATCTTTTCCTCCTTTGACTTCAATCTTGACTTCGACTTCTGAAACACGGGGTGTTACAGCCTCCCCTAGTTGAGGGAATTTCGTCCCGAAATTAGGCCGAAGCCGTAACAAACAACTGCGGGTACTTCGCCTTCATGTCGCTTTCGAGTTCCCAAGTGAACTCCGCGCCTCGTTTGCCTTCCTATCGGACTTTCACAATAGGAATGTGCGAGCATCTGAGCTGCTTCGTTTGGCGATCCATGATTTCGACAGGCTTCTCCACGAAGTGTAGTGTTTCGCTTATTTGGAGGTCATCGAGAGGCACAATTAAATCATGCTCAGCCAGGCACTTTCGGAGGTTTGACACATGGAAAGTCGGGTGGACATTACTAAGTTCCTTCGGTAGTTCGAGTCTGTAGGCGACTTTTCCGATTCTTTCCAGAATCCTAAAAGGTCCAACATATCGAGGCGCTAATTTCCCTTTCTTGTCGAATCTGACTACACCCTTCCAAGGTGATACCTTTAGGAGTACGTAGTCACCAACGTCAAATTCAAGGGGCTTGCGTCGTCTATCGGCGTAACTTTTCTGTCGACTTCGAGCTTTCAACAAGTTGTCTCGAAATTGGAAGACTTTGTCAGTCGTTTCTTGCAATAGCTCAGGACCGGTAAATTGCGAGTGACCGATCTCATGCCACACAATAGGCGATCGACATTTTCTTCTGTATAAAGCCTCGAATGGTGCCATTTGTATGCTGGTATGATAACTGTTATTGTACGAGAATTTGACTAATTGCAGGTAAGCATCCCAATTACCACCGAAATCTATGACACACGAACGGAGCATGTCTTCAAGAGTACGGATCGTTCTTTCAGTCTGACCGTCGGTTTGAGGGTGGAATGTGGTACTTAGATTAAGCATTGTACCGAGAGCAGCTTGAAACGTTTCCCACAGTCGCGAGGTAAACCGAGCATCACGGTCAGAGATGATGTCGCGAGGCGTCCCATGTCGACAAATGATCTCGTTTGTGTAGATTCGGGCTAATCTTTCTATTGGCAAAAAGTGGGCTGATTTGGTTAAACGGTCAACAACAACCCAGATGTTGTCGTGACCTGATGGCGTACGCAGGAGCTTGGTTATGAAGTCCAAAGCTATACTCTCCCACTTCCACATAGGGATCGGTGGTTGTTCGAGTAAGCCAGAGGGTCTTTTATATTCAGCCTTGACTTTCGAGCAAGTCAGGCACTTTCCAACGTAGAGGGCGATATCCCTTTTCATGCCAGGCCACCAGTACTTGTAGCGAAGGTCCTGGTATATTTTGTAGGCACCGGGATGAATAGAATACCGAGATTTGTGGGCTTCGTCCATTAGAGTCTGTCACAAATTGGTCCGTTTAGGGATCCAAATTCGGTCCAGGTAGTGGAATATTCCATTTGACTTATTCACAAGCTGGGCTCCATCGTGGTAGATTCTTTCCTTCTTCAAAGTGTGTTCATTAAAACAAGCATGCTGGGCTTCGCGGATGAGGGTCTCGAGATCGTATTGGGCTTGGACATTACGAATGCTGAGCAGATAGCTCTGTCTGCTGAGTGCGTCGGCAACGACATTTGCCTTGCCCGGGTGATAACGAATCTCACAGTCGTAATCATTGAGAAGTTCTACCCATCGGCTTTGACGCATATTAAGTTCGTTGAGAAGTTCTACCTATCGGCTTTGACGCATATTAAGTTCTTTCCGATCAAATATATGTTGTAGGCTCCTATGATCGGTGAAGATCGTATACTTGGTACCATACAGGTAGTGTCGCCAAATCTTTAACGCAAAAACAACTGTGCCTAGCTCGAGATCATGGGTTGTATAGTTCTTCTCGTGGATTTTGAGCTGACGAGATGCGTAAGCTATAACCTTGTCCCACTACATAAGTACACAACCAAGACCATGGTTGGAAGCATCACAATAGACAATGAAGTCGTCGTTTTCGTTAGGTAGAGTGAGAACAAGAGCATTACAAAGCATGTGCTTGAGGGTTTTGAAAGCAGACTCTTGTTCAGTTCCCCAAACAAAAGGCTTGTCTTTATGCGTAAGGGCGGTAAGCGGCACAACGATATTTGAGAATCCTTCGATAAATCGGCGATAATAGCCCGCTAGTCCGAGAAAAGAACGGACTTCAGACGGGTTCTTAGGTGTAATCCAACTCTTAACGGCTTCAATCTTCGCAGGATCGATGTGAATACCTTGGCTATTTACAATGTGACCCAGAAACTGAACCTCCTCCAGCCAAAATTCACACTTGGAGAACTTGGCATACAGTTGATTCCCCTGGAGTAGCTCGAGAACCTAGCGTAGATGTTGCGCGTGTTCAGCCTTCGACTTGGAATAGATCAAGACATCGTCGATGAACATGATGACGAAACGGTCGAGGTATGGTTTACACACGCAATTCATCAGATCCATGAAAACCGCGGGTGCGTTGGTTAAACCAAAAGGCATAACCACGAATTCATAATGGCCATAACGAGTGCGAAACACGGTTTTGGGTATATCCTCCTCTTATATGCGTAGTTAGTGATAGCCTGAGCGTAGATTGATCTTCGAGAAACACGTAGCACCTTGTAGCTGATCAAACAAATCATCAATGTGAGGCAAGGGATAGCGATTCTTGATAGTCAACTTATTCAGTTCCCGATAGTCGATGCACATCCGGAACGACCCATCCTTCTTTTTGACGAAAAGGACTGGTGCGCCCCAAGGAGAGGTGCTCGGGCGAATGAAGCCTTTCTCAAGTAATTCCTGAAGCTGAATCGAGAGTTCAGGCATTTCAGACGGTGCGAGTCGGTAAGGAGCTTTGGCAACAGGGTTGGCTCCAGGAATGAGGTCGATACGAAAGTCGATATCACGACTGGGCGGTAGTCTGGGAAGATCCTCAGGAAAAACGTTAGGAAATTCTCGAACCACAGGAACGTCGTTTACTCCAGGCCTACCTTTCTTTTCCTTCTCTGCTACGACAATGTTAGCCAAGAAAGCTCTGTATTCCTTGCGGAGATACTTGCTATCTTGGACACACGACATGAGCTTGAGACCTTTCGAAGCAGTTTTGCCATAGACACACAATAGATCACCATTTGTGAGCGAGAATCGAATCATCTTATCGAAGCACACAACTTCAGCATGGTTTTCGCGAAGAAAGTCCATGCCTACTATGACGTCAAAACTTCCGAGTTGCATCGGAATAAGGTCGATTGGGAAAATGTGATTGTTGAGTTCAAGAGTACAATCACGAAGAACAGAATTAACGACGACAGTTCTTCCGGTAGCGACTTCAACATCGAACGTCGAGGAGAGTTGGGAGCGCTTACGACTAAGGAGTTTCTCGAATTCGAACGAAACAAAGCAGTTATCGGCTCCAGTATCAAACAAACATGAAGCATAAATACCATTCACAAGGAACGTACCATTGACCACGTTGTTGTCAGACTGGGCCTGTCGCACATTGATGTTGAAAGTTCTGGCGCGTGCGGCTTGTTGCTGCTGCTGAGGCTGTTGCTGCTGGTGTTGCTGAGGCTCTTGCTTCACAACCCTGTTTGAGCACATGTTCGCAAAGTGGTTGGGATCATCACATGCGAAGCAGACTCGGGCGTTGACCGCGGGTGCCTGAGCCGCTTGTTGGCCTTGTGGGGCTGGGAGCAGAGCTTGATGAGCAGTGGCTTGAGCTGGTGCTTGATGGGGACCAGTACGGCAGTTAGCAGTGAAGTGGCCGTACATATTGCAGTGAGCGCAGAAATGGCATACGAGACCCACCGGGTGATGATAAGAACATGTTGGGCAGGCAGGGTGAGGGCCTGTGTATGCACGCTTTGCAGGCGATGCAAAGGTAACTGGTGCTGGGCGGTGATGAGACTGTTACTGAGCCGGTACGGCTTGAAGTGGAGCAGAAGTGGTGGTGGCAGCATAGTTCTTGTTGCTGGAGCTGTTGTTGTTGTTCTTCTTCTTGCGGCGTGAGGACTTTGACGGTTGAGCGGCGGCGGTTTCAGCGGTTGGTGCGGCGGTGACTTGATGCAGGTTCTTCGAAGTTTTATCCCAAAAACCAGCTTTTACCCGCTTGTCGTTGATTTCGGCGGCAAGCAAGTAAGTTTCTTCAATTGTTGATGTTTTTGCGGCATGCACAAAATCCGCAACACAGTCGGGTAGAGCTCGAATGTACTTCTTGATTGCCATGTCGGGCGTTTTCACTTGATCGGGACAGATGATGTTGAGCTGCTTAAAGCGAGCAGTCAGGGCAGCGTTGTCACCTTCTTTCTGCTGAATGTGCCAAAACTCGTCCTCCAGCTTCTGGCGCTCATGGGGAGGGCAGAACTCTTCGAGTATAACGTTCTTCAACTCGTCCCATGACAGACTATAGGCTGCATCATTTCCGCGCTTGTTCCTTTCAGCCGTCCACCAGTCTAGAGCGCGGGACTAGAAGACATCGGTTGCGTTCAGCGTGCGGAGATTATCAGGACATCCGCTCTGTCGCAGGGTGACTTTGATTGAGTCAAACTATTGAAACAAAGATGTAGGGCCTTCTTCGCCGGTGAACTCTTTCGGTCCACATGCCTTGAACTGTTTGAAGCTGAAAGCAGCTTTGGGAGTTTCAGTTCTGGATTCCTCAGATGATTTGCTCATGTTTTCGTACAGTTCGCTGACGACTTGGGGTACAACCTTTGCCATTTGCTTAGTGATCATGGCAGCAAGGCATTTGTTTGCTTGCTTTCGGTGGGCGTCTCGGATAGCGCGAGATCCAGATGACGACATTGTCTGCAACAGACACCGTCACAGGACTCAACATGACATATTCGAATCTCACCTCACACGTCTAACATCACTAAAGCTCAGGAATCACGTAAGCACATAATTACAGATTCACATAGACACAGAAGCACATAAGCACGTAAGCACATAAGCACGAAGGGCACAGAAGCACATATGCATGTAATCACAGGATGCATATAAAGGCACGTAGAGCATTCTGACTTCATCCATCATCTAAGGTCTTCGCATGTTCGAGGATAGCGATCGCGATTAACATGTCGAATTGTATAGTACAAGCGTATAGTTTGGTAAATAGCGTGGTGTAAAGTCGTCCCATGAATGGTAACGATTTGTTAGCGTATTGAGATAGAAATGCAGTGCGAGTCATGTGTGTCGATCAAAGTGAAAGCGAAAACCGAATAAATTTCCAGAATTTAAACACATAAGCAGGTAAATACAAATACAAGCACACAAAATTGACGAATCATCAGAGTCAGCAGTTGCGGGCTCAGAATCGAAACACATAAAAAATCAAGATTTAGATTGTCTGCGGCTATTAGACATTGACTATCCAAAGTGATTCAACTATTCTCAAGGACTTGTTGTACACCCTTTGGCCTTTAGGATTGTGCTCTCGCCTCGAATCTTGGGCTTGGCACGCATCCTTTTAGTCACATTGTGACTTCATGTCGTTGGAGTTCATCGAGACCTTGGTGAGAGTTTTGTAAAACCAAGTAAAGGTCGGAATAAATCGTCAAGGTTAGGGTTTCACCCCTAGCTTAACGACTTCGTTCCTGTTTTGATGAAATAAAAGAGAATTATGCGTCAAAGTATGGATTTCACTCCTGGTTCAACGCAATTTCTCGTGTTTATAGATAAAAATGCGAGGCGAATAAGCAATTTAGTTGAGAGTTTGCGGTTTTCACGCCTAATCTTGACTTAATCGCTCATTGATAATTGAAAATTCGAGTGCAGTGATAGTGCAGCATAGGCGAGAATAGCGAGAAATAGCAAGTATGCTTGCACATAATCATTACTGGACATGCACGAGTCGGTCTGTTGGTTCCTAACTATAAACTAGGTCTCTAAGACATCGACCCGGACTAGATCGGTCAACCCTTCGTTCGATGTTCATCCTTCAAGGTTCGGAAAACAAGAGTTAAGTGTGGGGCCAAGGTGTGGATCGAACGGGTGACAACCCGTTCGGACGACAGTCCGATCGAACGGCATTCCAACCTGGTTGTTCCGTTCGTCTTACACTTGGTTGTTTTGATAGTTTGTCATTTTATCGAGACGTTTTGATAACGTGTTAAGCAACATAAACCTTGTCAATACTTGGTACCCCTGATCGGACAGGAATCACCCAAATCCGGGCAGTTAACGGTTCGAGACGTTGTTCCATGTTTAACCCGAAATCGGTAGTCTCGTGGATAGACTCCGGATCTTGTACCAACACAACCACAAAGATGAGTAGTGAGTCGGCACAAGCTCCGATTCTATCGGTTTTGAATGCATTGAGTGTAAAAGAGTTGAAAGAAAGTTGGAAAACCATCTTTCAATCCTTTTTGTAGTGAATATGTTTAGATCTAGGAAAGATCTTTCTTTGTTTATGTGAAAATCGGTTAGATCTAAGTTGTTCTTGGTGGATTGAGGCCAAAACATGAAGTTCTTCAAGAACACATGATGACGTCATCCTAGAACACCTTGAATCTTGACGATTTCTAGGTTAAAAGTTATGATTTAAAAGATAGAAAGGTATAGGAGTGCGTGTAGGTTAAGGAAGTACAAGATTTAGGACGAGATCTTACCGGAATTGCGAGAAATCAGAGAAAAAGCAAGGTTAGAGCGCTGGTCGGACGTCAGTTGCTAAAAGTGGAAAGTATGATGGTGACAAGGGGTATTTATAGGGTTACCAAAAATGGAAGGAGCTGGTCGATCGGTTAGGCAGTCCGATCGGACAGCGGGTCGATCGATCGAGCGGCTATTCGATCAGCCGGTCTCCTGGTCGATCGGCCAATCTGATTCGTGTGTTCGGTGCGACGAATCTTGTCGTTTCGATTCCAATTGCGAGCGTTGCGATGTAATAAATTTTCCTAGTCAAATTACTTTTAATCCCAACTACTATATCAACATACAAGCATCCTTATTTCGTATTCGTTTAGCATTTGCGATTCGATTGCGATTCGATTCGATTGATTACCACACATAACATAAATAAGCATGCACAAGTAACACATAAGGCAGACACACACGTATAACTGTAGGTCCCGAAATCTGAGGATCGATAACGAACCGAATCACTTGTTTATAGCAAACACGGTTACGTGTGCGGAATCCACGTAACTATGCCAAATCAAACATATAAAGAAATAACGACAAAGGATTAATCAATGAAACACACTCGATTGATTAAACGGGATGAGAACCGATTACAAACTGATACAAACACTGTTTAGACAGAATTTCGACAGAGTTTCTTTACTGGTATTATCTCATCTACCTTCAAAGTGAAAGCAGACTTGGTTTATATAGTCCCTGGGCCCAAGTCTCGGCGAAACACAAAGTGGAACGGCAAAACAGGATATGGGCCAGACATTGGGCTTGAAGCAGCCCATTACACGACGAATCAAGTGTGATTCGTCATGACTGTCGGCGAAACAGACTTAATGAATGTTGTTCTGTTTCGTCATGATATGTTCGACGAAACAGACCTGTTTCGTCGAGGACTGCATCAGCTGTTCTGTTTACTGTAAACAGACAGCAAACAGATAGAACATATAAACACATAATGACCATTATACCCTTGTCATGCAACATGCATTGTTCATTAAACATTACATATCAAAAGGAGACAAACAAGTCGTACACAAGCAGATAGGAGGATATCCGACTTGGTAGACATCAAATACATACTCGATAAACGTTAAAGACCGTACAAAATACATCATTAAATACAAGACTAGTTACAGACACTAAAAATGCATCAACAAACTCCACTTTGTCTGTTACTCGTCTTCGGTCTTCTAATCTTCTATCTCAGTGTTGTTCGGACCACGAACTGCCCGAATGTATGCCCCGGTAGTAGCAAAAACACGCTACGCGCTGAAACTTTAAAGCTTGACGTGCGTCCTGATCTTCATAGAAAATATCATGACGATATAATCTGCTGATGTCAGCCTCGGACATGTTGACGATCCACATCGGATCCAACATCCGGTAATTTGCACGATTATATCTAAATACAATCACGGCTTCATGCGTGACCGAGTCGTAGCACCATAATGCCATATCTTCAAGAAAATCCTGCTGCATAGGCATCAATGGGATTTTATCTACGACCCTCGGAGGCTGGTACACAAGCTTGTATCTGCAAGTGTTGGTTTCAGGATCAAGAGTAAACTTGGTCGGTTTATAGATGGGGAATTGTGGCTTGTATGATTCATCCTTCCAGCCCGACTTCTTGTTTACTTTAATCAATCGCTCAAATAAAGTAGCGCCATCGTAGTTTGAACGATTAATAAGCTCAAGCCTCGTCAACGCAGCAACATCATAAAATGGCAAAGAAAGAATGCTCAGCAGTGAGTTGAAATACAAGATTCCGTATTCACGTTTGATGGCAACACAGTGAATATCCTTAACAAACATCCAGCATAGAATTCTTCCACTTGGCTTTGCCTTTTCAAATTGCAAGTAGTCGACTTGAGCTTTTTCAGGCACAGGCTTGGAGACTTTAGATAGAAACTGTTTTCGCCATTCAGAGAATGCATCTGCGGCTTTTTCAGACGAATTACGATTCCTTAAGTGCTCGTCTATCTCATCAATATTCTCCTTCATCCAATCTTCATCAAACGAAGCGAATTCAGTACCATATTTTCGAACATACGTTGATTTTGTTGCTTCGCCTTCAAACACGATCTCATCAATATCTTCAACATTTGTTGTATCAGTCTCAGTCGACATTTTATCTATCTCAGCATCATCAATTTCTCTCATAGCATTAAGAGCAAGCAATTGCTCATGAGTAAGATCTTCTATTAGTTCTCCTTCTTCAAGTAACTCTCCCGTGACTGGATGAATAGCTTGTAAAGCAATATCAGCACTGCTTACGACAGAAGTAGTACCTGCGATCTGTTGAACTTTTCCAGTAGAAGTTCCCTGAGATGATTCGACCACTGGTGGTTGAACTTCAATAATTTCTGAAGATGTAGCGGCTGGCTGCTTCTGTGATGTACCAGAAGTGTCAGGATTCCCTTGGTCTTCCGTATCATCATCCTTTTTCTTCGGTACTTCTTGTTGTTTACAATGATAATCCCACAGAGCAGCAAGTCGTGTTTGAAGTATAGAGCTATTCTTCTCTCTCTCTTCATCAGCAGCCTTTAAACGAGCATTCTCGGCTTTAAGCAAAACAATCTCAGCTTGTTGTCTCTCAATCACCGTTTGCTGTTGACCAACGGTGGACTTCAAGTTGTTAATTTCCACCAATTGTTTAAGCTGATCATTCTTAGTGAGATTAATGAAATGAGACTGCCTCTGAATCCTATCAGCAGCTGCTTCCAGTTGAGTGAATAGGTATCTGTTCTTTTCGTCTTGAGAATATCCAGAAAATACCCTATGACTTTCAGAACTGATCTCCGAAGTGGTTGCTCTGATTGCAGAAGCCATAGTTCTTTGAGGAACTGCCTGAGGGGTAACAGATGGAGTTTCAGCAGCTGATGTAACTACTGGAGTTTCTGTAGCTGATGTAACTACAGGAGCTTCTTGTACAGGCTCCTGAGGTACAGATGAAGACTCTTGAGGCACAGGTTTCCTAGTATAAGTACTCAAATATCTTCTTGATTTCTTCTTTTGAGTTTCAGCAGCTTTCTCAGCTCTCCTTTTTGTTCTTCTTTCTCCTTCAGGATCCTCTGGAACATATGCTGGATCATCTTCAGTTCTAATCTTTCTATATCTTTTCACTCCACGTACATCGATATACATTTCGTATCCAGGCTCGACTATATGATCACTAGAGCTAGAATCAGATTCATCATCGCCATTTGCTGAAGAACTACTAGCTGATGTATCACCAGCTGCACCTTTGCTCGATGCACCAACGGCACCAGTATCACCACCATCATCGCCTTCATCACTACTGTCATCACTATCACTCCCGGACTCATCTGAATCAACTGGATCAGGACCAAATTTCTCTATCCTTTTTCTTTCCAACTCAGGCTCTTCGTTGTCAGATTGGCTGACGCCATTTATCATTGGCTGGAGCAACATAATCAGGATTCTCAAGTGCGCCAAAAAGCTTCCTTGGAGGAACGCTTTCTTTATATCTTTTGGCGGCAAGATTCTTGATTAACCTTAGAGAGTTGAAATTCATCGCCTCTATCTTCAGAAGATCATTGTCAGCTTTAGGAAGGTCAGGATGTTGAACATTCATAATCATTTGAAGAAAACGCGGATACATCCAAAACTTGTTCCCGGTTGTTCTACTTCCTGTCCTTGTCATATTTTCTTTCATGTTGCTGAAAATATACTTTGAGATGCTAAACGGTTTGTTTAACACCAAAGCAACCATGAAACCAACGAGATCATCTCCAGCCATATCATATCCAGACCGTCTATTGCTGAGACACTGAATAAGAATATGCAATAAAAACTTGTAGCGTAATGGAAGATCACCTTTGTTGATTTGTTTGACGAAAATGTCTCCAGTACACTTCATCCGTAGCAAACAGCCTCGTGAACACATGATTGGGATTGAATATGGAGCATCCGGTTGATCTTGTAATTGTAAAACTTCGTTCAATATATCCGGAGAGAAAACAACATCCAAAGTATTCACTCGACCCCTTATAACATCTTTTCCATCCACTTGTACGACGCTTGCAGAATCCCAGAAAGCCTTGATAAGTGATTTGTAAACGGGCGTCGAGAATGTAACAGCATAATTAATACGTGACTCCCTGATCCACTTTGTGATATCTTTCAATTCCGTGAGCTTGTCATCAGGATCCAGATATGCAACTTGATTATGACGCTTCTCTGACATAATCTCCTCTTCAGTTTTGTTTTCCTTCTTTATCGCCTTCTTGCGTTTTCCTTCTTTCGGTGCCTTTGGTGCCATCTGTACATGAAAATGTCCATAATAAGCAACAATTACATTACTTATGCATTTAGACATGTATGGATACAAATTCATGTATCCACTTAACAGATAACCTATCAAACCATGTCTACTGTGAACAAACAGCAAAAACAGAAAACTGCTAAGGCATGGACGACGAAACAGAAACACTTCGACGAAACAGAAGATGTGCGACGAAACAGATCTGATTCGTCGTTAGTTTGATTCGCCATGTCTGTTTCGCCGTTTCTGATTCGTCGTCTGTTTCGCCGTTTCTGATTCGTCGTCTGTTTCGCCGTTTCTGATTCGCCGTATGTTTGATTCGCCGGAATTAGGGTTTAATCGATTCGTCGATTTGGGGGTTTTTCTGTTTCGCCGTTTTGTGGTTTAAACAAAGATCAAATTTAATACAAACACATTCAACATCAATGTTTATAACCCAAAACAACTGATAAAACCCATAAGTGATTTCCGATCAAAAACCCTTTTTGAAACATTCAAAAACATCATCAATCAACAACCCTTGTTTTGTTCTATGAAACCCAAACCCAAAAACAAACATCAATCACTGTAAAAAATAACCTAAATCTATCAGTTATTGTAGAAAATCACAACAAACATAAGTTCAGATCAATAAAACAGCAAGTAAGATCGGTTTCCGAGGGTTTCGAACAAAAACACTCGGTTCAAAATGTTCAGAATCTGAACATGAACATGTTTGTACCTTTGAGTGTTGAACGATTTTTGATTAAAAACAAGGTTAAATGGTTCGAGAAAGAAAAATGGCGAAACGGTTGTTTGGAGAAGATGAACAGATGATATTTTGAAAAAGTGAACACAGGGACCCCATTTATACACCGCCTCATCTCGACGAAACAGAGATCTCGACGAAACAGGATTGGGGTCGACGAAACAGAACGAAGTTGGGCTTACACTTGGGCCTGAAATTAGCCCATGACGAAACTGATTTGGGCTCATGCGATTCGTCGTAACTTCGACGAAACTGATTTGTTTCGTCGTCACAGTTTTGATTCGCCGTACACATTCTGTTTCGTCGACATTAATTTTTCAAAAACACAGAGGCATGAAAGATTTTTGCAGACTAAACAAATTATGATTTAAAATGAACACTTTTCCATTCTGTTTGAGTTTTCAAATGTAAGAACGTTTTATGAAGAAGGTTTCAGGCTTCCGGTAGAAAACACCAAGCAACAACTTCGGCTTAATCAAAAACGAACTTTACAAACAACACTAAAAACGAATTTAAAGCGTGGTAAACTAAACGAAAATGCAATAAACTGAGAAAAACAGTAAGCAACTGTACAAAATGCAATCTTTTTGCGAATCTCAAGGATAAGGAATCATACCAGCTTACGGTCTTAGTCAACATGATTTTGATTTCTGTTTAAAGCTCTGGATAAGTATACTACCTCGATTATCGGTATTGTGGTCCACATAAGCTCAAACTGATCAGACGTAATCATAATTAAGAGATACGATTAACGGTAAGGATTATACTTACAAGTCGATGTAAATCCACTCACGACACATTCCCGTATCAAGGTATGCACGAGAATTCATCTTACCAGTGAGTATACCGATTATCATCTGTTTGACCGTATAAAAATGTGAGAAACTCACTTATTTTGATTGAAAACAAGCCCTATGTGATAGAATCACTTATTGATGAGGAACTTGATTTTCAGATGCATGAGGGCACAGGAGCAAGTCCGTGAACAGGTCAGTACTTTCGTACAGCAGAGAGACGAACTTGACTCCCGCAAAGAATCTGTGATGTAAAATCACTTATTTTGTTTGGACATGTGATTGTTGATCACTTATTGAGGTCGAATGCAATATGTACACGTATGTATGGTATCATGGAAGATCTTAGACTTCGTCTCCGTTATTTTTACGGTTTGATACAACCATGATACCCAGATGATAAGCAGCATAAAGACCGAATATTTCAGATCTCGGCAATCTCTCAAACGAGATTTCGGTACTAAAACCATATGCCAATGAATGGTTCCCACCTGACTTGAAGTCTGTTAGGTTTGTATCATCCTGCACATTTTAGTCTGATTGTGAGCCTACCGATACATCGTTAGTAGAGATACTTATCATTTTTCTTTTTGTTTTTCATTTTGAGCACGTTGACCGACCACACCAGTGAACATCATCATTTTCCTTTATCCAAGAAACTCATTTTTGGTTTTTCTATTATTTTTGAATTTTTCAAACGAAACGACAGAAAGTAACGACATCTTTTTGGATTTTGAAATTTTGCAATGTTTTTGTATTTTCTTGAAATTACTCCCCCTAAAATGCTAAAAGGTTACGAAAAACGAAAATCTTTTTGAATTTTTAGAGTTTATAAAGAAAATATTTACAAAAACGATCAGCCAAAGAAGTTTACTCAGGTATCACCTTAATGCCATTGACCAAAAGTAGATAATCAAAACGTGATTTATCAAAAGCTTTTGTAAACAGGTCGGCACGTTGGTGATCAGTGGGGACATGAACGACATCTATTAATCTCTTGTCAAAACAATCACGTATGAAGCGATATTTAATGTCGATGTGTTTAGTCTTAGAATGCTGCACAGGATTTCTAGTGATCTGTAAGGCAGCATTATTATCAACAAAAATATGAGTAGACAGGAATTCTAAACCGTAGTCGCGCATTTGTTGTTGTATCCAAAGAACTTGGGAGCAACAACTCGAGGCAGCAATGTATTCTGCTTCACATGTTGATGTAGCAACACACGTTTGCTTCTTGCACTGCCACGTGACCAGGCGATTTCCTAAGAACTGACATCCTGCTGTTGTTGATTTGCCATCGATTTTGCAACCACCGAAATCAGAATCACTGTATGCAATTAATTCAAAGCTATCATCCCTAGGGTACCAAAGACCAAGGTCCGGGCATCCCTTCAAATAGCGAAAAATCCTTTTGACAGCTGACAGATGAGAGGCCTTCAGGTTTGCTTGATATCTTGCAAGCAGGCATGTTGGATACATGATGTCAGGCCTCGAAGCAGTGAGATACATGAGAGCTCCGATCATGGCGCGATAATAAGAAGAGTTGACACTTTCTCCTTTCAAATCCGGAGTAATCCCATGATTCTGCGGAAGTGGAGTACCAATGGGCGTTGCATCTGACATTTGGAATCGGCTCAAAATGTCACCAACATATTTAGTCTGATGGATGAATATCCCAGACTCTGTTTGTTGTACTTGTAGGCCCAAAAAGAAGTTCATCTCCCCCATAGCGCTCATTTCGAACTTTTCCTGCATAACACGTTCGAATTGCCTGCACAAAGATTCATTAGTAGAACCAAATATTATATCATCAACGTATACCTGCACCAGCAGAAGATCTCCATCTAGTTCTTTGATAAAGAGTGTGCAATCAATAAGACCTCGTCGAAATCCATTCTCCAGAAGATAGTTGGATAAGGTTGCGTACCAAGCCCTAGGTGCTTGATGTAAACCATAAAGAGCTTTGTTTAGCAACCAAACCCGATCTGGGTGAATAGGATCTTCAAAACCTAGAGGTTGTTCGACATGCACCTCTTCTTGAACTATACCATGAAGAAAAGCACTTTTAACGTCCATCTGGTAAAATTTGAATCCTTTGAAAGAAGCATAAGCTAAGAAGATCCGTATAGCTTCCAGACGTGCAACGGGTGCATAAACTTCATTGTAGTCAATGCCTTCTATCTGGCGAAAACCCTGAACAACCAATCTCGCCTTGTTGCGAATAACCACTCCACGGTCGTCTTTCTTGCATTTATAAACCCATCGAGTGCCAATTTTCTTGTAATTCTCTGGTTTTTCAACAAGCTTCCAAACACCAAGCTTTTGAAATTGTTGCAGTTCGTCCTGCATGGCTTCAACCCAAGAATTATCTTTTAAAGCTTCCTTCCAAGATTTCGGTTCTTCTTGTGAAACGTAACACGCAAAGGACCAATCGTTTTGAAGACCAGATTCTCTAATTGCTGAATATAAACCAGCATTCTGGTTATTTCTCAGCTAATTACGCGTCTGCACACCGCGTTGGACATCTCCTATAATGTTCTGCTGGGGATGGGTATTGTGAATCCTTAAATCAGGATTTTCAGGAATACTAGCATTAATACCCAAATTGTTAAGATTAAGATCAGCAACCAACTCCGCACCGGAAATATGAGTGGAATTGGATGCATTTCCTTCAGCAGTATCATCATTCTGCACTTGAGGAGTTTCTAAAGAAGTGCCATGAACAGGAACAACCTGGGCAGAAGTGCCTTCAGTCGTATCAAGATATTCATCATCTTCTGATGACTCATTGTAGTCAGTGGCATCTTCAAATACCTCATTTTGAACAGTATTGTTAACTGAATTAGAACCTTGAGGGCTAACAATAACAGGCGAGTCAGCAGCGTTATCACTATCAAATAACATTTGAACAGCTGCAGATTCTTCATCAAAGGTAGGCAGATTAAAGGAGTCGAATATCCCATCGTAATCAAACATCCAAGGATCACCCGGAGATCTAACAGGATTTGTGTACCTTTGAACCCTTACTTCATTCCAAAGCTCAATCTTTTTGGTGGTCAGATTCCATACACGAAAATTTGGAGTTGCATATCCAAGGAAGAACCCTTCGATAGCTTTTGCGCCAAACTTTCCATCTGGGTCAATCATGGTACATGGACCGCCAAAGGGTTCAAGGAAAGAAAGATCCGGTTTCCTTTTCTGTAGAAGTTCGAAACAGGTTTTGCCATGCCTCTTAACTGTAAGAACTCGGTTCAAAGTGTAGCAAGCAATCGACACAGCTTCTGCCCAGAATTGAACAGGAAGCTCCGACTCTACCAACATAGTTCTTGCAGTTTCAATAATCGTGCGATTCTTCCTCTCAGCGACACCGTTTTGTTGTGGAGTATAGCGAGAATTGTATTCATGAAGAATGCCTTTAGAAGTACAGAACTCATCCATCACACGGTTTTTGAACTCAGTTTCGTTGTCGCTTCGGATCCTCTTCACTTTCAAAGTGTATAAATTTTCCAACATTGTGAGAAGATCCTTGAGGATTCCAGGAGTATCACTCTTGTGTGCCATGAAAGCTACCCAAGAAAATCTAGAATAGTCATCAGTAACAACCAGACAATAAGCATCTCCGAATGTTGTCTTGTGCTTCATAGGTCCAAAGAGGTCCATATGAAGACGTTCAAGAGGCATGCTAACAGTGTTGATTTTCTTCAGAGGGTGAGATTTCTTTGTTTGTTTCCCTTTTTGGCACGAAACACAGATATCTTGTAGATGAAAGCTTCTCACAGGCACACCATTCACAAGGTTATTTTTCACCAAATGGTTCATTTTTCTCAAGTGAATGTGCCCAATTCTTCTGTGCCAAGAAATAGACTCCTTCTCTGTGGCTTTTGAGACAAAACATGTTACTTGCGCAGATGACGTAATAGCTTGGCTCATATCAAGAATATAAAGATCATTAACTCTTGGAGCTGATAAGAGAATCCATTCATCAGGAATCTTGAATCCAGGTTTAAGCACATAACAACCGGCATCATCAAAATGCACAGTGAACTTCTTATCGCAGATTTGCGACACACTGAGAAGATTATGATCAAGTTGACGAACATAATTAATCTTTTCGAAACATACCACACCATTGGAGATCATTCCTTCTCCGGTGATATATCCGCCTTTGTCTCCTGCGAACGCGACATAGCCTCCTCTAATATTTCTCACATCGTACAGAAGCCGTAAGTCACCCGTCATGTGCCTGGATGCCCCACTATCAACAATCCAATGACTACTGATAGTTCCTCCTGGAACACCCTGCACATATCATCCAATGATTAGTTAAGGATGGGGACCTAAGCCAAAGTGGTCTTGGGTCGTCCCTGAGAGTCACGAATAGTGATCTCAATCTGTTGATGATTTTCCAAGCTAACAACTCTCCCTGAACTTTCACCCTTCTTAGGTTTCCAAGTTTGTTTTTGTTTACCAGATTGAGTTTTATAAACAGATTTTGAAACTTCTGGTTTTAAAGGTGAACTTGGTTCCCTTGGAACAGATTTGACCTCAGATTTTAAAGCCTTTTCTATTTTCTTCACATTTTGATGTCGTTGTTTCGTTTCCTGTTCTTTAACAGTTCTTTTATCATGTTTTGACGAAACAGTACAACATTGAGGGTGAATCGTTTCAGGTGGTGCTTTCTCAACAAATTTCTCTTTAGGAGTGTTTGCACAATCTTTGATGATGTGCCCAAACTCCCCACATTTAAAACACGTTCTCCTCTCAACAAACTTAGGAGAACCGGATCGATGATCAGATGTCGAACCTGTAGAACCTGAGGTACTTGCCTTTTCATCACACCCGTTTGAATGTTGAGTGTAATTGTTTTGACTGTTACGCTTTAAAATCTTGACTTGTTGTACAAAATCGGTGTTTAATTTGTTTGCAAAAGTCTCAATTTTATCAGTACCCTCAGATGCCACAAATCTGACATCATTGTTTTTCTTTTGATAACGAGCTCCTGATGTTTCAACTTTTGACTTAGAAACATTTGACCTTTGAGCTCGTTGAAATGGTTGTTTACCCTTAGGAGTAAAAGGTTGTTGCTTTGTTGGGGATTTTTGATTTCCAAATTGCTTTTTGATTTCAGCCTTAGGAATTGGATCACATTGAGTTATAGTAACTCCTTGAATCGACTTTCCCAAAAACTTACTTGTGTTATTTTCAAAAACGTTATCAATCGATGATGGATTGACATTTTTAATTGGAAAATCATTATCTGAATAGATTTTAGAATCACCAACCAAAGTATACAACACATTGTTACTCTTAATGGTAGACACAGGTTTCTTGTCATCCATGACAGGATTAATCACTTGTTTGGCAACTTGTTGCACAACAGGAATAGGAGGATCACAAAGAATATGATTCCCAATTGGAATTTCTATTCCCTTTTTCTTGTCAAGTGATTCATCCTGGTCATTAGCATCTGTTTCATCATCAGATGAATCATAATCCTCAACAGTTGGAGGACTTTGACTCACTGTTGTTGAAGTTTCTGTTTCAACAGATGAGGTTCCCGAGGAATTGTTCGGTTTGAACCCTAATCCAGTAGTAAATTCCTCATAATTAAGAGGCACACTGGGTTCAAAACGAGGCATATCCTCTTCATCAAGTGGTGCAACATAATTGTGTCTCAAAGGGGGCGGACATTTCTTATACCCAACACCACTCTTGTTTTTCTTCAGTTGTTGAACGTCAATTATGTGATCGAGCACAAATCGGGAGTTAGAATAACTCTCCAATTTTTGCTTGATCGCATCGTGCTCGCATTTTGCAATGGCTAATTCCTTTTTGGTTTCCTCAACGATATTTATGTACTTGTTAATACTAACTTGTTTGTGATAAACAACTTTAGTAGTTTCGGAAACACTTTTCTTTAAATTTTCAATTAAAGATTTAAAGTCCTTTTCGTTTCTTGTTAAAGCCATATTTGCTTCTTTGCACTTTGACATATCAACAACCAAACTTTGATTGTGACTATGAATTTTGTCACATTCAAGTTTCACTCTATCAAATTCCTGTTTCATATAAGCACAATCAGTACATATTCTAGGAGTTTCAGATGTTACCTGACTCGAAGCGGCTGAAACATTTGCCATAAAGGCAGTTTGAAAAGAAAAAGATCCGTCTTTAGAGAAGAACTTCTCCATTTCCTTAGATGCTATCCCAGCTTTCTTGATAAGAACAGATTTCTGAGACTTCAACTCCTCTGCTTCATTCAACAAGTCATCAATAGAAGTCGCTTCTTCTTTCACATCTCCCGAAATAGAACTTTCTTCATCCGAACTCCCGGTATAACCCGAACTGTCGTCACTTTCAGAAAATTCTTCTTTATGAACGTGCTTGATGTGATTGATGATCTTTGCATAGCACGCTGTTCCTCCTCCTTCATTATCACCTCCCCCTAATTGTAAAGACCAATTACACCTTTCATCTGTTTGAACAGTCAATGCACGAGTGTTGTTAGATGGTCCAGACTGGTCCTGGTTGTTAGTATTATTCACAGCTACTATCCCTTTTCCACGATTTTCTTGAGTGCCTTGATTTGCATTTGAAGTACTTGTCTGATTTCTGAACGGGTTCTGATTGCCTTGCTTGGCTGGTCGGGTGCACTCACGTTTGAAGTGACCCTTTTCGCCACAATTAAAACATGTAACCGCTTCTTTATCAAACCCGTACTTCGTTTCCTTCTTACTATCCAAAGAACTTCTTCCTGTTCTACTCATGAAATCCCTTGCCCTTCTAACTGCACTTGCAAACGCCCACTTTATATCCATCAACTCCATTTCATCATGATCGTTTTGTTGATAATCTTCGTTGGTCATACTGATATTCCCAATTTGACCTGCAACCAAACCGCAGTATGCACTGACCATTGTATTAATGAGTTCCATGTGCTCCTTTGCTACTTCAATGCTAACTTTTGAGAGGTTCGAAGTATCAACTTTGACAGTGTTCGTGCTTTGGGGTGGAGGATTGTTGGTATAATGTGCTTGTTGTGGTGGTGGTTGGGCTTGAGATGAGGGTATTGACTGTGAAAGATAAGTACCTAAGTCAAACTCTGGTTGAGTAGTAACTTGAGGTGGAGGTTCAGATTTTAATTTGGATAGCTATTGTGAAAGATAAGCACCTAAATCAAACTCTGGTTGAGTAGGTTTGAATGGAAACGGAGATAAGTTTGTGTTGGAAACAAACGCCGTTTGAAGCTTAGGTTGCTGAACAGAACTAGAACTTGTAGAAGGAGCAAAACCAGGCAAATAAATTTCTGTGTTTTGAGGAGCTCCAATCCTTTTAGCTTTACGATTTTCCTCTTCGTTCTTGTGCTCCAACTTCTGAACGAATCCATAGATAGTGACAGTTTCCCCATCCAGAGCACCAGTATGCTTTAGAAGTTCAATGAATGGACTCCATACAGGAGGTAGAGCATCAGCTAAACGTGCAATCATTTCCACATGACTTACAACAACCTTATAAGAACTCATTTCACTTATCAAATGATAGAAACGAGAAGTCAAATCATTTAGAGTTTCATTTTCCAAAGATTGAAATGATTCAAATTCTTTCTTCAAAAGATCATGTCGAATTTTTCTAGAAGCTGCATTTCCTTCTCCTCTTGTTTCCAATGCATCCCATAAAGCTTTTGTGCTCTTACTATAAGAAAATTGATGATAGATGTCTTTATGAAGAGCTTGTGTTAGAAAAGCAAACGCCTTCTTCTCTAATTCATAGGCTTTCTTGTCTTCTTCAAGCATATGAGAAATACCAACGGCAGTTGATGCTGCTGCTTCCAGTTCCGGGCTACATTCAGTAGTGAAACACGTCCAAATTTCAACGTTTTGCCCTAGAATGTATGTATGAAAACGACCCTTCCATGATGGATAGTCGTTCATGTGATTTAGCTTTGGCGGGCGATTGTTGCTTCCCGTCTCACTCTCACTGAGCAATAGATTTTGAATGTTTTGATTTTGATTAGAAACCATTGCCCATTGACCTGCATTTATTGATTGTTGTTTTTGTGGCAATTGGTTCATTAAGTCGGCAAGCGAAGGCTGATTTTCACTTGGTCTTGAGTCCGAACTCCAATCCCACAGACCTTTGTTACTCATGTTTGATATATAAATGATAATACCTGGTCAAACAGTTGAAAACAAACAATTAGAACACTTCTGCAAGTCCACTGTGTAAAATTGACACACACCCGACGAAACACTTTTCACGAAACAAACTTGTTTCGTCGAAATGAATGTTGACGAAACAGACTTGTTTTGTTGAAGATATTATGACAAAACAGATTTCTGTTTCGTCCAAGATATTTTTGACGAAACGGATTTGATTCGTCACCTACTTGTTTCGTCAAGGATAAGTCTCAGACAACTAGATATTTTTCTGACACAAGTGATGTTTGTAACACCGTTTTTCAACGCAACATGCTTTTCTCAGAAAATAATGATCACAATTTTACACTAAAGTCAATTTAATGTATAATATGTTATAACACTTAGGTTTCAACAATTTATAGATCAAGATCACAACAATGATAAGAACACTATGAAGATTGTCAAGAACACACTCAAGAACATGAGTTTTCCAGTCAGTTGATAATTTTCCGAAACACGAAAATACACAAGATTTTCACTAAAAACCCAGTTTAAAGTATAAACAAACAATCTAACAAGGTTTTTTATAAAACTCTTTAGCATACAACAAGAAATCAACAGATTTTATGAATATTTTTCCAGAATTTATGATTTTTCAAGAACAAATTTTCAGAAAAACAAACACAAATACTTGATAAAAACCGAACAATGTTTGATTTTAAACAAGGATAAGAGCCAAACGCTCTGATACCACTTGTAGGTCCCGAAATCCCACAAACATATACAAACAATGTTTTAACAGACTCTCTCTAAGTCTCTCGGCGCTCATCAGTTTCACACAGAAACTGTGAGGGGTATTTATACTAGACAGACACATGACTACGACGAAACGCATAAAGGACACGACGAAACAACAAAGTCGACGAAACACACCTTGTTTCATCGACATACATATTCTACCAATTCTGTTTCGTCGAGTTTAATAGAAGCCCAAGAATTAGTCAAAGGCCCAAGATAAGTCTTCGACCCAATGTGCAAAGGAAACGGCGAAACAGGATATGGGCCAGACATTGGGCTTGAAGCAGCCCATTACACGACGAATCAAGTGTGATTCGTCATGACTGTCGGCGAAACAGACTTAATGAATGTTGTTCTGTTTCGTCATGATATGTTCGACGAAACAGACCTGTTTCGTCGAGGACTGCATCAGCTGTTCTGTTTACTGTAAACAGACAGCAAACAGATAGAACATATAAACACATAATGACCATTATACCCCTGTCATGCAACATGCATTGTTCATTAAACATTACATATCAAAAGGAGACAAACAAGTCGTACACAAGCAGATAGGAGGATATCCGACTTGGTAGACATCAAATACATACTCGATAAACGTTAAAGACCGTACAAAATACATCATTAAATACAAGACTAGTTACAGACACTAAAAATGCATCAACAATAACAATAACCAAAAATGCGTAATTCGAGTTGCGAATGCGATTGCGATAGTGATAAGTCGATAAAACATGCGATAAATAGCGATTACCATGCGATTATTAATAGATACTCCACATAATACAACTAAAGCGATAATAAAATAGACTAACTACGAGTCAAAGAAGTCTAAACAGGAATCGAGCAAGGAGAGACAGATCGCAATTAGCGATCTTTTCCTCCTTTGACTTCAATCTTGACTTTGACTTTGACTTCCGAAACACGGGGTGTTACACTCTATGTAGAAATCGAACCCAAAACCTATCAGTTCTAAAACCATATCCCACTCTTAAAATACCATTAGACTATAAAACCATTATGTAAAGGGTCATAAACATTCTGAAGTAGTTTTCAAAAAGTTGCAAATAATATATACAATTATTTTAGTGACTGGTCAAATACACATAATCACAACGTGCTTTATACGGATATTTCCATATTATATGTTTGTGTTTTTATTATTAAAATAATAATGAATTTTATGTACCAACAAAATGTACTACAAGATGTTTTTAACTTTTCTAACTAATTATTAATATTAATATTAATATCTATTAATATCACAGGGTAAATGAATAGTGGCACACAAGTGATGTCACCATTTAATTGGCCTACGTTTTGAGAAGCCACATGTATGGCTTTAGAAAAAATAGAATGTCAATTAAATAATCTATTTCTGTTAAACAAAAAGAGTAATATGTACACACGCATATGTATACATATACACTGAAAGGTTTAAATACGAAAGGCTCTTAACATATAACAATACGCGACCATCAATATAACATGCATTATTATTCAAATAACGTGTGTAATTAGGGTTGAACCCATACATAATTATGCAAATAACGTGCGTAATTAGGGTTTAACTCAACCCATGCGTAATTATGTAAATAGTGTGCATACTTATGTATTATAATGTGCGTAATTATGCAAAGTTAATTACTATTGTGCCATCGTGTTCAATTGAAGGTCCATATTAGATCAAATGTGCGGTTGAGATGTTCGCCTACGTGTCACACAACAAAGGTGGTATTGGACGTTAACTAATCTATATCTATCTATCTATATATATAGAGGCTCGGTTCAAATGATAACCACCGCTAAATGTGAGAACCCTGAGAACTTCTTCTTACCGCGTGAGTTGGGTCAAAAAAAAATTTCACAAACGTAGATTAAAATATTATAAACACATTTGTAAAAAAAGTACAAAAAAAAATTGTCGAGTCAGTAGTTTTGACTGATGCAAGTTTTTTTTACGCGTTAGTGTAAATTTTGTAGAAAGATAAATATTTTTATTACGCCTCATGTAAATGTGTGTATGTGGCATTAAAATGTTTTTTTGTGCTGAAACAAGTGATTTTTTTATGACTTTTGAGAAAAAAAATTCGAAAAACCCTTTGGATGACCTAGTTTCACGGTTCTCACAACTAAAGGTAGTTCTCATTTTAACCCATCCATATATATATATATGAGAAGGATCCGTTAGGAACTACCCTTTATTGCGAAAACCGTGAGAACCAATGTGAACACAACAAAAAATACCTAAAAGTAGCTAAAAACACACAAATTTTTTTTTATTTTTTATAAAAAAAATCGCTACTTTTAGTAGTCAAATTTTTTTTGCTACTAAAAGTAGCGATTTTAATGTAAAAAATATTAAAAAAAAATGTGTGTGTGTTTTTTTAGGTTTTTTTGGGGGTTTAGTTTTTAGCATTTTAGCTTGGGGGGGAGGGTGTTAGGTTTTTTTTTTGGAGGGGGGTGGGGTTTTTTTTTTTTTTTTTTGGGGGGGGGGGGGGGGTTAGGTTTTTTTAGCTATTTTTTATTGTGTTCACATTGGTTCTCGCGGTTCTCGCAATAAAGATGGTTCTCGCATGACCCTTTCCCTATATATATATATATATAAAAATAAATTTATACCAAAATTGTTATTCTTGAAACTGATATTATTGTATATTCGTACGATAGTTATAGTTTAACAATTAAAATATAAGTATAATAATAAAGTAATCAAGTTCAGAAAAAGAATATTGTATTAAAAATTAAATTTAATATGTAAAAAGTGTGATAACAATGTGTTTTTTAAGAATATATATAGTCGTGTTTTTTCTTGAAAAATCAAGAATAACTTTATTTAACAATAACTTTAGAAAATTTTTTTTTTTTTGAAAGGCGAAGATCAAGAACACGCGTATGTCGGGAGGTGTAGATTATGTTGTCTTAACCGGGCCCACTCTACAGAGCCCCCACGCCGACCAATCGACAAGAGAAAACCCCTCGATGAGAAACCCTATCACCCAGGTAAAACCCGGAGGGAAAACTCACCCAGCAAGACTCGAACCCGGGTCACCCCAAGCCTTATCCCACTGTGGCCACCACTGGGCTATCCAGTGATGGTTAAATAACTTTAGAAAATTACCTTTGTAAATAGATGCTAGAGTTTTATAATGATTTTAAAAAGAAATATTGTATTTTAATAATCTCACCTAGAGATGGTTAGAAGATATTAGACTCGCTTTTGAATATTGTCACTGGCATTCCTATCTTTTAAATATTTTTATCTCACCACACATCCGTTAAAAAAAGTTAACGAAGTTAAGTTTTTTTTTTCGAGTTTCAAACTAATATTTTAGGACTTTTGATCAGAACGAGAATACAAGTCAATTAATGTAAAACTTACCTCAAAACGGTGCTCCAAGCAGCTTGATTTTGGTTCATTGGAAGTTTAAACATCCGGATTGAAGCACCATTCCGCCGTTTGGAGCACCGTTTCGGGGTAAATTTTACATCAATCGACTCGTATCCTCATCTGATCAAAAGCCGTAAAACATCAGTTTGAAACTCGGAAAAAAATTAACGGTTAACGGAGGTGTAGTGAGAAAAAAAATATTTAAAAGATGGGACTGCTGGTTATAATATTAAAAAGTGGGTTTAGTATTGACTAACCACCTCTAGGTGAGATTATTAAAATCCAACTTCTCTTTTAAAAATACCAACAACATTAATTTATACAAACTATAATACATGACTAGTGGGTTTTGTAAAGAAGGGTTTGTTAAAGTGTGACTTTAACCAAACCACTTTTTTACAAGAATGTATTGGTTATAAATTAAAACATAAATAATCTTTAATCTTCTGTTATAATAAAAACGGAAAAAAATATTTTGATTGGTTAGATTGCGATTTGGACCCCACACCCAAGCCCTGATGCCCGAGACTACGTTAATGTGGGTCTCATTTAACTATCACGTAATGGTGCTTGGGGCGTGAAAAAGATAAGGTGGCAGCCCCTTCACGCCCCACTACACATAGTGGTGCACAAAATACCTGGTTCTTGACCTGACGTACTAGACCCAGAGTCGGTTCCTACACGGTTCTCCATGTTTTTCAAACTTTGGTACCTACTCGAACTGGTTGCATACTCTAGCTGATTATTACCGTTAAAAAGCACTAGAACTGATTCGAAAAAACATAAATGAACTAAAAAACGCAAAAAAAAAAAAAAAAAAAACTCTAGGTTTACTGACGTTCTACACTTTCTTCAACACTTGATATGGCAAGCAGATCAACATCATCCATTGATGTCTGTTGTTCCTCCCCCCCATTTGTTATTGGCGTTCTTCCGCATAATCGGAGTAAGAAATTTTGTACAATTGAGATTTGGTGGAGATGAGTGACGGGTCTACAAAGGCTCGTTGCAAGTTTTGTGGCACTTTGTTGAAAAATGATTCAAACTGTACTTTGAATAAGCAAATTCAAAGGGAATTTTGTAAGGCATTAAAAGAAATTTCGGAAGTCGAACAACCCGAATTAGGTGGTGATGATAATATAGTTCGTTATGACCTCGATGCGATCCGAGATAGAATGGGGAAGTTGGTGATTCAAGAAGTTTTGGCATTCAATGACTTCGACAACCCTCAGTTGACATCCATGATTCCAGATACACTTCAACTATTACATCCGCGTAAGTAGTAAAACAAACTTAAACGCCATTGTTTAAAATTGTGGGCAAAAGCAAAAAATGATTTAATTGTATTTTTTTGAAAATTTAAACACCGGTGTGACCTTAACTAGTGATGTTTGGTCAACTTCATATGGTTTACTTGAATTGTACATTTATGCCACCTCCAATTGTATAGATCCCAATTTGTGGCAAATAATCAGACGTACCATTACGTCTGATAGTTCTCCATCTCTACATAGTGTGTCGTAGCCCCCGACCCCTATCCCGGGAGCGGGAGCCGCGGGACACGGCGGGTGGTATCGGTGTTTATTAATTTGGCAGCGGAAATGAGACATCAGAATCGTAGTTAAGAAATAATTTCAGACTTTTAAAACACCAAACTTTTATAATAAATAAATTGGATAAATCATTAAATATTTTCGGCGTCACACATAGATTTTTATGGTGATCACTATAAATCAAAGGATTTTCACAAAAAGATAGATTCGTCAGTCAAGATGCAAGATTTTTATGGTGATCACCAAATAATGTCATGTCAATTAATAAATCAAAGGATTTTCACAAATAGATAGATTCCTCCTCAAGATGCAAGATATAAAACAATCAGTTGGAAATTATTTATCAGTAAAGATTATTTTTAGTAGAGTAGCACAAGGGTTTTTAGTTTTAAACAAAACGAAATTTTCATTAAGAAAGTTGTAAACGAATATATGTTATATTTTCATGTCAATTAATATTTAGTCATAGTGGGCTTGATCATTTTCACCAATCAACTTTTAACAGTTGTGCATTATAAAAAACGAAATATCACTATTACTTTTTTTTAATGGCAGATTTGAATGACAGAACACTAGAGTATGATCGTGTCATCAACGGAATCAACCGATTATATCTATCTTTATTAGGTATAATGTCTATACACCAATTCAGGAGGAAACCCAATAAATATGAAAAAATCCCCTTATGAAAATCAAACCCAAAACCTATTAGTCCTAAAACCATATCCTACTCTCAAAATACTACTAAACTATAAAACCCATGGTTTTGAAGACCGGATCGGACCGGCCGGTCCGACCGGTTGAACCGGAGTTCGCCCAGCTTACCGATCCGGTCGCAGCAAATCCTTAACATTACAAAAACCGGGTGGCTCGATGATTTTACTTGTTCGGCGAGTCGGCAAACCGGCCGGTCAGCCCGGTAGGTGAGCTTTTTTCTTTCTTTTGTTTGCCTAAAACAAGTGATGACGAAGTATAAAACCAACAGATATTCATGGATCATGATCAAGGTTCAAAAAGAAGCATTCGATCTACATGGTATCAACCTTTGAAATGCACCAACAGCCATGAAAGAGATTGCTTGTAAACTTGAAGCCATTGGTGTGTGAGGCTATGGATAAATGACGGCTGCTTTCCAACATATGAATTTAACTCTAATAAAAGGTTGGTTTAAATATTTGGGCTTTTTTTAATGGGTTGAGTGTGAAAGTGGGTTAAAAAGGGATTATAATTATACAAGTAAAAATAACTATATATAACCTATTTATATATATTTAATTATCAAATTAAATTAAATTAATTATGAGATTGTCCGGTTCTTAAATCCGGTTTAAACGGTCTAACCGGTTCGACCAGTGAATCAGTAAGATGTCCGGTTCGATGTTCGATCCGGTCGTGAAAACATTGATAAAACCATTATCTAAAGGGTCATAAACATTCTGAAGTAGTTTTCAAAAAGTTGGCAAATAATATATACAATTATGAGTAAACTTCCATTTTGCTCCCCGTGGTTTGGTCACTTTAACGGTTTTGCCCCAAACCTTTCAAAATAGCCATTTTACTCCCTGATCTTTGAAGGTCTTCATGATTTTGCTCCCCGCCCCTAACTCCATCCAAATTGTTTATTAATTGAAAGGGTATTTTGGTAATTTCAAATATAAAACTGTGGGTATTTTAGTAAAACTATAAATAAAAGATTATATTATATATATAACAACAATACAGATTCATCTTCTCCCTCTCTTAACATACAGATTCATCATCATCTCCATCGCTACAACACATTCCAAACCCGACCCCCATTCCATTTTCAAATGTGTAGCCGCACACCAAAAACCCCCTCTCGTCTTCTCTGCCGGCGACCGGAGAAGTTCCGGCCGGCCACCGGCCTTCTTGTTTCTCCGACACACCAACACCGCACAACCATCCCTTCCCCTCACCTACTTTCCCCTGACGATACACCCCCAACTTCCCCTGCAACCCCCTTTTGCCCCGTCTTACACACACCACAGCGAGAGAGAGAGAGGCGCGGAAGAGAGATGCCGGCGACGTCACCTGCTTTCCTCTGATGATACACCCCCAACTGCCGCTAATTTTCGATGATGATGATGTTGCCGTTGATTGTTGAGGACGATGATGATTTAATGATACTGTTGGTGTCGACGGCGAAGGAAGTCGCCGGTTGCAGCCTCTCAACTGGATCTAGGGTTTCGAACCAAGGTTGTGTTGTGGTGGTGGCCAGATCTGTGGAGTTTGCGATGGTGGTTGAGGACTGGTGGTGATGGCGGTGGCGGGCTAGTGGTAATGGTGATGGTGGTTTGGTGGAAATGGCAGGTAGTGGTGGTAGTCGATTAGCAGCAGAGGGAGGGGATAGGTTGTAGGTGATGAATGGTGAGGTGATGAATGGTGATTTACTGGTGGTTTGATTTTCTTTTTTGAATGAAAAATGGGTTTGATGATACATAACAAACAAAAATAGATTTATCAATAAACAAATTGATTTTAGGAATTAATAACAAATAATTTGATACTTACATTTATAAAATTACTGAAATGCCCTTTTACTTAACGAATACTTTGGATGGAGTTAAGGGCGGGGAGCAAAATCATGAAGGCCTTCAAAGATCAGGGAGTAAAATGACTATTTTGAAAGGTTTGGGGCAAAACCATTAAAGTGACTTAACCACAGGGAGCAAAACGGAAGTTTACTCTACAATTATTTTAGTAACCGGTCAAATACACATAATCACAACGTGCTTTAATATGTTTGTGTTTTTATTATTAAAATAATAATGAATTTTATGTACCAACAAAATGTACTACAAGATGTTTTTAACTTTTCTTTCTAATTATTAATAATAGAAAAAATAGAATATCAATTAAATAAAACAAAAAGAGTAAGACCGTGGGGTATGGTGGGCTTGGGTTGGGGCATTAGTTGACACGTGCATGTTGAATATTAACAAACTCAAAGCCAAGTTTTAAGGGGTATGGTGGGGCTTGGGTTGGGTGTGGGTTGGCTGGCGTAGCCAAGCCACAGCAACATTTTTTTTTAATATATATATTTATATTTATAACTACATAAATAATAAAAATACATATTTTTTTAAACTACATAAACATACATAATAATTATCAAAATAAAAAACAATCATTCTTCGTCGTCTTCGTCTGTTTCGAACCCAGTAATCGTTGAAACACGATCCACCAAATCAGATCGAAGGTTGTGATGTATATCCCTTGACTTGATCAAAAATTCATTTGCCGCTTTATCTTCGTCTGTTACGTTACCTGGTTGGGGGTCATCGTCATCATAGTAGGTAACGACCGCTCTACCTTCATCCTCCAAAATCATGTTGTGAAGAATGATACATGTGTACATCACGTTTCCAATCTGATCCTTGTCCCATAGTCGACAAGGCATTGCCAATATTCGCCACCTTTTCTTCAAAACACCGAATGCTCGCTCGACGTCTTTACGTGCATCCATCTGGACCCTGTTAAACTTTAATCTCTTTGGATCTGTGGTACCGTGTTTTGTGAACGATTTTACGAAAACCCCCCACTCTGGGTAAATCCCATCAACTAGGTAGTACCCATACACGTACTCAACCCCATTTACAAAGAAAGTTCCTTTGGGTCCTATACCATTTACCCGATCATTGAAAAGGGGCGAGTGGTTTATGATGGTAATATCATTATGTGAACCTGGCATACCGAAGAACGCATGTCATATCCAAAGATCTTGGGACGCAACCGCTTCAAGCATGATGGCTGGACTCCCTTGAAATCCACTCGTGTGAGCGCCTTGCCATTGGGTAGGACAAAGTTCCCAAGCCCATTTCATATAATCTAAACTACCTAGCCATCCCGGGTAGCCCATGATAATCTGCGTGATATTCCAATAATTGTTGCATGTCACTGAACGAGGGCTTTCTCAAATATCTTTTCCTATAAAGTTCTAGAATACACGAACAAAAGTTGTGAAGACTTTCTCTAGCTACACGTGCAGACATTTTTAAATAGTTATCCATAATGTCCGAACTATTGTCGTACGCTAATTGCCTAAGTGCGGCCGTGACCTTTTGCCACGTACTAAATCCTAATTGCCCGACTACATCGGGTTTTTGTTGGAAATAAACATACTTCTCCTCAAGATCTCTAGATATCCTTAAAAATAAGTTTCTACTCATACGAAAATGACGCCTAAACATTTTTTCATCATACTTTGGTTCCGCTGAGAAGTAATCGCTTACCAACAAATCGTTAGCGGTGAGCCGTTCACGAGCGATGTACCTTCTCCTGCGTTTAGGCTGTTGAGTCTCTTCCTCCTCCTCTTCGTTTTCCACGATAGCTTTCACCACCGTCGCGATCGTTTGTAGAAATAATTTCCGCACCATCGTCAGATGATGATGACGATTTAGTATAACTTGAAGAACTCATGGCAAGATTGTGTTTTATGTGTTTGATATTGTGTGAGAAAAATGATAAATATGATAAGGTATTTATAAAGGAATTTTTTTTTAAATAGCACCCA